>CM040815.1:27994326-28654326 GCA_022829025.1 Squalius cephalus
CAATATATTTGTGTTAAATTTCTGTTGTACCTGTGCAGCACCTTACTTTTTTTATTTTTAAGTTTTGTGGTAAATTGTTATATTTTCACTTAATTACATCTTCCAAGGTTGATTAAATTGTTCACGTTTTACGACTTAACGCAGATTTCCTGTGGCCCTGAATTAAAAGCTAGCTTTTCTGTGGAGTTACATTTACATTAATTACTGAGGTCTAACAAACATGTGGGATGCATTTTCTTCCCCAGTAATGGTGTGAATATCGTGATAATTATAGATAAATTAAATGCACATTGGTAACACTCACATTTAGTGATCCATTTGAATATGCATGTGTTTGTTCTGACAGGATCTGGACGTGGGCGCTCGGCACGTTCGCTTGTATGTGAACAGCACTCTGGTCTTCGAGGGTGAGTTGGAGAAGGGGTGTGGAAACCAGGTCTTCGACTACAACAACTCCATTGAACTCCAGGAACCACATCTCCCAGAGTGCACCTCTCCAAGCCCTGTCTCTTCAGGACACAGTCTGCAAGACTGCAGCCCACATGACCATGAGCCTCAGGAGTCGAATGCGGATTTCCCAATAGTAGAAACAAACCAGGACGAATCAGAGAGTGACAGTAACCTGGTTAACCCTGGCAGGAGTGTGGCGGCAATGCAAAGAGACTCTCTAGAAAGAGACTCGCCCCCTTTGGATCTCTCTTTACCCTCGGAACGCAAGGAAGGGTTTCCACATGTGGAGACGATGGAGACGGTGACCACGCAACCGTCCTCCAGTCGGATCCCACTTTGGCTCCGTCCTGTGAATCTGAGCGCACCGGATGAAGCCGAAGGGTCTCGGGAGCGACAGCGACCTCAGTGGCTCCAACAGCAGAATACATCCCAGCACAAATCCAAACTCTCAGTGCTCCCTGAAATCTCATGCAACCCCGTACGTGCCTGCAAAGAGGCCTCGAGCCACAAGGGGGCGCAGAGGAAAGCGTCCCGTGAACTCAGTTCTGATTCCTTGGATTTGGACCCCGATTTGGGGCTGAATTATAGGCTAGAGGCCAAACATGAGAGAGACCTGAGCATGCAGACAGAACAAGAATCGCACTTAGAGCAACAGTTGAGTGATCGGTTGGACCAGGATTTGGACCTGTGGGATGAGCGCTTTGAGAGGACGGAGCGACCCGTCAGTGGCAGGAGAGGTTCAGCACGATCTCTACACAAAACACAACCCAACCTCAGCAGCGACTTCACCACAAAAGGTGCATTTCTCAAAGTACACCAAAGCTACATCTGTATGTGCATACTAGCTGTCTAGAGTAGTATGCAGGGACGGATTGACAATCTGTGCGTTCTGGAAAAGTCCAGAACGGCCGTCCAACCGAGGGCCGTCGGCCCAAAAAAAAAAAAAAGTCTAATAAAGCAATATGAACAGCCAACAGCAGAGACACTAATACGATATACTACGTGTAAAAAACAACAACTGAGGAAGAAGAGTCGGCCTATAGCCACTGACAGAAAGTTAGTTTTATAAGGCTGCACTTTTACATTATATTTGAATAGCAGTGGTCTCCAACGTTGTGCCTGTGAGTTGCCGCTAAACACATTCTATAAATAGCCCCAACTTGCCGTCGGGGTTCCAGACTTCGAATAAATGGTAGGCTATAATTTTGCGACCTTTTCAACTAAACGTTTCAATTTGAACTTTTGCCTCTACAAAATTACCCAACTCTCTTTCATTATATACTGTCATTTGCGTTGCGTATGAGAAACATCAAATGGCAAACGCTCAAAAAGCGGAACAAAACTTGTTTGATCTGAGCAGCGCATTATTAGCTCGGCCCAAAAAACAGCGATCGCGGACAAAGTGCTCCGCGGGCTGATCTCGGTCACGCAAAACATTACACAGAGCTGCGCGATCCACTGAGAAGCATTTAAATGCAGCGCAGAATTCTCTATCTCTATTATAAACCCACAAATGACTATTTGGACATTTCACACCCAAACTTATGAATTAACTTTAGTAAAACAAAATTCTTGGCAGAAATGTGCCTGTATTCATAAAAATGATGTTAATAAAGTCATGTATAAATGTATTAAATGTAATACAGTAATGTTTTGTTTAGAACTTATGGCAGTTTATTTTATTTATTTTTTTCATTTATATTTATACTAAATGTTTGGGCTTTCCTTTTTTTGATAACACATACAATAGGTTTATAGAAAAAAAAAAAAAAATCAATACATTTTTCATAATTTTTCAGGATTTTTTTTTTTTTTTTTTAACGCTTGTAAGTCTGAACCAGAATATCAAGATATTTTATTATTTCCCATTTGATGGTGAAAAGTAAAAAAGCTTCACCATGTTATGTATAATAAATATTGGAGTATAACAAATAAAAATTCCTTCTAGATTATTTTATCCCTTGAGCCCTCGCACACAAAAAGGTTGGAGACCCCTGGTATATATTTAACTATATGTTTTATAATTACAAGTTTGTGTAATTTGGGGTTACTGTAGCCAGTGACATTTCATTATTTGTATTTTATGGCATTGTACATTTTTTGTTTTTATTTAAAGGCTGAGGCTTCATTATTAAACACAACCCCAAATTATCATCATTGGTTTTGAGACTAGGCTACTTGCTCTGAATACCTTGTCTGAAAGGCTACAGTATTGTGGCATAGTATCAGGACATCCTGGCTAGTGTCTGTCGGACATGGCTAGGCGAATGGCCGGATGATGGGCCTATTTGGGAGAAAGTCCAGGGCTGTTTTTTAGCCCCAGTCCGTCCCTGGTAGTATGCATGATTAAGGTTAGTGCTGCGCAAGTCATGTGTTTGCAAAACGATTTGATGGGGCATAAATTAAAAGATAGCTATTCTGTGGCATTTATGTTACGTTTACATTAATCATTGAGCTCTAACAAGCATGTGGAATGCACTTTCTTCCCAAGTAAGGGTATGAAAAAAACATTGTGAGAACTATCTATCGTCTAATGATTTGGGAAAAATATTTATATCATATTTTTTGCCATATTGCCCTAGTTAGTTCTCTTTTGATTCTTTTGCTGTCGAATAATGTCGAGGAATGTGAGTTAGAAGCTTCTACAATTGTATGAACCTACATTTTTAAAATCAACTTTAAATCTGTAAATGAAAATGTGACTATTTACTTGCATAATCTCCTGTTTTTATAGTGCACTTTATTCCAAAGATGAAACTGTCTTTGTAATGTGTTTGTAAATCCCACTTTTTATATATTTTTTGTTGTTGAAGATCACGATTCACTCGGAAGTATTTCAAAAACTAAAGTAAAATGAGTTTTCAACAGTGCTTATTAGAAATGTGCAAATTGGGATGCAGCCAATCATATCTTCCCCATGGATTTATGCACCTTTTTAAGGCTAATGATTAGTCTTTCTGTAAATGTATGGCTATTTTATTCATCTGTTTGTTCTTGTTGCCGTAGAGGAAAGCAGCCCATCATCCGGCCATAACAGAAGACTCAAGCCTCATTGGTGTGAACCGGATGACCCGTTAATGGAATCATGGGACTCGTTAACAAAATTTAACCAGTGTCAGCGAGGGCGAATCTCCAACATGGGACTGGAGGGCGATATTTTTGACGAGTTTGTTCACCGTCAGTCCCGTTCGACACCCGTCTCCACCCGACGCCCCTCCGCTTCAGCGCTGCCTGGTTTTGACGACCCTGAAGATGACCCTCGTGACCCTGATGAGGACTTCGAGATACCGGTTCTCCCGCAAGGTCGCCACCTCGTGGTTAACATCATGTCCACGTGGGGCGACCGTCACTACGTCGGACTCAATGGTATTGAGATCTTCTCCTCCACCGGTGAGCCGGTCAAACCAGTCCACATCACTGCCGACCCGCCTGATATCAACATCTTGCCGGCCTACGGGAAAGACCCACGGGTCGTTACCAACCTGATAGACGGTGTACACCTGACGCAGGACGACATGCACCTCTGGCTGGCTCCGTTCACCCCGGGCCGCAGGCACGTGATCTCCGTGGATCTGGGTGTTAGATGTTGCCTGGCAATGATCCGTGTTTGGAATTACAACAAGTCCAGGATACACTCGTTCAGAGGAGCAAGAGAAATGGAAATGAGTCTTGATGGACGTTGCATCTTCCGAGGGGAGATCGCCAAAGCTTCTGGAACGCTTTCAGGAGGTATGGACAAAAAGATAATCGAAAGCAAAATGCTTGCTAATTAATTGCATTCCTGTAGCTCAAACTGTAGATTTGGCACTGGGAACACAAGGCCATGGGTTTGATTCCCAGGGAATGCATGAACTGGTAAAACGAATACCTTGAATGCAGTGTAAATCGCTTTAGATAAAAGCATCTGCCAAATGCATAAAAGTTAGGTGTGTAACAATATATCGTTTCACAATACATCACAATACAAAAATGCCACTATGTATGGTGTATAGTTCAACCAATATTTAAATTTATCATCAAATATGGTAAATCCAGGAGGTCAGACATTTGATCTTCCATGTTTACTAAAGTCCCCCTGTGGTGAAAGTCAAGTTTTTAATGTTATATTTATATATCTATGTGGTGTTTTTAATATGCTTTAGGACAAACTTCTGCAAATTCATCTGTCAACACAGTTGCTCAATATTTTCCCCTTAAAACTGCAGTGAACCAAAGACACGGTTTGAATCTGCCCGTTTCCGTCACAAACATGGAAGCAATCCTGTCTACATGCGGGGCTTTTCCTTTCATTACTTCTAGGGATGCTGATTTTAAGAAGGCAGATTTCTGACTCTGAGATGGCGAACGGGAACATGGTTTGTGTAACATTAACAACACATTATTAGCTGTTTGATTACAGTCAAACCAAAGGATAATCATATCAATTACCGTTATGTGTCCGACATTGTAGAGAGTGATACATAAAACATAAAGCGCATTACCATTCTTATACCTCGACCTGTAGACGAGCCTGTATAATTCACTCTTCCTCTTCTTCTGAATCAGTTTCTGGTATATGACTGAATTAATGCAATATTTGAAGAGGTCAGATGCAAAAGCCTCTAAGTGCCATCTGAAATTTTCTTCTAGAATGGTCATTTTTATCAAGCTTGGTTATTTAATTTCAGTAATTTCACTTAAATGACAATTAATAGGTAATTTTCATTGCCATTTAAGTGAAATTGCTGAACTTAAATATACAAGCTTGATCAAAATGATCAATCTAGAAGAAAATTTCAGATGGCACTTAGAGGCTTTTGCATCTGAACTCTTCATTTCCACTTTTAATATTGTTTAATATTGACTGTTTACTACAGTTGACCAAGTGGATCAGAGGCGGGGACTAATTTGCATATTAATGGATCCATGTTCTAAATGAATCAAAGGGTGTAGAGTTACATTTAAGCTATTTTAAGGCATGAAGAAATTATTTTCACAGAAAAAAACATTTAAATATGTCATTTTGATGATCAAAGATGAGTTTTAAGGGATACAACTATTGGCTGCAGAGGGACTTTAATATTATTTATAAATTAAAAAACATATTTATTAAAATACTACCCAGAAGGATATATATATAATTATAACTCTATTTTGGCTGTGTTTAAATCATTGTGAGAGTATTGTATCGTGAGATCAGTATCATATTGTGACATGAGTTTATTTTTGCACCCCTAATAAACATAAACATGAACTTCATCATGGTTTTGTTTTCTTCAGCACTGGATCAGTTCGGTGATACTATCCTGTTCACCACGGATGATGACATCCTGGAGGCCATGGCCCAGTTTGATGACACGTTTGGGGGTGAGCTGGAGATGGATGGGCCGAGCATGGAGGAAGAGGAGCTGCAGCGCCCGCGTACGGCTGACGGGGAAGGAGAGGAGAGACCCTTCACACAGGCCGGCTTCAGGAGCGAGGAGACGCCGGTGGGTGTCAGGGGGACGCTGCTTTGGAAGCGCTCGTTTCTTAGATACTTTTGGCTCCTTATAAATGAATTATGTAACATTTAAACTACAGTTTATTTTAAAGAAATTAAGAAGGATGCATTAAATTGATCAAAAGTGACAGTAAAGGCATTTATAATGTTACAAAAGCTTTCTATTTCAAATAAATGCAGTTTTTTTTAAACATTCTATTCATCAAAGAATCTTGGAAAAAAAACTGTTTCCACAAAAACATGAAGCAGCACAACTATCTTGAGCAGGAAATCATCATATCAGAATGATTTCTGAAGGATCATGTGACACTGAAGACACAGTAATGATGCTGAAAATTCAGCTTTGATCACAGGATATAAATTACATTTTGAAATATATTCACATAGAAAACACTTATTTGAAATAGTAATAATGTTTGCTGTATTTTTGATCAAATAAATGCAGCCATCTTCTTTCAAAAACATTAAAAATCTTACCGACCCCAAACATTTTCACAATGGAGTATGTAGAAACATTTATTGAGACCAAACTGTAAAAATGGCTCGTTTATAAAATGGTATGACAATTTAATCACAACCACATGTGCTCATTAACTTATGACCACCCAAATTTACATATCTACACTTACTCAGAAACTCTTTACACTATAATTCTAACTCTTTACACTATAATTTTTTTTAATTTTATTTTAATCAGTAATAATTTTACATAATAATTAATAATTTTAGGTTAGCGTGCAGTGTCAAAAAGATATTTTTATAAGTGTGCCTTCAAGCCGCAATAATTTTTCCAGAACATCTGTGAAAAATCCATCAAAATCACAATGAAGCAAAACTGAGGTTATTTAAAAATAGAAGTTTGAAAGAAACAGCAGCAAAAACTACCCGTCAGAGAAAGGAATGGCTTTGGACATGAAGATGCAATTGTTTGAGTTGTGAATGGAGGAAATAAAATGTAGTATGCAAATAAAATAAATACTATTATAAATGCATACATAAATAGCACCTTTTACATTTAAATGGTGTTTTTCTTCAGATGGATCTGGACTGCATCCCCGCAGCTGAACCGTGTGCTGACGCTGCAGAGGAGACTACTGGACTTTACACTGGCAGCAGTGAGTATCAGCCAATCACAGTACAAAAGCACAAATCCCACACACAACACCTGAGAGAAAATCTGTATTCAGAGGCCATAAAAATATAAACGTGCTCAGTGCAAAGACAAAACATTTTGAATATCAAATCATCATCAGTGTCTACGTGTAGATCACGGACCTGATCCTTTACTGCACTATTCTAAAACACGTTTACCATTATTCTTCTAATGCATGTGTATTGAAGTCAATCAAAAAAAACATATTAGATACTTCAGTAATATACATATGTATATGTATGTATATATATATATATATATATATATGTATATGTGTGTGTGTGTGTGTGTGTGTTTTTCTTCTAGAATGATCATTTTTATCAAGCTCGTATATTTAAGTTCAATAATTTCACTTAAATGGCAATGCAAATGACCTATTAATTGTCATTTAAGTGAAATTACTTAACTTAAATATACAAGCTTTATAAAAAGCACTTAGAGGCTTTTGCATCTGAACTGTACAGTATATGTACAAAATATATTGAATGTTTTGGAAAAACCATTAAATATAAATCATAATCCTTAAAATTATTAAATGTATTCATACACTAATTTAAAGACATTAAAAGTCCCCTCACACTTATAAAAGTACAACTTATCTGTAATCATCATAAACATTATCGCAAGTAACATGATTAGAAGAATTAACATTCAAAAGCTCTCAAGACTATACTTAAGAAATCATAAGAAGTTGCTCAAAACATCACAAAATAAATCACAGAAATCAGTAGATGACTAAAGATCTGTAGGTTCTTACAGAAATAAACCTGTAGATTAACAGACGACAGTTTTCAGCATTTTCCCAATAATGTCTGAAGTATATTTTTCATTATCCAGCTGGTGATATGAACTGTGCCATGTTTATTTTCTGCTTTTATTTAATTTATTTTCTGTAAAGCTGCTTTGGAATTATGTGTATTGTGAAAAGCGCTGTACAAATAAATGTATATTGAGTTAACTCTGATGTGTTTGTAGTTCTGCAGGTGAACCTGATGTCGTCGTGGGGTGATCCTCACTATGTGGGATTGACAGGGTTAGAGGTCGTTGGTAAGGGCGGTGAGAGTATCTCTCTTGATGTCTCTATGGTAACAGCATCGCCCTGTGACCTCAATGACCTCCCAGAGTACAGCAATGACCTTCGAACTCTGGACAAGTCAGTGAATCCGGCCTTTCTCTCGCAGATACGTTCTGTATATCACAATTAAAAAGTAAAGTATTTGTGGCTGATTAAATCTTGTCGTCTTTCTCTCTCAGGTTGTTTGATGGGATGAATATCACGTCAGATGATAAACACATGTGGCTGATTCCCTTCACACCCGGCTCTGATCACACACTCACCGTGAGGTTCGATCAGCCGCAGACGATCACCGGATTCAGGATATGGAACTACAACAAATCGCCTGAAGACTCTTACAGAGGGGTGAGGATTAAATCTGGGCTTTTGGTACAAAACTTTTGGTTTGTAATTCAAGATTGTTTTGTCAGCTGTGTGATCAAATGTTTGTAAAGTATCCAGATTATGCTATTTTAAAGGTTCCTAATTTTGTTTTGGAGTCTCCTACAATAGGTTTACATGGTTCAAAGGTCAAAAAACACTAATTTTCTCATAATATCCATTGCAGCATCAGCTCTTTTCTCACAGTGTCTGAAACGGTTCAGTAAAGGATTAATTCTCTCTAAAGTCAAGTCAAGTCATCTTCATTTATATAGTGCTTTTAACAATGTAGATTGTTCCAAAGCGGCTTTACAGAGATACAAGGATAGTTTAAAGTAACAGAGATTGTTTTGGCTTTATAGCAGTTCTTGAATGAAGTTATTTTCCAGCTAAAGTTAATTTGATTGATTCACTTCCGTCGCAACGATCATTAGTTATTAACTTTGGGGCCGCTAACACGTCACCGTTTTAACAGGAAACTCTACACAGACTTTAAACGTGAAACCCGTGAGAACGCTGATGGCGTGCACATGCGTATTACGGGTTCAGTCTATTGGTATGCGCGTTTGAATATATGTGCGCAGGTTTGTAATTCCCTACAAACCAAGCCTTAAAAAAACTACTTGTCTGGCCTTAACATTTTTGGTACAGAATTTTATCACTAAACTCCTCCTTTCCGAGAGCTGCTCTGCTCTGATTGGTCAGATGGCCCAGTCTGTTGTGATTGGTCTACTGCTTAAAGAGTGTGTCAGAAATGAAACGTCCATTATCATATCTGAAGTTCAGCTCTTCTTCGGCACTTGATACACATTATACCATGATCTGGGTGAATACTCGATTCTGATTGGCTGCAGGGTGTCCATTAAAAAGTGATAGAGGACACCTAGTAAATAAACCGTTAGGCGTAACCAGGGAAACCAAGTTATTGTTTGTAAAAGCTTTAGATTTCGATTGTAAATCTAATTAAAATATAAACTAATGTTTTAAAAATGTGGCAAGTGACCATGGTATAAGCGGGTTAATGTCCTTCGAGGTGTCCATTGTCAGGTATTAATGGACTTCGGCGGAGGCAACCGTCCGACGCATCACCGTCGTCCATTATACCTGACAATGGACACCTCGTCGGGCATTAACCCTTACGTAATACGAACCGTAACGATGGTGTCGGCTTTACTGCATCAATTTGAGTCCTAAATCGTTGGAAGTGCATCAAAGTGGATTTGCTTTTGTAGCGCAGAAAACAGCGTCTTCTTAACATGAACAACACAAACCAAACTCTTCCAGCCTCAGCTATAGCTACAGTGTTTGAGAGCGGGGCAAAGTAGACGTTCACAGGCAGCCAATTAAACCATAGGCTAGTATTATGCAAATTTGTTACAAATGTATTGTTGGTTTGAGCAGGAAGTAAGACTGGAATCACTGACGACTCGTTTCATGAAGTTCAGAATTGGTTCATTTTTTTTTTTTGAGAGACAATAATCCATTTATTCTGCACTGTGATCTTTAAAACTTTCAGAGCTTCACTGACAGCTGTATTACACTACATAAGAAGTTAATATCTGAAAAGCATAATAATAATGTGCTCATGTGTGTCCTCCAGGTGAAGGTTGTGCACGTGTTCCTGGACGGAGTGTGTATTTCTCCTCCCGAGGGGTTTCTCATCCGCAAGGGTCCGGGGAATTGCCACTTCGACTTCGCACAGGAGGTTCTGTTCATAGACTACCTTCAGTCCAGCATGAGCACTGCCGCCCTCACTGCCACCAGCAAAAACACAGATGACACGCAGGCTCACCGGTACAGCAAGCTTCGGTTATTATTACACACATCTTTGCCTGAAAAATGTTAGATAACAAGACAAGACAATGTGTGCTTTCAGGGGTGGGACCCGGAGAGATGAGTTGGCCAGTATGGATTATGAAGCTCCATTGAGGCCGTGTGGATGTATCCTCCTCACTTTTGCTCACTTTATGGTTTATTACAAATATCAGTTCCTCACATTACATCTGTCCTGATGGCACAGCCTTTAAAAAGAAGTGTTATAAGCAAAGCTATTAGTCATAAATGTATTATTTGTCATTACAAAAGGTTTTTTCCATTGATCCATGCATTTGGATCGTTTCTGTGTGTGTATGTGATGAGTTTTTCCTTGACTGAATGTGTGTTAGTTATCTTCCAGCTGCAGTTGTTGACAACGTGGGGCGACCCGTACTACATCGGCCTTAATGGACTGGAGTTCTATGACCAGAACAACCAGAAGATACCGCTCAGTGACAACAGTATCCTTATGAGCACGTACACATGCATACAGTGGCCACACACACACACATGTTGGTCTAGCTATCATTACGAGGACATTCTAAAGGCGTAATGGTTTTTATACTGGACAAACTGTATATTCTATCCCCCCCTACACTAAATCTAACAATCACAGAAAACTTTCTGCAGTTTTACATTTTTAATAAAATGTTGTTTAGTATGTTTTTTAAGCCATTTTAATTATGAGAGGAAATGTCCTCGTAAACCACATTTACGTTGTAATATCAGTCTAATATCCATGTCATTATACAAATTTGTGTCCTCATAAATCATATATATTGCACACACTCACATACACACTTCTCTTTTGTAGAGCTGCTTTATTATAGAATGAGTTCGTTTCATAACTGATGAACATTGAACTGAATTGAATCCACTCTGAATATGAGCTGTTATGACACTGTTATCTTCTGTAGAGCTGCTTTACTGCTGACATTGAATTTGTTTCATATTTCATATCACATTGTTTCATTGATGAATTTTGCAACATTGACAGTTGTTGTCCTTTTAGCTGCTTTGAAACACTCTGTATTGTATAAAGTGTTACTTGTATAAATGTAACTTGACACTACTTAGCAGTTAGACACTTAACAGCTTAAGTAAAGTAATTTTCTTGAACAGTTTGTTATCAGACATCTCTGCGTTCCCTGACAGCGTGAATGTGTTAGAGAACGTGTGTGGTGACGTCCGCACACCTGATAAACTGATAGATGGGATCAATAACACGCATGATGGGCGACACATGTGGCTCGCGCCAGTGCTGCCTGGACTGGTGAGGACAAACTGTGTGTGAATATGAGATCATACACTCTTAGAAAAAAAATAAATCTATAAGGAACTCAAGGGTTCTTGACTCAATATAAAGTCATATACATATGCCAAAAGGTTCTATATGAGCAACAATGTCTTAAATTATTGCATGATACTTTAATGTTTAACAGGTTATTTGATTTTTTTCCCAGAGGTAAAGTATGTTTACAAATTGTTCAATCCATAAAATTGAATCAAAATAAATAAATGCATAAAACAAAATTAAATAATTAAAATTGAATCCATAAAATGATCCCATAATTTGAACCCCGAAAAGGTTGTGAAGGCTATATAGAACCTTTTCTTCTAAGAGTGTAGCCTTACAAAACATCCCGTAGGAGTCATCTGAAGGTTCCTGTGATTTATAGTAAAATATGCTCATGAACTGGTCAAAAATTGTGCCTTATTGTTACGTTCCACTCTCTCATTTATGCATCTCTTCAGGTGAACCGTGTCTATGTCATCTTTGACCAGCCAATGACTATTTCTATGATTAAATTATGGAACTATTCCAAAACACCTCAACGAGGAGTCAAGGAATTTGGGGTAAAACACACACACACAACTCTAAAATGTTATGCATGTGGCACCTCAAGAAACATTTCTGATTATTATTAATGTCGAAAACAGTTGTGCTGCTTCATATTTTTGTGGGAACAGTGATCTTTTTTGTAACATTATAAATGTCTCATATCTGTCGTATAAATGTCTTATATCTGTCACTTTCAATCAATTTAATTGGTCCTTGCTGAATCAAAATCTAAATGATCAGTGTGAGAACAGACCTTTACACAGAAATATGTTTGTATGCTTATTCATTTTTGATTTGATTTGGTCTGTTTTGACCTGAGCTCAGTGTTGTGTGTGTTTGTTGTTTTAGCTCCTAGTCGATGACCTGTTGGTCTATAATGGGATTTTAGAGTGTGTGAAAAACGTTTCTCGGGGAATTCTGCCGACCATGGATCCCGTCGTTCCTTACCACACCATACTATTCTCAGACAACACGCGGATCACACACCGAGAGAAGAGCACAGTTACCAGGTACAAACACAACACTCAATGCTTTTATGATGCTTTTGTTTATAACGATCTGAGGTAGGGTTGCCAACTTCAGAAAAGGAAAAAACAGGACATTCGTGGTTCTTTATAGGGAAATAAGGGACACTCAAAATATTATATCTGTATCGCATACATCTCAGTGTCTACAGTTAAGTATGTGTGTATAAAAGGTGCTCAGACACAAACACACTTGTTTTGTGTAACCTATTTATGTATAATTTAATTCTAAAAAGAATCATACAAGAAATGTCACATTACACACAAACCATTGTTCAAAATAATAGCATTTATCTGAAATAGAAAGCTTTTTTTAACATTAGACAACACAGTTCAAAAATTTGAGGTCAGTAAGAATTATTAATTTTTTTGTAAAGAAAATAATGGCCTACTTTAATTCAACAAGGATGCATTAAATGAATCAAAGTGACAGTAAAGACATTTTTAATGTAAGAAAAGCTTTCTATTTCAGATAAATCTCTGTTGAACTTTCTATTCATCAAAGAACCCTTAAAAAAAATGGATGTTGGACTCATGAACAATAATCACATTGTTTGCATTCGCCAAAACTGATTTGCCGAAATCAAAACGCGGACAGAGAAAGTGACGGCAGAGGATTCTGTTCATAAATCAAACTGATTTGTCCCAAAAGAATGATTAATTCTCAGTTTGTTATTGGTATGGTCTGATGCGCGTGATTGGATGATGACTGGTGTCGTGATCATTCTCAAGTGTCGTGTTGCTGTTGTATCGGTCAGTGGTTAGATCAGTGTCAGTGAACGGGACAATTCAATTAGGCCCAATATACGGGACAGTTGGCAACCCTGATCTGAGGTCATGTAAATAATGACAAACTGTTTTAAGTTAAATTGTAATGTTTGATTCATCAATGTGTAGATGCTTTTTCTACAGAAATGTGGATCTTAAAGATGTTTTCGATTGCATCGGGCTTTTGTAACCTCTATATTTAAGATTGCATTAGTTAAACATGCTTATAAATGCATTAAACACACACACACACATCTTAAGGAGAGCACTCAATGCCAAACTCAGAGAAAACACACACACGCACACAACTGCTGGTGACTGAATCATTGTTTGGCCTCTCTCATGCCCTGGGCATGATGCTAAGCAGACCAGATGATGACAAGAGAAACTGTGTGTGTGTGTGTATAAACTGTATGAGACTCTGTGATCTCTCTTATCTTCATTCATCTGGTCAACGGTTCACTTTCAGGCTGCGTTTTTGTCCCATGATGCATTTTGTGTCCATTGTAAACAAGTGGCTCGCTGCATACAAAATCACATTCTGTAATAATACCCGGTACATACGGCCGTTGTCACGGTCTTGCGACCAAAGATAGCCTGAGATAATATACTGACAGTGTCATAAATTCAGCATGATCATCTCACAGTGTGTTTGCTGCTATAACCTACATCTACTGACTAGCCAATCAAAAAGCAATGTGAAATGGCGGTTAAACTTAAAACTACTTACACCTCAAGCTCCATTTACAAATTTGGCATGCCAAGTTAGCCTCTCTTCCCTAGCGACGACCGCGTCCATATTCTCCACTTTCCCTCAGCGCACATAAAAACCACAATTGCTAAAGTGTGATTCATCTTCGTGTATTAGTTTACCACTAGCGTATTACCCAAGTTTATTAGATCCATGTTGTACAGTGTGATTTGTAATGATCTTATATCTGTAGAAGGCGTAAGGGGTGTCCAAACTTGAGTTGAGCTCCAACTTGCCTCAACACACACACCTGCCTATGTCTAGTCAGGCCTTGATTCGCTGGTTCAGGTGTGTTTAATTGAGATAGGAGCTGAACACTGCAGTAGGCGCGTTTCCATTACAGATTTGCTAAATATTTCTTTTTCGAATTGCCTGAAAAACCTCCTCATGCAAGCGTAAAAACTTTTTTTGCGATAAATGGGAGTTTTTGCGAAACTAGCCGCGTTTCCATTACCCTTCAAATTGCGCAAATTGAAATTGCGAATTGAAAATACGGCCAATGGAAACACTTCAATATCGCAAACAAGTTTTTACGCTCGCATGAGGAGGTTTTTCAGGCAAATATTTTGCAAAACTGCAATGGAAACAGTTTTTGCGCATTTACAGGTCACCTGACGTAATGACGCGGTGTGTGTTTGGACAGAATACGAGACAGAGTTCCTTATTAAATTCATAAAAGACAGAAGAATTACAGGAATACTGGATTCTAAACCTCAAAGAAATGCCACAATCGAGACCTCGAAGCAGAAATGAGGGAGAAACACCCAGAAACACCTCATATGAGCCGCTCTCAAGTATAAGGGTCGTTCCTTACCATTCATTTAATAATAATCCTTCGATTAATAATAATGGCCAGTGCAGTGGCTGTGATATATATATAAACTTACTAACATCCGTCGCCATGATTTTTGGAATGACTTATCGCGAGAGGAAAATTTTTTGTTTTAGTCGCATAACATCGGTTAATGGAAACGCCGTCATTTCGTAATAGTGTTTTGTCGATATTTAGAAAAAAATCGCAAAAGTTTTGCGCAAATCTGTAATGGAAACGCGCCTACCCTCCCGTGGCCTCATGGGATAGTAAAGTGTCCATCATATGAACACTTCAGAATCTCCACATAAGTAGAAGGTCATCCGGGTTCTTTCTGAACACTGTTTTTCACCTACTATATAGTTCGGAAGTTGGCATATTCGGACACAGCGCTCGTGTCACTCAAACTCATTGATGGAATGTCATTTATTATAGCAATCATGTGGAGGACCAGGATGTGAAATTGACCAACGAGAATCAGATCATTCACCAGCACAAGAAGAAGCAGACAGCGGACCCAGGTGCACACAATCATCATCGCACGCATGTTTAATTAGCTTGACGAGGACATGCATGCACTTCCGTTGTTTTAGATTAAGCAAATATGATGATTAACTCTTAAGCCTACCATAAAAGAAAACTTGCACTAAAAATGAGACTGAATGTGTTTAATTTCAGCTCTGCGGCCCAAAACCTGCATGACGGACACACGGAAACACGGAAAGCAGCGATACTGAGAGCAAGACGACAGGGTTTATGAATGCAGGTTTCCTTTCTCTTCTTCCCTCTGGGAATATTTGGAAAACTCAGTGACCTCAACACAGACACACACACACCAACTGTATGATAAAGCTTTATGTTTGTTTTTGCTATGATGTTGTTGTATTATACTTGACAGTCGTCTTAAAGTAAGTGTACTTTCAACCATGTCTTGTGATTTTGGATTGAAGGTAATGCATAATGTTCACCAGTACATTTCTTTTCATGTTGTTACACTTGGGATAAAATTAATTAATAGATTGTATATCCTACAGCCATATTTGAAATATTTCAACAGTCTAATTGTGTAGAAATTTCGTAATATATCAGCAACACGATACAATTTCTAAGCCTTTCACATTTCATTCAAAACACTTTTACAACTATTATGCAAATGCTGCCAGTTTACCTCAACTTAAAGCCACTGTAAATATGATTAAATATCACCTATAACTTTATTGTTCGTCCTATTTTTGTTTTTGCTATGCAAATGTAAATCAAGACTTGAACTTGAGAGAAAAGCTGGAAACATCAGTATTATTATTTTTGTAATTCAGTTTGATGCAGAAGTCATTTACAGCAGCATAAACTGAGATTGAGGTCTGTAATACTTTCAAAACTACATATTGTAATATGGATTAATCCTAATCCTTGAGCAAACTGGACCTTCAATGGTGATTTTTCCATTAGAAATCCAGCTTTCATCAGAAGCCTAATCCATGACGGGAAAATTCAAGTTAAGTCTAGAGCATGTTGTTGCGAGATTTGATGATTCTAATAGGAGTGACATTGTTTTGTCAGTCGCTCAAAAACTAGAGTTTGGACAAAACAAATGGTTTATTGGATGTGACCTAGATGCTTATGACTTGCCAACTTAAACATGGAGAGACCGTCTGAACATTTAGTTTATTTTCTACTAAAGTGCCTTAAAAAAACACTCAGATCTTTAAAGATTTGATGCTGTAACCTGATGAGCTTTGGCAAATCCAGCTATTTAGTTCTTCCTCATAAATTCTCAGTGTATAATCCCGGTAATCTGTACGATCTTTTCCAGGTTGACTAACGCAGTGTGTTTGCTGTAATCCAGCCATTAGGACTGTAACTGCTGATGCCCATTGGTTTATTTGTGCAACATGCATTGGATGCCTAGCAAAAATTGTTGATGTTGAGTATGGAAGCATATGAGTAGCAATATTCAATTTGAAATATAATATGCAAAATGACAATGCATTTCTGTATTTGATCGGCTCGGAATGCATTTTCAATTTGCACATTGAATTTTGCTACATTCGTTGTGGGACATTTAATGAAAATGCAATCGCAAGTGTCTAATGCAATTCAGAAAAATAACATTTAAATGATAATTTTGCTACAGTTTTTGCTTGAACATAATAAAAAGATCTAATCATTTCTTTAATACATTTTCATTTTAATTTTGCAACTTATAAAGCGTTAAAATATTTATTCAATTTACATATTAAAACTAGTGTATGAAATGGCAAATGTAAATTATATAAATTAATTATCATTTTCATTTCGCACTAAACGTTGCACAAATGTAATGGAAAATGTACATTTAAATACAGAAATGCATTGTCATTTTACATTGCATTATCATTTTGCATATTACATTTCAAATTGAATATTGCTACCCATATGCTTCCATAGTTGACAGGGACTCCATAAAGCACGCAACAACAGAATCACATTTCAATGCCTGAGAATTTAATGCAGAATATGCAACACATTTTTATATAAGGAATGACATTAACAATCTATCTCATCCTCCAGCCGGACAAGTGCAGTTTTGAACAATCTTTGATAAGGCCCTGTTCGGCTGGGGTGAGACAAGACCACAGACAGATGCGCTTCGGTTCCTCTGATGCAGTGTTTTGGAGATCTTCAGATCTTTCCTGGGAACGTGCCGTCGTCCCTCTGAGAGTCCCATTTCTCGATCTGAACGACACAGCAAATATTGAGAGTAAATGGTCTTTATGCACAACTCTGCTGCTTATGCTTTGGACAGGAGTTGGGAATGAGGGGATATTTACCCAGGAGAGAGGGCAGATAGACTTGTAGACCCTCTTGTACCAGTCACATGGGGCTGTGTCCACACCTTTGGCATCCAGAGATTTTTGGCATCGATGAAAATCTATATAATAAAAAATAATTAGAATTAGAATAATTAGATTAGATGGTAATTTCACGGTATTCCTTGAAGGTGAATCTCAAAAAAAGCATACAGGTTCCATTTCAAATGTGCTTGAAAATAATAGGAAAATGCAACAAATTTCAACGGTTCCAGGCCTCATTATCTTTATGCAAAACTTTATTTTATTTTTTTTCCCCCCTTTCGATTTTGGGGTGGATATGTTTAGCATCATTATTCCAGTCTTCAGTGTCATGTCAAGTCACCTTCATTTATACAGCGCTTTTAAAAATGTAGATTGTTTCAAAGCAGCTTTACAGTGATTATAGGAAATTAAAATAACAGAGATTGTTTTGGGTTTACAGCAGCTCTAGAATAAAGTTATTGTCCAGCTAAAGTTTGTTTTGATTGATTCACTTCCGTCGCAACGATCATTATTTATTAACTTAGGGGCCGCTAACACGACACCGCTCTTTGCCACATGATCCATTCTAATATGATGATTTGATGCTTAAGAAACATTTCTGATTATTATTAATGTTGAAAACAGTTGTGCTGCTTAATTATTTTGTGGAAACCGTGTGTGTAGGGCTATATAGGCTATATTAGTGCGTATTAGAGCTGTAAATGTTTGTTTATACATAATAATAATATAATGTGTGTGTATGTATGTATATATATATACACACACGCACACACACACTGTGTGCGCGCGCGTGGCTTTATAAGGTTAACTTTGATCGGTCTTGCTGAATAATTTTATTTAATTATTTTTTCCTCAAAAATCATGCACAAAGTTTACCCCAAACTTTTGTCTGGTAGTGTATGTTTCGAACAGAATTTTATTAATTAATCATAAAAGTTTTTAGAGCGCCAGTGAACTAAAATCGCGTTTGTCTAAATAAAAGGTGTTAAAGTCGCTCGAGCGCTTAATTGGGATCCGAATCGACCAAAAGTAAGTTGAAATTTTTCTATATCATATAACAGCAAGTTCTGTTTAAAAAGTATTTTCAATGTAGACCAAAGTCCCTTTAATATTCTATAGTCTCTGATGTGTAGACCCACCTGAAAGTGAAAGTCATTCATTAGTAGGCTACGCAAGTTTTGGCATATTAGAGACTGTATTTAATGTGTCCTGTATATGACTGACCCAGGTAATTCTGCCAGCAGTTTTTCGTCTGGTTCTGGTTCGGGAAACGGGCATCGAACGGTGCCGTGCGGTACTTCTCCAGTTTCTGCTGGATGTCCTCAGCCATGATGACTCGCGCGGTCCCTTTAAGACATGCAGATTCAGATACAGTATGAAACAAACGGCTGAAGATCCAACTTTAACTATGATCTCGACAGACACTAAACTATCTTAAATAAATTAATCTAACACATTCAAAAACAGATGAATGTATGGCAAGCCGTTTTGACTTTTAATCAGGCTATAAATTCTTTGATATCAATTCAATTTCCACTAGTAAAAAATGTGAATTCTTGCTATCAATGACGTCATCACTCATAGCCTCCTGATAAACTTCCAACTAGTAAAAACTATAATTCTTGATATCTGTAAATAGCCTTTTCTCTAGTTAAATGTCGCCATGCTGCCATTCAAATCGAATTGTTGATATCAAAAAATAATTAGGCTAATATCCTGCGAATAATTAAGTCAAAACGGCTTGGCATAGCCTAATGAATGAGATATTTCCGAAAATGCCCATATATGACCGTAAAGCTGCCCGCACTGTGCTTCAATTCAGCAAGAAAAAACATCGATCACAAAACTAATTTATATTATATCTATATAATGATAGGCCTAAATAGAGTACAGGAAATGCGTTTAGTCAGCGTGCATATAACGAATATACATTAATATATTTAATTATAAATTAAATATTAGCTCATCTAATGTATTATGTTTCATTTATTATTCAATTTAAATGGATATTCGTTTTGTATTTTAAATAGACCCGATATATATATGCGATACCCTCTTACACTTTCGCTTTTACAATTAGAATCAATATCTGATCTCACATTCTCACAAATGTATTTCAATAGAAGGCGTTAAATTACCGCATGCAATGAAAGCATACTGTATTGTTTTACCTGTCTGAGGCGGCTTGCTGTTGAAAGTGACTTTTGTTCAGTGTCACACAATCCTCATCCACTTGTGTGTGAGTGTGTGTGATGATAGTGAGCGCTCGTGCAGTGCTGTACACACGGTATGGCGGACTCAGGTCACATTGAAACTGAGATGCGATAGATGTACTGTAGCCTACTTCTCCAGGCAAACACAATGCGCCCTCATAAATGTGCATTGTATAGATACATATTCAAATAAATAGCTTAATCATGTATTT
Source organism: Squalius cephalus (assembly GCA_022829025.1). NCBI lineage: Eukaryota > Metazoa > Chordata > Actinopteri > Cypriniformes > Leuciscidae > Squalius > Squalius cephalus. Next base: position 28,014,615 of record CM040815.1, read on the forward strand.
ATTATATGGGAATTCATGTAACTTTCAGGATGTCAACATATCCGGAAAGGGCATGGTGTGGTGCGCTACAGGTTAATATTTAATCAGTGGATAATCACCTGGAGATATGTTTATGTTTGCATGATTAATACCTTCCCATTTTGTTAAGTTACTGCGGGTTTTATTTTAGCATCTTGTTTGCCTAAACATGCAGTAAATGGTTGAAATATTAATTTTGTACACTGAGACTCATATCTGGGACTAGATGCTATGTTCATTTTAAACAGGATAATGCTGAAGATATTATGTGGAGCAAAAGGTAAAAATAACATTAAAGAAGTTTATTGAATCCGTTAATAGATGCTCTGGGCCTCTTATACCTTTTAAAAATAAATATGTAAAGATTTTATGTGGGCACACTGAACCTGTGGACCTCTTCAGTCATTCCCCTTGTTAACCTCATAGATAAAGCTGGAAAGTATTTTGAATGTGAAGTATTTTGGCATGCAGCTCAGATCAACTGACCACCCCTCAGTGATTGCCATGTATAATTGGTGAGCAACTGAGTTCCTGAAAAGTACAGAATGCGTTGGAACATCTCCGCATGGCAGTGCAATGATAACATGGCATTGTTTTGTGTTTACAGGTGCGTCACTGTTTTTCCGTTCTCGCATTCACTGGAGACGCATTTAATAGTCTGACGCTTAAGCTAATTAAACATCTCGATCAATGGCTCATAAACGAGTACCAGAGAAAGCTTGAATAAATCAGTAATTAACTTCCTGCAAAAAAAAAAAAAAAAATCTTGCATTACTGGTCCTGTAAACCTACATGAACCGTGTGTACGTGACAGTTATCAGAATCTGACTGGCGCGCGTGCACTCCCATGCGCGGTAAAATAAGTCATGTGACACGTTTTAAACACGCATGCTATGTAGACTTCAGCTTTACTAACATTTTTTATTTATTATAAATAACAAAACATTTATACGTTTGAACATAGTAATGTTGTTTTATTGACATTTATTAAATAGTATTTTATAATTAGGAATTGTATTCATTAATTTTTAATGGTATATAAAATGCATTGTTGATCGTATTAGATACTATATCGTATTGAATAATATAGCCTTTTTGCATAACAAAAAAAAAAAAAAAGGAAAAGAAGAAAATATTACTATGACGAAAGCTTGGCTTATGAATACTAAGTTGGCATGACCTAATAAATATCCATGAGCTAATACTGGCCATTTTGAAATGAAGTGAATGAAATGAGCCATGAAATAAGAAATAATCTTGCATTAAGGATTCAAAAACAGAAGCACTGGATGCATTAAATTTATTACACAGTGTAACAATACAATCAAGTATAATATTCTCAAATAAAGACAGAAAATAGCAGATGCAAAATTCTTGACCTGATCTACAGGTTTACAAAAATCAGTGAACCTAAACTAATTACTAATAAATCTCACTCTAATAAATACAAAGCATCAACTTCAACATGTTCATCTACTACAACTATATATAATCCACAGTGTTATTTATTTTGGCTTCTTTAGACTGAAAGGCATCTGGATTTGGTGCAGCTGATCGTCCGGTTCCTCTGTGAATGTAGATGATGCACAGAAAACTGAAGACGATTTAAAGCTCTGATCTTGCTGGATTCTGCTCATTGGTTCAAAGAAATGTCTACATCTCTACTTTAAACTAAACCCAGATTTTGTAGATAAGATCCACAACAGCAGACACGGCACCTGTAGTGATCAGATCCCTGTTTAAGGCACTAAATGTACAGCATCATGTGAAACATATCACAGTGTTGCAAAGGTGCATCTTTAACAATAGCAGCAGCATGAAACAGCAGAACACTTACAAACAAACTCATGAAACCATTCATAAATCATTTAAACGAGTCAAAGTCTCCATCCTAACAAACTGCACTGCACTGCAAACTAAGACACACTCATCTAAGTTAGGCCTTGTTGTAGTGTTGCTTTGTGTGTGTGTGAATCAATGCAGACTTGTGTAAACTCCTCCACTATAGCGTTAAGCAAATCGTCACTCTAATACGACACGAAAGACTCAAAATACAATGAAAAAAGCACAGTGAATCTCATGTCCTGGTCATATTTCATACCTGAATCAAAAGGAGGGAATGAGAAAATTTGCTTAAGAAAATGAAGACTATATTTTACCTTTTTTTTTTTCAAGTGTGGCATTATTTTTATGACATTTAAGCAATTTTCCAAGCTAATTCTTCATGACCTGGACTGTTCTGTACGAGATTCACCTTTATATGAAATCCCAGATACTTCCGAATATTAACGTACCTCTTGACAGTCATCTGCCTCATGCAGAAATGCTTTACAGTAGTTTATGATTGTCATGCAGCATGAGCCAAAAGCTTGTGTCCCTTCTAAATGAATACATTCACTTGTATCGTATCAGGGGAATAGCCCTGATGATTTGGTTGAGTGTCTTGGGTTTTATTCTTATTCTTTATTCTAAATCAGATGTACAGATGAAGAGTTCAGATGCAAAAGCCTCTAAGTGCCATCTGAAGTTTTCTTCTAGAATGATCATTTTTATCAAGCTCGTATATTTAAGTTCAGTAAATTCACTTAAATGGCAATGAAAATGACCTATTAATTGTCATTTAAGTGAAATAACTGAACTTAAATATACGAGCTTGATAAAAATGATCATTCTAGAGGCTTTTGCATCTGAACTCTTCAGATATTCTAAATAAAACGGTCGAGACATAAACTTGGATTTCAAGAGTGCAAGTTCTACATGCAGAAACGGGCTTTTAGCCTGTATGACCTTTGATTTGAAGATTAGTGTTTAAATAGGCTATATGATTGTGTTTCAGTAGAGGGCATCACTGAAGCGCAGCATGTGGAAGGCCTCCTTCACCGACTTCTCCATGTCTTCAGAGATCGGTTCATCAGCCGCTACTCCCAGAACGCCGCTCTCCCACACGTCATCCTTAATCTTCCGCTTGGTCAGAATCACGGGCTCCGTCTCGCCTAATTCTGCATGCCGTCGTCCGTCCGGTCCAGTCAGGACGAGGTAACAGGCGTGGCGACCTTGCTCCAACAGCGTTGCTAAACAAACGCAGAGAGATGCTTATTATTTTAACAAACCTGACTTACAAAATATTGCAATTTAAAGGAGCTATTTCAGCTTTAACCCAGCACATTTTCACCCATCAAAGAAACGTCAGCAAATCCAAATGCATTAAACTTTACATTAAAAGTACAGTAGCAAAAACCATAAACAAATATAGCTGTAAGCAGTGATTAAGGGGCCGAGCACCATAGAGGCAGAATGAGGAGCTGAAAATTGAGACCAACTGCAAATACTTTTAAATTTGGAGATGATTTTAACTAAGCAAAATGGTTGAAAACCCATTAATACAATCACTTGTAATGTGACAATTGTTTTTTACTTTTGACCAACATGTAGAGCGGACAACAAATTGATCTGGTGTGGTCAGTGACAATTACACACATAAAGGCCCTTGCACACCGAGTCCAAAATTTGCGTCAGAAATTTTCGCACGTTAAAAAATAAATACGACCTCACGTTATGTCAATCACACTCGCACACTGCCTCCGAAACTTTCGTCCGTCAAAAAAAAATTCGGATTGGGTTCGATTTTCTGAGTTTTTCGCATCCGTAACAAGCATTTGAACAATTTTGAAAGTGTTTTGACAATTTAGAGCCACAGAATGACGGATACAAAAAAACGCATGCGAAAATGTCGGATTCAGTGTGCAAGGACCTTAAAAGTTTGGTGTCAATATGTCAAAAATGATATACAATTCGTCTATCGACACGGAATCCACTTTTTGCCGACATGGTCTGAAGATGATCTGACTCGAATTTGGTGCAAATCAGACCAACAGTGTTGGAGTTAGAAAAAGTAGTTTAAAAAAGATCAAATGGCCGACAGGAAGCGCGTTCATTTTGGCAAGCTCTTCATCGAATTCGTTCATGTGTTATTTTTCATTTATGAAGATGATCTGGTTATTGTTTATCATTAGAATGGAAGCAACAGTCTAAGAGGAGTTCAAAGAAGTAGTTTGTTCTGGGAAATTGTAAATGGTGAGAAATTTTTCATGATGGAGTCTAAGAATAAGAGGAAAAAAATATTTTTGTCAAAAAGTTATTAACCCAAATGTAAGTGAAATTGTGGACAGTTGGTGGCGCTAGAGGGAATGAGGTAGAGACTCCAAAACTTCTGTGGTTAATGTTCAGACTATCCTCTATCCGTGTGCCAAATTTCATAACTTTTTACCATACCACAGACTTCAATAGCAGAAGAAGAAGAACACTAACGGATACAGTAAAAGCCTGATGTTTGGCCTCTAATAAAGAGTTGCAAGAAACCTTGACTAACATTATAAGATATAAATGTTCAAAATAAGAAATAAGATAAGAAATACCCTTAAAAGAGACGATGTTCTGTGCAGAATTCCTTCTTTCAAGCAGCAGTTGTGAGTGTCGAGGATGCAGCAGGAATGATGACTGCATCTGAATATCAAACACAAACACATCAGTGTCTTATTCCTGCAGTTATGTGTGTGTGTGTGTGTGTGTTACGCTCTTACTGTCTGGTTGCTGTGACCTTGTCCCCAAAGCATGAACACTGAGAATGAGTTTAGCGTGAGGACAGACGCCGGACGAGGACTCGGACTCCAGAACGACAGATTGAGCTTCCACAGGACATCTCCAGAGTTTCCGCTGAGAACCAGAACCTAAAACATATATAAACAAGTCTCTGTAACACTTTAGTTTAGGGTCCGGTTCTCACAGTTAACTAGCTGCTTATTAGCATGCATATTACTGGAATATTGGCTGTTTATTAACACATATTAATGCCTTTATTCTGCATGACCATATTCTACATCCCTAAATCACCCAATACCTAAACTTAACAACTCCCTTACTAACTATTAATAAGCAGTAATTAGGAGTTTATTGAGGCAAAAGTTGTAGTTAGTGAGAATTAGACCCTTACCAAAAGTGTGACCAAAGTCACTTATGTTCACCAAAGCTGCATTTATTTGATCAAAAATACAGCAAAAACAGAAATACTGTGAAATATTTTTACAATTTAAAATTGTTTTCTATGTGAATATATATTAAAATGTAATTTATTCCTGTGATCAAAGCTGAAATTTCAGCATCATTACTCCAGTCTTCAGTGTCACATGATCCTTCAGAAATCACTCTAATATTATGATTTGCTGCTCAAGAAACATTTATGATTTATGAACAAAACAGTTGTTCTGCTTCATATTTTTGTAGAAACCATGATACGTTGTATTCAGGATTATTTGAGCAACAGAACAGGAAAAACCTGTTTATTTGAAATGGAAATCTTTTGTAACTTTATAAATGCTACTGTCGCTTTTGCTGAAAAAAAGTATGATTTCTTTTTAAAAAATCTTACTGACCCCAAACTTTTGAATAGTAGTGTCCAAGTTTTTTTTGTTGATATATGATTAAAACAAGGGAAATCAGGGTAAAAGGCATATTCTATTACTAATACTCTACACTCATACACCTCAAATTATTATTATTAATACCAATTTGGTTACTCACTCTTTTGGTGTCATTGCCAATGTCTTCCTCTATCATTATGTCTGGAATTCCATCTTTGTTGAATTGGCCAGATGTGGGCACACTAGAAAAACACACACAGGAACGCATTAGTGAAGTGTAATGCAGCTTCCAGTGTTTTGTGTAGTTTGGACTGGTTACCGCACCTGAGCAGAGCGCTGGTGTTGGTGGTCCACGCGATCTTCAGTTTATCTGTGAGCAACAGTGTCACGCTGGAGTCCGTTTGGACCAGCAGTGATGGAGAAACGCTGCCATGAACAACCGACACACGCCTCAGGGAATCAGACCTGCAGACAGGCGATCAGAAGAAACCCATGAAACAATGATGAGTGGAGAAAACAAAGAAAGAGAGTGAAGAAGTTTGAGTCCACAACTCTTCTTACTGATAGAGTGAGATTAATCCAGTTTGAGCGTCTGATCTTTCCTCCCAGCTTTTCTCTTTCTTCAGCGCAGACTTCAGACCAGCCCGAGCTGCCAGATGTTGCACACACACTGCGTAGAGCCCTGAGTCTGTGGACAGAGACAGAAACTGTTGAGTTCAGGGGAATATAAAGGAGAAACAGTAAAGAAGAGATGCTAGAAGCAGCGACACACCTGTAAGTAACAGCAGGTATGGAGCGCCACTGGCCGTTTTGAACGGTAGATGATCAAAAACACCATTCACATCCACATCCACCCGTGAGCCGATCTGATCACCTGACTTCCCTGAGAAAAACACCAGCTCGGTCTAAAGGAGGAAGAGCAGATATTCAGAACTGGTGAGCATTAGAATGTTATTGTGTGTGTGTGTGTGTTAGTGATGGGTCGATCATGACTCATTTTGATCTAATCTTTAACATGACTCGGGAACAACGAGTTGCCTTAGAGAGTGCTTTGTTTGTTTTGTTGAACACGTTCTGTACAGAAAACCGAACTCATTAGTTCACCTCCTGAGTCTTCAGATACGAGTCGTTCGCTCTTTCGTCACTTGACGTGAAGGCCGTATTGGAGACAGAAATTAATGAATAATCAATAAGCAATGGCAATGAATGAATTATATCTGTTTCTCGTAGTTTGGCATTGGCTGCATTATGGTTTTTTTCTTATTATAAATGTGATCACGGTTTGCGTAAGTTGGTGTGTTGGGGAATTTGGCCATTAACATGTAACATTTCAATTATATTCTGCTGAAAATGAACGACTTGGGGAAAAAAGATTCATTTATTTTGCTGAACGAAACTCAAAAATCCGAGTCAGTAAAATGATCCGAACTTCCCATCACTAGTGTGTGTGTGTGTGTGTGTGTGTCGTACTGGTATGGGTGTGATTGATGGTGCTTCAGGATTATATGAAAGCACTGCAAAGTCCTCTGCTCCGTCAGCATTCAGATCCATAACGCTGATCAGCGGGAGATTTCCATCCGTCACAGAAGAGCGCGACTGCTGCCACATGATCTCACCTGAGGGAAACAAAACATCGAAATGTTTACAAATGCACTTTTGGACAAGACGTATTGTGTTACTATGGCACTGAAAGATTACCATATTCATTCACTACTACTGTTCAAACGTTTGGGCTCAGATAGATTTTTTTTTTTTAAAGAAATTAATACTTTTATTCAGCAAGGACGCATATAATGACAGTAAAGCCATTTATAATGTTACAAAAGATTTCTATGACAAGTAATAATTCTAATCATCAAAAAATCCTGGAAAAAATGTGTCACAGCACAACTGTTTTCAACATTAATAATAATCATAAATGTTTCTTGATCATCAAATCATCATATTAGAATGATTTCTGAAGGATCATGTGACACTGAAGACTGGAGTAATGATGCTGGAAATTCAGCTTTGATCACAGGAATAAATTACATTTTACAATATATTACAATCGAAAACAGCTGTTTTAAATTTGTAATAATATTTTACAATATTACGGTTTTTACTGTATTTTTGATCAAATAAATGCAGCCTTGGTGAACATAAGAGACTATTTTCAAAAACATTAAAAAATCTTACCCACCCCAAACTTTTGAACAGTAGTGTGTGCCATAATATTAGTACTGGTTCAAATACATATGTGGAGATCTCTGTGTAATGTAATCCTGTACCGGACTTTTTGTCGATCGCCGTGAGATTGTCTGCGTGAGCAACCAGACATCCTGATCCTTTACTTCCGAGCCCCTTCACGCCACACTCCACCCAATCAAACTCAGCAGCTAAAGGGCTTTTCCAAAGTGTCTTCCCATCAGTACCATCAAGAGCCGTTAAAACCATACAGGGGATTGATAAATCTGAAAAAACAAATCAATACTTATGATTAGCATAATACACAATAAAGCAGCAACCCAATAATGACTTAAATTTGGGTCTGTTCCTCACATAAAACTACACAAGCTACTACTGAACTGCTTTTAACATTTATTTTTGGTAACACTTTATTTTACAGTGTCCTTTTTACATATGTTACATGTACTTACCATAGTAATAACAGTAAATTATGCATAATTACATGCAACTAACCCTCAACCAAACCTTAATCCCACCCTAACCCTAGAGTAAGTACATGTAGTTGCTTAATATTACTCACTACTTAAATATATAATTACATTGTGACAATGACACCTTAAAATAAAGTGTAACCTTATTTTTCTTATATAATAGATTCGTCTGTATTCCACAGAAGAAAAGCAACAGCAAGCGGGTTTGTGCATGTGTGTTTCAGCTTACTTCGACTCAAGCATGTGTTGCGCCTCTCATCAGCATCCTTGTACATTAAGAACACATCCAAGACTCTGTCTCCATTGGCGTCCTCAACAGCCAGGAAATTATACGTGGCTGTAGGAGAGAAACACACTCAGGATCCAATCAGAAATACAGAAACACTCCTGTGGTCAAATCGAGTTTTTTTCCATTTACGACGTCTTGCGAAAAAAAATCAAGTCTTTTCTCTCTGCAAAAAGATAATTAATTTGTTTGATCTCGTCTAGACTACTTTAACTCTTTATACTATTATACCAATGCGTTCACAGATTGTCCAAAATGCTTCTGCGAGGCTGTTGACAGGCAGACGAAGATTCGATCACATCACGCCCGTTCTCCTCTCGTTAAACTGGCTACCTGTTAAAGGGGGGGTATAATGCCCTTTTCACAAGATGTAAAATAAGTCTTTGATGTCCCCAGAGTGTGTATGTGAAGTTTTAGCTCAAAATACCCCACAGATATTTGTATATAGCATGTTAAAGTTGTCACTTCTTGAGGGTGAGCAAAAATGCCTTGTTTATGTGTCTGTCCCTTTAAATGCAAATGAGCTGCTGCTCCCGGCACAGGGGGCGGAGCTTCAACAGCTTGTGTGCTCACACACACATGCACTGAAAATTTCAAAAACTTTTAGCCTTTTATGTTCAAACCGGAGTCAAAGATGGAGAGACTCAAGAAGAAGTGACAACATGTAGAAGCAACAGGACATTTCTGAATGGTTAGTTGATGAGTTTATGAAGCTGATGTGTAGTTATCTTCTAGTCATTGATTAGCATATTCTGTCATGATAATCTGTAAGTCGTGTTCAGGGGGCGGGGTTTATGTAAATTCTAGGGTTTGTGATGTCACTAACCCGGGAGGAATGTGGTGTAGTCTCTACCAGCCGTTTGTTGTAGTCCTTAAAAAGCGATTTCTTTAAAAGCAAATATCTCCCTTTGCTTTGAACTTTGAGCGTAGTAACTTTACAGATGTTGTTTATGCTCAAACAGCAACATTACACACTAACTAAAGTTAGAAAAGTGAAATCATAATCAACCACCCATTTAAATTTAGAATTCAAATTTTTGTTTTTAAATCTCTACATAATCAATCACCATTTTATCATTCGGATGCGATTTCCATCCGTAAACCAAACAGGTCCTTGAGATCCTGTACTCTTGGTCTGCTTTCTATTCCTAGAGCGAGGCTCCACTGCAGAGGCGATCGAGTCTTTGGAATAACTCACCAACTTCGCTTAAAAATGCTTCATCTCTACCAAGTTTTAAGTAGTTGCTTAAAAAACACCTTTTATTAATAGCTTTCAACCAGGTATAATGTCTGTATTCGGTTGTGTTGTGTTCTTTTGTATTTGTAATGTATTGTATCAGAGTTTAGTTGTATTGTACAGCACTTTGTGTCAACCTTGACCTGCGCTGAAAGTGCTTTATAAAGAAAGAAAAGAAAGCTACTACTGTAGTTTTGAGGGTGTTCACCTGCGGCGGGGAACGTGTGGTTCCAGGTGGGCCGGTATTGTGGTCGCACGGGGCAGGGGAGGATGAATGAAAAGGCGAAGACCACCACCAGGCACACGAAGAGCGAGAGGAGGAACGCTGCTGTGCGCCAGCCTGTCATGCGGGAAAATCCCAGCTTTCCTGCGCAGCCTTTCTCCTTAGACACGCTCCCTTCTGCCTCTCCACCCTTCAGAGGCTCCGCTTCAAAACCTCGAGCTGATGCATCTGCCATTTCACACCAGAGAACACCTCACCACTGCAAGACAGAGGCAGGACGGTGAGACATAATCATCTGGTGATTACCCCAAAAAATGATCAAGTATTTCATAGTCTGAGAACAATACGAGAGAGCGTGGAGTGATACAGCAGAGTTACACCTGGGTCAACAATTATATCATTTATAGTTATGCAAAAATATTTGACCTGATCTTGTATGGCAGAATCTTGTTTTCCAGAATACTGTGTGATACATTTACATAAACCCATTTAATCCATCAAATGTGTATTTTTAGATTTCATTCTAATTAGTGCTGTCAAATTGATTAATCGCAATAACCATTTTGTTTTTATATAATAAAATATGTGTATATTTATATATATAATTATATATGTGTGTGTGTGTGCGTCTGTGTGTATATATATATATATATATATATATATATATATATATATATATATACACACACACATATACCTATATGTACTCAAACATATTTTATAAACAAACATTTATGTAAGAAGCGATTCATCGATTTGACAGCACTAGTTCTAATCTTGAAATCAAGTTTAATGCTGCAGATAAATGTTTTTTTAAATGATTTGTAAATCTTAAAGTGTAATTTGATTGTAAAACTACATCATAATCACATAATTTAGACTGAAAGAAAATTAATTTATAATTTAATACAAAATAAATTTTTATGTGACTACTACAGTCATATTAATTTCATACGGCACATTCAGTCTTTCTATTCTTTACCTATATCTAAAACACAAATGTTTTTAATTCACTGAAATTACACTTCATTATATAGGTTTAAAAAAAAAAAGGTTTGCATTGGTTTAAAATCAGATTCAGGCCATTAGTTTGAGTCAAAATACGTAAAAGAACACAAATCATCAAAGTGACTCACAGTATTTTAAAACATCAAGGAAACAGAGGAAGGCTAACTACTTCTTCTAGTTCACAGATCACTCCTACCTGAATTCAACCCTGTAAGTTCAGTAATCGGTCAGAACATCACAATCTACTGCATCCAAGGCCAATGTCAACTCTTCTCACACACAACAAACCCTGCTTCTCTTCCTATCCAGAGTGTTCTGTGTCAGACAGAAGCTGTTGTTAACACAAACCCCTCTGTCATGCTGCCGGTGCAACTAGAAGAGCCCAACAAACTAACACCCCCTTCCTGGAAAACACTGGACCACACACACACACACACACACACACACACACACACACACACACACACACACTATAATCACTTACTGTAATACACAAACACAACATCATCTTGTGTAATTCACAGATATAAAGGCTTTTATATGTAAATTATGAATTTAAAAGCACATAAAATAGACAACTAACTCGTTTCACCTTCATTAACTAAAACACAAGGTGTCTAGCAGAAACAGACATCAACTCGAGGATAGAAGATTTGATACGTTTGTCCTTTTAGCCTTTAATTAGCCCGCTTTACTTGTTGACCAAATAGAAACCAAGTATGAATTTGGAAATACACACTTTTGTCTGATCAAAACAAACCTGGTGAATGACAGATATCGCTTCTCTTCTAGGTGAGCTTTGGTTTGACAACGACATTTCCGCGTACGGCAACTCGGCTGGGACAAAAAAAAAAAAAAAAGCGATTTTATTCCAATGGTTTTTTATTGGCTCTCATATTTGCTTGAAAGACAAAGAAACAAATGTCATATGAAATTAGCTCCTTTTTATAAAAAAAAACAAACAATTATAGTATTATTAGTATAACAGTATTATTAATTGTACACGTTACTCAGAAATGTAACGACTTCTATTGTGTTACGCGTTTTTTAAAATGTATTAATAAAATAAGTTTTAAATTAATTCATTTAAACGTTTAGTTTAAATGGGTCGTTGTAATTGCTGATTCAATATTGATGTTATTACTGTGTTACATGTGTTGTTGTGCATTTAATTTGATTTAATTATTATTATTATTGTGTAAAACCATCCATAATACATAATAGTAATATTAGTAATAATAATAATCTATAGTATAATATACATACACTTCCGCTTTAAGATTGCGTCGCGCGCTCTGATTGGCCGCTCACCCGTTTGAGTTCATTTGCTCGCTCGCTAGTGAAGAGAGCAGCGGAGGCGATAGACGCAGGAGAGAAGCGTTTCGCAGATGATTTAAACTTTATTTTTTAGGGTAAAATCACCATAACCCTTGTGAGGCGAGCGATTAATCGTGTCAGGATGTCGGCCCAGGCTCAGATGAGAGCTTTGCTGGATCAGCTGATGGGAACGTCGAGGGATGGTGAGTGTTAGCTGAGTGCTAACGGCTCTGAGAGGATTTCTGAAGGCCGCGCGCTCAGATTAGCCCAAACCAGAATATAATAACCCAGTCAAATATTAAAATTAACTTCTTAAGATAAACATCACAGCATTAAGTTAGCGAAATGCAGCAGTATTTCCTCTTGAAACGCTTCAGTTTAATGTTTGTGTCCATAAAGCGGGTGTAATGACGTCAGTGGGACGATTCGGTATGCTAGGCTAGGCTAATAGAAGAGCAGCCCATCAAATGACGCTAGAATTCATGAATACGGGGTTTTAGCAAAAAACTAAAATCAGTTATAGTCAACTACACTGATTAAAAAGTTGAGAGAATTATTATTATTATTTTAATTTATTTCTGATATCTGTATATCTAACCTCTATACAATTAGTAATATTATTATTGACATTTGTGACAGACCAATATGTCTTCAGGGTCAATTAATTAGCTGATATTTGGCCATTTTGACAGCCTTGTAAATATTTAGTGAATTGATTAATATTGTGTGAAAGTTAAATCACACACGCATAATATATATATATATATATATATATATATATATATATGCGTACATGTATGAGCTACATACATTAAATTACATATTTAAAAGAACTGTAGTTTCCCAAAAAATGAATGCAAGCAATAAATCTGAACAAGCATTGCCAAGAGGAAATATGGCTTTTTTTAGACTGTGTGATATGATTTTGATCAGCTCAAGAGGATTTTAAGATGAGTAAACAACAGAAAGGACTTGAGCAGCTAGAATTGATTGAATTGAGTTGTACTGGCTGTAAGAAATCTCACCCTCCGTGTGAATGACGCGACTGTCTTTGTGAATGCTGAGATGAATTCATATGCTTCCCGTACATTTGTTTCATACAGACTGAACAATTGTGGCCCCTTTATTCTATTCATTAAGGTTCAGTGTATGTTTGCCAGCCTACATCTGCAAGGGAGTTGCAGAAAAGCCTCATGTTCATCGAGCCGTGAGTCACCAATGCTTTTTAAAGCTGTTATGAATATGAAAAAACAATACTGTTTGCTTTCCAGCAGTAACTGTTTTACACATCATCACGCTAGTTGGTAACGTAAGAGTGAGCAGAGGGGATACGAAGCTTCTGCCCAGGCGGGTTGTAGTACACTGATGCTGTGCCTGAGCGTCTTTCCTCAAATCTGACTTTAAAAAAAGTAAATAAATAAAGGAAAGGACTCAGATTCCTCCGCCGACGTCTTCACTTTTACTTCTTCTGTATCATTCCCAACTTCCTCATTACAGGTTTGGGCAAGAAAAGCTTTTCCCCTTTAAACTTTTAGAGGCTGGGACCGCAGGAGGGGTTCTGAATGGGAGAGACCTCGCAGTGTGTATCAATTAACCTTTCACTTTAGTTTTCAATGTTTTATTTCAACTTGGTCAACTTGTTCAACATCTTGTATTGGTTGCTTTTAAAATGCACATTAGATTATTCAGCATTTCTGTATGTACTCATGAGGAATAATGCACTTATATAAAGTACAAGATGACTCTCTGAAACAAACATGACATCCCTCTCCGATCTGCTATCTCATACACCTTTGCACTCAATTGGCAGCTATAAAAGCGTAGATGCTTCATGCCAATTAGGGATGAGTGATATATTGAATATTCACAATATAGTTAATGTTTAGTTTTCTGGCTCCATAACATTTATCAACATCTTGAATAGTAATGCAATGATTTTAATGCTTTTATTTTAACCATTAAACTTCCAAATGTTAGTGTCTTTGATTTAAGCTTCATTTGCAAAAGCATAATTGAATTATGCAAGTTTGATTACTTTCCAAATTATGTATTCATTCATTTCTCAGACTTTGTGTGACATTTTTCATGTATTAAAATGCAATGCATTTAGTTTTATAAATAAATCTTTCTTGTATTTTTATTGAATCACTTTTAGCTAGACTACTGTAAACTCTTAGAAGGCAAAAAATATCAAGAAATAATTAAGCTGTCACCCAGCCCTAACACACTGAACATCATTCAGAATGAATAACTGATAATGACAGAGACTGCTAGCGTCTTGGGTTGGTCCATGATCAGAGCCAGTTAAAGAGACAAGCCTTGGGTCAGTGAAAGTTAAACCTCTCTATTCTACATGAACAAAGAGCCTTAACTTTGTCATGTAACACAGATTATATCTGACACTGTCAAACACATGCTCTCCGCACTCAGATCTCATGATTTCACTGCAGGGACAGACAAGACCCTTGGCCGAAAAGTTAGCAGTGTGTAGCGCCGCAGTGAGTGTGTGTGAGAAAGAGAGAGACTAGAGTGTGTGTGTGGTCTCATTCAATGTCAATTATGTGCTGTGTCCTTACAGGAGATGAGTCGAGACAGCGGGTTAAATTCACAGACGAGCGCGTCTGCAAATCGCACCTGCTCAACTGCTGCCCGCATGACATTCTCTCTGGAACGGTGAGGGGAAAACACACTCACACTAAACACTGTTTCTTTATGCAGCATATTAATACCATTGTTGTCTTCTTCCTGTGTGTGTAGCGCATGGACCTTGGCGAATGCTCTAAGATCCATGATCTGGCGCTGAGAGCAGACTATGAGATCGCATCTAAAGAGAGAGACCTGTTCTTTGAACTGGATGTAAGTGACTCGTTAAGTAGAGATCATCTGCTGGTGGTGTCAGTGAATTAGCAGCGAAGGCTTTAGTAAATTCTGTTGTTGGATTGGTGTGTGTTGTGTAGGCGGTGGATCACCTGGAGTCGTTTATTGCCGACTGTGACCGCAGGACTGAGCTGGCCAAGAAGCGTCTCGCTGAGACACAGGAAGAGATCAGCGCTGAAGTGGCTGCCAAGGTAGGAAGTGTTTATATGTCATGCATTGTTAAAATGTCTGTTGGTAATCTAATTATATCCGGATTTTTAGGTCATTTATACATAAGAGTGACGAGTTGGGTTCAACCTTACAAATAATTTTCAGCAATTTTCTTTTAAATATTCATGTTTAACATTGGAATTCCTGGTTAAACACTAATTACCCATGATGCTATATGTGACCCTGGACCACAAAACCAGTCACATGGGTCTTTTTTTTTTTTTTATTGAGATGTATATATCATCTGAAAGCTGAATAAATGAGCTTTCCATTGATGTATAGGACAATATTTGGCCGAGATACAACTATTTAAAAATCTGAGAATGCTAAAAAATCAAAACATTGAGAAAATCCCCTTTAAAGTTGTTCATTTATGTTGGTGATTGTGCTGCATTCACTCACACAAATAAATGTTTTATATATTTACTGTGGGAAATTTACAGAATATCTTCATGGAACATGATCTTTACTTAATATCCTAATGATTTTTGGCATAAAATAAAAATCGATAATTTTGACCCATATAATGTATTGTTGGCTGTTGCCACAGATATACCCGTGCGACTGGTTTTGTGATCCAGGGTCACATATAATGCATGTTTTGCAATAAACTTAAAATATAATGTTTTTAGATATAGCCAACATGTTTAAATTAGTAATTTTATGTTTCTCCCTCGTCTTTAAGTCGATTATGCTGTTTGCAATGCTTCATGGGATTGTAGTTCTTTCCCTCACTGAAGCCATTGAGTTCACAGTCTTGTATTTGGTTGGCAGGCAGAAAAGGTTCACGAGTTGAACGAGGAGATCGGGAAGCTGCTGGCGAAGGCTGAGCAGCTCGGGGCTGAGGGAAATGTGGACGAAGCCCAGAAAGTTCTACAGGAGGTTGAGAAAGTCCGGACTAAGAAGAAGGATGCAGAGGTTAGACCAACTTTGTTAACTTGTTTCCAAGCACAAGCTGTCACATTTCATTTATTCAGAACATTACATTGAGTTTGTAATGCTTTCTGGATGTTCGTTTTCTGTTTTGTCTTGTTTTTTCCAGGAAGAGTACAGGAACTCTATGCCCGCCTCCAGTTTCCAGCAGCAGAAGTTGCGCGTCTGTGAGGTTTGCTCCGCCTACCTGGGTCTCCATGACAACGACCGGCGTCTCGCTGACCACTTTGGCGGCAAACTGCACCTGGGCTTCATCCAGATCCGAGAGAAGCTGGAGCAGCTGAAGGTAATCGCTCGGCCTAAAGCAGGAGCCGGCGGGGGCCGTTGGTTTAGGATAGTCATTTACATTGCATCATTTCTTCTCTGCAGAAAACCGTGCAGGAAAAACAGGAGAGGCGGAACCAAGAGCGACTGAAGAGGAGGGAAGAGCGCGAGAAAGAGGAGAGAATGAAAAAGCAGTGAGAATATTTTTATGCACCCTTTCATGTGCTTTTTAAGATGCATTGCTTTTGTGAAATGCACTGTAGAATCTAAAGGAATTCTAGTCTGGTTTTCTCATTTATTTTTGTTAGGGCTGTCAAAATAATGTGTTAATTTCGATTAATTAATCTGAGAAAAAAATCTGCGTTAAAAAAAAAAATAACGCAGATTAATCCATTCCGTATTGACCTTTGACCCAGAGCCGCTTTAGCCACTATTTGACTGTAAAATGAAGGAGGGAGACGAGAACGCGCTGCCTGGATCATTGATTGGAACATTTACTTATGAAAAAAAAACGCCTGATTGAAGTGTAGATAAAAATAAAGTCGTCTGCAGCAAGGAATTTGCATATCACCGGAGTTCATCAACAAAAGTACCACATCAATGCAAAGCATCCAGGAGTTAATGTTAATCTGGAGGTGTCCCGTGATACCAACTCTAGAGTGTTCATTTATTCATTGTGTCCCCTAGGTTATAACTGTGGCCTGAGATGCCTTGTATGTTAAGTGAAAAAATCTTCTTCCTGAAGCACTTTTCATTTATTTCCTCAGCGTGCGTATTAGGTCATATTGTTGATTATGGCCATTATTTGAACAGTGAAAATAATAAAGAGTTTTTGAACTTTAATGTCACTAATGCTGATTATTCATTGATCATTTGAATTGAAATATTTAAAATACTTTCACAGCAAAAATTATGTATACGGTTAATTTAGATGAATTAATCACAGAGTATGTAATTAATTAGATTACATTTTTTAATCGATTGACAGCCCTACTTTTTGTATGATTTATTTAAGTGTGTGTGGGGTATATTTATATATTATTTTATTTATTTTGTAAGTTGAAGTTTTTTTTTTTTTTTTTTGATTCAACAAATGCATGATGTTTCCAAAGTCAATAAACAGTTTAAATAATTGTGATCTGAATATTGATCAAAATAATCCTTATTCTTGTCTTGTTTTCTCTGTAGGACCAAGTCGCGCAGCCGAGAACGCAAGAAGTCAGTTGCTCATTCACTTTACATTTGTTTTTTTTGCCAGCTAATATTTTTTATAATTAGGACAAAAAGAAAGCAAAGTCCTGGGAATGACTTAAAATTTAATTTTTATGCTGTATTCTATATAATATATTTATCTATGCTCAGCTCTAAAATATCATTGGCTAAGCATAAAACACTTTTGGGTTTAAATGTTTATTTAAAACTTTCTGGCAGGCCATAGTTTTTTTTTTTTGGATGTTCTTTCAGATTCATTTGTAAACTAATTTAATGAATGATCCAAAATCAGTCAATCAAAATAAAATCCATATCTATTAATTGCAAATGACTTAGAGAATATTGAACATTTAAACATTTATTGTAAAATTGGACATGTATCTAATCTTATGCATGACCCAGTTGTTAATGTGTCTCGTTCTGTTTGTAGGTCTCGTTCCCGTGACCGCGATCGAGAGCGCAGGCGCCGGCGTTCCCGCTCCGCATCACGAGAGAAGCGGCGTTCCCGTTCTCGCTCCAAAGAGCGCGACAGACGCCGACGACACCGTTCCCGATCCCGATCCCGCTCGCGGCACAGCCGAGAACACTCACACAAGTAACTATACTCAGTGTTTTTTCTCACACGCTCATGAAGCTTTGAAAAGTCAGATTCCTTTTTTATTACAGTTTTTGTACAAATTTGGTTTTAACAACTTAAAGGGTTACTTCAGGATTTAGCATTAAGCTTTGTATTAGTAGAAAACCTGTAGTATTTTTGAATTACCATGCTTTCCACCCTCATATCCCCCTGAGAGGAGAGATTTATGTATTTTTTGTCTGGAAAAAATCCTCCGATGACGCAAAAATCGTCATTTTGCGTCATCGGAGGATTTTTTGGCCAGAGGCTGAAGACTACAGCCAGTAGGAGGAGCTGTCCCGCATGTGTTCCCCCCCGCCCATAGAGGGATCTCACTCACAGAATGTACACAGTGTCAGCCGTCTTTCTTTGGAAGCTAAGCTAGCAGGCTCTTGTTCTGTGGAGAAAGCTGAGTAGTAGGGGTTACCATCCTCTTTTTCCCGGACATGTCCGGCCGTCGAGATCGTTCAAAATGTCCGGGATTCGGCTTTTGCTTTCTGCGGTCGCCATCCATTGTTTACATGCACACCTTTTGTTTCAATCTAACTGAATTCATTCCGATTGGTGAATCTGAATGTAGTGTTTACATGAACGCTAAACAAGTGATCGGTTGATGTGCGTTTTACCATTGCTAAGAAAATTCCCGCACCTCCGTGAGAGATACGAGACCGGCGCGTCTCAGTGATCACGCTGAGATTGTTGTCAGTCTCATCCACATGAGCCATTGTTGTTGTCTTTCATCCACATAAGCCAAAAATACATTTTCTGGTTTTTCTCAGTCTAGAAAGCTCCAAATTCAAAAATAATTTCACATTTCTACTACATAAATGACCTATTTTAAATACACATTCATCTTTCCAGAGGTGAAGTATCCCTTTAAGTATTTTTTTTGGCATGGTGTCAAAAAACAAACAAACCTTCCATTGTCTTGTAGTAACAGTTGATTCGTGTGTGTGTGTGTGTGTGTGTGTTAGGTCTTCACGGGACCGTGACCGCGAGAGGGACAGCAAGCACAGCTCATCTGAGCGGAGATCAGACGGGCTGAACGGCAGGACAGAATCTCGCCGTCATGATGACAGAGAGGCTGGAGAGATCTGAATCATCTCACGCTACCATAACAAACACAAACCGCTCATATACATATACCCACTTTTTTATTTATCATGTTTGCTTCGTCTGTAGTAAACTGCCCATGCCCAGTTTCATTAAAGTCTTTGTAGTCTTTAATATCTCAGTCCAGTAAGAGTTGAACCTGTCTGATCCACTGTCCAGTGTTGAAATGACATTTGTTTGTGTGGATTTAGTTTATTTTTGTTTCTTCTCTCAAAAGTATGTACTGCCTCTTTTTTTTTTTTTTTTTTTTTTTTTTGCCCCTCCATAATGTTATTTTTTTGGATTGAGTTTTCAATTTGTACTGTTATTCCGAATGAATGTGTGCATGTTTTGCACGGAGCTCATTCTACTTTGAAAGCTGTTCTGAGGTCAGTTTAAACGCCCTTTCTTTAAATCTAGCTGCAGTATTTCCCCATAGAGAGAGACTGAGCTCATCCACTCTTTGTTTCAGTAGCAGAGGTGTAGGAGTTTAATCAATCTAAACAAGTGAATCCTTCATGGCATATTGTTTCAGAATTACTATGTACATGATCTTTTATAATGCTGTTTTGATTTCATGTTGTCCTGATCAAAGTGCATTAAATGGTTTTATGAATTTAAATGGTGTTTGTCATTAATGAGGGCTCTTATCCAACTAATAAACTGAGAAAGTGCAAGTCTCTTCCACTGCTGAATGCTTGTGTGTTTGGTATTCGGAAAGATATAAATATTTTACAAGATATTTTCAGCACAGTAATAGCTTGGCACTTTGATTCAAAATAGGGCCTGAAACTCTTAATAAAGCCTTGTTTTTGTGTGAGCATGAAATGAGATGTTTTAGAAAAAAATTGCTACAATTAATTCAAAATTTAATACATTTATTTATTAAATAAAATTTTCTAAATTTAGTAAGATGATGATATTGTTATATGATCTGAGCTTCCTGAAAACCGAAATTCCACTTTTTAGAGGAGAGACATTTTTTAATGTTTCGTTAGTTTTATGTTAGATTATAGTTCATCAAACATATATGTCTAACAAAAAAACGGGTTTTCTTATTTTCAGTTTATCAGAGTGATTCATATGAGTACGCTAGTATTCTGATTTCTTTTTATTTATAATCAAATTAAAATCAGAAATTATATTTTATATTAACAATCCCTAATGTTGTATTTAATTAATTTTCTTCACGTAACCGACAGATGGCGTGATTACGCTGGCAACAAGCTGTAGCTCGTCACTTCCGGCAACGTCACCGTGACGCCACAGTCAAAACAACCGAAACATGATGCTAGCGTCTCACACCCGCGAGTAAAATGTCGTGTTTTTAGCGATCGCCGATGAAAACGTTGGAGATTTGTCATCTTAATGTCATGATCTTGTCGAACTATGAGTTTGGCAACGTTTTTTTCGGTACAAGGGACCAAAAAGTCATCATAAAAGCACCAGTGTAGCCACCGGTTTGCTAACGACAGGCGTCAGACCAGCAGTCAAACCCGGTACGCCTGAAATAAGTCATATATTACATTTAAAATATCAAATTTAAAGTCAACTTGTGTTTATTCTCGCCAATTGACTCCGTCAAACGGATTACAAGCTTGTGACGCGTCTGTACACGTACAGATGTGTGTGTCAGCCACATGTCATTCTGCTTCTAATCACTATTAATGTACACCTAATAATTAATTTGACTAGATTTGTGATGATTCATTCTCGGTGTTGGTCAAATTACATGAGTTCACAGTACTTCTGGAAGAGTCAGGAATCATCTGACAGCTGTCAGGGGCTGATCAGAGTCCAGATGTGTGTGTTCTGTAGTCTATCAGCCTGTAGTTTGTGTTATTGCACAATTATTGGCATTGCAGTCTATGTGTATGTGATGTGTGTTATTGTAGTTGTGTGTGTGTTACTGTGTGTAACCTGTGTTGATGTGTCCCTGCAGTGTGAGAGGTTTGCAGGTATCTGGATCCCCGGGACAGGCCGGTGCTCACCGAAGAGACGGGGAACAGGATCGGGAAGCAGGGGGGAGCGGCCAGCGCTGAGCCCGTGGAGAAGATGGCCAGCAGCCCGGAGAAAAGCTCCTCCGCACAGGAGCTCAAGGAGCAGGGCAATCGCCTGTTCCTCAGCCGAAAGTACCAGGAGGCCGTGACCTGCTACAGCAAAGCCATTGTGAGTGGGGCGGGACAGGTCCCAGTTTACACGGAATTTACATGCACATTTGATAAATGTGCGTATACATATTAAAAACATTGGGATCAGTACGATTTCTGGTCAAAAGTTTGGAATAATTACAAGTCTCTTCTGCTCACCAAGCAAGTTTGATCAAAAATACAGTATATATTGCGAAACACACCGCCCAGCCAAAAAAAAAGAAAGCCACTGTTTGGATTTAAATAGGCAAAAGGTTAAGAGTCTATGATTGGATCATTATTGCAGTGATTATTATGTTTCTAGCATGTTATATGTTTGGCAACAGTTCTGCTAACTCTATTTGATGGAGTGTGTAGCTTTTCATTTCTGAAACAACCATGTAGGAAGAACATCATGTTCATATTCCAGGATGACAATGTCCAGATTCATCAGGCTCAGATTATGAAAGAATGGTTGTGAAAATCATTTTCTCTCATGAATCCAGAGCTTAGATTCATTGAAAGTGTTTGGGATGTGCTGGAGGAGACTTTACAGAGTGCTGGACTCTTGCATTGACAACACAAGATCTCGATGGAAATAACATCACAACATTTATTTCCATCAATGAAACTGGTTTATTTCCTGATGAATCCTGACATTGTCATCCTGGAATATGAACATGATGTTCTTCATACATGGTTGTTTCAGAAATGAAAAGCTACACACTCCATCAACACTCTGTTGCCAAACATATAACATGCTTGTATCTAAATGTAATTTATTACTGTGATGCAAAGTTGAGTTTTCAGCATCATTACTCCAGTCTTCAGGCAGTGGCTCAGTGGGTTGTGAAGACAAGCCCAGTCGCCTCACAGTCCCCGGTTCGAGTCCTGGATTGTGCATGTTCTCCTCGTGTCAGTGTGTGTTTTCTCTGAGTGCTCTGGTTTCACACAGTCCAGAGACACGCAGGTTAGGTGGATTGGACATGCTGAATTGGCCCGTGTGTGTGTGTGTGTGAGAGTGTGTCTCAGCACTCTCTGTTTCTCAGTGCTGGGTTGCGTCCAGTGTTAAACCTTTGCCAAATCCAATGTGTGTGTGCAGATAATTTGATGAAGCGGGACTAATGCTAGGAAAATATATTTCTCCAGTCTTCAGTGTCACATGATCCTTCTAAAGCATTCTAGAAACAGGTCTAGAAACATCTGAATATTATCAATATTGCAAATGGTTGTGCTGCTTCATATTTTTTGTGGAAATCATGATACACTACCATTAAAAAGTAAGATAAAAAAAGAAAAGAAATGTATATTAAGTAAATTCTGTTCATCCATTAATCCTTTAAAAAAGTGCATTGATGTTTCCACAAAAAATATTATGCAGCAAAAATGTTTTACATTTATGGTAATAACAACTATTATTAATAACTGAGAACAATAATAATTGAGCAGCAAATCGGCATATTAGAATGATTTCTGAAGGATCATGTGATGCTGAAAATTCAGCTTTGATCACAGGAATAAATTACATTTTGCTATTTATTCACATAAAAACAGTTTTAGGAATATTTCACAATATTACTGTTTTTACTGCATTTTTTATCAAATATATACAGCCTTGGTGAGCAGAAGAGACTTCTTTTTATTCATCAAAGAACCCTGAGGAATTTTCCACACAGTTTCAATGAATTTTAAATGCAATTTTTATATTCAGTAATGCATTTAACTCATCAAGTGGCGATTGTGTGGCTATTCACAGAAAACACACATGATCTCCGTAGGACTGATAAAGTTGTAGAGTTGTACTGATCATGTTTCTGCTGTGTGTGTGTGTAGAACCGTAACCCCTCAGTGGCCGTGTACTACACTAACAGAGCGTTATGCTATGTGAAGCTACAGCAACACGACAAGGCATTGGCCGACTGTAAACACGCCCTCGAGCTCGACAGCCAATCAGTGAAGGCGCACTTTTTCCTGGGCCAGTGTCAGCTGGAACTGGAGAACTATGAAGAGGCCATAGGCAATCTACAGAGAGGTACACACACGCACTCACAGCTTGAATTTTTGATTTAAAGGGGTCAAAATGATGCTTAATGTTTTCCTTTTCTGTGTAAAGTATCTGTTTGCGCATGTATATGATCTGCAAAGTTACAAAGCGATTTATTCTACCCAACAGAGAACGCTGATCCAGACCAGCATAAAAAATTAGGAATCAGATTTATTTATAAAGCTGTTTCTGAGCAGTATAACCTAAAAGTTAGCAGCTTCCTGATACAAAGATGACTTACCACTGTGAAGCGTTCTGCTCAAGTTGGTTCTGATCGAACGACTCGCATCTCGCATTTTCAGAAAGCGACTCGGGCTCGAACTGATACAGAAGAACCAATGACAAAAGGTCTTAGGTCTTTCCATTTAGTTTTTATAAAAGGATGTTGGCCACAGGGATATATGTGACCCTGGACCACAAAACCAGTCACATGGGTCAATTTTTTTTAAATTGAGATTTATACATCATCTGAGAGCTGAATAAATAAGCTTTCCATTGATGTATGGTTTGTTAGGATATGACAATATTTGATAATCTGGAATCTGAGGGTGTAAAAAATCAAAACATTGAGAAAATCTCCTTTAAAGTTGTTCATTTATGTTCTCGATTGTGCTGCATTCACTCACAAAAATACATGTTTTATATATTTACGGTAGGAAATTTACTAAATATCTTCATGGATCATGATCTTTACTTAATATCCTAATGATTTTTGGCATAAAAGAAAAATATATAATTTTGACCCATATAATGTATTGTTGGCTATTGCCACAAATATCAGTAGCACCTCACTGCAGTACACGAGATCCAGGGGGCGGAGTTGGATCCAGATCTAAGGGGTGGAGATTGGTTGGTTTATGGGTGGGTTTAGGGATCAGGGGGTGGAGATGGGTAGGTTTAGGTATATGTAAGGTGGGAAATTTGTTTTAAAATTAAAAACTTTTTTTTTTTAATGTGATGTTCAGTGTCATTTGATGCACTTTTTAAGGTCTTGTTTTATAATTTTGGTTTTGTCTCTAATAATGTAGCTCTTTATCTAATATCAGCCGATGTATTTGATATTGATCTAATAATCTAAATAATTATCCATTATCAGTATCAGTGAATCCCTAAAAACCATCATAGAAATAATGCAGCATCTAAACAGACATCAGTGTTCAGATGCAGTGTGATGATGTTGCTGGTTTTCAGCCTATAACTTGGCGAAGGAACAGCGGCTGAACTTTGGAGACGATATCCCAAGTGCTCTTCGCATCGCCAAGAAGAAACGCTGGAACAGCATAGAAGAGAAGCGGATCAGCCAGGAAAACGAGCTGCATGCTTACCTCACCAAACTCATCCTGGCAGAGAAAGAGAGGTGAGAGTCACGCTGGCACACACTGATGACGAGTCCACATGAATCCGTGTCCTAACATCTGTCCGTCTTCACGTTTGTGTTCAGAGAGCTCGACGACAGCAGAGTGAAGCAAACCGAGGACATTCAGAACGGAGGCGAGATCAGCAAATCCAAATCCAAACACGTGAGACACGCGCTTATAAATATACAAAGACCTCCGCGTCGTGTCGGATTGATGAAGTGATGTCATTTCCTGTGCTTCTCTCTGCAGGATAAATATCTGATGGACATGGATGAACTTTTCTCTCAAGTGGATGAGAAGAGGAAGGTATGAAGAAATCAAATCAGACATCTTGTCAAGTCAAGACATTGTGACAATCAGTCCACACACTGAAATATCATTGGTCCAAAATCCTGCTCCACATAATTGTACGTTAAACATCTGTTCATTCTTATGTTGTGTTATATTACATGTGCAGAAGCGAGAGATCCCAGATTACCTGTGTGGGAAGATCAGTTTTGAGCTCATGAGAGAACCCTGCATTACTCCCAGCGGCATCACCTACGATCGCAAGGACATCGAGGAGCATCTACAGGTCTGCTCACTAAAACACTCTTTGTTTTTTGAGCCATGTGACTTGCAGAGATGATGATGTCATGATTGGCTAAAAGATCACAGATTGGCGGATCAGATTACTTTAGTAGTGTTAATGTGCAAGTATAGTATTTATTAGCATTTTAAAATTTGTTTTTATATTTCAGTTTCAATTCTAATTTGAATCTTATTAATTTTGTGGAGTTTTTACTCTTCTACAAAATAATATAAATAAAATAAAAATTATATAGTGTAATCTTCGACAATTCTCTCTGTTATTTTAGTATTATTCATATACTATTATATTATTTATTAATATTTTGAATTAATATTTATCTATATATTTTCACTTTTTATATTAATTCTAGTTTAAGTTTTTGTAATTGTTGTGTTTGGGGTTGTTTTTACTAGTTTTTGTTTCTTTGAAATATTTCTGTTTCGTTTTTAGTACTTCAAATTAAACGTATGTTTTATCTAGTAATTATATTGTATTTTATTTCAGTGAATTTTTTTTAAATTAGTTTTAGTTTTTGTTAATGATAACACGGAGTAAGATGCTTTTTGCAGCCAGACAACATCTACATATGTTACAACATCTATTGAAATGGGTTGGGACAAATCACTCTTTTTAAAATATCAAATAGCCTTTGGTGATGAAAAACAACAAAATTGCAGTTTTGATTTTATGTTCTCTCTCTCTCTCTCTCTCTCTCTCTCTCTCTCTCTCTCTCTCTCTCTCTCTGTAGCGTGTCGGCCATTTTGACCCAGTCACCCGCAGCCCGCTGACCCAAGATCAGCTGATCCCCAATCTGGCCATGAAGGAGGTGATTGACGCTTTCATCCAGGAGAACGGCTGGGTGGAGGACTACTGAACACACACGCACACACACACACTCGAGCGGACTGCTGCAGAGTTTCCTCACGCTGAATCGAATCCTCTCCTGTATGTTCATGCACTTTAATCAGTGGAGCTTTGCTGTGGAGCGTGTCCCCCGCTGGAGTCACATGACCCTCTCTGTCCTCCAAACTCTTTCTGCTGTCCTTCCTTATCATTCAGAATAATCCTGCAGGTTTTGTTCAGACACTTCCTTTCAATCTGAAACATTGGCTGATGTTTGCTGCTCATGATGATGCTGTAATCTCATCATTGAATGTTAAAAAGCAACATTATTGATGACACTTCACTAATAATCACTCATGAAAGAGGAAACTCTGTGCATGCGAGTGTTGCGCAGATTGGCGTGTGTGTGTGTTTTTTTTAGAAGCTGTCCCTATGATTCATATGCGGAATGAATGCGAGTGTATAAAGTTATAACACATGTAGAATGTTTCTGAGACGCTTCTCAAGCTTTGGGTTCTTGCAGGATTGCCGGTTATAACGTTTTTGTAACGAGCGTTTAATCCACGACATATATTTAGACATTCATTCATCTGCCAATCAACGAAAACGGAGAATCTGTGGCGTGCAGGTGACATCATCATCGTTATGGTGTATTATTATACGTTTAATCTCACTGTGTGTGTCTGTGCGTTAGAGCGAGAGGTAAGTGATTATTTCACACTATTGATTTTGTCTTTCCCTTTGGACCTTTGGGGAGTTTTCTGTTTCCTGGCACGAACACACACTTCCTGTTTAGTATCAGTATTTCCGCGGTTTGAGAGCCCTTGTTAGTCGCTGGACGTCACAGTCCGGCTCGGCTCAAATATTCCCGAAGTGTAATGAGTTTAGGTTGGATGCATCATGCATGTTCAATAAATGTTATTTTGTTTCTTTTTGTAGCAAATGTGTTGAATCGAATCTTGTTCTTTCCAAAAGAGTTAAAGGTACGACCCTAAATTAAAAGACCTTAGTCAGGTTAGACGCCATTTTGAATTTTGAAAACGAGGCTGTTATAAACGAGGGATAGACTTGGTCTGTGTCTGAAATCTGTTGAGTAGGTGCTTATTTTGAACAAGTAATTACTTCACAACTGCTAAAAACGTACATTCTATATAGTATGAATATAAAACAGACATACATTTGCCATGTTGTCATTATCATGTGGTGAAGTAGTAGGTCATCCGGGTACTTTTTGCCTACTCTTGTCACATCAAAGAGTATAGAAGTAACAAGAGGCGAAACTCCGTTGCAGTTTTGATAACAGCCACTAGGTGGCGCTTCGGTAGCGCGGCCGCCATTTTGGACTGAACCAACGGCTTTACCGTTAGCACAACTACTGTACAGCATTAACATTATGTCTACTCTGGAAATAATTGGAAACAAAGAAAACAGTGTTCTGCCATCAACTGCAACAACTACCAGTGTACAACCAATCAACTAGCATTTCATAGATTCCCTAAAGATGCAGAGAGGTCAAGTAGAAAAGGTTTTATTAACTTTAAAGTGAGCTAACGTCAACGATAACAGGTGCTGTAATGTTAATGTAAGCTATCCCATAACCGCAGTAACAGTTTGCTAATGTTAGGCTATGTATTTGGTCGAAATTGTCAAGACTCGAAATGGGCTTTTTAAATCGCATACTTTCAGAGATATATGAACACCTAACCTGGCAAATGACCGCTTTATTAATTCATTGTTATCACTAAATTAACCCTTTAACTCTCACCTTTTTTTCGCATAAACATGAAATCACTATCCAAACTTAAATGGTTGTAATTCAAGAATGCTTTGGAATTTAGACCTATGGTTGGTCTTGTTTTAATTTGTCAGATTATTGTTGAAGTGAAATAAATTATGAAAGTGAAACAGAAAAAAGTTATATAAGTTTGAGTTTATTAAAATGTACAAATTTAAAAATATAATTATTTATATTTTATATAAAATATATATATTACAAAATATATTTTACTCTAGAACTGCAAGAAAATGAAAGCAAAAAATCTGAACAAGTTGTGTTCCACATTTTAGGTTGATATGTTGATATCTCGCTTCCTCACCAGTTCTGCACTGCAGTCAAGCCAGCCTCCAGTTCGAAATGAGCGGTCAAACTAGCCGCCCCTATATTTCGTGGTGCGCGTATACTCTAGCTATTACGGTAAGACCGTCAACCTGTCATCTGAAGTGAAAACAGTGATCTTCCGGCGAAGGCTATTTCACATTCAGTTATTCTGTCTGTCTGTATCTATATTATTATCTATCTATATATCTCTAATTATTTATCTATTTATCTATCTATTTCTATAATCTGTCTATCTATCTATCTTTATAATTATCTATCTCTATATCTCTATAATTATTTATCGATATATTTCTATAATCTATCTATCTACCTATATAATTATATATCTATATTATTATCTATCTATATATCTCTATAATTATCTATCTATCTATCTATCTATCTATCTATCATAAGATCATATGCTGTTGTGTCTATAAATAAAAAAAAAAAAAAAAAAAAAAAAAAAAAAAATATATATATATATATATATATATATAAAAATTTTTTTTTTTTTTTTTTTTATTTTTTTTTTTTTTTACCTCAGCTGTAGAGTACACCTTCTCACAGTGTCCCCTGCAAAGTTTCAGGACATTCTGATGTTGTTTTCCAAAATAAGAGCCCCCCAAAACTCAAATATTACCTGTTTTGTCCATACATTCAGAAAATCGTAAAAATAAAAGTCCTAGCTTCCACAGACCAATTCCACCTCAGCTGGAGAGTACACCTTCTCAAGGTGTCCCCTGTAAAGTTTCAGGACATTCTGATGTTGTTTTCCAAAATAAGAGCCCCCCAAAACTCATATATACACTGTTTTGTCCATACATTCAGAAAATCATAAAAATAAAAGTCTTAGCTTCCACAGACCAATTCCACCTCAGCTGGAGAGTACACCTTCTCACGGTGTCCCCTGTAAAGTTTCAGGACATTCTGATGTTGTTTTCCAAAATAAGAGCCCCCCAAATCTCATATTTACGCTGTTTTGTCCATACATTCAGAAAATGCATGAAAAATAAAAGTCCTAGCTTCCACAGACCAATTCCACCTCAGCTAGAGAGTACACCTTCTCAAGGTGTCCCCTGTAAAGTTTCAGGACATTCTGATGTTGTTTTCCAAAATAAGAGCCCCCGAAATCTCATATATACGTTGTTTATCCATACATTCAGAAAATCATAAAAATAAAAGTCCTAGCTTCCACAGACCAATTCCACCTCAGCTAGAGAGTACACCTTCTCAAGGTGTCCCCTGTAAAGTTTCAGGACATTCTGATGTTGTTTTCCAAAATAAGAGCCCCCCAAAACTCATTTATACGCTGTTTTGTCCTTACATTCAGAAAATCATAAAAATAAAAGTCCTAGCTTCCACAGACCAATTCCACCTCAGCTAGAGAGGACACCTTCTCAAGGTGTCAACTACAATGTTTCAGGACATTCTGATGTTGTTTTCCAAAATAAGAGCCCCCCAAAACTCATATATACCAGAGAATGTCTAATATGGCGAGAAGTTTCACTCTCAGTACACTTCTGGCTTCTGAACTGGTTGCAGTTCCCCTCTGATTCCATATGAGGGCGCTCACAGGACGAGTGCAGAATGAATGGAGGTCTATGGCGCTATACCAATAAAAATCCACTTTTCTCAGGATATCATTTTTTGTCTGGTAATTTGAATGTTGTATTCGAAAGGAGATGCAAATAAATTACACATTGCTGGGTGTTAGATTTTTTTGAGTCACTTATTTGCTTTAAAAAGTCTTTTAAAGTGTCAATGACGTCATATACATGTACGACCAGAGATACTGCTTCACGGCAATCCTTCAGTCACTCTGGTGCGTTCGCGCTCTGCACTTTCTTTTCACTCGAGGCATCGACAACACAGCTGACACACACTTGCTAGAAGAGTTTTTGTTTTGTTTGTTTCTGGTCCCGCTGCGGATGACACGATGCCATCAAGCAGTTTCTCTGGTCGTAATCAGTCCTTCATTCACCAATCAGCGTTCATTAGCAGAATGCTAGCGTGTTATGGGCAACAACAACTCAACCTGTAAGAAATCGAAAGGATATAAGTACTCGTTCATTCAACTTTCGACCTAAAACCCATGTTGAACTCGCAAAATCTACAATCAGATTTGAGATTTATCAACGGCAATCGGGTGAAAGAGACATTTAGCCGTCTAGCCCCATAGACTCCCATTCATTTTGCACTCATGGCGATCGCCCCCAGTGGAACTCTGGTGGTACTACAACCAAAATTCGGTACAATAGAGCTTAATAGGGAGTGGGCAGGCTCTCCGTAGACGGGCTCTGTATATACGCTGTATTGTCCATACATTAAGAAAATCATAAAAATAAAAGTCCTAGCTTCCACAGACCAATTCCACCTCAGCTGGAGAGTACACCTTCTCACGGTGTCCCCTGTAAAGTTTCAGGACATTCTGATGTTGTTTTCCAAAATAAGAGCTTCCCAAAACTCATATATTACCTGTTGTGTCCATACATTCAGAAAATCATAAAAATAAAAGTCCTAGCTTCCACAGACCAATTCCACCTCAGCTAGAGAGGACACCTTCTCAAGGTGTCAACTACAATGTTTCAGGACATTCTGATGTTGTTTTCCAAAATAAGAGCCTCCCAAAACTCATATTTACGCTGTTTTGTCCATACATTCAGAAAATCATAAAAATAAAAGTCCTAGCTTCCACAGACCAATTCCACCTCAGCTGGAGAGTACACCTTCTCACGGTGTCCCCTGTAAAGTTTCAGGACATTCTGATGTTGTTTTCCAAAATAAGAGCCCCCCAAAACTCATATATACGCAGTTTTGTCCATACATTCAGAAAATCATAAAAATAAAAGTCCTAGCTTCCACAGACCAATTCCACCTCAGCTAGAGAGGACACCTTCTCAAGGTGTCCCCTGTAAAGTTTCAGGACATTCTGATGTTGTTTTCCAAAATAAGAGCCCCCCAAAACTCATATATACGCTGTTTTGTCCTTACATTCAGAAAATCATAAAAATAAAAGTCCTAGCTTCCACAGACCAATTCCACCTCAGCTAGAGAGGACACCTTCTCAAGGTGTCAACTACAATGTTTCAGGACATTCTGATGTTGTTTTCCAAAATAAGAGCCCCCCAAAACTCATATTTACGCTGTTTTGTCCATACATTCAGAAAATCATAAAAATAAAAGTCTTAGCTTCCACAGACCAATTCGACCTCAGCTGGAGAGGACACCTTCTCACGGTGTCCCCTGTAAAGTTTCAGGACATTCTGATGTTGTTTTCCAAAATAAGAGCCCCCCAAAACTCATATTTACGCTGTTTTGTCCATACATTCAGAAAATCATAAAAATAAAAGTCCTAGCTTCCACAGACCAATTCCACCTCAGCTAGAGAGTACACCTTCTCAAGGTGTCCCCTGTAAAGTTTCAGGACATTCTGATGTTGTTTTCCAAAATAAGAGCCCCCGAAATCTCATATATACGTTGTTTATCCATACATTCAGAAAATCATAAAAATAAAAGTCCTAGCTTCCACAGACCAATTCCACCTTAGCTAGAGAGGACACCTTCTCAATGTGTCCCCTGTAAAGTTTCAGGACATTCTGATGTTGTTTTCCAAAATAAGAGCCCCCCAAAACTCATATATACGCTGTTTTGTCCTTACATTCAGAAAATCATAAAAATAAAAGTCCTAGCTTCCACAGACCAATTCCACCTCAGCTAGAGAGGACACCTTCTCAAGGTGTCAACTACAATGTTTCAGGACATTCTGATGTTGTTTTCCAAAATAAGAGCCCCCCAAAACTCATATTTACGCTGTTTTGTCCATACATTCAGAAAATCATAAAAATAAAAGTCCTAGCTTCCACAGACCAATTCCACCTCAGCTGGAGAGGACACCTTGTCACGGTGTCCCCTGTAAAGTTTCAGGACATTCTGATGTTGTTTTCCAAAATAAGAGCCCCCCAAAACTCATATTTACGCTGTTTTGTCCATACATTCAGAAAATCATAAAAATAAAAGTCCTAGCTTCCACAGACCAATTCCACCTCAGCTAGAGAGTACACCTTCTCAAGGTGTCCCCTGTAAAGTTTCAGGACATTCTGATGTTGTTTTCCAAAATAAGAGCCCCCGAAATCTCATATATACGTTGTTTATCCATACATTCAGAAAATCATAAAAATAAAAGTCCTAGCTTCCACAGACCAATTCCACCTCAGCTAGAGAGGACACCTTCTCAATGTGTCCCCTGTAAAGTTTCAGGACATTCTGATGTTGTTTTCCAAAATAAGAGCCCCCCAAAACTCATATATATGCTGTTTTGTCCATACATTCAGAAAATCATAAAAATAAAAGTCCTAGCTTCCACAGACCAATTCCACCTCAGCTAGAGAGTACACCTTCTCACGGTGTCAACTACAATGTTTCAGGACATTCTGATGTTGTTTTCCCAAATAAGAGCCCCCCAAAACTCATTTATACGCTGTTGTGTCCATACATTCAGAAAATCATAAAAATAAAAGTCATAGCTTCCACAGACCAATTCCACCTCAGCTGGAGAGTACACCTTCTCAAGGTGTCCCCTGTAAAGTTTCAGGACATTCTGATGTTGTTTTCCAAAGTAAGAGCCCCCCAAAACTCATATAAACGCTGTATTGTCCATACATTCAGAAAATCATAAAAATAAAAGTCCTAGCTTCCACAGACCAATTCCACCCCAGCTAGAGAGTACACCTTCTCACGGTGTCCCCTGTAAAGTTTCAGGACATTCTGATGTTGTTTTCCAAAATAAGAGCCCCCCAAAACGTCTCGGTTACTGATGTAACCCTCGTTCCCTGAAGTAGGGAACGGGAGACGTAACGTCGACGTGGCGATGTAATTGGGATCACTTCAGAGAGCCCTATCAACTTCGAGTATCTACAGAACAAGCCAATGAACGTTGGCATGCGTGAACGCGTCACTCCGCGCGGGTATAAACAGGAAGCGGGCGCACGCACACATTGTTTTTCGCTGAGGAGCTGAGATTTGTGACGGCCATGCAGCGATGGTCAGCAACGGTGGCGACAGGACGTTACGTCTCCCGTTCCCTCCTTCAGGGAACGAGGGTTACATCAGTAACCGAGACGTTCCCTTTCAGTCGCTCACGTTCGATGTAACGTCGACGTGATGACGTAATTGGGATCCCATGGAAAACGCCACGGTTGCTGCCACATCCAGCGCCCTACGCAAGACTCTCAGACCCCCAACTGCTGGGGCGGAAGACCTGCGTAGAGGGAGTTCAACTGCTGTTCCATTATACCCCACACAGTGGAACTCTTGGATAACACTGGGAAAGCGTACCTTTCCAGGGGAAAGAACGCTGCGGAGCCACATCCTGCCCGAAGGGAGGTAACATGTGGAGAATACACATATGGACTGGCCGAAGGGGCAGTGCGACATATGGAATGTCCCTGGGGTGGCTCCAACCGAAGGGGAGATAACACCGACAGTGACGGCAGAGCAGACTCTGCCAAGGGAAGACACGGGCTCACCGCAGGGAGCTGGTCGTGGAAGAATACGCATATGGGATCGCCGCAGGGATCACACATATGGAACCCAGCCTAGCACAAGTTACACAAGCATACGAGCACTAGGCCTGGCGTCGGACGCTCCGCACGTCCGACTGCCGAAGGGGTGCGGAGGAACTCACAGGGTTCGCCAAGTGGGGAACTCGACTGGAGTAAAAAGCGCACGTATCCGTTCCTAGGAAGGGAGTGGCGCAGCAAGCCGACACTAGAGCGGGAACTTCAGTGTTACCGGCTAGTAGAAGCGAGCACACAGGAAGAAACCGGCTCAACACGTAAGCTATAAAACCTAGCGAACGTGTTAGGTGTCGCCCAGCCCGCAGCTCTACAGATGTCTGTCAGCGAGGCGCCGTGTGCCAGCGCCCAGGAAGAAGCGACACTCCTAGTGGAGTGGGCTTTCAACCCGGGCGGGCAGGGCACGCCTTGGGCTTCATAAGCCAAGGCAATGGCATCCACTATCCAGTGGGCCATCCTCTGCTTGGAGACAGCCTTCCCTTTCTGCTGGCCTCCGTAACAGACGAAGAGCTGATCTGAGGTCCTGAGGCTTTGCGTTCTGTCCACTTACAGATGCAGAGCACGAACGGGACAGAGAAAAGCCAGGGCTGGGTCTGCCTCCTCCGAAGGCAGCGCTTGCAGGTTCACTACCTGGTCCCGGAAGGGAGTGGTAGGAACCTTGGGCACGTATCCGGGCCGGGGTCTCAGGATGACGTGAGAGTTATCCGGGTCGAATTCTAGGCACGATTCGTCGACCGAAAATGCATGCAGGTCCCCTACCCTCTTGATAGAGGCCAATGCAACCAGGAGTACTGTCTTACAGGGCAGGATTTTTAACTCAGCTGATTGCAGAGGCTCAAAGGGTGGTCTCTGAAGTGCCGAAAGGACCAGAGACAAATCCCAAGAGGGTATAGAGAGTGGGCGAGGAGGATTCAGTATACTCGCTCCCCTCAGGAACCTGACGATCAGGTCATGCTTTCCCAAAGACTTACCATCAACAGCATCGTGATGTGCAGCAATAGCGGCAACATACACTTTAAGGGTGGAGGGAGACAGCCTTCGCTCCAGCCCTTCTTGCAGGAAGGAAAGCACGGCTCTGATCAAGCAAGATCGGGGGTTCTCCTCGTGAGAGGAGCACCAGTCAACGAACAGGTTCCACTTCAACGCATAGAGGCGCCTCGTAGAGGGGGCTCTAGCGGAAGTGATGGTGTCAA
The DNA here is from genome assembly GCA_022829025.1 of Squalius cephalus. NCBI lineage: Eukaryota > Metazoa > Chordata > Actinopteri > Cypriniformes > Leuciscidae > Squalius > Squalius cephalus. The sequence goes on from CM040815.1 coordinate 28,049,797, forward strand.
CTACCGCAGGGGGTAGGTCACCTAGAACCTCCGCGTCCCGTCCAGGGACCAGACATGGAGTTTCCAGAGGTCTGGACGCGGGTGCCATAAGGTGCCCCGTCTCTGAGAGAGCAGGTCTTCTCTCAGAGGGATGGGCCAGGGAGGGGCTGTCGCAAGGAGCACTAGTTCCGGGAACCAGGTCCGGTTGGGCCAATACGGTGCAACTAACAAGACCTGCTCCTCGTCCTCCCTGACTTTGCACAAGGTCTGTGCAAGAAGGCTCACTGGGGGAAACGCATACTTGCGAAGGCCCCGGGGCCAGCTGTGTGCCAGAGCATCCGTGCCGTGGAGACCACAGAATGCCTGGACACTTGTTCCAGGGGAAAACCTGCCCGTAGGAACGAAGGGTCCGACCACAAGCTGAGAGTTTGGCGACAGTGCGGATTCACTTGGACCCGGCACGAGCCGCTCTGCCATGCCCATCTCGGGACTCGATCGTGGAGCCAGTGTTGGAGCGGCCTCATATGAAGCAATCCGAGCGGCGTAACCGCGGCTGCAGATGCCATATGCCCCAGGAGCCTCTGAAAGAGTTTCAGTGGTGCCGCTGTTCTGCGTCTGAGCGTGCTCACGCAGTTCAACACAGACTGGACACGGGCCTCGGTGAGGCGCTCTGTCATGTTGATCGAGTCCAACTCCATACCGAGAAAAGAGATCCTCTGACCGGGGGTGAGTTTGCTCTTTTCCCAGTTGACCCGAAACCCTAGGTGGCTGAGGTGACCGAGCACCATGTCCCTGTGTTCGCACAACTGCTCTCTCGACTGGGCCAGAATAAGCCAGTCGTCGAGGTAGTTGAGGATGCGAACACCACGCTCGCACATGGGAGCAATGGCCGCCTCCGCGACTTTCGTGAAGACGCGGGGCGACAGGGCCAGCCCGAAGGGTAAGACATTGTACTGATATGCCCGTCCCTCGAACGCAAAGCGGAGAAACCGTCTGTGTCGAGGGAGAATCGAGACATAAAATTACGCGTCCTTTAGGTCGATCGCTGCAAACCAATCTTGGGGACGGATGCATTTGAAAATGCGTTTCTGCGTAAGCATCTTGAACGGTAGCCTGTGAAGGGACCGGTTCAGGACGCGCAGGTCCAAGATTGGTCGTAACCCACCACCTTTCTTGGGCACTATACGGTGCCTTCCACGTTCTAGAAAGCCCCTCATGCACCTCCGGAAAGAAAGGTACCGGGGCGGCGCACTGAGAACCAGCACGGCCCTCCACGAGAAACCAATCGTCCAACCGAGAAGGTTCGGGACATGGTGGAGGGTTCCACGCAAGCCCAACCTTCTCGGCGGCCCGGGAAAGCATAGCCGCCCATTCTGGATCGGTCTCGGACAACGCTACACGCCCCGAAGGGGGCAACACAGCCGAGTCGTCATCTCCAGAGGACTGAAGCTCCCCCTTCGATGCTGCGATCGACATCTGATCGTCAGCTGGAGCCCCAAAGGAAACGGTTGGTCGTTCCGGAGAAGGACCAAGACGTTCACTAAGGGGCCCCAATGGCAACAGCGCTTATGAGGCGTGAGGGGCCCGCGGAGGTTGGCTCGACGGGGAAGCCCTCACGGTAATCCTCAGATCACCCTGGTCATGCACCGAAGTAGGCATATTCTGCGGGGTAGAATAAGCGCTAGATCGGGGTATAGGCGAGGGGACTGCACCTCCCTTGAGGTAAGCGAGTCTCGATCTAAGCACTGAGATAGTCATATTCCCGAAATGGGAACATGAACTATCCACAAAAGCTGCCTCAGCGTGTTGAATGCCCAAACACGAGAGGCAATTACTGTGGCCATCTGCTGGCGCCAGGGAACGACGGCATCCAGAAACGCACAAGTGGAATGACATCTTGAAAAAGACGCAGGGTCACGCTTGTGTTGCTCTTTTAGTGAAAACAAAAAAATAGAAACTCTCTTTCAGTGCTGAGGCACCCAGGGGTAGCCGTGGTGTGAATAACACACAGGGGAAACGTCCACCGATACCGACACACACACACAATACACAAACAGCAGTGCTGTGAAAACAGCAGTTGAGAGCTGCAATGCTCGCGGCCACCGCTGATCGCGCCGTCACACCAACACGAATGAGAGTCTTCTCGTTCTCAGACATTCAGAAAATTATAAAAATAAAAGTCCTAACTTCCACAGACCAATTCCACCTCAGCTAGAGAGTACACCTTCTCAAGGTGTCCCCTGTAAAGTTTCAGGACATTCTGATGTTGTTTTCCAAAATAAGAGCCCCACAAAACTCAAATATTTGCTGTTTTGTCTACAGACAAATTTCACCTCAGATGGAGAGGACACCATCTCACAGTGTCACTAACAAAGGCACAAGATAATCTGTTATTGAATTTCACATTTACATTTTTTATTTAATTGTTATTTACAAAATATTTAAAACTCTTAACACTTTTTTATAGTGAATATGTGAACACTTTTTTTAAATGAACAGAATGTAATTAGCAATATTATTTAAAAAAAATTGACAATAGCATAATGTAAATAAAAAGATAAATAACATAAATTTAATAATTCTGTTAACTCGACAAATTTAACAGCACAAAATGCAGTCCCAATTATTGACTCTGGCCCATTTCAGCTTCTTCTGAGTCATGCCCAGGCACTTTTCATGGTACCATCTCTTGCAGCGGTCACACTGGATCTAAAATAAGTTAGAAATATCACTGAACTGCTACATACACAGATCCACGGTTTAAATTGCTACTCCTTTTTACTTTCCAATTCTCCTTTTACAAGTGAACCAAAAAACTCACCCACTTTGTCACACGTTGCCTACTTCCAGTTGGCTCTTTCTGTGCGCACATGGAACAGTGATTGGTCTCATCAAACACTAAAGTATTATAAATAAATAAATGGGTAACACAAATTTAATGTTTAATGTCCATGTCCCTTTTAAAGGAACCACATTACAATATCAACATTACATACATCGAAGACTGCATTTATTTATATATATAACCAGGGAGATATTTAGGTACTGTAATTACTAAATGTTCCTTTTAAACCAAGTTTTAAAATACTGAAAATACAAATGTGTGTAACTTGTGTCAAGAAATTACTTTTACTATTATAAACTGTCCATTTATACCCCTTTCATTTTTGTGAACCTATTTATGTCACAGTATATCTATTGTGTTGCTGTTTACAGGTATGTCTCATTTTATGTCTCATTCTCGGCCCCCTCCTCTTCACCATACATGCTTCCCCTCGGTCAGATCATCCGCCACCATGGACTCCATTTTCACTGCTACGCCGATGATACCCAACTCTACATGTCCACCAAATCCATCACCCCGGCTATCCTCTCCACCATCACCAATTGCATTTCCGACATTAAAACCTGGATGGACAATAACTTTCTTAAACTCAACAGCAATAAAACAGAACTCCTCATCACCGGCCCAAAATCTCTCCTCCCTTCTATTCAGAACTTTACTCTCCTTATTGACGGACATAATGTCACCCCCTCCCTCTCTGTCCGAAACCTTGGTATCATAATGGACTCCACCCTCTCATACCGAACACACATCAACCATATCACTAAACTATCCTTCTTCCACCTCCGCAACATTGCCCACTTTCGCCCCTCCCTTACCCTGTCAACAGCTGAAATCCTCATTCACGCATTCATAACTTTGAGACTTGACTACTGCAATAGCCTTCTCTACGGACTTCCTACCAATCAACTACAAAAATTGCAATACATCCAGAACTCAGCTGCCCGCCTCCTCACCCACACCCGGTCCATAGAACACATCTGCCGTTCTCCAGCAGCTCCATTGGCTACCTGTTCATTATCGCATTCAATATAAGCTCCTCCTCCTCACCTACAAGTCCCATAACCTGGCCCCGCCCTACCTCACTGAGCTCCTGGAACAGCACCAACCCACCCGCCACCTCCGCTCAGCTGGCACCAACCGCCTCACTCCAATCGTACTCAAATAATTCTCTTAAACTCTTAATTTAATTAAGTTTATACTGAACCAAATTACAAGGTATGGCATGTAAATAAATCCATTAATTTAATGTAATTCAAAGTCTTTACAGCATTTGTAATGTCTCCATAAATTGTGATGTGATTAATTTAATTTGCAATTTGGGAAAAATAAAATGGTTGACAGCATGTATGTACTGAAAATGATAAGGTGGAAATGCAACCAATACATCTTTGAATAATACACCAGACACTGTAAATAATTACATATAGATATCATTCTGCTACTCACCAGAAGTTTCCAGTGGACGTCACAGATGTCCACAAATGAAAGAATTGCCTGGTAATTGTCAAAGTTGACCTAATAAAGAAGTTAAATAATAATTATTTTATTAATTATAAGAAGCTTTGCACTGTAAACCATAATTAGTAAATTTAGCTTTTCAAAGCAATATGGAAAGCTAGCATATTCACCATACATTCAGTATGTAGTGCTGCAATAGATAATTTATATTTTTACATGCATATGGTCTTTTTCATGCATTTTCTGAATGTATGGACAAAACAGCATATATATGAGTTTTGGGGGGCTCTTATTTTGGAAAACAACATCAGAATGTCCTGAAACCAAGCGGCAACCTCCCCGTCTCTCTCTTGAAACCAACACGGAAGTGAGTTAAACTGCAATTCATTGACTAGCCGCTTGAGGCTGTTGTCAAAAGGGAGTCAAATCTGTATCTCCCCCATGTTAAAATGCCAAATTTTACAGCAGAAAAAAACGTGTTTACAGCCTGGTGTCTGTATGTTTTTTTGGTCTATACAGCTAAGTTTGCCCTTCATGATAACTGTGAGGGGGGTGAATTTTTTTATAACTCATCCGTTTAGTTGATTAATATTTAAAGTTCTGCATAATTAAGGGTGTGGCGTGGCCACTTGAGTGACAGGTGGATTCCCGCTGATGTCAATGCTAGCCGTTTGTCTGCTGTTAGCCGTCACTTCACCTCAGCAAATTTTAGCTGCTGAACTTGCCATCTCTGCAGTGTTTGTGCTTTTTTTCGGGATTATTTCATACAATTTAAAATACCCATTACTTCGGCCACGTTTTAGGATTCCGTCGTTGTCGTCGAGTATCGTTCGAGAGAACAACCAGCGCTGTATTTCAGTTGTTTTCCTCTGTGAACATGCACTAAGTTAATGGATGTCTGACAATTTCGTTGGTTTTTGGGGTTTTCAGATTTAAAAACGTCAATAAAGGCTCGTTCGTTCTGCTCTCACGGAACAGATAGATTATAATATGCTTATGTACCGTCAGATGAAATCCTGCAGGTGTCGGCGCTTTCTCCGTCCATGCAAAAAAATGCACATCCTTGAATGAGCGCGGATTTTCTAGCTCATTTACTTGATCTTCATAGGCAGTATATCTATGATTTAACCCATTTGAGAGGCGGTCAAAATCAGAATTTAAAATGTACTGAATAAGCTCTCTACGAACTTGACGAGCGATGCCGCGCTGACGGACCATAGACTATAAAAAAAGTGACTGACATGTATGCACAAATCACTGTCACACACACACACACACACACACACTCAAGAAGAGTAATATTAACTTAAGTTACTGCATAATACATTTTCAACTAGCAGAATAGTACAGAATCACGATACACAGTCTCACTTGTAGCCATGTCTTTTAACTATTATAATATTTCGAAGGGCAAAAATAGGAACTTTTAATTGGCTTTACATCATCAACTGTAGTCGCGACTTGGTACTGTAAGCAGCATAACGTTATAGCATTACCTCCCCAGCCTGAGCTAACCATAGACAGTATATGAGCTAACTCGATCACGTCGAGCTAGGTGGTGATTTCAGATAGACAGGCTCCTGAGCTCCACTCACGCCCCGCCTCTTTGCCCATTTTCTGTTATCCGGGAGTGACGCGAGGTGACGCGAGGCCAAGATGGCGACGGCCGGCTCCGCCCACTTTAGGCTTCAAAAACGGTCTTCAGAAACCTACGGGTGACGTCACGGATACTACGTCCATATTTTTTTACAGTCTATGCCTGAAACTTTACAGGGGACACCTTGAGAAGGTGTACTTTCCAGCTGAGGTGGAATTGGTCTGTGGAAGCTAGGACTTTTATTTTTATGATTTTCTGAATGTATGGACAAAACAGCGTATATATGAGTTTTGGGGGGCTCTTATTTTGGAAAACAACACCAGAATGTCCTGAAACATTGTAGTTGACACCTTGAGAAGGTGTCCTCTCTAGCTGAGGTGGAATTGGTCTGTGGAAGCAAGGACTTTAATTTTTATGATTTTCTGAATGTATGGACAAACAACGTATATATGAGATTTCGGGGGCTCTTATTTTGGAAAACAACATCAGAATGTCCTGAAACTTTACACGGGACACCTTGAGAAGGTGTACTCTCTAGCTGAGGTGGAATTGGTCTGTGGAAGCTAGGACTTTTATTTTTATGATTTTCTGAATGTAAGGACAAAACAGCGTATATATGAGTTTTGGGGGGCTCTTATTTTGGAAAACCACATCAGAATGCCCTGAAACTTTACAGGGGACACCTTGAGAAGGTGTCCTCTCCAGCTGAGGTGGAATTGGTCTGTGGAAGCTAGGACTTTTATTTTTATGATTTTCTGAATGTATGGACACAACAGGTAATATATGAGTTTTGGAAGGGTCTTATTTTGGAAAACAACATCAGAATGTCCTGAAACTTTACAGGGGACACCTTGAGAAGGTGTACTTTCCAGCAGAGGTGGAATTGGTCTGTGGAAGCTAGGACTTTTATTTTTATGATTTTCTGAATGTATGGACAAAACAGCGTATAAATGAGTTTTGGGGGGCTCTTATTTTGGAAAACAACATCAGAATGTCCTGAAACATTGTAGTTGACACCGTGAGAAGGTGTCCTCTCCAGCTGAGGATGAATTGGTCTGTGGAAGCTAGGACTTTTATTTTTATGATTTTCTGAATGTATGGACACAACAGCATTTATATAAGTTTTGGGGGGCTCTTATTTTGAAAAACAACATCAGAATGTCCTGAAACTTTACAGGGGATGCCGTGAGAAGGTGTCCTCTCCAGCTGAGGTGGAATTGGTCTGTGGAAGCTAGGACTTTTATTTTTATGATTTTCTGAATGTATGGACAAAACAGCATATATATGAGTTTTGGGGGGCTCTTATTTTGGAAAACAACACCAGAATGTCCTGAAACATTGTAGTTGACACCTTGAGAAGGTGTCCTCTCCATCTGAGGTGAAATTGTTCTGTGGAAGCTAGGACTTTTATTTTTATGATTTTCTGAATGTATGGACAAAACAGCGTATATATGAGTTTTGGGGGGCTCTTATTTTGGAAAACAACATCAGAATGTCCTGAAACATTGTAGTTGACACCTTGAGAAGGTGTCCTCTTTAGCTGAGGTGGAATTGGTCTGTGGAAGCTAGGACTTTTATTTTTATGATTTTCTGAATGTATGGACAAAACAGCGTATATATGAGATTTGGGGGGCTCTTATTTTGGAAAACAACATCAGAATGTCCTGAAACTTTACAGGGGACACCTTGAGAAGGTGTCCTCTCCAGCTGAGGTGGAATTGGTCTGTGGAAGCTAGGACTTTTATTTTTATGATTTTCTGAATGTAAGGACAAAACAGCGTATATATGAGTTTTGGGGGGCTCTTATTTTGGAAAACAACATCAGAATGCCCTGAAACTTTACAGGGGACACCTTGAGAAGGTGTCCTCTCCAGCTGAGGTGGAATTGGTCTGTGGAAGCTAGGACTTTTATTTTTATGATTTTCTGAATGTATGGACACAACAGGTAATATATGAGTTTTGGAAGGGTCTTATTTTGGAAAACAACATCAGAATGTCCTGAAACTTTACAGGGGACACCTTGAGAAGGTGTACTTTCCAGCAGAGGTGGAATTAGTCTGTGGAAGCTAGGACTTTTATTTTTATGATTTTCTGAATGTATGGACAAAACAGCGTATATATGAGTTTTGGGGGGCTCTTATTTTGGAAAACAACACCAGAATGTCCTGAAACATTGTAGTTGACACCTTGAGAAGGTGTCCTCTCTAGCTGAGGTGGAATTGGTCTGTGGAAGCTAGGACTTTTATTTTTATGATTTTATGAATGTATGGACAAAACAGCGTATATATGAGTTTTGGGGGGCTCTTATTTTGGAAAACAACATCAGAATGTCCTGAAACTTTACAGGGGACACCTTGAGAAGGTGTCCTCTCCAGCTGAGGTGGAATTGGTCTGTGGAAGCTAGGACTTTTATTTTTATGATTTTCTGAATGTATGGACACAACAGGTAATATATGAGTTTTGGAAGGGTCTTATTTTGGAAAACAACATCAGAATGTCCTGAAACTTTACAGGGGACACCTTGAGAAGGTGTCCTCTCCAGCTGAGGTGGAATTGGTCTGTGGAAGCTAGGACTTTTATTTTTATGATTTTCTGAATGTATGGACACAACTGGAAATATATTAGTTTTGGAAGGGTCTTATTTTGGAAAACAACATCAGAATGTCCTGAAACTTTACAGGGGACACCGTGAGAAGGTGTCCTCTCCAGCTGAGGATGAATTGGTCTGTGGAAGCTAGGACTTTTATTTTTATGATTTTCTGAATGTATGGACACAACAGCGTATATATGAGTTTTGGGGGGCTCTTATTTTGAAAAACAACATCAGAATGTCCTGAAACTTTACAGGGGACGCCGTGAGAAGGTGTCCTCTCCAGCTGAGGTGGAATTGGTCTGTGGAAGCTAGGACTTTTATTTTTATGATTTTCTGAATGTATGGATAAACAACGTATATATGAGATTTCGGGGGCTCTTATTTTGGAAAACAACATCAGAATGTCCTGAAACTTTACAGGGGACACCTTGAGAAGGTGTACTCTCTAGCTGAGGTGGAATTGGTCTGTGGAAGCTAGGACTTTTATTTTTCATGCATTTTCTGAATGTATGGACAAAACAGTATATATATGAGTTTTGGGGGGCTCTTATTTTGGAAAACAACATCAGAATGTCCTGAAACTTTACAGGGGACACCGTGAGAAGGTGTACTCTCTAGCTGGGGTGGAATTGGTCTGTGGAAGCTAGGACTTTTATTTTTATGATTTTCTGAATGTATGGACAAAACAGCGTAAATGAGTTTTGGGGGCTCTTATTTTGGAAAACAACATCAGAATGTCCTGAAACATTGTAGTTGACACCTTGAGAAGGTGTCCTCTCTAGCTGAGGTGGAATTGGTCTGTGGAAGCTAGGACTTTTATTTTTATGATTTTATGAATGTATGGACAAAACAGCGTATATATGAGTTTTGGGGGGCTCTTATTTTGGAAAACAACATCAGAATGTCCTGAAACTTTACAGGGGACACCTTGAGAAGGTGTACTCTCTAGCTGAGGTGGAATTGGTCTGTGGAAGCTAGGACTTTTATTTTTCATGCATTTTCTGAATATATGGACAAAACAGTATATATATGAGTTTTGGGGGGCTCTTATTTTGGAAAACAACATCAGAATGTCCTGAAACTTTACAGGGGACACCGTGAGAAGGTGTACTCTCTAGCTGGGGTGGAATTGGTCTGTGGAAGCTAGGACTTTTATTTTTATGATTTTCTGAATGTATGGACAAAACAGCGTAAATGAGTTTTGGGGGGCTCTTATTTTGGAAAACAACATCAGAATGTCCTGAAACATTGTAGTTGACACCTTGAGAAGGTGTCCTCTCTAGCTGAGGTGGAATTGGTCTGTGGAAGCTAGGACTTTTATTTTTATGATTTTATGAATGTATGGACAAAACAGCGTATATATGAGTTTTGGGGGGCTCTTATTTTGGAAAACAACATCAGAATGTCCTGAAACTTTACAGGGGACACTTTGAGAAGGTGTCCTCTCCAGCTGAGGTGGAATTGGTCTGTGGAAGCTAGGACTTTTATTTTTATGATTTTCTGAATGTATGGACACAACAGGTAATATATGAGTTTTGGAAGGGTCTTATTTTGGAAAACAACATCAGAATGTCCTGAAACTTTACAGGGGACACCTTGAGAAGGTGTCCTCTCCAGCTGAGGTGGAATTGGTCTGTGGAAGCTAGGACTTTTATTTTTATGATTTTATGAATGTATGGACACAACTGGAAATATATTAGTTTTGGAAGGGTCTTATTTTGGAAAACAACATCAGAATGTCCTGAAACTTTACAGGGGACACCTTGAGAAGGTGTACTTTCCAGCAGAGGTGGAATTGGTCTGTGGAAGCTAGGACTTTTATTTTTATGATTTTCTGAATGTATGGACAAAACAGCGTATATATGAGATTTCGGGGGCTCTTATTTTGGAAAACAACATCAGAATGTCCTGAAACTTTACAGGGGACACCGTGAGAAGGTGTCCTCTCCAGCTGAGGATGAATTGGTCTGTGGAAGCTAGGACTTTTATTTTTATGATTTTCTGAATGTATGGACACAACATCGTATATATGAGTTTTGGGGGGCTCTTATTTTGAAAAACAACATCAGAATGTCCTGAAACTTTACAGGGGACGCCGTGAGAAGGTGTCCTCTCCAGCTGAGGTGGAATTGGTCTGTGGAAGCTAGGACTTTTATTTTTATGATTTTCTGAATGTATGGACACAACAGGTAATATATGAGTTTTGGAAGGGTCTTATTTTGGAAAACAACATCAGAATGTCCTGAAACTTTACAGGGGACACCTTGAGAAGGTGTACTTTCCAGCAGAGGTGGAATTAGTCTGTGGAAGCTAGGACTTTTATTTTTATGATTTTCTGAATGTATGGACAAAACAGCGTATAAATGAGTTTTGGGGGGCTCTTATTTTGGAAAACAACATCAGAATGTCCTGAAACATTGTAGTTGACACCTTGAGAAGGTGTCCTCTCTAGCTGAGGTGGAATTGGTCTGTGGAAGCTAGGACTTTTATTTTTATGATTTTATGAATGTATGGACAAAACAGCGTATATATGAGTTTTGGGGGGCTCTTATTTTGGAAAACAACATCAGAATGTCCTGAAACTTTACAGGGGACACCTTGAGAAGGTGTCCTCTCCAGCTGAGGTGGAATTGGTCTGTGGAAGCTAGGACTTTTATTTTTATGATTTTCTGAATGTATGGACACAACAGGTAATATATGAGTTTTGGAAGGGTCTTATTTTGGAAAACAACATCAGAATGTCCTGAAACTTTACAGGGGACCCCTTGAGAAGGTGTACTTTCCAGCTGAGGTGGAATTGGTCTGTGGAAGCTAGGACTTTTATTTTTATGATTTTCTGAATGTATGGACACAACAGCGTATATATGAGTTTTGGGGGGCTCTTATTTTGGAAAACAACATCAGAATGTCCTGAAACATTGTAGTTTACACCTTGAGAAGGTGTCCTCTCCATCTGAGGTGAAATTGGTCTGTGGAAGCTAGGACTTTTATTTTTATGATTTTCTGAATATATGGACAAAACAGCGTATATATGAGTTTTGGGGGGCTCTTATTTTGGAAAACAACATCAGAATGTCCTGAAACATTGTAGTTTACACCTTGAGAAGGTGTCCTCTCCATCTGAGGTGAAATTGGTCTGTGGAAGCTAGGACTTTTATTTTTATGATTTTCTGAATATATGGACAAAACAGCGTATATATGAGTTTTGGGGGGCTCTTATTTTGGAAAACAACATCAGAATGTCCTGAAACTTTACAGGGGAAACCTTGAGAAGGTGTACTTTCCAGCTGAGGATGAATTGGTCTGTGGAAGCTAGGACTTTTATTTTTATGATTTTCTGAATGTATGGACAAAACAGCATATATATGAGTTTTGGGGGGCTCTTATTTTGGAAAACAACATCAGAATGTCCTGAAACTTTACAGGGGACACCGTGAGAAGGTGTACTCTCCAGCTGAGGTGGAATTGGTCTGTGGAAGCTAGGACTTTTATTTTTACGATTTTCTGAATGTATGGACACAACAGGTAATATATGAGTTTTGGGGGGCTCTTGTTTTGTAAAAGAACATCAGAATGTCCTGAAACTTTACAGGGGACACCGTGAGAAGGTGTAGTCTCTAGCTGGGGTGGAATTGGTCTGTGGAAGCTAGGACTTTTATTTTTATGATTTTCTGAATGTATGGACAAAACAGCGTAAATATGAGTTTTGGGGGGCTCTTATTTTGGAAAACAACATCAGAATGTCCTGAAACATTGTAGTTGACACCTTGAGAAGGTGTCCTCTCTAGCTGAGGTGGAATTGGTCTGTGGAAGCTAGGACTTTTATTTTTATGATTTTATGAATGTATGGACAAAACAGCGTATATATGAGATTTGGGGGGCTCTTATTTTGGAAAACAACATCAGAATGTCCTGAAACTTTACAGGGGACACCTTGAGAAGGTGTCCTCTCCATCTGAGGTGAAATTGGTCTGTGGAAGCTAGGACTTTTATTTTTATGATTTTCTGAATATATGGACAAAACAGCGTATATATGAGTTTTGGGGGGCTCTTATTTTGGAAAACAACATCAGAATGTCCTGAAACTTTACAGGGGAAACCTTGAGAAGGTGTACTTTCCAGCTGAGGATGAATTGGTCTGTGGAAGCTAGGACTTTTATTTTTATGATTTTCTGAATGTATGGACAAAACAGCATATATATGAGTTTTGGGGGGCTCTTATTTTGGAAAACAACATCAGAATGTCCTGAAACTTTACAGGGGACACCGTGAGAAGGTGTACTCTCCAGCTGAGGTGGAATTGGTCTGTGGAAGCTAGGACTTTTATTTTTACGATTTTCTGAATGTATGGACACAACAGGTAATATATGAGTTTTGGGGGGCTCTTGTTTTGTAAAACAACATCAGAATGTCCTGAAACTTTGCAGGGGACACTGTGAGAAGGTGTACTCTCCAGCTGAGGTGGAATTGTGCTGTGGATACATCTATCTATCTATCTATCTATCTATCTATCTATCTATCTATCTATCTATCTATCATAAGATCATATGCTGTTGTGTCTATAAATTCAAATTCAAAAAAAAAAAAAAATATATATATATATATTTTTTTTTTTTTTTTTTAATTTGAATTTGAATTTGACACAACAGCATATGATCTTATGATAGATAGATAGATAGATAGATAGATAGATAATTATAGAGATATATAGATAGATAATATAGATATATAATTATATAGATAGATAGATAGATTATAGAAATAGATCGATAAATAATTATAGAGATATAGAGATAGATAATTATAAAGATAGATAGACAGATTATAGAAATAGATAGATAAATAATTAGAGATACATAGATAGATAATAATATAGATACAGACAGACAGACAGACAGACAGACAGAATAACTGAATGTGAAATAGCCTTCGCCGGAAGATCACTGTTTTCACTTCAGATGACAGGTTGACGGTCTTACCGTAATAGCTAGAGTATACGCGCACCGCGAAATATAGGGGCGGCTAGTTTGACCGCTCATTTCGAACTGGAGGCTGGCTTGACTGCAGTCTTTCACTGGTGTGCACTAACGTTACATGGTTTGGAGCTGCGCGCTCTTGCTCGCTCGCTCTAGATTCCGGGTGATTTTAGCTAATTTGTGGGCATCAGGGAGCCGCTATCAATATGCGGGAGACTCCCGGATCTTCCGGGAGACATGGGATGTCTGCTCTAGAGATATTAAAAACTAGAAACTACTTTTTAGTTCATTTAACCGCTTTTGAATTTGAACCGGTATCGTTCAATTCTATGACAGATGTGTTGCGTTCAGTCCAAGATGGCGGAGCTGCAGCTCTGCGCATGGGTGAGTTTGTTGCAATGGAACGTTCTATTGAGTTTCGCCTCTTGGTACTTCTATACTCTTTGGTCACATGCTGGTTTTTTGCCTACTATTTAGTAGACTTGTAGTCAAGACCGCCTAAACCGAGACCAAGACACTACCAAGACCAGAGGGTATCGAGACCAAGACAAGACCAAGACCAAGACCAAGACAGACCAAGTCGAGACCAAGACCAAGTCGAGACCAAAACCGAGACCAAGTCGAGACCGGAGGGGAAAAAAACAGACTAGTTGAAGCTAAGCAATAACTTGTGAATTCAAGAACAGCAGCATAGGGTTCAGCCGCAGTTTACATTCAATACATATTAGATGGTATTACTTCAACTACACAGGCAGAACAATACAGTGACAGACCATGTCATGTGTGTGACTGTGAGCTCATTGTAATCTGTATCTCTAGAGATATCAAAGACACAAATTCATCCAAGCAAATGCCTGCCTATCTCTGCCGATTTCGGAGTCTCAGACTCCAAATGAACCCATTCTGCAACTTTTAAATACATAATTACATTTTTAAAAACGAAATTATAGGCTTAAGTGCGGGATCCGAAAGTTGGTCGTTTTGTCGCTATGGTTACACACACAACACACACACCGTTGGCGGTGCGCTCAAAGTCATCTGTCAGTTGTGTAGTTGTGCAGTTACCCAAAATGAATGACTCCTGAATGAAGTTAATACCCATCATGTCACTGATATGTGTTTTTTAAACCAAGTGATCAAAGTGCTCGTTGCCGCTGCGATCAGTGGCGCGGATAAAATGTTTTCTCGTGTGGCTCGCGCACACACCGCACTGTCATCAATCCGGCGCGCGTTTCAATCCGTTCCGTTGCGGATAATAATGTTACATTATCGAACGTTGTGTCGTCGTGGATATTGTAGTATTGTATTTCTAAATCCCCCGACCACTATGTCGGTCTGAGACAGCGAGACCAGACAAGACCGAGAGGTCCGAGACCAAGACCAAGAGGTCCGAGACCAAGACCAAAGACCGTCAAGGCCGTGACAAGACCGAGACCACGTAAAAGTGGTCTCGAGACCGGTCTCGAGACCAAGACCGGTCTCGAGACATACATCACTACTATTTAGTAGATATGAAAGTATGTGATTTTGGATGGCACGCATTGTATAAATGTCATATTTGAAGGAGTTTTTTTATCTACTGCCTTTTTTTCGAAAAGAAGTTTCCTCATCTGAACAATCGGTATGTTAAACAACAGTGCGATCCATTAAACTCACTGTACTTATATCCCTCACAGCCTCGTTTTCATTCCTGTCTAAAAATAAATGCCTTCTGGTTTGTATTTCCACAGCATGAAGGTAAAACCTTACCGATTTATGAAGGAACCGCTCGACATGTTATTATGATATCTGCTTCAAACATTACAGTGCTCATGATAACTTTAGTTAACTCTACAATAAAATAAATTCACTTCAGCTAAATACTCTTAGACAGCGATACCATAGAAATGTACAGAGCTCCCGCAAAAACGGTCATTCAAAGACAAAACTCTAAAGATGGCCGTGGACTTGTTTCTCTAAGGTCTATAACTAGAGGAGGCTGTGAAGAGTCTTAAAGGATATTTCACATAATAATGAAAACCTGTCATAATTTACTCACTCTCATATGCATGTTCCAGAAATGTATGATTTTCATTTCTTCTGCATTAAAGGGACACTAGGTAACTTTTTTACCTTAACTGAACAGCTTCGGAGTCAGTGGAATGGTTATATTACTTATTTCGGGTTGAATGGTGGTGGTTTCGCACCCCCCTGGTGCCCGAGAGCGGAAAAAACTCACTTGCAACTTTGGGACGCGGGTCGGCGTCAGGAAGTATCGCGTGATATCAGGTCTCGCGATGTAACGAATTCCTTGACGGCACTGCACACGTACACGCCCCCATTCAAGCACCGGCTAGCTATAAGCGAAGGGCAATGATAGATTGAGTTATGGCTGAGCCTGTAAAAAAGAAGCAGAAAGCTAGGAAATCTTTGTCGGAGGACCAACGAAAGAGGAAACGGGAGACTGACCGAGCAAGAAGTCAGACTCGAGTAAATATATCGGACCGGCTTTTTCAGAATGGTGAGAACTGAGAGAAACAGAAGCCTGCAAAACGGATGCTGACCTGGCTGCTGTTGCACTTCTAAGTATCTTTGGAATAACTGTTTAATATTTAAATTTCAAGTAATTGTGACCTCAGGATGTTTGCTATTGTCTGTTAAGGTTTTTATTATGATCGCTGTCTGTTACGGGCTTACTAGTACGCTAGATACTATAACTTTGATGTTAGCATTGTCATTAGCAAACACGTTTGATTTCTGTAGTTGTTTGACCGTTCCTCTGTCGGTTTTATTTGTGTAACTTACACTTTTATTTTATGTCACTAAGTCAACGCGTCTGATAATAGGCAATACACATGTTGCACATATCATGATCGAGCTAGAAAAAACGTTCTGATGTTTTCTTAGACAAGCAAAGGTAAACCGTCATTCTACCAGATGAACTTATAGACCTTGCTAATATAACTTTAGACAAATATTAACCTCCGATATATATATTTTTTATGCTCATGCCCACTCTCCCAAAAACAAACAAACACGAAAGCAGTTCGCCTCGTTCATATCGTTCGTTCCCGGTAAAAATACTAACGTTAGTATGCATGACAACACAATAAAAAAAATAAAAAAAACAGCCATCAGTTGGAAATAAAATATTGCTTTACTTGCCTCGGTAGACATAACTGGTTTTGAAATAGCCGTTCCTCTGATCAGCTGGGTTGACAGCTGATCAGCTGGGTTGCTCGTGGTGAGGGGGGAGGGACAACAGTTCGTTTTTACGACAGAGTGTTTGAAAGCATTATACTACCAGACACTAGGGGGAGCTTCGTAGAGAAAAAACACTCAGACTTGCATGGTGTCCCTTTAAGTTGAAACATGTCTATTCACATGCACTGTGAATACGTGGTGCACATGAGACCAGTGACCAACAGGGGGCAGCAAGAGACAATCCATCAGGAGCAGAAGGTAAAAGTTCATTAATGTAAAACAAAGACATAAGCTCTGCTCGAAATATTTTGTTGGTTAGAATTTGCTTAATGCTTTTTTTTTTTTTTTAAATGGCAGATGATTGGAAAAGTCATGGAAATTCATTAATTGATCATTGATCAAGGTAAATTATTAGAAACAGAAGGGTCATTCTACAGAAACGTCCTTTTTTGGTATGGCAATTGATTTCTTTTTTTAACATTTAAACTTACACCACATTATTAGATTACCCTTTGACTTTATGAATACGCATAAATGACAGCTTAATGATTTTTTTTATAGTTTTTGTGCATTTATTTAAAGACGACATGTACCATTTTTTTGTCACTGGTGTTACCTTACTACTTTGGCAATATTAAAGGTGTTTATGAAATATTTTTTTTCAGCACATCTAGTCAGAGTTACCGAAAAATAATAATAATGCAACAAATAAGGAGCTTATGTTTTATTTATTTTAATCAGGTTTGTTAAAAGTGTGCTTGAATGAGGTTAGTTCGTTTGCACATGTATTTGCTATAACAATGAAAATATTTGAAAACCAGTTAAAATCAAGTAACTTAACTTTTGAGTGTAGCAGAATTAAATGGATGTAAAATTATTATGATGTCACATGTGACACTGTATTTAATGTGACAGAAAAAAAAGACAGAAACACCAGTGACACAATTAATCACCAATGACACACATAAGACCAAAAATCATTATTCTTCAACTATAATTAAGAATTAGACTAAATTGTTACTTTTGGCATATAATCTAAATGAATAGCTTTGAATAAAGTTTATCTATCAATGGGAGTCACTGGTGTTACTGGTGTTACACATAAGAAAAGTGACACCAGTGACAATTTTCATGAAAATTTCATTTTACAAAATGGTATCAAACCACATGTTGTCAATCATGGTATACGAACTAAATTAATCCATTTGTATTCTATTCTATTCTTTTTTTTTTTTTTTACAATTATAATCATGAGATAATAAAATCATGAGATAAATGAGAGGGTTTCTGCTAACTGAAAAGAGACAGTGGATCTACCATGGGCTTTTCTTAGATATTCAGGAAATTGGAAGAAAAAATCAAGTGATGTCATAAGTGTGATTTTTATTTCAAAATAATAGATTTTTGTTTAACGGTAACACCAGTGACACAACTCCAGGGGACCACTACTTTCATTATAAATTTTATAATATTTATTCTGCATTTAGTTTTATTATATCATATACAGTACTGTGCAAAAGTCTTAGGCATGTTAATATTTTTGAAAGCATTCTCACTTTACAGCATTTTAACACGAGTGCCAGTACTCTTCGTCTTCACAGTCCTGGAGCTTTGCAGGAAGGTTTCTTCAAGCGTCTCGGAGACGTTCCCGCAGTTCTTCTGGATTTAGTCTGTCTCAGTTTCTTCTGTTTCTTCATGTAATCACAGACGGACTCGATGATGGTGAGATCAGATCAGACCGGGTATTAACATGCCTAAGACTTTTGCACAGTACTGTACATATATATTTGATAGTTATGTATACATTATTGTATTTTAAATGGTGTAAAAACCTGTTATTAACCTCAAAATAAAGCATTTTCCCTCTGGACATGACTGTGGGGACGAGCACTTCTGTGGTGCTTGGAATTCTATATAATTCATAAAAATCTAATATTGACACATTGATGGCTCGAGAAGGTGTAATTGTTCAAATAACATATTGTTTTATTTTAAAATGTAAAGAAATTGTAACCCTAAAGTGTTTTTTTAAGTGTAATATTTCTGTAAAGGCTATAGGGACAGAAAAAATTACATTTCTGTAGAATGACCCAGAAATGAGTCCATCAGGTCCGTTTGGTCTTCAGATGTGTTTGCTCTGCTGACTGGTAAACGATTATAAGAGAAAACATTTATAGAAGAATATTTAGATATGTGTATTTGAAAATGTGTGTGTGTGCGTGTGTGTGTGTGTGTGTGTGTGTGTGTGTGTGTGTGTGTGTGTGTGTGTGTGTGTGTGTGTTTGAGCAGCTGCAGTTTCAGTTCAGTCACTGTGACTCTGACTGACGGAGGTTTTTGTACGACTCTTTATCACTGTGTGAACACTGGACCACTGTGTAAACTCTGACAGTAATAATGTCCAGCATCTTCAGTCTGGACTCCACTGATGGTCAGAGTGAAATCAGTTCCTTCATACTCTCCATTCCCACTGAATCGACTGAAACTGTCATCATAAAGACTATCTACAGCTTTAATGATGAGTTTAGGAGCTTCTCCGTGTTTCTGCTGATACCAAGCTAAACCCCAGCCACTTATCCCAGTATCAGTTTTACAGTCTATAGTGGCGATTTGTCCTTCAGAAACATTCACAACTTCAGGCTGAGTCACAGTGATTCCTCTGGACGCTGTTGACAACAACATTATATGAGTTTCATCAAATGACATGAAGATTAAAGACTCAGAAATGACAAGCTTTGACTTCTGTTACCTGGAATAAAAGCGGTCAGAATCCAGATGAAGCTGCTGAAGAGATTCATGGTGTGTGTTGGGTTTGTACCGTGGTAAACAGCAGTGTGTTATAAAGTGTGTGAGTCTGAAGGCTATAAACACTCGGAGAGCTGAAACACGTGCCGATGCAAAGTGACTCTCTGAGCAAAAACCAGCTGGAGGAAAACACACATGAAAATGAACACATGCAGAAGAAACTGATCCAGTTTTGTGGCCTTTAATGTGTTTTATTCTCATGATCCAGTGGAGTGTGTTTTCACTTCTGTAGGAGTTTACAAATCATTTCTTCTTTATTCTGCACGAGTCTCTGCTTCAGAGTTCAGACTTTCTGATCAATCAAATGACAGTTTCATCACTAAAAGAAACAAGTATTTCACTGTGAACTCCATGAGAGGGCAAAGGTCATTCCAGAGGTCACAGGTCATCAACACTTATTAAAATGCTTTGAGAAACACATGAACATTTAGAAACTCCCAGTTCAGATGTGTGAAGATGTGTGTCTTTCTGATTATATTATTTATTTAGATTTAATAGTTTTCATGCATTAAGAGACATTTAGAGACGATGAGACGTTTAATAATCCTGATGTTGAGTCTCATATCAGTGTGTGTGTGTGTGTGTGTGTGTGTGTGTGTGTGTGTGGTGTTCATCTCTTTCTCTGCTGAAGTGTGTGTTCATTTGAGTGTGACGGAGGTTTTTGTACGACTCTTTCACTAGAATGAAACACTGTGGTGGACTTTCGGTGGAGGAACTAAACTGACGATCAGTAAGTCTTTTCTATTCTCTATAAAAATGTTCTCTAATAAGAAAATTTAAATTCATTCATTTTATTTTATTTTTAGATTATTTCAGCAAGATAATTATTTATGATGATCTTAAAATGCCATGAATGAACCTTAAAAAAAACATCTAAAAGATGATCTTATTTGTCAACAAGATAATTCATTTATTAATAAAATATGTTTTTGAAAAGCAATTTATCATTGAACTATTTTATTATTTACTTAAGTTTTATATTTCATATTTCTTAAAATATAATTTTTAATTTTACATTAATAATTTAATTATTATTGGTAACATTTGATTGTATTTTAATCTAGCCTATGGATTGCAGTATTTTATGATATATTCAATTATTTCTTGATATAAATAATTTTGTCTATAATTAATCGTAAATTTAACAATTAAGGGTTTTTAAATGCATCCAAAATTTGATAATAACATTTTTGTGTAAGCGCCATCATCAGACAAAGAGATATTTAGTTAATAAGTATTTTAAAAATCAAGATTATGATTGTAAGTGTCTAAACAGCAGAATTTAAAATATATATTGAAACTTTGCTGAAAATTACAATAGATTTTTTGTGAGTATCAAAATTTATGAATATTTTTACAAATTAATATTGAAATTATTGTTTAAAATTGATTTCAAAATCTTAATATCAATCACAATATATTAATCAATTTTAATGTGGACAATGTTGTTAAAAATTAGATTGAGATTAAAATGTTCTGTTTATTACATTTTATCATTTGTATAGCTATTTTAAATGTCATTTAATTTTATATTAATATTTAAAATCTTATTATTGCTAACATTTACTTCATTTCATGTATTGACTGCAGATACTTTAAAATCTATTCAATAATTTCTTCATATATAGTTTTGTCTATAATTCTTGGTAAATGTAACTATTAAGGGCTTTTTTTATACAAAAGTTGTATAATGTGGACAAAATGAATATAATTTTTATAATTTTCATCAGACATAAAGAAACTCAGTTGAAGAGCATTTTGAAAATTAATAATTTAAACAATTTAAACTATCAAATTTGCTGATGTTTATGATTGTGAGTTTCTGAATGGCAACGACATCACAATATAACCATCAATTTACTTGGACAATGTTTTTCAAGCTCATTCTGTGGATCATTTAAAATGTAACTTGTGTGTGTGTGTGTTCCAGCGGGTCCCTCCGTGTCTCCCTCCGTGTCTCTGCTGTCTCCCTCTTCTCTGCTGATCTCTGGAGACTCCTCCGCTCTGCTCTGCCTGCTCAGCTCTTACTCTCCACAGGGGGCGACGGTGAGCTGGACGCTGGACGGGTCAGAGGTCACCGAGGGGGTTCAGACCAGCGCAGAGAGCGAGCGGGACGGTCTCTACAGTCGCAGCAGCGTCCTGAGCCTCAGCAAAGCACGCTGGGAAGCCGCAGAGCGCTTCGTCTGCAGAGGAACACATGCCGGAGCTGCTCACGAGGCCTCGTTCCTCAAGAGCTCCGAGTGCTGATGTTTCTCCAGTGAAGACCAGCGTATCTGAGCGTCACGTGATTTACAGCTCAATACTGAAGCAGTCTGTCAATGTGCTGCCATTGCTGTTCATTCAATAAAGCTTCATCTGAACGCAAGCGCACATTTGTGTTGGACTGCATCATTGATCAGTGTGTCGTTCCTTCAAAGTCCTGCACTAAAGTTTCAGCGGCTTTTGATTGATTGGAATTAGGGGTGTAACAATAATTACAGTGGATAGTGACAATATGTATCGTATTATTCACCCAAAATGAAAGTTTAGGAAGTTTACAGGGTTTTCGTGTCACTACTACATTAAACTACTGTATATAATGTTAAATATAATGTTTAATAATGCAATGGGGGAATATTTGTGGGTCCTGATAATGCCAAATGTCTGATGTTGCCAGTAAAAAGTGTCCTACATTATTTTAGATATATCTAGTCAGAGACATCAAGCATATTCGTCTGAAATAATTCAGTATTTTCATCTTCAGAATCATGAATATTGTTATTCTGGTGTCTCTATTGTCCTGCATTGGGTTATCAGCACCAAGCCTATTCATTTACACACACAATGTTAAACCAAATCTACCATTTTGATGGAGTATGGCAATAATATGGTATTGTGAGTTCAGGATGGTGACATAAGGGTCTCGTTACACCCCTGATTGTAATAGTTGAGAACAGCTGCATTCAGCAGTAAATGTGAAATGAAGCTCTTGGGGTTTGAACATGGTCACTGGAGACGAGCTGCTCTATTCTGAGACCATCACAATCACTAAACCTGACAATGCAAATGAGATTTACACCTCAAACTCACAGTTTCACTCTTTTACTGGTTCAACGCTCTGAACTGGAGCAGTTTCACTTCTGCTGATGGAGGGATGAGTAATAAATTCATTATTAGTTTGAGATGAAGGAGCTACTTAAAAATAACTTTATGACATTACAATTACTTTACATTGTAGCTGTAAACAAAACAACTTATGACACCATTAATGTTTGTTTGGTTTCATATAAATTTACAGCTGAGCAAGTGAGCATATTAGAGTCAAACTCGTCTGTCACAGGACTGATCATAATAGAGATGATTTCAGTCATAACTCAGTTTTGAGCACATATGTAGTTCCTGTGTTTGTCCTCTGTGTGTCAGTAGTGTGTGTGTGTGTGGCCTTTTAAACCCTACATTATTGGGACAAAATGTCCCCTCAAGGATGGCAATATCCAAAATCCTTTTCCCCATGAGGAAATCAGTTTATAGTAAGTGATGTTTTTTTGAAAATGTAAAAATGCAGAAAGTTTTCTGTGATGGGTAGGTTTAGGGTTAGGGTTAGTGTAAGGGAATAGAATATACAGTTTGAAGAGTATAAAAATCATTATGTCTATGGAAAGTCCCCATAAAACATGAAACGAAACGTGTGTGTGTGTGTGTGTGTGTGTGTGTTTGAGCAGCTGCAGTTTCAGTTCAGTCACTGTGACTCTGACTGACGGAGGTTTTTGTACGACTCTTTATCACTGTGTGAACACATATTTACTGTTGATGACATGGAAACTCATACAGTAATAATGTCCAGAATCTTCAGTCTGGACTCCACTGATGGTCAGAGTGAAATCACTGTTAGATCCACTGCCACTGAATCTAGATGGAGTTCCTGACTGGAGGCGGTTTGTGTAATATATCAGGAGTTTAGGAGCTTGTCCAGGTTTCTGTAAGTACCAGCTCAGAGCGGGTTTTCCATCACCATCATCATCACTATAACAGCAGTCTGGATCACTGCTAGTTTTACAGGTTACAGCGACTGATTGTCCAGTTTGAGAGAGCCGCTCTGAGGGAGTTTGAGTCACTGTCTCCTGCCCAACAGATTCTGACAAGAGAGAAAGATTAGAAATCACACACACTTTTACAACCTTATATCTTCACAACACACATAAAGTTAACGAGTGAATAACGTTTGTAATCTTGACTGACACAAACCTCGACATAACACTGCCAGCGTCCAGATCAATATGGTGATGAAAGTCATTTTTGTAGGTTGAAGGTTCAGTTCTAGTGAAAAACAGTTGTTGATCATGTTTGATGTTTGACAGAGTTATAAACACATGCAGAGCACTGAAGCGTGTGTCGCTCATGTAAAACACACTCTATGCAAACGCTTCAGGAGTCACAGATTTAAGTTTAATGTCCTTTCATAGTCTGGATGCCAGCCGAACTTAGTCCCGCCCACGACATTTGAGGTCAGGAAGTTTGGTCTGGACTTGATCCGTTGTGGAGAAACTATGTTTGAACCAGAGCTGTTCGGACCAATCAAATTGTCAGGGCGGGCTTTATACGATGATGGACAGATGATCAACAGTAACGTAATCATCCACGTCACCAAAGAGTGCTTGGGTTGAATATGTTTACAACAAAGATGGCTGCCGCTGGAGAATTGAGATGTGTAGATTCTGCCATCGCGTCTGTTATAGAAGATATCGACAGTGCATTCATTTTAAAAGTGGAACAGAGAACCGTGATCAAGCCATTTGTCTATCGGAAAGATGTTTTTGCCGTCCTTCCTACGGGATTGGGCAAAAGTTTAATTTATCAGCTAGTACCGATGGTCGCTAAGAAGATGGGGTGCAATGAAAACCCTGTGGTCATTGTGGTTTCTCCATTGCTCTGATTGGTTGTAGGTCTATCCAATTGAGTGCTGAGGCATTTTCTTTCCTGGTTCGGTTGAAACACGCGCCTTAATCACATTAGATCAGACTCACATTCTGACTAGAACCTGAGTATGAAGTGTTTCTGGTATTACAGGAATATCATTAGAGGATGATGAACATCTCCTCTATTCTGAGAGAAACACAATCACTCCTGATGATGAAATATGAGTTTAACTCGCTCACTTTCACTGTTGAGGAGGTTTGTATAATAAATCAGGAGTTTCTCCAGGTTTCTGTAATTCCTGCTGAAATAGTTTATCCTCATCTAGTTCTTCACTGTAACGGGTTTGTTCATATTCATCAGTTTATCAGGTCATGTTATCATCAGCTGCCAGTTTATACCTTCCCATAATTTTGTGAATAAATTTTCAATAAAAATTCAGTAAAAAGCACAAATTAAAGTTCTTATCTGGCTCGTTCTTATCAGAGGCGTCTGATTGGTGGAGAGGAGGAAGAGGCGTGTCTAAACTGAACTGATTATCAGAGCTATAATTAAAACAGCAAGCTAACATAAAACTCTAACTGTCTGCAGTATATAGTATGAATACAGTCAATAGTAAACAAATTACATGTTAGTATGGGATATGTGACAGACTGACTGTGACCCAGGACTTTTATTTTGAAGGGATTGAGCACGGGTATGTGCACACAACAAACTGTTTCCACCATTACACAGAAAAGTACACCAAAAACACTTTATACAATAAGGGTTTATTTCATTTAATTCAGTTACCAAGTTAACTTCATGCATTTCTAATATCTACACTGGTACACCCCTCACTTGCCAAACCAGTACACAAGGAAAGTAGCCATGTTTAAACTAGCGTGTGCTTATGGAAGATTACTCCATCTGGATCTGACCTCATGGGGGAGGGAGGGAACCTAGTATGTAAGTTTTCTTCTTATGTTTTGTCTTTGTTTTGAGCCCTTTATATGGTACTAGAAATAAATTATGTATGGTTTAGTGTTGAAATGTCATGACAGTTAGTTTGTTTATTTCTTGTCACCTCTTTGTAATTTATAGGTTTCTCCCTAAAATGTTTTTTTCCCCCAAAAAAATAGGAGGAGCTAAGGCCTATAAAAGAGGTAGCCATTTTAGGGAGAAAGCGGGTGTGGAGAGGTTGAATCTTGTTTGTATTTGTTGGCCTGTACATCGGCATAGCCAACTTACATTCGTGTGTTGTCAACAATTTTGAATTATTTTCTTTGGTATTATAATTTTTGATAATCTGTTTTTTCTATAGGCTAACTTCACTATTGCCATTGGATATTGATATTTTTGCACCTTTGGAATTAAAACCACTCTGGCTATTTCTGCCTTTGTCACGTCATTTACACCTCTGGCCGCTGGTACAGGATACTCAACTGAAATAACCATGGAGTATTATGAAAATTAAGATCTATTGTTAATAAAAGGGGGTAACTAGGGCAAACTGAAATCACTCAGATCTCAAATGTGTCACTGATCTATAAGAGCACAAAATCTCTTTCTGAACTCTATAATTATTAAGAGTGTCAGATTAATTTAGATGGTTTTATTTCAGATGCAAGTGTGACGATGTTATTTCAGATCCTCCTTTGAGCAGCTGCAGTTTCAGTTCAGTCACTGTGACTCTGACTGACGGAGGTTTTTGTACGACTCTTTATCACTGTGTGAACATATTTTTACTGTTGATGTAATGGAAACTCTGACAGTAATAATGTCCAGCATCTTCAGTCTGGACTCCACTGATGGTCAGAGTGAAATCACTGTTAGATCCACTGCCACTGAATCTAGATGGAGTTCCTGACTGGAGGGTGTTTGCTGAATGAATCAGGAGTTTAGGAGCTTCTCCAGGTTTCTGTAAGTACCAGGATAGAGGCTGATAACTCCAACTCTGATAAACTTCAGGACTGGTTTTACAGGATATAGTAAATGTGTCTCTTAGTTGAACAGATTTCACTGCAGGCGTCTGAGTGACTGTCGGTTCACCGACTGATTCTACATCAAGAAGAGTAAATAAACGTTAAGAATTACATATTTGGATAATATTTCAAGCACTGTTAATCAGTTAAAATAGTGCAGATTAACTTCATATTTCCTCACCTGTGAAACAGCTGGAGAACATCCAGATGAAGATGAAGATGATGAAGCTCATGGTTGCTGATGGTTTAGATTCTCAGTGTTCAAACTCAGAGTTATAAATCCTCCTGAAGCACACACACACACACACACACACACACACACACACACACGATGTGCTGCGATGCAAATCATCTCTATGTAAATCTGTATAAGGATTCCAACACATGATGCTCATAAATCATAACAGTGTTTAGGAGATTTTTTCCATGTTACGAGTCATAAACATTTATTCATGTGTCTGAAGCTTCAGGCTTTCTGATGATTCAAATGACAGAGTTGCTACACTAGTGTGTCACTGTCCCAAATGGCAAACTCTGGACTTGTGGACTTCCTCAGAGTCCACACTTTGGTGACGTCATGTAGTGCAGACTTATAGGGCCCTTGGCGCGAGTCCACGAGGGCATTGAGAGGTATTTTTGGGACAGACTCGATCGGCACGCCGGAAATAACGGGTTGTTGTTGGACAGGAGAAATCACATGTTTTGCTCTCCGACGTCTTATCTCCATGTCAACTACACAGCCTACACTGTTAGACTTTTCTGTAATTTCTACAGTTATTTACTTTAAATCCCCCAGTATTATACTGCTATTTCTCTTTACAGTAAATAACTGTGATTCACATTGCATCATGGGAATTTTCTGTGACGTCTAACACCACATACAGAGACTTACTGTATTTTTTAAATTTGCTGTATACTACTGTATTTGACGTAACTGCCTCTCTGGCTGGGACCATTCCACCGTGCTTTTTATTTCCTAATTTTTGCCTTACACCGCGTGTCTACAACGCTATAGTAGCCAAAGGCTGTCTAAATTGGACAAATTGAAGCGACCGGACCTTTAAATGCAAACCTGTTTGTCCCTTGTCAGAAATAGCGCGAGCGCTTGGACTCGTAGCCTATCGGACTACGTCAGAAATATAACGGCCGCGGCGCATCACTACACTGTCTGGGATTTGTCGTGTCGCGTCAGAGCATCCAGTGTAGGTAATGGGGTCTGTGTTTTGTTGGATCGCGACGTTCGTGTCTGGCCCGGGGAAGAGACGGAATTCACTTCACCGAGAGAGAGATCAGCAAGCAAGGTAAAAAAAAAAAAAAAAAAAATACCTTCTGTGTGTGTTGACAGGATTGTGCCCAGTTTAACCTATGTTATAACGTTAACGTTAGCCTAACGTTACTCGTCGTCAACATGGCGATAACGAACTTTACCATAGTAAACTGAGCTAACGTTTCATTTTACACACTTTGTTTGCCAACGAGCAACGAGTTTACATAAACAATAAATGTGAATAAACTAATGTGAACTTCTGTTTATAGCCTAATGTTGGCCTACTGATGAGAACCTTATAGTTAGCATTAATTTTCAAACTATACCATATTATAGTTTTTTTTTTTATGGAATTTAATATTTACTTCCATTTTTGTGTTTAAAGGCAACTGCAACAAAGCGTCAATTCGCGCCAGTGACTTCTAGCAAGATTCCAGAGGTAAGCAGCCCATTTGTGATATATTTTGAGATAAGTTTGCTGAAATGATTAGCATACGCTATGTGAAAATTGCTTTGAGCCACTGGTGCAGACTAGGTAGCTTACAATATCTTATAAAATCTCTATAAACTTTATATCAAATAAGTGACCTTTGCATTATGTCTAACTTTATTACACAGCAAATGAACCAATCAGAAGATGGACCATTGTCTTTGTTCAGTCTCACCAGATTAAATGTATCCAGGTAAGCACTGCAGTAAAACTCTCACTAATTCATTCATACCAAATCTAGCATTCTAAACAACTTAAGTTTATATTTGTGCATTATTTTGATATTTTATTAGCCAGAAGACTCTACCATTGCAGTCCCACCTGACTAGGAAGGTCCTAATATCAGCGCACAGGTGGGTTAACTACTGTAGGAAGGAGAAGATCATCACACAGTGATTTCTTGCATGTATCTTACTGTGTATTTGTCTCAAACAGGTACTCCTTCACTGCAGACAAGCTAAAATGGGCTAAAATCATCGGTTTCAGTCGTTTTTTCTATGGATCTCAGCATTTTTGGACAGAATTTAGGATTTGTAAGTATAAAATTTAATCTGGCATAATTTAATTTAGTTCTTTTGTATGCTATTTATTGACAAAAGCTGTTTACAAATATATATTCTTAAGTTTTTGTGAAAATAATAATACAAATTAACAAAAAAGGAGGTTAAAAATAATGTGACACTAATATTTTTTCTCTCTCTCTCTCTCTCTCTCTCTCTCTCTCTCTCTCTCTCTCATATAGTTTTGGAACCGGGATCTCCTTTGAAGGACTGAGTACATTTGTGTTTGTGGGCACGCATGCAGACCAGGGAACATTCTGATGTTGTCAATCAAGTTCTGAACAGGAACCAATCTTTGGAGAAGTTCATTTATTCACAAAGGTGGACAAAAACATTGTGTTGGCTTTTTAAAGATTATTTTGATGATGACTTTTACTCCTATGCTGTAGAAAAGATGGAGAAGTAGACAGTCAGACATTGATAATAATAATAGTTTCTTGAGCATCAAAGAGACTTCTTTCAAAAACATTAAGACACTTAAATACTTCTTTTGGCCACCAGTGTACATGAACCCAACACATTTTTGGAAATAAGTGAAATTATTTTTAAGGTGGGGTTATGTTTCTTGTATTGTGAAAAGAACTGTGTTTTGTCCTGTTTTGGACATTTCCTTTTTGAATGCTTAAAAATGTATTTATATTCTGCAGTTTTATGAATGTAAAGGTTGATATTTCATTATAATACTTGTATAAGCTAAACAACCAATGACTCTACATTCATTTAGTCAAATGCTAATGTTTTGTTTATGGTTTTATGTATGTTTTCAAAAATGTTTGCACATAAAATGGACAGCACATAATGTGCTAATTTAACACGTTTACACATATTTGTATGAAGGACTAAAAATGACAGAACGAAAAATAAATAAATAAATAAATAAAAGTAGAAATAAATAAATAAATGCAGAAATAATAGTAAAAATAAATACATTTTGGTAATATAAATGGCTATTTCTGTATTTTTACATGTATTTATTTATTTATTTATGCATTTCTATATGTATTTATTTATGTATTTATACATTTATTTATATATTTATGTATTTATATATTTATTTATTTATATATTTATATATGTATTTATTTATACATTTATTTATTCCTAAATTTATTTATTTCTGTATTTCCACATTTCTACATTTATTTATTTCTGTATTTCCACATTTATACATTTATTTATTTCTGTATTTCCACATTTCTACATTTATTTTTCCCTGCGCATGTATGCTAATTGACCAATGGCTAACCACGCCCCCTCCACTCACTCTGTCAACATTCGGTAACAGGCGCTATGGCAGCTGTCACAGTCGGAGACATTTCACAGGAGGCAATTGATGATTTTTTAGAGACAGAAAGATTATATATCATCTCGATGTCACCAAAAGGGCCTTAAATATGCATTGGAGGGTTATATTAATAATTTTATTGTTGAGAAGGTCGATAAGCTTCAGCTCCAGAACAAAGATTTACAGTTCACACTTCACAGTGTAAACGTCATAGTTTGGTGCTATTTCGCTTCAAACGCTCGCTTTATACGCGCGTCCTATTCGCTTTGGATTCAAAATGTTCAAGCGTCGAACTAGACGCGGATACGCGCGAATTTGACGCTCTATTCGCGTTTGGTGGGAGCGCAGAAGAACAGGCTGCGATGTCAAGATTGCATGCTGGATGTGTGTGTGTGTCAGAGAGCGGGCGCCGGGGCGCGATGAACAGTGGAAACATAAAAACATACTCCATTTTGTTCATACAGGACATAATTAAAACTGCAAAGTGTTTAGCCTACTTATATTTGTTTAAAACACAACATTGT
Organism: Squalius cephalus; assembly: GCA_022829025.1. Classification (NCBI taxonomy): domain Eukaryota; kingdom Metazoa; phylum Chordata; class Actinopteri; order Cypriniformes; family Leuciscidae; genus Squalius; species Squalius cephalus. The sequence continues at coordinate 28,080,216 of CM040815.1, forward strand.
GCTTTTGTCAAACTGTAAACTCTTGTCAAACTGTAACCTACAACTGTCACCCAACCAAAATCACACACACACGCTGTTTAAAAGCTAAAATGACAAGAAAAAACATAAAAACGAATGAAAACTGATAACCGCAATGCATTGCAATGGACGAGGAAGCAGAGAATGTCCGAGTGTATTGGGTTAGCTATGCGTACTGTGATTGGCTCATCGCGTTTGGGGGCGTGGCTTAGCCATTGGTCAATTAGCATACAAGCGCAGGGAAAAATAAATGTAGAAATGTGGAAATACAGAAATAAATAAATGTAGAAATGTGGAAATACAGAAATAAATAAATGTAGAAATGTGGAAATACAGAAATAAATAAATGTAGGAATAAATAAATGTATAAATAAATACATATATAAATATATAAATAAATAAATATATAAATACATAAATATATAAATAAATGTATAAATACATAAATAAATACATATAGAAATGCATAAATAAATAAATAAATACATGTAAAAATACAGAAATAGCCATTTATATTACCAAAATGTATTTATTTTTACTATTATTTCTGCATTTATTTATTTATTTCTACTTTTATTTATTTATTTATTTATTTTTCGTTCTGTCATTTTTAGTCCTTCATATATTTGTGCTAACCTCTCTGACATATTTACTTTGTTAAAATCATTAACACAATGAATGAGTTAAAATTAACACAAAAAAATGTTGTCTCTAAACTCACCCATTAATGTGTAAAAATTTCACACATCATTTCCAGCATTGGCATGTTTATTTTGTGATATATATACGAAATGTTTTAAATAAAAAAATGGTATTTTGTGATAACTTTGTCTAATTGTGAAAGTAGTACTTATGTAGGATAAAAATAAAATTAATCATATATCAAAATTATCAAATCTAATTTATATTTAGTACAAATAAAAATAATTACAGTAGTGTACTGATTAGCTTCGTTTTTACAGTAATGCACTGTACTGATTAGCTTCGTTTTTACAGTAATGCACTGTATTTACACAAAACTGAAATACGGTTTGGTACTGTAACTCTTAATTACAGTAACTTACTGGCAACAGTGTTGCCAGTAAGTTACTGTAAAAAACCCTTGAAAAGTCTAACAGTGTAATTTTACAGTTCTATATTTTGATATTGTGAATATCACCTGCATTAGACAATAGATATATCATGCTTAATTAAATGATGCATACAGTTGTACATAATAATACATAATGTTCCATTTGAACTAAGATTACAATTTTTCAACATAATAAAAATGTGCATGAGTTTCAGATGAATTTACAGGTTTCAATATTCATACTATATTTACATATGACTCAGTAAAGCCCTGACATTCGGTTCTATTTATTTAATGAATCATAATGTGATCGTATTATTAAACGTGCTATTATAATGTTTGAGACATCAACCACTGGTCGATGACCATAATGTTTGTATAAACTGTAGGTAACTGGTGAAATGTACATTTAGGTCATAAAAACCGTAATATTTTCTTCTCAGCCATGTCAACAATTATCCGTGAGTGAAATCTCCTCCCATCTGTTGTCTGATTTCCCTTTCACAAGGATTCCTGGGTTAAAGTGCGTGGAGCCTGCTTTATGCGAGTTCGTGGAAGACCGCTTCAAGGGGGAAAATGCTGAATGGGACGGCCTACGGACTTGAAGACTCAGCGAGCACGCGCAATTCAAGTCCACGAGACCGAAAGTCCGCGTGAAGTGCGCCATTTGGGACAGGGCCTATGTCACTGTGAACTTCATTACAGGTCAAAGGTCATTCCAGAGGTCATAGGTCATCAGAATGTATTAAAATTGCTTTAATCATTAACAATGCATTGAGATGAGTGATAGAGTCAGTAGTTGGATAGAACAGTTATGATGAGTGATATCTTTATTATTATCTTGATAAACTTCGAGGGAAAGATAAAGTTGCTTGAAAAAGCTCAAAAACATATGGTGGCAGTTTTGTTTGATTTGATATTAATATACAGACTTTTCTCTGATTCTGAGCATATTAGAGTCAAACTCGTCTGTCACAGGACTGATCATAATAGAGATGATTTCAGTCATAAGTCAGTTTTGAGCACATGTGTAGTTCGTGTGTGTGTGTGTGTGTGTGTGTGTGAGTGTGTGTGTGTGTGTGTGTGTGTGTGTGTGAAAGTGTTTGAGCAGCTGCAGTTTCAGTTCAGTCACTGTGACTCTGACTGACGGAGGTTTTTGTACGACTCTTTATCACTGTGTGAACACCCAGTTACTGTTGATGTAGTGGCGACTCTGACAGTAATAATGTCCAGCATCTTCAGTCTGGACTCCACTGATGGTCAGACTGAAATCTGTTCCATAATTTGCTCCATTGCCACTGAATCTAGATGGAGTTCCTGACTGTCGTGAACTAATGCCATAAATGAGGAGTTTAGGAGCTTCTCCAGGTTTCTGCAGATACTGTACCAGGAAAGACAGGAGCCACAACTATAAATACGATCTCCAATTCCTCTGTTAGTTTTACAGCTTATAGAAACTGTTCCTCCTTGAACGGCTGCTTCTGAGGGAGTCTGAGTCACAGAAACCTGGCCTGTAATTTCTGTGAATGACATTTCATAAGATCATTATTACAACAATTATTAAAGTCAAAGTATCCAGTATAAAATCTAGACTGAACATCAAAAGCATATAAATCACATCTTGAGTTATTAATAGAGTAAATGAACCTTGAACAGAAAGAATGAGAGTCCAGATACAGACGCTGATGATCATCATTCTTCTTATCGGTGGTTTACTTTCAGTCTGAATGAAGAAAAGCTGTCAGTGATGAAGTGTTAAACTCACAGCACTATAAACACTCTCACACACTGAAGATCTGATCAATATGCAAACACACTCCACATCATTTCCCTGAAGACAGAAGAAACACTCACATTATGTTTGTGCAACAGCTTTGTATAGATGCTTATTTACTTGTTGCATTATTTTGGTCTGAGCTAAAACACAATAATGAGTGATTTGATGAAGACACTAAATGTTCTTGATTGACTGTAATAGTGGAGAACAGCTGCGTTCAGCAGAGAGACGGAGGAGAGAAACACCTGTTGTTTGAGCGTCGGTAACTCAGTGCTTGTTTGTTCTTTATCTCTCAAAATTTGAGACATGGTTTCCACATTTGTCTGCTAGAAATATAACTCACTTGGACATGTACAACACAATCACAGATTATGTGAGTTATTGTCAAACACAAAGAGGTCGTTGTTGAGACATAACCCTGTCCTGTTGTAACTCAGGCTGGGGATCGATGGAACAATGAGAGATAATTTGCTGAAATAAGATCCACACAATCTAAATGTGTGCAAGAGTGTTTTGAAGAACAAAGAATATTCAGATTTGAATAAAGTCATGTATTGTATTTTTTAAGGACTTAAACAACTGCTGTGTGTTTGATCATGTGTGTGTGTGTTCTCAATTCCTGTCACACAACAGTTGCAGTCACTAGCTATGTTGCCATCCTCCTATTTTATGTGAATTTTGGGATTGACTATCACATAAAAAAAACGTCGGATGGAAATGCCGAGATGAACATCAATCCTAAAAATGTGCAGAAAAATCGTATGAGCTCGACTGAGGTGATAATGTTTTTATCTGATAAGAAGACATGCACATAAACTATAATGGAAACATATTCATAAATCCCTCAATGCGCAACAAAAAACTCACATGATTTTGTCTTAACAGGGAATGTGACTGATAACTGGAATCATCTTCAGGGTTTGGTTGTAATATTTTTAATGAACTGTTAAAACTATCCTCACCGCAAACAGCCGTAACACAGCTAACTGTTTTAGCATGTGGGTTTGAAGTTAGCATGAGCGTAAAGCATCAAATTAAACTAGAGAAATATCTACTTTAGATTAGGCAAGTCAAATGATCTACAATACAATGATTGTTCAGCAAAAAATAACATATTTTACTTTTCCTCCTGAAAATTAGTTTTTGGTCATAAAACGTACAATGTTGATCACAGTCACATGACACTTCTCCTGTGAGGTGATGCGGTGTGTGATATTGATTACATCACTAGTGTTGATTTTTAATAGAGACTCGGAGTACTCATTTTTCAATATAACGCACAGAACAAAAAATGCGTGTTCAACAACATATACATCTCTTCCTCTGTGAATAACGAACCAGAATACATAAATATACTTAGAGCTCCACTTAGTGGTTATATTATACAACTTAAAGGAGAAATTCACATATGAGACAGCTTTATACCTTAAACAGCTTAAACTGAAATAGACACAAGTTTAATATAACTATTCTGGAAAGAGTGTATTTTTCCAGCATAGCTCTTTCTGACTTATCAAACTGACCCAGTGTTACAACACCGGTCTCCCCTAAATGTGAAATGAAGCTCTTGGGGTTTGAACATGATCTGCTCTATTCTGAGACCATCACAATCACTAAACCTGACAATGCAAATGAGATTTACACCTCAAACTCACAGTTTCACTCTTTTACTGGTTCAACGCTCTGAACTGGAGCAGTTTCACTTCTGCTGATGGAGGGATGAGACCGTTATGAAGTTTGAGTGGTAGATTATATGACTTGTATGACTTATATAACGTAATGAGACTCTTCACTGGTAGATCACGTGTGACTGGACTAGAGGAGTAAATGTAGATGTTGATCTCATTCAATTCACGATTCATAGGTTTTTGATTATTTTCAAGAAAGATTTCTTTCTAATTCACAGAGTGAATCCCTCCCTCTTCCTCCATCTCTTCCTCGTTCTCCTCTCCCTCTTCCCCCATCTCGTTCTCCTCTCCCTCTTCCTCCATCTCTTCCTCGTTCTCCTCTGCCTCTTCCCCTGTCTCTTCCTCGTTCTCCTCTCCCTCTTCCTCCATCTCTTCCTCGTTCTCCTCTCCCTCTTCCTCCATCTCTTCCTCGTTCTCCTCTTCCTCTTCCTCCATCTCTTCCTCGTTCTCCTCTTCCTCCATCTCTTCCTCGTTCTCCTCTCCCTCTTCCTCCATCTCTTCCTCGTTCTCCTCTCCCTCTTCCTCCATCTCTTCCTCGTTCTCCTCTGCCTCTTCCCCCATCTCGTTCTCCTCTCACTCTTCCTCCATCTCTTCCTCGTTCTCCTCTGCCTCTTCCCCTGTCTCTTCCTCGTTCTCCTCTCCCTCTTCCTCCATCTCTTCCTCGTTCTCCTCTCCCTCTTCCTCCATCTCTTCCTCGTTCTCCTCTTCCTCTTCCTCCATCTCTTCCTCGTTCTCCTCTTCCTCCATCTCTTCCTCGTTCTCCTCTCCCTCTTCCTCCATCTCTTCCTCGTTCTCCTCTCCCTCTTCCTCCATCTCTTCCTCGTTCTCCTCTGCCTCTTCCCCCATCTCGTTCTCCTCTCACTCTTCCTCCATCTCTTCCTCGTTCTCCTCTGCCTCTTCCCCTGTCTCTTCCTCGTTCTCCTCTCCCTCTTCCTCCATCTCTTCCTCGTTCTCCTCTCCCTCTTCCTCCATCTCTTCCTCGTTCTCCTCTTCCTCTTCCTCCTTCTCTTCCTTGTTCTCCTCTTCCTCCATCTCTTCCTCGTTCTCCTCTCCCTCTTCCTCCATCTCTTCCTCGTTCTCCTCTCCCTCTTCCTCCATCTCTTCCTCGTTCTCCTCTGCCTCTTCCCCTGTCTCTTCCTCGTTCTCCTCTCCCTCTTCCTCCATCTCTTCCTCGTTCTCCTCTCCCTCTTCCTCCATCTCTTCCTCGTTCTCCTCTGCCTCTTCCCCTGTCTCTTCCTCGTTCTCCTCTCCCTCTTCCTCCATCTCTTCCTCGTTCTCCTCTCCCTCTTCCTCCATCTCTTCCTCGTTCTCCTCTCCCTCTTCCTCCATCTCTTCCTCGTTCTCCTCTCCCTCTTCCTCCATCTCTTCCTCGTTCTCCTCTCCCTCTTCCCCCGTCTCTTCCTCGTCTTCTCCTTCCCCTTGGTCCTTCGGCCTCCATATTCGGAATTGTATCACGACAGGTGCGCATACCTGAGTTCTATTTATAGTGCTACAGCTGTGACTGATTGGTGTTCAATTACCGGTTAAGTGTTTTACTGTGTGTGCGGGGGTGTTGCTATTGTCGCATGTGTTTTTATTATTGAATGGATGTGCTGTATGCAAAGTGTTTCCTCATTTTCCAACGTGTGTAACATACAACACTGTGTGTGTAGTGTTTTGCACCGTGTGTTGCACAATTGTTTGCAGTGCAATGCCTACAATGTGTTTATTCATTTGGTGCCTATGTGTAAGACATGCATGCAAACGGTACGGTTTTGACGCTTTGATCTGGGCATTCACTTTTTGTGTTTTAGCAATTGGGAAAAACTGTAATGAAGTGCTGAAAAATGTATATTAAGTTGATATTTGTGTTTCTGTTGTGTGTGTGTGTGTGTGTGTGAGTGTGTGAGCAGCTGCAGTTTCAGTTCAGTCACTGTGACTCTGACTGACGGAGGTTTTTGTACGACTCTTTATCACTGTGTGAACACCCAGTTACTGTTGATTTTATGTAAACTCTGACAGTAATAATGTCCAGCATCTTCAGTCTGGACTCCACTGATGGTCAGAGTGAAATCACTTTTAGATCCACTGCCACTGAATCTAGATGGAGTTCCTGACTGGAGGGTGTTTGCTTTATAAATCAGGAGTTTAGGAGCTTCTCCAGGTTTCTGTAAGTACCAGGATAGAGGCTGAACACTCCAACCCTGATAGACTTCAGGACTGGTTTTACAGGATATAGTAAATGTGTCTCTTAGTTGAACAGATTTCACTGCAGGCGTCTGAGTGACTGTCGGTTCACCGACTGATTCTACATCAAGAAGAATAAATAAACATTCAGAATTACATATTTGGATAATATTTCAAGCACTGTTAATCAGTTAAAATAGTGCAGATTAACTTCATATTTCCTCACCTGTGAAACAGCTGGAGAACATCCAGATGAAGATGAAGATGATGAAGCTCATGGTTGCTGATGGTTTAGATTCTCAGTGTTCAAACTCAGAGTTATAAATCCTCCTGAAACACACACACACACACACACACACACACACAATGTGCTGCGATGCAAATCATCTCTATGTAAATCTGTATAAGGATTCCAACACATGATGCTCATAAATCATAACAGTGTTTAGGAGATTTTTCCATGTTACGAGTCATAAACATTTCTTCATGAGTCTGAAGCTTCAGGCTTTCTGATGATTCAAATGACAGAGTTGCTACACTAGTATGTCACTGTGAACTTCATTACAGGGCAAAGGTCATTCCAGAGGTCACAGGTCATCAGAATGTATTAAAACTGCTTTACAGTTTTTTACGATTGCTATGACAGATTTTTCAATACTTTTAACAATTTTCCAAAACTCTTAACACAGTTAGCACTACATCTGTCTGTGTAAGCTATACTATTAACACATTTCTTGTTGCTTTAACACAAAATGCATACAGTTAACACAAATTTAAAATGCTTGAACTTCTTTTACACACAAGCTCAAACAAGACCAAAACAATGTTTTTTTACTGCCAAATTTACCAATGCTTTAACACTGTATGTCAGAACAGATAACACCATGTTCTAAACCTAACCTTACAGGCTAAAGTCAAGGTAAACAGCTGTTTATACTGTGAAGTGAAAAACAAATATATCTCCTGTATTTTACTGTAGTATATTCTTACTGAGAAACAGCTGATTGAATTATGCAAATAATTAGAAGATGACTCTTTTTTTCATTCTTCTGGTGCTTTTTCTGTTCGTATATTTTGTATTTTCACATTATTCCATTGCTAGTGAGAAACAGCTGATTGAAGTTATGCAAATATGGGACAATGTGGCATTCCACCATTCCCGTCTATAGTCACAGCCAGGTTTGACGCCCATCAGAGGATGATGTCCATTTTCCTTGCCCCTTACTTTCCTTTCCTCAACTCCATTGAGGAGTTTTCTCAGCCTGGAGATGAAAGGTTTTTGACCATAGTCCACAGGACCAAATGTCCCTCCTGTATGCAAAAGATGCTGTATACCAAGACCTCACAGCTGAACACTGCCAGGGGTGGATAAGGCATGTTTACTGTAAAAGATTCTTCCCAAGATGCCTTGCCAGGGAAGATATCAGGTGTGATGTGGATGAGAACGTGGACAAATGCAGAAGACCGGGCAGATTAGAAGATGGCCTTTTCTGTTTGTATATTTTGTATTTTCACATACAGTAATACTGTAAATGGCAGCTATATTGCATATTTTTGTTATCTTGCAGAAATGTCCTGTTGCAAATAAAGCCTTTACTGCAGCAATTCTGTCTCTGTCTTCTTTTTTTCATAAACCATACATTCTATAAAGCTACTCTAAGAAGGGTCATTTATTTTGTTGTATTGAATTTCTGCTGCAAAAAACAACAACAACAAAATGCATTTACATTACAAACAAAACCAAAATGTAGAGACTTCAAAAAAAAAAAAAAAAAAAAAAAACTGCAGTGCAAAACACAATCTATGATCAATACAATATACTGTCTGTTGTATAAGGGCAGACCTGACACATATGAAATAATGCAGTTTCTGTAATTTCAGCTGATGATAGTGTTTTTTTGTCATTGTGTTATGATTGACTAAATGTTCCTGTTGGAAGAGAACATGTGTTAGTGTTTTGAATAATGATTTGATTTTGAAACATGTTTGCAGTTGTAACCGAATGAATGAGATTGACATGAGTGAGCACCTATCAGCAGGTAATCCACCCTATTTAAGAGATGGTTGGCTGTAGCCTGGGATGCGTCACGTTCGACTCCGCCTCCTTCTGTTGTTTACAGTGGCTGTAGGTGAGTTAGCATATAGCAACTTCTGTTTTTAGTTTGTTTGTATGTATGGGACTAATTATTAGTGTTGTGTTTAGCCTGTTTTTCTTCTCCGGTTTCCCTCGGCTTATCGTGGTGGGTGTACTTGCTGGCTGCTCGCCTTTTGGTGTCCAGCTGAACAGCGGATTGCATGAGTTTAAGTATCCGCGCTTGTGTAAGGACAAGCACATTTTGCGAATGCATTGTCTGCTTCCGGTAAGTGTTATTGCATATATAACTATACGAGCTGAAAGTTTAGCAAATGAGGCGTAAATCTTAGTGTTTCTTTGTATTGGGCTTAGGATTTTCCCTCTCGTCCGGGCGATCTTGTTTTTCCTGCTGGTGCTATAAAAGCTATTACAGCCCTGTCGATTCCTTGCTGCCGGATTAAGAGCCCATCGTATTCTTCTGCTCTGCTGTCGCTACCGTGTGCAATACAAACTTGTTGCCATCTGTGAGAAGATCGTCACCCCACTGATGAGGGGGACCGTTGCTGTCTGGTTTTATTTATTATTTGTTGATTTAATGTTTCTTTTATTGAACTTTTGAGGTTAACACTTGGTGTCAAATATGGAACACCAAACTATCTGCTTGTGAGCTCATTGCGTGAATTGAGTTATTTATTTATGGTCGGTGTTTACACTTTTGTATGTTATTCGTGATTGTCTATTAATGGTGATATTATCTGCTCATGACCGTACCCTAAACATCATCCAACTGGGCTTTAGTGCAGTTGGTATGTTGAAGTTTGGTTATTAATTATTTTTTTGTGATTTTTCGTTTCAGGTGCTGAGGTTCCACGGGTGGAGGATCTCTTGCGGTGGTGGTGCTTTCTTCGAATGTTTGCCGTGACACTTTTGAAGTCTTTGCTGTGTGTGTGAGTGTGCTTTTGGCAAATTAAGTTTAGTGATCCCTCCTCCCGTGGTTTGCCTCAGCCCTGTTAGTCTGTGTCTTTTTCTATTGTGTCTGTGTAACCAGTGTATTAGTATGGAAAGAGTGTGTGTTTATTCAAATGTGTTTTAGTTTACTTGAATGTGTTTGTAACTCAAAACCTTGTCAGTATAGCTCCAGGTTGCCTTTTTTTAACATAATTACCCTGCTGCTTTAAATTAAACTTTGTATAAATAAAATTTTTGTATATTTTCATATCCACGTCTCTGCCTACCTTTATTAGAGAATCGAACCTGAGTGACCTACAGTAGTAATAGTAACTTGAGTGTTGTCCATATTTCCCGGGGCGAAATTCCCCGGGTGGCGTAGTCGAAATTCTTTCTACCTGTAATACCGCTCTTGTGCCACACAGTGTTTTGTTAGACATAGTGTATTGTGTTAGTGTATTATTGTATTTTGAAAATTAGTTTTGGAGTTTAGTTTACAATGTGTGATTTTGAACATGAAATTAACCGTTTTGCCAATTGTGTGTTTTAGGTGTGTTGGTGTGTTAAGAGTTTAGGAAACTTGTTAAATGTATTGAAAAAACTGTCATAGCGATTGTAAAAAAACTGTAATCATTAACAATGCATTGAGATGAGTGATAGAGTCAGTAGTTTTGATAGAACAGTTATGATGAGTGATATCTTTATTATTATCTTGATAAACTTCGAGGGAAAGATAAAGCTGCTTGAAAAAGCTCAAAAACATATGGTGGCAGTTTTGTTTGTTTGATTTGATATTACAGTTTTTTTCGATTGCTAAACGACAGTGAGCACAACTGGAGTCACATGTGCAAAACTCTAACTACAGTCCGCACAGCAGCAGTTCATGTGGACCAAACTCTAGTTCGTTTTTCATTGCTTGAACACAGTTTTCAAAACTCTACACACTTATCCCATGACTTTAACCACAACCTGCACAACACTGTGGATTTACAGCACTTTGTTCAAATGCTAACACACTGCTGTCAAAACTGTGAACCACACATTCAAAACAGAATAGATTTCAGCCTTGTGCCTTTCAAACACTGCTGACTGATCTCAGCTGAAAGAGAACATTAGATGTGATGTTGATGAAAACTTGTGGCCTGATGCTAGAGAGAGGCAGGATTAGTCACTCAATTACTGTATTTGTTCGAATTACAGTATGTACTTTTAGTTTCTACTTTTTTTTTCTCATTACTGTAATTCCGTAAATTACAGGTTTTCTCAATCGATTTGGTACATTTCTCCAAACTCAGGTGACTGCTCTCAAAACATTTAACACAGTGATCTGAACACTTTGTAATTGTCCTAAACAAATAGTAAATTCTCCTTCATTTCATACAAATTACAAATCAAAAGCATCATTTTCTCAAAACACTGTGCACAAAATTCCCTAATGTTATCACAGCAGTTCATACAGCCAACCAAATCTTTAATATATAAGGAAAAATATTTGCAGCTTTTTCATTGGTCTTCACAAAGATCACAAGCATTTTGGTACCATTTTCAAAACACAACAAACAAAACTCTGTGAATTGTAAAATAGTCAGTTGTCCTCAATTAACCCCAAATTGATATCTGATAAGTTAGTAATCCACTCAACACAGAAAAAGCCCATTTCCTAATTGTTCACACAGCTGTCTTAATTACAACAACTACAACATGGGAAGAGAAAAACAACAAAGAAGATGAATGAGGACAATAAAAAGAAGAAGAATGAGCAGTGGAAAAGGAAGAGGTGTGAGAGTGAGAGGTGGTGGACAGGGTAGAGGGAGAAGAAGAGGAAGAGGAGATGGAGAAAGCAAGAAGAGCTGAAGATGTAGGAGAAAGAGCAAGAAGAGCTGAAGATGAAGGAGAACGAGAAAGAAGAGCTGAGGATGTAGGAGAAAGAGAAAGAAGAGCTGAGGATGTAGGAGAAAGAGAAAGAAGAGCTGAGGATGTAGGAGAAAGAGAAGGAAGAGCTGAGGATGTAGGAGAAAGAGAAAGAAGAGCTGAGGATGTAGGAGAAAGAGAAGGAAGAGCTGAGGATGTAGGAGAAAGAGAAAGAAGAGCTGAGGATGTAGGAGAAAGAGAAAGAAGAGCTGAAGATGTAGGAGAAAGAGAAAGAAGAGCTGAGGATGTAGGAGAAAGAGAAAGAAGAGCTGAGGATGTAGGAGAAAGAGAAAGAAGAGCTGTGGATGTAGGAGAAAGAGAAGGAAGAGCTGAGGATGTAGGAGAAAGAGAAAGAAGAGCTGTGGATGTAGGAGAAAGAGAAGGAAGAGCTGAGGATGTAGGAGAAAGAGAAAGAAGAGCTGAGGATGTAGGAGAAAGAGAAAGAAGAGCTGAAGATGTAGGAGAAAGAGAAAGAAGAGCTGAGGATGTAGGAGAAAGAGAAAGAAGAGCTGTGGATGTAGGAGAAAGAGAAGGAAGAGCTGAGGATGTAGGAGAAAGAGAAAGAAGAGCTGTGGATGTAGGAGAAAGAGAAGGAAGAGCTGAGGATGTAGGAAGAGGAGAAAGAAGAGCTGAGGATGTAGGAGAAAGAGAAAGAAGAGCTGAAGATGTAGGAGAAAGAGAAAGAAGAGCTGAGGATGTAGGAGAAAGAGAAAGAAGAGCTGAGGATGTAGGAGAAAGAGAAAGAAGAGCTGTGGATGTAGGAGAAAGAGAAGGAAGAGCTGAGGATGTAGGAGAAAGAGAAAGAAGAGCTGTGGATGTAGGAGAAAGAGAAGGAAGAGCTGAGGATGTAGGAGAAAGAGAAAGAAGAGCTGAGGATGTAGGAGAAAGAGAAAGAAGAGCTGAAGATGTAGGAGAAAGAGAAAGAAGAGCTGAGGATGTAGGAGAAAGAGAAAGAAGAGCTGTGGATGTAGGAGAAAGAGAAGGAAGAGCTGAGGATGTAGGAGAAAGAGAAAGAAGAGCTGTGGATGTAGGAGAAAGAGAAGGAAGAGCTGAGGATGTAGGAAGAGGAGAAAGAAGAGCTGAGGATGTAGGAGAAAGAGAAAGAAGAGCTGTGGATGTAGGAGAAAGAGAAAGAAGAGCTGAGGATGTAGGAGAAAGAGAAAGAAGAGCTGAGGATGTAGGAAGAGGAGAAAGAAGAGCTGAAGATGTAGGAAGAGGAGAAAGAAGAGCTGAAGATGTAGGAAGAGGAGAAAGAAGAGCTGTGGATGTAGGAGAAAGAGAAAGAAGAGCTGTGGATGTAGGAGAAAGAGAAAGAAGAGCTGAGGATGTAGGAGAAAGAGAAGGAAGAGCTGAGGATGTAGGAAGAGGAGAAAGAAGAGCTGAGGATGTAGGAAGAGGAGAAGATAGAGGAGTAGAGGGAGAAGAGATGGATAGATTGGAGGGCAATGGTATAGTGGAAAGAGAAAGAGTAGAAAATATAAGAAGAGATGGACAGAGGGGAAGAGGAGCGCAAGGTGTAAGAGGATGGAAAGGTGTGAGAGGAGGGAGGAGAGGTAGAAGGAGGTACACGTGTTTCAAATGAATTCAGATCCACGCTTATTGACCATGTCATAAATCATGGTCTCTCATGAGAGAAGCTGGGCAGAGAGTTCAGCCCAATATAAACAGATCCACAGTGGCTTCAGTTATCCGCAAATTTCAGAGGGAAAACCGGTAAGTAACTATATCATTCTACTTCTACAATGTCCATGTAGTCTTGTTTGACATAGGTCTAGATTTCTACAGTAAATGTTCCTGCTTGTCCAAACATTTTTCAGAATCGAAAACGCAATCCCAATGAAGCAAGTATACAAAGTGCCCTTTGAGAGGAACTCTGGTAGAGTGAAGGAGTTGAGATTCCAGTTTGTTCAAGTATGTGCAACCCAATTACTGCACTTTTACTGTTAACACAAATATATATTTGTCCATAAACTATTCCATGCTACTGTAAGTGAAAATATTTAGGCATATCTATGTATACTGCTGCTTCAAAGTGTGAACTCAAACTTCAGCAACAGTTTCACAGTAGTATTGACTGCAATCAATGCCATTACTGTAAAACACTAACTTACTGTCTTGTACCTTCTGTTCTTTTTACTCTAGAGAATCTTGGAGTTGGATAGCAGTGCAACTCATTATGAGTACCTGTATATTGATGAAGCAGGCTTCAATCTTCACAAAAAAAGGAGAAGAGGGAGAAATGTGATTGGCCATCGTGCTACAGTCAATGTCCCTGGACAACGAGGAGGCAACATCACTCTCTGTGCCACGATTTCTACAACTGGTGTTGTGGCACACAATGCTATTTTGGGACCATACAACACAGCAAGGCTCCTACATTTTTTTAAACCTCCTCAATGAAATCCTCTTTCCGCAGGTTGATCAGGAGAAAATGGTGCGGGATTTTGTAGTTGTTTGGGACCATGTCCAATCCCACCATTCAGCACTAGTGCGAGAGTTGTTTGAGAATCACCCACATTTCAGGATGGTGTTCCTTCCACCATATTCTCCTTTCCTGAATCCAATTGAGGAATTCTTCTCCTCTTGGAGATGGAAAGTACATGATCGCAACCCTTACAATCGAAGAAAGTCTTCAAGCGATGGAAGAGGCCTGTGGAGATATTGGGGCACAAGCATGCCAAGGATGGATACAGCACTCAAGGCGTTTTTTCCAGTGATGCATGACTCGTGAAAATATTTGCTGTAATGTTGATGAAATTCTCTGGCCAGATGTAATTGAGAGGCATGATCAATAAATTAATTGATTCAATGAATGAATTTTTATTTTATTTACCTATGTACTTATTTGCATTTTTTTTTTTTTTTTGTGGGGTGACAACTCATTGTTATACACCTGAACTCCTCATTAAAGAACTTAATGAAAAACATGTATTTTCATTTATTTCTTTGTGTATCTTCAGCTGAATTTGTTATCAAATCAAAAGAGAACACACTTTTAGTTTTGATGTTACAGTTTTTTTCGATTGCTAAACGACAGTGAGCACAACTGGAGCTACATGTGCAAAACTCTAACTACAGTCTGCACTACCATCAGTCACCTGAGCTAAACACTTCACATCACCTGCAAAACTCATTTCAAGCAACACAACTCTTAACACACGGCTCAAAACAGGCTCAGTGCAGCCAAACACTATACACAACCCTCACTGAGATAACACACACTGTCACTCAGAACACACTGAGAGGAAAAACACTAGCATCAAACACCAATACAGAAAATACAAACTTTTCATCTTTACAGTTTGAACAATTTCAGTGACAATTTCAGAAAGTAATATTTTCTTCAAAGAAAAGAGTGACATTCTTTCACATGATTTATTTACATTTTTAGAACATAACAATTCTTTAAGGTAAATGAAAATTAGCAGTTTGCTTCAATAGTCTGTAGTCATTTACGGAATTACAGTAATGAGAAAAAAAAAAGGTAGAAACTAAAAGTACATACTGTAATTCGAATAAATAATTGAGAGGCTAATCCTGCCTCTCTCTAGCATCAGGCCACAGGTTTTCATCAACATCACATCTAATGTTCTCTCTGGCCATGCACCTGAGAAAGAACCTTCTGGAGTGCCTTATCCATCCCTGGCAATCCTCTGGACTCGTGTCCTCACATCCGGCACGCGTGGCTTCCAAAAGAGACATTTGGTCATGTGGGTGGTGACCAAACACTTTCCACCTCCACCCATACAGAAAAAAAAAATGTATTGAAATATATTTTACAGTAAAGTGTCAAAAAATGTGAATGTGATATACATTGAAATATATTTACATTGTTGGTCACTTATATTTATCATTTTGAAATATATTCTGAAATATAACAAAAATATATGATGTTACAGTAAGTGTGAAATATATTTACATATATTTACAGTTTTTTTCAGTCGATAACAAGCGTTTGTCCAACCAGTGTTCACACTTTCAAAACTCTAAACACAATTAGCACAGCATCAGTCTTTTGTGGCCATACCATTCACATATTTCTTGTATTTTTCACACAATATGCAGTCAGTGAACACATTTCCATAATGCTTAAATTTTCTTAACAGACAAGCTATACCTCCCAACAAAATTATAGAGTGTTTTTGTAGTATTTACAAATGTTAACACACAACATCCCACAACAGCAAAAACAATATTCCAAACCTTAGATACAGTATGGACTGCATTTATTTACCATTTACATGAAACTTTTACCATTTTTGTAAATTTCATGATTTTAGCAAAATGTGATTTTGATTGCTAGCAAAATGTGTTGCTTTTGAACAATGTCATGAAGAAACAAGCTTTTCGAGTCCATATGCATCTTCTTGTAATGATGCTGAAAATCCAGCTTTTCATCACAGGAATACTGTAAATTACATTTTACACATGACATACATATTTTTAAAAAGAAATCAGTTATTTCAAATTGTACTAATATTTTACAATATGAAAGTTTTTTTTTAAAAAACTCTGCTTCTGCAATGATATCAGTTCAAAAACAATATATCAGTGAGAGAGTCAAGGAGCTACAACGACAATATGTCCAGATATAGTGTACTGTATATTCAATTCAATGTCCAGTTCTATAAGCTTTGCACTTTGCAAGTAGGTAACCTACACAGTAATATGTTACAGTACAGTATAGTATACAGTGATGATATGATTTACATAAACTTTGTTTTGAGAGTTATGGAATTGGAGGACAACCAGGCCCCTCATGAATTCATATACATAGATGAGGCAGGATTCAATCTGGCCAAAAGGCGTCGACCTGGACAAAATGTAATGTTTTTGCTGTTGTTTTTTTGTTCAGAATGCTCTTGTGTGTTTCATGGATATTTTTCTACTGTACCTCCTGTAGTAAACAGTAAAGGAATAAAAACTGATTTGCTTTTTACTGGAATGTTTATGAATGTGAACATT
The DNA here is from genome assembly GCA_022829025.1 of Squalius cephalus. NCBI lineage: Eukaryota > Metazoa > Chordata > Actinopteri > Cypriniformes > Leuciscidae > Squalius > Squalius cephalus. The sequence goes on from CM040815.1 coordinate 28,096,835, forward strand.
ACTGTACATGTGGACATACAGTTCCCAACCAAGAAATTTAGTGTAAAACGGTGAATTGCATGTTTTGCATGCAGATACCTGTAAAACTGAAACATAAAAGTCTATGCAGTTTTAGTAATGTCAACAATAGCCAGTATTTTGAAACCTGGTGTACTTTGATTGACTGCATGTACCTTGTGAAGTGAAAACAAGTGTTATTCTTTGACAGAATAATTTCATTTTGAGTCAGATTTCCAGTGTTTTGGTAAAGTTAGTGTGTGCACAGAGAAACATGTGTTCTGTTTTGAAATGAAGAGTTAGTGTATATTTAACAAAATGTGTTTTTGAGAAGACAATTAACCATTTGGCCAATTGTGTTTTGTAGGTGTGAGTCTGTGTTAAGAGTTTAGAAAAATTATCTGAAGTATGGGTAAGCGCTTGTTAGCGATTGAAAAAAACTGTAACTAAAATACATTTATTGGGTCAATTTCGAATATTTGCATATATTCCAAAAATATATTTCAAATATATTTCGTTTGTGTATGGGAGCCTTTCAGCTGAAACTGCAATCAGCAGTGTTTGAAAGGCACAAGGCTGAAATCTATTCTGTTTTGAATGTGTGGTTCACAGTTTTGACAGCAGTGTGTTAGCATTTGAACAAAGTGCTGTAAATCCACAGTGTTGTGCAGGTTGTGGTTAAAGTCATGGGATAAGTGTGTAGAGTTTTGAAAACTGTGTTCAAGCAATGAAAAACGAACTAGAGTTTGGTCCACATGAACTGCTGCTGTGCAGACTGTAGTTAGAGTTTTGCACATGTGACTCCAGTTGTGCTCACTGTCGTTTAGCAATCGAAAAAAACTGTAATATTGAATTTTAATAAATGCATTACTAGAATAAAATGCTGTGTTTCATTGTGCAGTGAATACTTAACTTTTTCACCAACATAAGAGTGTGTTTAGATTGCTGTGTTAACTGTTTTGAGAGCTGTTACCTGAGTTTGGAGAAATGTACCAAATCGATTGAGAAAAACTGTACTACGGAGTATTGAAGCAAACTGCTAATTTTCATTTACCTTAAAGAATTGTTATGTTCTAAAAATGTAAATAAATCATGTGAAAGAATGTCACTCTTTTCTTTGAAGAAAATATTATTTTGTATGAAGTCACTGAAATAGTTCAAACTGTAAAGATGAAAAGTTAGTATTTTCTGTATTGGTGTTTGATGCTAGTGTTTTTCCTCTCAGTGTGTTCTGAGTGACAGTGTGTGTTATCTCAGTGAGGGTTGTGCAGTGTGTGTTATCTCAGTGAGGGTTGTGCAGTGTGTTCTGAGTGACAGTGTGTGTTATCTCAGTGAGGGTTGTGTATAGTGTTTGGCTGCACTGAGCCTGTTTTGAGCCGTGTGTTAAGAGTTGTGTTGCTTGAAATGAGTTTTGCAGGTGATGTGAAGTGTTTAGCTCAGGTGACTGATGGTAGTGCAGACTGTAGTTAGAGTTTTGCACATGTAGCTCCAGTTGTGCTCACTGTCGTTTAGCAATCGAAAAAAACTGTAATATACAGACTTTTCTCTGATTCTGAGTCAAACTCGTCTGTCACAGGACTGATCATAATAGAGATGATTTCAGTCATAAGTCAGTTCTGAGCACATGTGTAGTTCCTGTGTGTGTGTGTGTGTGTGTGTGTGTGTGTGTGTGTGTGTGTGTGTGTGTGTGAGAGAGAGAGAGTGTGTGTGTGTGTGTGTGTGTGTGTGTGTGTGAGAGAGTGTGTGTGAGAGTGAGTGTGTGTGTGTGTGTGTGTGTGTGAGAGAGAGAGAGAGAGAGAGAGAGAGTGTGTGTGTGTGTGTGAGAGAGTGTGTGTGTGTGTGAGAGAGAGAGAGAGAGAGAGAGAGAGAGAGAGAGAGTGTGTGTGTGTGTGTGTGTGTGAGAGAGTGTGTGTGTGTGTGTGTGTGTGTGTGTGTGTGTGTGTGTCCAGCGGGTCCCTCCGTGTCTCCCTCCGTGTCTCTGCTGTCTCCCTCTTCTCTGCTGATCTCTGGAGACTCCTCCGCTCTGCTCTGCCTGCTCAGCTCTTACTCTCCACAGGGGGCGACGGTGAGCTGGACGCTGGACGGGTCAGAGGTCACCGAGGGGGTTCAGACCAGCGCAGAGAGCGAGCGGGACGGTCTCTACAGTCGCAGCAGCGTCCTGAGCCTCAGCAAAGCACGCTGGGAAGACGCAGAGCGCTTCGTCTGCAGAGGAACACATGCCGGAGCTGCTCACGAGGCCTCGTTCCTCAAGAGCTCCGAGTGCTGATGTTTCTCCAGTGAAGACCAGCGTATCTGAGCGTCACGTGATTTACAGCTCAATACTGAAGCAGTCTGTCAATGTGCTGCCATTGCTGTTCATTCAATAAAGCTTCATCTGAACGCAAGCGCACATTTGTGTTGGACTGCATCATTGATCAGTGTGTCGTTCCTTCAAAGTCCTGCACTAAAGTTTCAGCGGCTTTTGATTGATTGGAATTAGGGGTGGAACAATAATTACAGTGGATAGTGACAATATGTCTCGTATCGTTCACCCAAAATTAAAATTACTGTGTTCAAAATATTTACAGGGTTTTCGTGTCACTACTACATTACTGTATATAATGTTGAATATAATGTATAATAATGCAATGGGGGAATATTTGTGGGTCCTGATAATGCCAAATGTCTGATGTTACCAGTAAAAAGTGGCCTACATTATTTTAGATATATCTAGTCAGAGACATCAAGCATATTCGTCTGAAATAATTCAGTATTTTCAGCTTCAGAATCATGAATATTGTTATTCTGGTGTCTCTATTGTCCTGCATTGGGTTATCAGCACCAAGTCCAAGCCTATTCATTTACACACACAATGTTAAACCAAATTGACCATTTTGATGGAGTATGGCAATAATATGGTATTGTGAGTTCAGGATGGTGACATAAGGGTCTCGTTACACCCCTAATTGTAATAGTTGAGAACAGCTGCATTCAGCAGTAAATGTGAAATGAAGCTCTTGGGGTTTGAACATGGTCACTGGAGACGAGCTGCTCTATTCTGAGACCATCACAATCACTAAACCTGACAATGCAAATGAGATCTTCAACTGAAACGCTCTGAACTGGAACAGTTTCTTCTGTGCTTATGGATTCATTAGTCCGATTGTTAATAAGATTTCATATTTATGAGTTACATGTTGGCTCATCACAACCCACACTATATTCACACATAAACAAACTTTAATCTTTAATATAAAAAATTAACTATAAATAAATTTCCACTATACATGGATGTGTTAAATTGCACACAGAAAACATCAGTATGAAATGTTGATATTGATCCAGTGTTTGAAAAAGCTGTTAAATTACAATAAATATAAAATAAATAAGAAATTATTATTATTTTTTGATGATGGACTGCACCTGTTTGCTAATCTGGTCTTTCGATTCTAAATTAATTTTAAAATTCTATGTAAAGGTATTAATTAAAATTATGTAAATGTATATATTATGATGAAGCTCAAATTTTTATTATTATAATATATTAATATAATGATATTATTGCTTATTATAAGATAATATTGCTTTTCTTAGTGTGTGTGTGTGTGTGTGTGTGTCTTTGAGCAGCTGTGAATTTTTTATATAATTTTTCATGTTACGAGTTTGACAGTATATTGTATGATTCTTTGGCTAGCAGTTGTGGAAAAGACATAACGAGAAAGACTACATGTCGCCTATGTGACGTCACCCCATAACACATTTTCCCTCCACTTCACGGTGCTAATGCTGCGATAATCTATGGAGACAGATCGAGATGCCTGTGTGTTTTGTACCCAAATGTCACCATTCAAACCAAATGGGCTGTTCTTTCTTCAGATTCACGTCGAAAGCAGCGAAGAGTTGTAGTCCACAAAGTGCTCTCACACAAAGTCTAACCGTATCAAACTTCTACCAGCTAAATTGTAGCATTCTTTACACAAAAAATTATATTTAAAATTCACAGACAACATATGTTCACATTCATGGCAAAATTCAAACGGGACCAGAAAATAATTATTTTCACCCATTCACTTGCATTGACGATTTTTCAACCTAGAGGTCCAGTGGGGTTAGCGGAAGGGGCGGGACTTACCAGCTCTATAGCCTCGGGCGATGACGTCATCGGCGCGCACCCGCGACGCGAGGCTATAAATAGATGAGCCACAGGTGCATCGTCAGGATATTTCGTCTTCAGAGGCCATTCTGTGTATGTGTGCGTCAGAAGCATCTCTTCCTCTCTATCTGCTACAGATCTTGCTAGGAGTTAGTTTTCAACTGGCAGTGTGCAGAATTTTCTCTTTTTCTCTCTTAGTAAGTGCTGTGTCCCTCCATGTTCTCGTCCTATGTTAGAACTGGATACACACACACTGCTTTGTTTGTTTGGGGATAGAGCATGCTGCCCTTGTGTTTGAGCATGGTGATTGCGAGCACAGTGAATGTTCACAGTTAGTGCTTCGCGTTCGCTTTGCTTATTTCAAAGGGGTAGCAGCACCCGCAGTTGATCTGGCCGAGGAGCGAGAGACAGTGCGTCCTTTTCGCTCGCTCGCTCTCCAGATCGCGATGTCCTTTTGCCTGACTACCGAAGCGTGCCACAGCATCGCCTCCAAGCGTTTCTCCCGTGATGATAAAAGGAGAACTGCTCTGGGCGATCGTGCGTGCGTGGCCAGACTACACTGATCACAACAAAAAGAGTCCCATAAAACAAAGCTTTTAAATAAAGATTGTAAATATATATTATATATATGTATAAACATGACGTGTCTTTATTCCCTCAACGTCAACCAATTCGACTATCGCGGGTGCGAAGGCATGCGATTATATGATGCTGCCTCAGATTAGAGAGACGCTCGCGGGCTATCTCTCCCCTGGGATCGCATTATCACATGCATTTTCAGCGGGTCAGGCTGGTATTGCGCTGTACACCATGGCTGTGTTACAAGCATACCAGGCTGATCTTATGAAAGATTTAAACAGCCTGTCATCCGTGTTTGATTGTCTGATTGATATTTGGCTGTATTTATTGCTGATGAATTAAATGATAAATATATGATAAATCAGAAATTCAATGCAATATATCTAATGATTGTATTAATATATTGTCTGGCTGTTCTTTGGCCACATTTATTTCTGAGGAATTAATATTGAAAAAGCCATCTAAAGAGAAATGATGGACTTTGAGAGAGCCGCCTCCGAGCACTTCTCTCGTTATGATAAAGCGTGTGAGAAGTTACTCGAGGTGGTGACTCGTGCAGTGGCCAGATTACAGCTAGACTGCCCTCCTTGAGGATCTCCATGACGTTAACTCGTGCATGGGGAAAACCTTATCCTTTGTGCATCTCTGTTCCCTCAATGTCAATTTATTAGACTATCATGGGTGCAGGGGCATGTGCTTATACAACGATGCTCCAGTCCGCTCTGTTCTCTGTGGTTCATCGTCATTTAAGGAGTCAGCACTCCCCACCAAGCCGTGTATAATAACATCCACACTGGTGGGGGTCAGACTGGTGCTGCTCCGCACAATATGGCAGTGTTGGAGGCATACCAGGCTGATCTGATTTAAAAAAAAAGGCTGGCTCAAAAGCAGAGTGTGGCGAGTTGCGTTCCCCCTCGTAAAGACTGGGGACCGGCTCGTCGCTCTCAGCAGCCTCATATTATACCAGAGACCAAAATCCTGAGTTTTTTTGTCCCAGGTCTGTGGGGGTGTGCCCCTTCGGGACGGGGAATGTAAAATACATCAATCAGCTCCTACCTGACACCCTCACAAAACCACTGTAACATCCTTGCCACCTCTGGTGATTCGGGGGGCAGTGGTTTCCAGCGAAATGTTGAATGTTCTTTTGTTTCCTGTTATCACCAAGGACACAGAAAATTTAACATTCCCCTAACAGGAAGTATTAAAGAGACTTTGGCAGCGTGAAAGCTACTGCCGGGTATCTCTTTTTGTGTCCTAAAGACAGGAAAAAGGAATACGTTGCCCTCTTCGTTTTAACGGTGTGGTTCCCACTACCGTGAAACAGGAGTAGGCACAACTGCTGTCTTATTAATAAACAAATAAATGTGGGACTGCGTCCGTTTTTAGATCTTTGAGGCTTGAACTGTTCCGTCAGAACGCTCAAGTTCAAGATGCTAACTATCAAGAAGATCGTGTTACAAATTCAACATCGCAATTGGTTCTTCATGGTCGATCTTAAAGACGCATATTTTCACATAGAAATATTGCCACAACACAGGAAGTTCCCGAAGATTGCTTTTGTGGGCGAAGCTTACCAATATCGGGTCTTTCCATTCAACCTAGCCATGTTACATAGACGACTGGCCCAGTCTCAAGAGCTTGCGCTTCGACATCGAGATCGATCCCCGCTCATCTTCTCTCTATGGGGCTGAGTTGCAACGCCAAGAAGAGCGTACACTCTCTTCCCCAGAGGGTAATGTGCTTGGGGGTTAAATGGGACTTTGTCACCATCGGGGGCACAACTTTCCCCCACTTGTGTCAAGACCATTATAAACACCCTAAAGCAACATCTGGCTAGGTCAGGACATTACATAGGTCTCATGGCAGCTGCGTCCACAGTGATCCATCTGGGCCTTTTGCACATGAGACCACTTCGGTTGTGGCTCAAAATCGCTATAAAATCCCCAAGGGCAAATAAAGGCAAGAGCACGCGCTGAGTGCTTCATGTCCTTTCTAAAAATCTATGTTTATGGTAAGGGTTACACGCTGTGGCTTCGTTCCCTTTCTATGTGGTTTAGACCCCGGTTCCTCACCTTGGGTCTCACTCTAGGTGCGTCTTGCCGTCACAGAATGCTAACGACAGACGCCTCCCTGTCAGGCTGGGTAGCGGCCTTAAGTGGTCGTCCAGCCCAAGGGATCTGGGGAGGCATCATCTCGATTGGCAAATCAATTGCCTCAAGTTGATGGAATATGTATTTCTGGCCCTCAAATACTTTCTCCCTCAGTTGAGAGGCTGTCATGTCCTAGTGCGAGGGGACAACACAGCGGCAGTCTCTTACATAAATCACCAGGGAGGTCTGCACTTACGCAATCTGAACAGAATAGTGAGGCAGATTTTTCCCTGGGCCCAGGAGAAATTCCTGTCACGGACAAATAAAGGCAAGAGCATACGCTGAGTGCTTCGTGTCCTTTCTAAAAATCCAATTTTATGGTACAGTAAGTCACGCGCTGAATGCTTTGTGTACTTTCTAAAACCCATATTTATGGTAAGGGTTACGCGCTTTGGCTTCGTTCCCTTTCTACGTGGTTCAGACCCCGGTTCCTCACCTTGGGTCCCACTTTAGATGCGTCTTACCGTCGCAGAATGCTAACGACAGACGCCTCCCTGTCGGGCTCCCTGCCTGTCGGGCTCCCTCGCCACTTCAAGTACTCTGGTACAAGTGTACATTCATAAGATTTTATAGTTTGGATGCTCATGCCACTCCGGGTTTTCACGTCCTTGAGTCGACATCACAAGCTAATGTCTGAGGCCTTCTTGCGTTCTTGTGAGCACACCTGCACAACCGTATGGGTCCAGACACCTTCAAGCACGGCGGCGTGGGTATTCTCGTTCCCAATGCACTGAGCAGCGCAGCATCGACTGTAGCTTTTGAAAGGGAATGTTCCGGGTTACTTGACTGTAACCCTGTTCCCTGAAAAAGCGGAACGAGATGCTGCGCTGCATTGCCGTGCTGAAGATGTCCCAGGACTGCTCTTCAGACAAAATATCCTGACGATGCACCTGTGGCTCATCTATTTATAGCCTCGTGTCGCGGGTGCGTGCCGATGATGTCATCGACCGAGGCTATATTACCTCCGGGTCAATTCTATTGACGTGTTACACACAATATTCACAGCTGGTCACGATTATCGATGATTATCTTCATTATCTGTCAGTGATCCTCTTCTTTGAGCGGATGAACTGCTGGAATCATCAGAATGATGGCCTTCACTGGTGTGTGTTCATACAGGACTGTGTGTGTTTATCAGTGTAAGTTGAGACTGTACTGACTGAGTGATAAGGAGCAGAACCTGCCTGAAATTTAAAACAAATACCACCGAGACTCTGGCACCCTTATGAAAAGAAATATGTTTCCCATATATGAATGATCAAAATATTAAATGGTTTAACAGTGTATTTGAAAATATACAGAATAAAATATTGTGTTAATATATTACAATATATTGAATAATACATAAGGAATTGCTGCTTTTCATATATGCAATATATGTACACAATAATTAATAATATTTTATATGTATTAATAGCCATGGTCAATGCGTATATTGTAGTATTGAAAAATATAAGCACTAGTTTCCCATATATGGAAATGTATTATGTAATATATATAATATATTATGTAACATTATATTTTACAGTATATTCCCATATAGTTTTGTTCTGTAAGGGCAGGGACACTGGTGGACTTTGTAGTTGTTTCTCTCAACGTATGCTTTTATTTCTGACCTCTATAATCTAATAAAGAGTTTAATTTAGATGGTTTTATTTCAGATGCAAGTGTGACAATGTTATTTCAGATCCTCCTTTGAGCAGCTGCAGTTTCAGTTCAGTCACTGTGACTCTGACTGACGGAGGTTTTTGTACGACTCTTTATCACTGTGTGAACACATATTTACTGTTGATGGAGTGGCGACTCGTACAGTAATAATGTCCAGCATCTTCAGTCTGGACTCCACTGATGGTCAGAGTGAAATCAGTTCCACCTCGAGCTCCATTCCCACTGAATCGACTGAGACTGTCATCATAGAGCTCATCTACAAGTTTAATGATGAGTTTAGGAGCTTCTCCGTGTTTCTGCTGATACCAAGCTAAACCATAGCTATCGATCCCAGCATCAGTTTTACAGTCTATAGTGGCGATTTGTCCTTCAGAAACATTCACAACTTCAGGCTGAGTCACAGTGATTCCTCTGGACGCTGTTGACAACAACATTATATGAGTTTCATCAAATGACATGAACATTAAAGACTCAGAAATGACAAGCTTTGACTTCTGTTACCTGGAATAAAAGCGGTCAGAATCCAGATGAAGCTGCTGAAGAGATTCATGGTGTGTGTTGGGTTTGTACCGTGGTAAACAGCAGTGTGTTATAAAGTGTGTGAGTCTGAAGGCTATAAACACTCGGAGAGCTGAAACACGTGCCGATGCAAAGTGACTCTCTGAGCAAAAACCAGCTGGAGGAAAACACACATGAAAATGAACACATGCAGAAGAAACTGATCCAGTTTTGTGGCCTTTAATGTGTTTTATTCTCATGATCCAGCGGAGTGTGTTTTCACTTCTGTAGGAGTTTACAAATCATTTCTTCTTTATTCTGCACGAGTCTCTGCTTCAGAGTTCAGACTTTCTGATCAATCAAATGACAGTTTCATCACTAAAAGAAACAAGTATTTCACTGTGAACTCCATGAGAGGGCAAAGGTCATTCCAGAGGTCACAGGTCATCAACACTTATTAAAATGCTTTGAGAAACACATGATCATTTAGAAACTCCCAGTTAAGATGTGTAAAGATCAGCACAGAGTCTTTCTGATTATATTATTTATTTAGATTTAATAGTTTTCATGCATTAAGAGACATTTAGAGACGATGAGACTGTTCAATAATCCTGATGTTGAGTCTCATATCAGTGTGTGTGCGTGTGTGTGTGTGTGTGTGTGTGTGTGTGTTCATTTGAGTGTGACGGAGGTTTTTGTACGACTCTTTCACTAGAATGAAACACTGTGGTGGACTTTCGGTGGAGGAACTAAACTGACGATCAGTAAGTCTCTTCTATTCTCTAATAAAAATGTTAATTTTAATTCATTCATTTTATTTTATTTTTAGATTATTTCAGCAAGATAATTATTAGTGATGATCTTAAAATGCCATGAATGAACCTTAAAAAAACATCTAAAAGATGATCTTATTTGTCAACAAGATAATTCATTTATTAATAAAATATGTTTTTGAAAAGCAATTTATCATTTAACTATTTTATTATTTACTTAAGTTTTATATTTCATATTTCTTAAAATATAATTTTTAATTTTACATTAATAATTTAATTATTATTGGTAACATTTGATTGTATTTTAATGTAGCCTATGGATTGCAGTATTTTATGATATATTAAATTATTTCTTGATATAAATAATTTTGTCTATAATTAATCGTAAATTTAACAATTAAGGGTTTTTAAATGCATCCAAAATTTGATAATAACATTTTTGTGTAAGCGCCATCATCAGACAAAGAGATATTTAGTTAATAAGTATTTTAAAAATCAAGATTATGATGATTATGATTGTAAGTGTCTTAACAGCAGAATTTTAAATATATATTGAAACTTTGCTGAAAATTACAATAGATTTTATCAAAATGTATGAATATTTTTACAAATTAATATTGAAATTATTGTTTAAAATTGATTTCAAAATCTTATGAAGAAATCACAATATATTAATCAATTTTAATGTGGACAATGTTGTTAAAAATTAGATTGAGATTAAAATGTTCTGTAACTTCTGAAAAAAAATCAAATGAGTATTTTTATTTATTTAATTTTTTATTACATTTTATCATTTGTATAGCTATTTTAAATGTCATTTAATTTTATATTAATATTTAAAATCTTATTATTGCTAACATTTACTTCATTTCATGTATGGACTGCAGATACTTTAAAATCTATTCAATAATTTCTTCATATATAGTTTTGTCTATAATTCTTGGTGAATGTAACTATTAAGGGCTTTTTTTATACAAAAGTTGTATAATGTGGACAAAATGAATATAATTTTTATAATTTTCATCAGACATAAAGAAACTCAGTTGAAGAGCATTTTGAAAATTAATAATTGAACAATTTAAACTATCAAATTTTCTGATGTTTATGATTGTGAGTTTCTGAATAGCAATGACATCACAATATAACCATCAATTTACTTGGACAATGTTTTTCAAACTCATTCTGTGGATCATTTAAAATGTAACTTGTATACTTAAAATCAAATGATCATTCATGAATGTGTGTGTGTGTGTGTGTGTGTGTGTGTGTGTGTGTGTGTGTGTGTGTGTGTCCAGCGGGTCCCTCCGTGTCTCCCTCCGTGTCTCTGCTGTCTCCCTCTTCTCTGCTGATCTCTGGAGACTCCTCCGCTCTGCTCTGCCTGCTCAGCTCTTACTCTCCACAGGGGGCGACGGTGAGCTGGACGCTGGACGGGTCAGAGGTCACCGAGGGGGTTCAGACCAGCGCAGAGAGCGAGCGGGACGGTCTCTACAGTCGCAGCAGCGTCCTGAGCCTCAGCAAAGCACGCTGGGAAGCCGCAGAGCGCTTCGTCTGCAGAGGAACACATGCCGGAGCTGCTCACGAGGCCTCGTTCCTCAAGAGCTCCGAGTGCTGATGTTTCTCCAGTGAAGACCAGCGTATCTGAGCGTCACGTGATTTACAGCTCAATACTGAAGCAGTCTGTCAATGTGCTGCCATTGCTGTTCATTCAATAAAGCTTCATCTGAACGCAAGCGCACATTTGTGTTGGACTGCATCATTGATCAGTGTGTCGTTCCTTCAAAGTCCTGCACTAAAGTTTCAGCCGCTTTTGATTGATTGTAATTAGGGGTGGAACAATAATTACAGTGGATAGTGACAATATGTATCGTATCGTTCACCCAAAATGAAAGTTTAGGAAGTTTACAGGGTTTTCGTGTCACTACTACATTAAACTACTGTATATAATGTTGAATATAATGTATAATAATGCAATGGGGGAATATTTGTGGCAATAATATGGTATTGTGAGTTCAGGATGGGGACATAAGGGTCTCGTTACACCCCTAATTGTAATAGTTGAGAACAGCTGCATTCAGCAGTAAATGTGAAATGAAGCTCTTGGGGTTTGAACATGGTCACTGGAGACGAGCTGCTCTATTCTGAGACCATCACAATCACTAAACCTGACAATGCAAATGAGATTTACACCTCAAACTCACAGTTTCACTCTTTTACTGGTTCAACGCTCTGAACTGGAGCAGTTTCACTTCTGCTGATGGAGGGATGAGACCGTTATGAAGTTTGAGTGGTAGATTATATGACTTGTATGACTTATATAATGTAATGAGACTCTTCACTGGTAGATCACGTGTGACTGGACTAGAGGAGTAAATGTAGATGTTGATCTGATTCAATTCACGATTCATATGTTTTTGATTATTTTCAAGAAAGATTTCTTTCTAATTCACATTGATATACTTTGATATTGAAATTCACAAACTAATTCACAGAGTGCAGATAAGCTTTCAATTTAGATTTAAAAATAGCAATTGAAGGTGCAAGGCAAGGCTCTATCTCCCTTACATTTTAGACGGGATAGCGAGGGATAGATAAAAGAGCCCTGTCTGAAGATCTTAAAGATCTAGTGGATGACAGAGGAGCAAGAAGATCTCTAAGATATAATGGAGCTTGATCATTAAGAGCTTTAAAAACAAACAACAGAATTTTAAACTGAACTCTAAAATGGATCGGGAGCAAATGAAGCAAAGCTAAAATTGGGGTGACATGATCGTATTTCTTTGTCCCGGTCAGCAGCCTTAGAGGCATTTTGCACCATCTGGAGGCGTGCAAGAGATGATTGAGGAAGACCCAAATACAATAAATTACAGTAATCCAAGCGTGAGGTAATAAAAGCATGAATAACCTTCTCCAAGTCTTGGAATGACAAAAATGATTTAAGTTTGGAAATTAACTGCAATTGATAAAAACTATTCTTTACAACAGAATTAATTTGTTTAGATAAACATAATTCTGAGTCAAGATTGACTCCAAGGCTCCTGACCTGAGAGGAAACTGAGGGGAAATGGTTACCCAGCTCCTTATGAGACTATTCCTCAGTTTTGGAGGGCCAAAAACAATAATTTCTGATTTGTCCTCATTAAGTTGGAGACAGTTAATTGATAACCATTCCTTAATGTCCCGGATGCAATCCATCAAGGTCTGAATGTAATCGCCAGCTTTCAACGGCAGATACAGCGGTGTATCATCAGCATAAAAGTGGAATAAAACATTGTGCTTCTTAATAATATCCCCCAACGGACGCATATATAAGGTAAAAAGAAGCGGACCCAGAATAGAGCCCTGAGGTACTCCACTAATAATAGCAGCAGAAGATGAAGAGAACTTGCCTATCTCCACAGAAAAAGACTTGTCTTTAAGATATGATCTAAACCACCGTAAGGCTGTACCCTTAATACCGAATAAATGCTCTAAACACCTAAGAAGAATATTATGGTCTACAGTAGCAAAGGCAGCTGTAAGATCAAGTAAGATCAATACAGCATTTTTACCAGCATCAACTGTAAGTAAAATGTAATTGAGCACTTTTAGCAAGACCGACTCTGTGCTTTGATGGGCAGTGAAACCAGACTGAAAAGGTTGTAATAACTTGGCTGCATTTAAAAACAAGTTCAATTGAGACAGCACGACTTTTTCTAAAAGTTTTGATAATAACTTAGAGACAGGCTGATCATTATTAAAGCAACCTTCATCCAGACCTGTTTCTTAAGCAGAGGCTGAACAACCGCATGCTTAAACTATTTGGGACTACCCCAGTGATCAAAGATGAATTAATCAACACTTGGACACTGGGGCCAATTATAGGAAAAGCTGCTTTTATAATCTCTGAGGGAATAACATCAAGTGGGGTTGTAGTTATCTTTGTAAACTCCACCCACTGGCCCAAAAACTGTATCCGGTGTCGTGGTCGAAGGGAATTCAGCGTGTATGTCTTTTCGGGCGCTTCTGGAAAAATCACTTTAATTTATTAAACAGTTGATTTCTAATTTTAATTCTGACTCCATGAATAATTTAATCTGACTCCAAATTGAAGTGACTCTTTTTTTAAATTTTCTATCTTAACAGCTGACGTCGCGAATGTGCGCTCACGATCACAAACTAGCCAGTCCTGAAATAGTCAGAGGATGCAGTGCAACTACTTTACCCTAAGCGACCGCTCACTGCTGACTCATAACAAAAGTGTAATTTTGTTTTAATAGTTGCGAGCTTGCAACGAGCTAAGTCAGTGATAGTCAGAAATCAGAAGGTCTCCTTAATGATGTGCCCCATGCTCCATTCATAGTGCCTTCGGTTTGATCTATCCTGGACAGAGAGATGAACAACCATATGAGAATAGATAAACCAACAATTATCTAAAAAAAATTATCAACATCATTTCTTATTGATATTAAGTTCATTTTTGTGTTTCTTCACTGTTGTGTGTGAAAGTGTGTGAGCAGCTGCAGTTTCAGTTCAGTCACTGTGACTCTGACTGATGGAGGTTTTTGTACGACTCTTTATCACTGTGTGAACACTGGACCACTGTGTGCACTCTGACAGTAATAATGTCCAGCATCTTCAGTCTGGACTCCACTGATGGTCAGAGTGAAATCACTGTTAGATCCACTGCCACTGAATCTAGATGGAGTCCCTGACTGGAGGACATTTGCTCCATAAATCAGGAGTTTAGGAGCTTCTCCAGGTTTCTGTAAATACCAGAACATACAGAGTCTCGAGTTGCAGGTTCCTACATTACTACTGACTTTACAGCTCATCTCTACAGTTTCTCCTGGTTTGGCAGGTTTCACAGGAGTCTGAGTCACTGTGATCTGAGATCTACAGCCTGAAAAACAAAAAAAGTATATATTATTTGACATTTTTAAACTGTGTAAAAATTATATTATTTAATGATTCATTTCAAATATAAACTGTTCACCTTGTAGTATAAAGCCGTATAACAGTGTCCAGATGAAGATATTGATGAAGGTCATGTTGATGAAGATTGTTGTGTGTGTCAGTGATGAAGTGTTAAACTCACAGCACTATAAACACTCTCACACACTGAAGATCTGATCAATATGCAAACACACTCCACATCATTTCCCTGAAGACAGTCACTCATTAACAGACACAAAACACAATCACTGAAGTGAGAACAGAGAAAAAATTAAAGGTGGGGTATGTAATTCTCTTTTTTGGCCATTTTTTCAAAATCACTTGAAATCCTATTCCTAACCCACTTACAGCCACTGAGTTAGAATCACTGAAATAAAAATTAAGCAATTTAATCATCTGTGGAATGGGCAGGACTCGAAAAACTCCAGCCAATCATTTCCAAGACCACCTAGAATCATTGGACAGTAAGTGCGTCAATCAAACGGTCGTACCATCCCCCCTCCCCCATCCATGTCCATGTTCTTCGAATGGGTGGAGTCAAAGGAAAGAAGGTAGGACCATTTGAGTTGTGTATTTTCAAAATCTGCCGGCCGTTTTGCAAATCACATACCCCACCTTTAACCTTTATAATATTTGATCTTCTACAATAGCCAAAATGTTCAAAATGATATCAAAAATACAAAAGTTTTAAAGTTCTGTAAAGTTCTGATACATCAAGACCAACTTCAGTATTAATCTGAATCTCTGCTGTGAGCAGATCCGGATCCAGACTCAAATCACTGAAGGTTTTCTATAGTAAAGTGTAGATTTACAGTGAGACATTTAACATTATTCACGTCATCTGTTACGCCCCGTCTAGGGTAAATGACTTAACATGAAAAAAACAACAACAACAGTGCGGTTTGCTATAGTAAAGTGTATGAAACAGTATTTATTTGAGAAAATTAACAGATTTATGTTACCATGGGATTTTACCTCAGGAGCCGACAAGGCCAAAATAACAAACAAAAACAACTAATTTGGAATATACCTCTTCCTGCCCTAATCCAGAAAAGAAAAGAAAAGAAAAATACAATTACTTCCCTAACTCCCTAATCCAAAACAGGCACAGAAATATATCAAATTAAAAAGGTGGCATCGGTCTCCCTACCTCCCAAATTACTATGTACAATATATACAATTAAGTTCTAACAGAACAATGTAAGGGGATAATCTATTCTCAAAGTCATTAAACAGGCGGTGGTCCAAACACTCAACTGAACAATCCAAAGACAAACACTCTTAAATCTTTACACTCTAGCAGCAGATAACCAAAGTCAGACAAGCAAAACAGCAAGTGAGCACAAAAAGGGCTAATGAAGCAGCAACAAAGGAGGCATTTATACACGTCCAGGAGTCAGCTGATCAATCAGGGCGTGGCACCAATCAGACTGCAGGAACCAATCCGGTCTTCTTCCTGGATAAAAACAAACACCTCCCACAACAGCATAAAAACACAGACAGACCAAAAGGGACGTAACACATCACTTTTACCGATAATTGGAATATATACTGTATATATATTTTAAATATACTTTGCGACAAGTATTTTTATTAGTCTGCCTTTACATTGCTCTAATGTGTTATTATTGTAACATGTCACATCCATACGGAGTGATTATATATTTTTTTATATAGACTTTGAGAATATTTTTACTCTAGTTGAGTGAAACGTCGCTTTTAATCCTCATATTTTACACCAAATCCATGTGTGTTCCTGCAGTTTATGAACAGACATGAGGATCATCACACACACGAGTCTCTGTCAGTCACTGAATAACTGAGTTTGATTGAGAGTCGCGTCTGTCATGAACTGCTCTGAGACACGAAGGTTGAGGATCTAAATGCAGTTTTATTGAACAGAGGGAAGACTTGAAGACTTCGCAGGGAATGAATGTGAAAAGCAGGCTATTATAGAGTGAGTTAAACAAGGTAATGACACAGGTGAATGTGAGTGTGGGTGATAGTCTGAACTCAGGATTATGGGGAATGGAGTGTGTGGATGTGTGTGTTGTCCGGGGTGGAGCGCCCTCTGATGGTCATCCTGGACACTCTCACTGATGACCGGTACAGTCACACATCATAGAAACATCTTCACTTTTATTAATGTTTATAAAATACATTTAAATAAATATGGTGACATGCATGTGCTGTCTTTAATGGAGGACGGGACCTGTTGGGTAATCTTTAATTTTTGAATAAATGTTTATATTATTGCTAATTCCTCCATACATAGATATTAATATAAATTATTATCATCTGCTCTGAAATTGAGGGATGTGTTTATATGATGCTGTTAATATCTGAATAATGAGGGATTAACTTAATAAATCAACAGACTTATTAAACTGCTCAAGATGAACATGTTTATGATTCTGATGATGCAGTTTAGAAAGAAGAATATATTAAATCATAATGCAGAAAATCTGCAAATATCCACTGAAGTGAAAATCAAAAGTGACTGAATTTCTAGATGAAGGATGTAATAGGAAACAGGAGACAAATATGAATTCTCAAAAAGTTCAAAAACAGATGAAGCTCCAGAATGTTTAATAAGATCATATTGAGTCGTTTCTTCACTGTTGAGTGTGAGTGTGTGTGTGTGTGTGTGTGTGTGTGTGTGTGTGTGTGTGTGTGTGTGTGTGTGTGTGTGAAAATGTTCGAGCAGCTTCAGTTTCAGTTCAGTCACTGTGACTCTGACTGACGGAGGTTTTTGTACGACTCTTTATCACTGTGTGAATGTTTCATCACCCACACAATCATTATCAGAATCTGTTCTGCAATGGAAACTCTGACAGTAATAATGTCCAGCATCTTCAGTCTGGACTCCACTGATGGTCAGAGTGAAATCACTGTTAGATCCACTGCCACTGAATCTAGATGGAGTTCCTGTGTAGAGTTTTTTTGCATAACGAATCAGGAGTTTAGGAGTTTCTCCAGGTTTCTGTAAGTACCAGAATAAAGCTTCATCCCCATCATCCCATCTGTACACATCTCTGCTGGTTTTACATTTGATATTCACAGTTCCTCCTGGTTGTTCTGCTG
Source organism: Squalius cephalus (assembly GCA_022829025.1). Lineage (NCBI taxonomy): Eukaryota > Metazoa > Chordata > Actinopteri > Cypriniformes > Leuciscidae > Squalius > Squalius cephalus. The sequence goes on from CM040815.1 coordinate 28,114,648, forward strand.
TTATTGAGGGACTCTGAGTGACGGTGATCTGTCCTCTACACTCTGAAACACAACAAGAAGAAAATACACTCAAAACTTTGACAATATACTTGAAGAAATGAATTAATATCAAACTTGTGCTCCACAAACCTTGAGCAAACGCTGTGAGAGTCCAGATGAAGATGATGATGAAGGTCATGTTGATGAAGATTGTTGTGTGTGTCAGTGATGAAGTGTTAAACTCACAGCACTATAAACACTCTCACACACTGAAGATCTGATCAATATGCAAACACACTCCACATAATTTCCCTGAAGACAGTCACTCATTAACAGACACAAATCACTGAAGTGAGATGTTAAAAATGATATAATTCAATTCAGTTCTGAATAAATCTACAAGACCAAGTTCAGTATTAACCTGAATATCTGCTGTGAGAATATTTTTACTGTAGTTGGAGTGAAACGTCGCTGTTAATCCCCAAATTTTACACCAAATCCATGTGTGTTCCTGCAGTTTATGAACAGACATGAGGATCATCACACACTTTGTTTAATGAGTCCTTCATCCAAACTTCCTCCTGTTCCTCGACGAGGTGTGAACTGTGAACTGTGTCTATAACTCTAGTCAAACTCCTGTTGTAAGTTGATTCTCCACATTGAGGATGATTTGTCTCGGTCTGAGGAGGAAAATGCCTCAAGAGGCTCGGGTGATTCTGTAGATCGGCCCGTGATGCTGAACGTCCTCAAGACACTCGACATCATGTGTTTTTCTAATGTCAGGTTTATGCATCTTTTACTCTTTATCGCTGAGCATTTGATGTTTGTATTGATTATCTTTTAATTGATTATGTAATTGGCATGACACATTTACCTGACTAATAATTAATTGTTTGGATTTATTCTGATTTACTCTGAAATGATTAACTCTGGTAGATTACATTAAGTCCATAACTCCACAACTCTACACTCAAGTTAGTAACGGACTGACATCAGCCGAGGAGGAGCAGAGGAGCACGCCGACTGAAGATTCAGAGATCCGAATAACACATCATAGTCAATATATAGACTAATCTAAACAGGGTGAGCATTATTCTAACTAAGTGTACGTGTGAAACCATGGCATAATTATACAAAGTTCCCATTAGAAGTAGTTAAGTTGGTCAGCTTAGTTCTATGGTAATGGTCGTGGCCTCTGGTTAGATATAATCTTACGTTAATTAAGTGTGTTCAGATCTATGGGGACTAAATAACTGATTAAACTGATCAAGCACAGATTTAAGATGCTGGTGATTCAGTTTAGAAAGAAGAAAATATGAAATCATAAATGCAGGAAATCAACAACAAAAAAAATGGTGAAGGATTGAAAAATATCCACTGAACAAATATGACTTCTGAAAAAATACCATCAAAAAGGTGAAAAACTGACGAAGCTCAAGAAAGTAATGTTCAAAAAGATAATATTGAGTCGTTTCTTCACCGTTGTGTGTGTGTGTGTGTATGTGTGAAAGTGTGTGTGTGAAAGTGTTTGAGCAGCTGCAGTTTCAGTTCAGTCACTGTGACTCTGACTGACGGAGGTTTTTGTACGACTCTTTATCACTGTGTGAACACTGGACCACTGTGATAACTCTGACAGTAATAATGTCCAGCATCTTCAGTCTGGACTCCACTGATGGTCAGAGTGAAATCACTGTTAGATCCACTGCCACTGAATCTAGATGGAGTTCCTGACTGGAGGGTGTTTACATAACGAATCAGGAGTTTAGGAGCTTCTCCAGGTTTCTGTAAGTACCAGAACACACAGGAGTTCGGGCTGCAGGGTGCACTTCTACTGAGCTTACAGCTCATCTCTACAGTTTCCCTTACGAAAAAGAAGTTTATTCAAGTGTTCTATTAGTATACTTCTTTTAAACTAAAAATAAGAAAGTATACTTTCAGTCTACTTTTTATATACTTCTCAGAAATATACTTTATGTTCTTCTCAGAAATATACTTCAAATTGCACTTAAGTATACTTGACTTATACTGACAGAAAAGTCTAAGTATATTTAGCCTATACTTGTTGATCAAGATATACTTAAAAGTATAATTAAGTATTCTAAGTATTTTTGGCTTGTACTTGTGTTTACTATTTTTAATGAGGAGCTTATTAAATACTTTTTTAAAAACATAATATTACACACCGTCTTATAAACTAACATGTTCAGCTTTATATAGTAACAAAGTTTCGGGTGGAATAGCTTATAGAGTAAATAAAATGAGCATGGAAAATAAGTTTATTCAAGTGTTAGTATACTTCTTTTAAACTAAAAAGAAGAAAGCATACTTTTAGTCTACATTTTACATACTTCTCAAAAATATACTTAAATACACTTAAGTGTACTTGACTTATACTGAGAGAAAAGTCCAAGTATATTTAGCCTATACTTGTACTCAATCTTTTGATCAAGATATACTTAAAATTTTAATTATTCAAAGTATACTTGGCTTGTAGTTGTGTTAACTCTTTTGATCGAGTAGCCTATTAAATATACTTTTTTTACATCGTTTTTCATATACAGTCTTATGAAACTTTGTTTGAAAATATTGATTAAAGTGTTGCTATAAAACAGATATGTAAAACATAAAACAGAATCTCTGGATCAAAACACAGGAGAAGAAGAAGCTGAAACATGTGATAGAAGATTGCTCACTCAAATGTAAAATAATGTGACATCAAACATTAAACAGCTTGTAAATCAAAACTGCTTAATGTTTCCAAATGAAATGAAGTGTAGGCCTAACCCATGAAGAGAAAACGACTGTGAAGCTTTGGGGGTGTTGGACTCGATCTACTCCACCTGTGTTTTGATCATCGTTCTGGATCTGATCAAGGCGTAGTCTTTGACAAATATGTGATTTTTCTCAACTATTTTCTCAACATTTTAACAAAATGTTCCCTTTCTTTATGAAACTTACTGACATTTAAGTGTTGATAAAAAAGGATGAAGCTAATAAAATGTTTTTAAAATTAAAGTAGAATTAAAGGTATTTTTCAAGTATAAAAAAATAACATTTGAACATAGTAGTGTACTGCAGGCCTACTGCAACTGCAAAAATTGTATATAAATAGTAAACTGTAAGTATAATGTTAAGTTCACTTAAAGAAAACTTATAGAATAAAACTACTTAACTAGTAGTTTACTGAGAGTACATTAAAAGTAAACTTGTAGAATAAAACTACTAAACTAGTAGTTTACTGAGAGTACATTAAAAGTAAACTTGTAGAATAAAACTACTAAACTAGTAGTTTACTGAGAGTACACTAAAAGAGTAAAAATAATATATAAATGGTAGCCTGGTTAACACCAGACCCTTCTCAGTTGAAACTGAGTGTAGGGTCTGGAGAAGCTACCATAGCTCAAATTCCTCTGGGCGCAATTGGATAGTCTTAAAAACAATCAGAACGATGAAGCACTGTAAACCCAGATTTTGTTTCTAATTAAACTTACGAGTAATCATTACTTATTCTTTTATGTTTAGTAAAAACCTGCTATCATTACTAAACAACATTAGTTGTTTGTACAATTTAGCTGAAAGATTTGCACTAATCATGTTAAGCTGAGATAATGTTAAGCTTCTGTAAGGGAGGGGCGTGGCCTATTTAAACAGGTGACAGTGCGCAGAGTGTGCCATTGCAAGTTTGAACCGAAGACGAACATTAACAGCTTAACTTATTACTAAACAGACTGACTTTATTTCTATCAGACGTCTACAAAATATCTTGTTGAGAATCAACAGAGGTTTAGATGTTGATTATTTATCGTTTCATTTGTAGTCACCATGATGGTGAAAGGTGTTGGCTTTAGTTGGGCTCTAGCCTTTAATAATTAAACATTATATTTTCTCTGGCTGCTATAACTGTGAGTTTAAAAGGCACAATAGTTATAGTAAAAAGCTAGGAGTATTGTGATCTATAAATCTCCTTCAGCGCCGCTACGCTGTCAGCATCATGTTAATCCCTCCTCAAACATTAATGATTGGTATGCCGGAAGTATATATACATGGTAAACTATAAGTATGATGTTAAGTTCACTTAAAGAATACTACTAGTTTAGTAGTTTTATACTACAAGTTTTCTTTTAATGTACTCTCAGTAAACTACTAGTTTAGTAGTTTTATACTACAAGTTTTCTTTAAGTGAACTTAACATTATACTTATAGTTTACCATTTCTATATTATTTTTACTCTTTTAGTGTACTCTAAGTAAACTTGTAGTATAAAACTAATAAACTAATAGTTTACTGAGAGTACACTAAAAGAGTAAAAATAATATAGAAATGGTAAACTATAAGTATAATGTTAAGTTCACTTAAAGAAAACTTGTAGTATAAAACTACTAACCTAGTAGTTTACTGAGAGTACATTAAAAGAAAACTAGTTGTGCACTTAAAGTTTACTACTGTTACACTTATAGTACACTTAAACATATACTTTTATATACTTCAAGTGGGCCAATTTAGTCCCAAGCGGTATTAAAATAGTACACTTACAAGTTTACTACTAGTACATATTGACATTAGTATACTTACTTCATAATGTATACTTAAAAATATACTTGAACATTACTCAAGTATACTTCATAAAATTAACTTGAAGTATACTTTTTTTTCGTAAGGGTTCTCCTGGTTTGGCAGGTTTCACAGGAGTCTGAGTCACTGTGATCTGAGATCTACAGCCTGAAAAACAATGCATTTATCAGTCCATAAAGTTTATTCATTTATTAGTCAATTTAAAGCTGTGTTAAAATCATATTATTTCAATGATTTATTTAGAATATAAACTGTTCACCTTGTAGTATAAAGCCGTATAACAGTGTCCAGATGAAGATATTGATGAAGGTCATGTTGATGAAGATTGTTGTGTGTGTCAGTGATGAAGTGTTAAACTCACAGCACTATAAACACTCTCACACACTGAAGATCTGATCAATATGCAAACACACTCCACATCATTTCCCTGAAGACAGAAGAAACACTCACATTATGTTTGTGCAACAGCTTTGTATAGATGTTTATTCACTTGTTGCATTATTTTGGGCTGAGCTAAAACACAATAATGAGTGATTTGATGAAGACACTAAATGTTCTTGATTGACTGTAATAGTGGAGAACAGCTGCGTTCAGCAGAGAGACGGAGGAGAGAAACACCTGTTGTTTGAGCGTCGGTAACTCAGTGCTTGTTTGTTCTTTATCTATATCAAAGTTTGAGACATGGTTTCCACATTTGTCTGCTAAATATAACTCACTTGGACATGTACAACACAATCACAGATTATGTGAGTCATTGTCAAACACAAAGAGGTCGTTGTTGAGACATAACCCTGTCCTGTTGTAACTCAGGCTGGGGATCGATGGAACAATGAGAGATAATTTGCTGAAATAAGATCCACACAATCTAAATGTGTACAAGAATGTGTTTGAAGAACAAAGAATAATCAGTTTTGAATAAAGTCAACAATTTTAAGTACACTCTAAAAAATGCTGGGTTGTGTTAACCCAATGTTGGGTCAAATATGGACTAACCCAACGTTGGGTTAAAAATTCAATTTAAAAATGGACAAACCCAGCCGTTGGTTTACATTTTTAATGTAACCAATGCAATTTGTCCATTTTTAAATTGCATTTTTGTCCATTTTTGATTTTGTCCAAAATGCAATTTGTCCATTTTTAAATTGCATTTTTTAACCCAACGTTGGGTTAGTCCATATTTGACCCAAAATTGGGTTAACACAACCCAGCATTTTTTAGAGTGTAACAAAAAACGTATTGTATTTTTTTTAAGGAATTCAAATTTAGTACAAAAACAACTGTGTGTGTGTTTGTGTGTGTGATCATGTGTGTGTGTGCTCAATTCCTGTCACACAACAGTTCAGTCTCTAGCTATGTTGCCATCCTCCTATTTTATGTGAATTTTGGGATTGACTATCACATAAAAAACGTCGGATGGAAATGTCGAGATGAACATCAATTCTAAAAATGTGCAGAAAAATCGTATGTGCTCGACTGAGGTGATAATGTTTTTATCCGATAAGAAGACATGCACATAAACTATAATGGAAACATATTCATAAATCCCTCAATGCGCAACAAAAAACTCACATGATTTTGTCTTAACAGGGAATGTGACTGATTACTGGAATCATCTTCAGGGTTTGGTTGTAATATTTTTAATGAACTGTTAAACTATCCTCACCGCAAACAGCCGTAACATAGCTAACTGTTTTAGCATGTGGGTTTGAAGTTAGCATGAGTGTAAAGCATCAAATTAAACTAGAGAAATATCTACTTTAGATTATGCAAGTCAGATGTATCTACAATACAATGATTGTTCGGCAAAATATAATCTTGATAACATTTTTTACTTTTCCTTCTGAAAATTTGTTTTTGGTCATTAAAACGACCATCACAATCACTAAACCTGACAATGCAAATGAGATTTACACCTCAAACTCACAGTTTCACTCTTTTACTGGTTCAACACTCTGAACTGGAGCAGTTTCACTTCTGCTGATGGAGGGATGAGAACGTTATGAAGTTTGAGTGGTAGATTATATGACTTGTATGACTTATATAACGTAATGAGATTCTTCACTGGTAGATCACGTGTGACTGGACTAGAGGAGTAAATGTAGATGTTGATCTGATTCAATTCACGATTCATAGGTTTTTGATTATTTTCAAGAAAGATTTCTTTCTAATTCACTTTGATATATTTTGAATTGAAATTCACAAACTAATTCACAATGATTGCACAGATTCACAGAGTGCAATGCGCCTATAAAATACCTAGGAAAAATATTCCATATTTCATAATTTCAGTATCCACATATTAAAATAATAGCTGATACATTAAAAGTTCATAAATTCAAATAAAATAAAATCATATATCCTAAAACCCCTTAAATGTCTCTGATCGCCCATAAACACTGATCTCAGTAAAACTGCAGTATTTTATCTTGTAAAAATAACAGTGAAGTTTCCACACAATGAAGCGCTTTATTTCAGTGTTGAGCAATAACATCTTTATGAATGTTTAAGTGTGTTTGACTCGAGACTGAAGTGTTGTTGTGAGAGATCTGTCTTCTGCTCATGTGAGACTCAGACGCATAGCTGGATTCATAATTAATGCGTCCAGAAAACGTCTCGGTTACATATGGTAACCCTCGTTCCCTGAGGGAGGGAACGGAGACGTACGTCGTGGTGAACGACGAATAGGAATCTCGCTAGAGAGGCCAATCTACTTCGAGTGAAACTAAACAAGCCAATGCACATTGGCGTGCAATCATTTGCATCAGCTGTGCAGCCTCGCAGCGCGGGTATTTAACGAGCAGCTGGTGAGATTGCACTTCAGTTTTTTGCTGAGGAGCCAAGCCTGAAAAAGCTGGTCGCCCCGGCGGGTAGCGGCAGATGTGGCAACGGGACGTACGTCTCCGTTCCCTCCCTCAGGGAACGAGGGTTACCATATGTAACCGAGACGTTCCCTATCGTTCGGTCACTACGACGTACGTCGTGGTGAACGACGAATAGGAATCCCTACCAAAGTGCCACAGCTGCTGCACCCCATCCAGCGCCCTGGGCAAGCCTCTACACCTTCTTGCCTGGAAGGACGATAGGAGAGGGCTTACCCCAAGAGTATCCACACTGTTGTTCCATGATAACCCCTACAGTGAGATATTGGATAACACTGGGAAAGCGTGCCCGAACTGAGGGAGGGGAACGCTGCGGGAACCACATTCTTAAGAAGAGTTATGTGGGAAACACATATGGACTAACCCAAGGGTTGTACTGCATATGAATAATGGGTGACTTAGCCCAAGGGAAAGACACGGGCTTCCGTTAGGAGCAGCCGTGGAAGATATACACATATGGGATCCCTGTAGGGTCACACATATGGGACCCAGCCTAGATCCGGTTCTCAGGGATTCAGCGGATAAAGGCCTGGCACCGGACGCTCCGCCACATCCGGGCCGAGGGTGTTTGGAGGACTCGACAGGTTTTGACTCTGGAGCAATAAGGGTGCACAGTAGGGTGCAGCAAGCTGACAGAGCCGGTACTCTCAGTGCTTCTACCCGTTTAGGGTGAGAACACGGGAGGACACAGGCTCTACACGTAGGCTATAGTATCTAGCGAACGTGTTAGGTGTCGCCCAGCCCGCAGCTCTACAGATATCTGTTAGCGAGGAGCCACGTGCCAGCGCCCAGGAGGATGCAACGCCTCTCGTGGAGTGTGCATGCAATCTGAGCGGGCAGGGCACGCCTTGAGCTTCGTAAGCCAAGGCGATGGCATCCACTATCCAGTGGGCCATCCTCTGCTTGGAGACAGCCTTTCCCTTCTGCTGGCCTCCGTAACAGACAAAGAGCTGGTCTGAGGTCCTGACGCTTTGGGTTCTGTCCACGTACATACGCAGAGCGCGAACGGGACAGAGCAAAGCCAGGGCTGGGTCTGCCTCCTCCAGGGGCAGCGCTTGCAGGTTCACTACCTGATCTCTAAAGGGAGTGGTAGGAACCTTGGGCACATAGCCAGGCCGGGGTCTCAGTACAACATGGTTGTCACCCGGCCCGAACTCTAGGCACGACTCGTCGACCGAAAATGCTTGCAGGTCCCCTACCCTCTTGATCGAGGCCAGTGCAATCAGCAGCAAAGTCTTCAAGGAGAGAAGCTTTAAGTCTGCTGACTGCAAAGGCTCAAAGGGAGCATCCTGAAGTGCTCGGAGCACCAGGGAAAGGTCCCAAGAGGGTATGGAGGGGGGACGAGGAGGATTTAATCGTCTCGCCCCCCTAAGGAACCTGACGACCAGGTCGTGCTTTCCAACTGTTTTGCCATCTATGTGGTCATGATAGGCTGAAATAGCAGCAGCATGTACTTTAAGGGTGGAGGGAGACAGCCTCCGCTCCAACCCTTGCTGCAAGAAGGAAAGCACTGACCCAATCGAACATCTTCGGGGGTCCTCTCTGCGGGAGGAACACCACTCGACGAACAGGTTCCACTTCAAGGCGTACGCACGTCTCGTAGACGGCGCTAGCGCAGAAGTGATGGTGTTAAGTACCTCTGGGGGTAAGTCACCTAGAACCTCCGCGTCCCGTCCAGGGACCAGACATGGAGTTTCCAGAGGTCCGGACGCGGGTGCCAAAGGGTGCCCCGTCTCTGAGTCAGAAGATCCTTCCTCAGAGGAATGGGCCAGGGAGGGACTGTCACGAGGAGCATGATCTCTGGGAACCAAGTCCGGGTGGGCCAATAGGGAGCCACCAGAAGGACCTGCTCCTCGTCCTCCCTGACTTTGCACAGTGTCTGTGCAAGTAGGCTCACTGGGGGAAATGCATATTTGCGGAGGCCCCGGGGCCAGCTGTGTGCCAGTGCATCCGTGCCGAGTGTTCCCTCGGTCAGGGAGTAAAACAACCAGCAGTGGGAGGTTTCTGAGGAGGCAAACAGGTCTACCTGAGCCTCTCCGAACACTCTCCAGATCAGCTGAACCACCTGGGGGTGGAGTCGCCATTCTCCCGGGAGCACAGCTCGTGATAGCTCGTCGGCCACACGGTTGAGCACACCGGGGACATACATGGCTCGAAGCGACCTCAGATGCTTCTGACTCCAAAGGAGGAGATGGCGGGCGAGTTGCGACATGCGACGGGAGCGTAGACCACCTTGACGGTTGATGTACGCAACGGTCGCAGTGTTGTCCGTACGGACCAGCACGTCTCTGCCCTGTAGCGGTCTTTTCAGGCGGCTCAAAGCGAGACGTACTGCTAGCAACTCGAGGCAGTTGATGTGCCACTGCAGTTGGGGGCCCGTCCACACCCCTGACACTGCATGCCCGTTGTACGTGGCACCCCAGCCGGTGGCAGAGGCATCTGTGAAAACCACAGCATGCCTGGACACCTGTTCCAAGGGGACTCCTGCCCGGAGGAACGAGGGGTCTGACCACGGACTGAAGGTCTGGCGGCACGCCGGTGTGATTGCCACCCGGTGAGTGCCGTGATGCCACGCCCATCTCGGGACTCGGCCGTGAAGCCAGTGCTGAAGCGGTCTCATATGGAGCAGGCCGAGCGGAGTTACCGCTGCTGCCGCTGCCATATGCCCCAGGAGCCTCTGAAAGAATTTCAGTGGGACCGCCGTCCTGCCCTTGAACGTGTTCAAGCAGTTCAGCACCGACTGAGCGCGTTGCTCTGTGAGGCGCGCTGTCTGTGCGACCGAATCCAACTCCATACCGAGATAAGAGATCCTCTGCACAGGGGCGAGTTTGCTCTTCTCCCAGTTGACCTGAAGGCCCAGCTGGCTGAGGTGCCTGAGCACGAGGTCCCTGTGTTCGCATAACTGATCTCGAGAGTGTGCTAATATGAGCCAGTCGTCGAGATAGTTGAGAATGCGAACGCCCTGTTCTCTCATGGGAACAAGGGCCCCCTCCGTGACTTTCGTGAAGACACGGGGGGACAGGGCCAGCCCGAAGAGTAGGACCTTGTACTGATATGCTCGACCCTCGAACGCAAAGCGCAGAAACGGCCTGTGTCGAGGAAGAATCGAGACATGAAAGTACGCGTCCTTCAGGTCGATCGCTGCAAACCAATCTTGGGGATGGATGCATTCGAAAATGCGTTTCTGCGTGAGCATTTTGAACGGTAGCCTGTGAAGGCTCCGATTCAAAACTCGCAGGTCCAAGATCGGTCGTAACCCACCACCTTTCTTGGGTACAATGAAGTAGGGACTGTAGTGCCCTGACCTCATATCGGCTGGAGGGACCGTCTCTATCGCGTCCTTCGCCAGTAGGACTGCAATCTCCGCGCGCAAGACATGGGCATCGGCTGCTCTCACTGTAGTGGAGTGGATGGCCCGAAACTTGGGGGGACGCCGGGCGAACTGAATCGCATGGCCGAGCCTGATGGTCCGAATGAGCCAGCGAGACGGACTGGGGAGCGCTAGCCAGGCTCGCAGAGACCGTACAAGCGGGACCAAAGGGACCGTAGGCATACCCGGAGTGGGGCAGCGAGGTGGAACACAGGGGCTCGGCTCGGGAGGCTCTCTCTGGGAGGCGGCCCGTAGCGGAGTCTGAGTGTGCTGCGCAACACTTACCTGGTTCCACGAGGCGGGAGGTGCAGGAGACGGCTTGGTTGCGTTCTCGAGCTGCACACTGCTGCCTGCTGGCGATAGAAGAGGTGGATGAGAGTGGTAAGGATTCTCTCCCCCCACTGCTCTCCGGGCCCTCTTCGGACCCAGAGACGGAAGAAACTGCTCTTTTATTGAAATTTTGGGTACCGCTGGTTTTGAGGCCAGCGGCGGAACAAAAAGAAAAGGAAAACAAGGATTTTCCACCCGGCCCTCTTCCGGGGGATGGAGCGATGCCGTCATCGTCTCCTGGAGAGCAGTCCCTGCCATCTCTGGGTCGCCCGTCCTAGGGCCGCTTGCCCTTGGCCTTGCCGCCCTTCTTGGTGGGGTCCTGGACGGGCGGGGCGGACCGCCTGCGACTGGATCCACGGCGCCGTTTGGATGGAGGCTGCTGCTGCGGCGTGGGAGCAGGGGCAGACGCAGGAGGCCGCCCTCGGCGACGAGCAGACTGAGGAGCCGCAGACGGAGGGGTGGGAGCAGCAGCTGGCCGCCGCGGCAGGATGTGACGGATGGCCTCAGTCTGCTTTTGTACAGCCGAGAACTGCTGGGCGAAGTTCTCGACCGCGTCGCCGAAGAGGCCGGTCTGGGACACGGGGGAGTTCAGGAACCGGAGCTTATCGGTCTCCCGCATGTCCTCTTACCAGCTGTAAAAACAGCTTTTGAGCGCTCTGCTGGCGCACCTTACCAGCTGTTATAACAGCTTTTTTGTTTGCTCAGTTTGTAACAAAAACAAAAAAGACAGAGAAAAGAAGAGAGAGGAAAAAGAAGACTGCTCGCGCTGCCGTGTTGTAACGCCCGCACCGGAAGGAGAGGTCCAAATAAGGCTTGTCAAAGTCACTCTGTGTAGAACGCATCGAAGTGCTTGGCTCCGAAGCAAAAAGCTGAAGTGCAATCTCACCAGCTGCTCGTTAAATACCCGCGCTGCGAGGCTGCACAGCTGATGCAAATGATTGCACGCCAATGTGCATGGGCTTGTTTAGTTTCACTCGAAGTAGATTGGCCTCTCTAGCGAGATTCCTATTCGTCGTTCACCACGACGTACGTCGTAGTGACCGAACGATAGGGAACAGTGAATGGTCACAGACAGACTGATTGTTGGACGGTGGAGCGTCTGATCATGTTAAATACGGTTTCTCTCTTTCACTGAATCAGTTCATCTGTGACTCTTGTATGATGATCTAAACAGCGGCTTTATGGAAGATGATTAATAAAGTCAAGCAACACATGTTTATGATTCACTTTACAGTATGAGCGTATGATTAAGAAGAAAAAATAATCATGCTTTATAAAAATACATGAACAACCATATGAGAATAGATAAACCAACAATTATCTGAAAAAAAATGATCAAATTCATTTCTTATTATCTTCAGTAATATTAATGAAGTGCAGCAACATTTATATTAAGTTGATATTTGTGTTTCTGTTGAGTGTGTTTGTGTGTGTGTGTGTGTGTGTGTGTGTGTGAGCAGCAGCTGCAGTTTCAGTTCAGTCGCTGTGACTCTGACTGACGGAGGTTTTTGTACGACTCTTTATCACTGTGTGAACACTGGACCACTGTGATAACTCTGACAGTAATAATGTCCAGCATCTTCAGTCTGGACTCCACTGATGGTCAGAGTGAAATCACTGTTAGATCCACTGCCACTGAATCTAGATGGAGTTCCTGACTGGAGGCGGTTTGTGTAATAAATCAGGAGTTTAGGAGCTTCTCCAGGTTTCTGGAAGTACCAGCTGAATAAGTACACACTCCCAACACTGTACACATCTCTGCTGGTTTTACATTTGATATTCACAGTTCCTCCTGGTTGTTCTGCTGTTATTGAGGGACTCTGAGTGACGGTGATCTGTCCTCTACACTCTGAAACACAACAAGAAGAAAATCACCAGAATAAATGAATGATCTTTGCTAAAACAAGTAAATGTAAAGTAGTAAATGCAGTGAAAGTGAGTGTCACCGTTGAGGAGCAGCAGCAGAGAGCAGAAGATCAGTGTGTGTGTCCTCATCTTTACTGGGAATGAGTGAAACTGAAGGACAGAGATGTTGGATGAACAGTCTGACTGACAGACGCTGATATTGAGCTTCAGTCTCAGGGGTGGGACACAAATTCAAAGCCGTTTCCTCTCAAATGAGTCTCAGTCACTGACAGAAGAGCAGACATGAGAAATATGACAATGATAAGAAGTTCATTTTCCCTCATCAAACACTCAATAATAGTTTGTTTCTCTGTGATTCACTCTCGGCAGCAAACTGGATGTCGGCAGTAAGTAGATCATCAAATCAGTTTAAAAATAACTGGTAAATATTATTAATTATTATCAATCTAAGGTGGAAACAGGCTTGAATATATATTTCTTTTGGACTGTTCTTCATCTTTTTTCTGATCTGTCGTCTGCTCTGCTTTGTGTGTTTCATACACAACTGTACGTGTGCTTTATCATTCAGTCATAATTTGATTACAATTCAATCAACATAATTTGAAATAAAAGAATAACTTCATGTGTTTGAGTCCATTTGTGATTGTGAATAGTCCTCTATTCTTATTTTTTTTAAATATATAAATCCATAAACAAAGTAATAATTCCAGCGCTCAATAGGAGGGAGAGGCTTAGATATGTATCCGCCTTATTGATCAATGCAGAAATAAGTGTTGACTTATTCACTGAAACCAGTGTTTATAATTAAGATAATACATTAAAATAATATGGTAAGAAACACCAGTTTGCAATTTCATGACGCTGTTCATCACTCACACTAACAAATCAATGCATTTTCATCAAAAATATCAACGCATTGTGGTGAGAATGCGCTGCTTTGTGTTTATATAACTCAATAAGCAATATCCATATACAGAATTATTTTATTAATGATCAACTAAATGCTGTGAGAATATGAGCTAATGTCTACTGCAGATATAGATCTTCATGTGAATAAGGTTGTTCTGAAGGGAATGAGCCAGTAGAGGTCAGTGATTATCTTCATCATCTGTCAGTGATCCTCTTCTTCGAGCGGATGAACTGCTGGATCATCAGGATGAGAGTCGAGGTCTAAGAGCAGCGCTGGCCTTCACTGGTGTGTGTTCATACAGGACTGTGTGTGTTTATACAGTGTAAGTTGATACTGTACTGACTGATTGATAAGGAGCAGAACCTGCCTGTAGTTTATAAAGAGATTGATCAGTGTTTTATGTGTTTATACTTGTAATTTGTCAGTATTGTAGTTGTTTCTTACAGTATAACTACATCTTGATCCACATGTTGAGTCTCAAATAAAAGCAACTAATGAAACTTTGTGCTTTTTAATCGACGTCCCACAGTGATTATATTCACTAGTTCTCATGAAACTTTATTAAAAGGCTTCAGATGCAGTCGACAGTTAACTTGCTCTTGACTGTATTTAACAGATCCGATATGGCGGATCTCGGTCATATCACTGATCTAGAAGAGCACAAAAGAGTCTCTGGACTGGCACCTTTATGAAAAGAAAATATATTTTCCCATATAGGGATCTCCCAGTCACGTGACCCCTAGCCGCCTGTCAGTCATTTTGAAGGAATAAATCCGTCAGCTACGGCAATGGATCTATAGGCTAATTATAAAATTATCTGATTTACTTTCGGGTTATAGGGCTGTGACGGTGGCAGTTTTTTTTTACCACTGCGGTGGTAATGGGCCAACTACCTGCGGTGGTTGGGGGGTTGTTTTGAAAATTTAAATAAAAATGTAGTGTTTATTTGAGCAAAATAGTGTTTATTTGAGCAATTCCGTCAAAGAAGCAACACACTAAAGCCTGTAAAGCATTGAAATAAATATCTGTAAATATTGGAAACTTAAATAATATAATAAAGTTAGCCTACATCTATTTTTAGAAAAAACAACGTTCGTTTAATAAATTCCACACAAAGACGCGTGATTCCCTATGGTGATTCCACATGAAGCCATCGCTCTGCGCTTTGAGAGGGATGTGGGACACGAGGAGGAAAGAGACCATCGATCTATTTTCTGATATCTTCATGTTTTCTACTTGTTGTAAAAGGTATGAAGAGCGAATTTAATCTTCCACAAGGGCAAGACATTTAAGCTATGTTTGAAATTGCGCTGCCAGAGAAAGCGAAACTTACATGTCTAATAAGCACAAACTGTGTTAAAATGAATCTGACGTGCAAGTAAAAATGTAGGCTATCTGTCCTACAACGTTTTTCTACTTTACCACTGTAAAGAATAAGAATAGGCCTAATTAAAACAAGCGAACCAAGGAAGAAACGTTTATAATCCCCTTCGAAAATCGAGACGTGAGTGAAGATTTTGGGGGAAAAACGAGAGATTGCATGCAGGGATGAGTCACGATTTTTGAATATTCGATTAGTTTATTTAATTATATACATCCAACTGCACAGCATCGCTCGGGCATGATAGGAATATTTCGCGACGAGCTGTAGTATCACCGGCGGTTTAGCATTTTCTATTCCGTCAAGATGGCTGCTCCAAATGGTGTCACGCGGGACGTCCCTATATGAATGATCAATATATTAAATGGTTTAACATGTTATATATTTGAAAATATACAGAATAATATATTGTGTTAATATATTACATATCAACTATATATAATTATAATTACATATTATATATATGTGTGTGTGTGTGTGTGTGAACATACATTCACATTTATATGGGAACATGTATGTGCAATATGTACACAGTAATTAATAATATTTTATACTGTATTTATTAATATATAACCATGGTCAATGCATGCAGAATGTTGAAAAATATAAGCACTAGTTTCCCATATATGGAAATGTATTATGTATTATCTCGCATTATATTTTGCAGTATATTCCCATATATGTTTGTTCTGTAAGGGCAGGGACACTGGTGGACTTTGTCTAGTTGTTTCTCTCACTGTATGCTTTTATTTCTGACCTCTATAATCTAATAAAGAGTTTAATTTAGATGGTTTTATTTCAGATGCAAGTGTGACGATGTTATTTCAGATCCTCCTTTGAGCAGCTGCAGTTTCAGTTCATTCACTGTGACTCTGACTGACGGAGGTTTTTGTACGACTCTTTATCACTGTGTGAATGTATAATCACCCGCACAACCACCATAAGAATTTGTTCTGCAATGGAAACTCTGACAGTAATAATGTCCAGCATCTTCAGTCTGGACTCCACTGATGGTCAGAGTGAAATCACTGTTAGATCCACTGCCACTGAATCTAGATGGAGTTCCTGACTCGAGGGTGTTTACATAATATATCAGGAGTTTAGGAGCTTCTCCAGGTTTCTGTGAGTACCAGTGTAAACGATTTCCACTGTACACATCTCTGCTGGTTTTACATTTGATATTCACAGTTCCTCCTGGTTGTTCTGCTGTTATTGAGGGACTCTGAGTGACGGTGATCTGTCCTCTACACTCTGAAACACAACAAGAAGAAAATACACTCAAAACTTTGACAATATACTTGAAGAAATGAATTAATATCAAACTTGTGCTCCACAAACCTTGAGCAAACGCTGTGAGAGTCCAGATGAAGATGATGATGAAGGTCATGTTGATGAAGATTGTTGTGTGTGTCAGTGATGAAGTGTTAAACTCACAGCACTATAAACACTCTCACACACTGAAGATCTGATCAATATGCAAACACACTCCACATCATTTCCCTGAAGACAGTCACTCATTAACAGACACAAAACACAATCACTGAAGTGAGAACAGAGTAAAATGAAGGTTTTTCATAATATATATAATATAATAATATAATAATTGATCTTCTACAATAGCCAAGATGTTAAAAATTATAGAATTCAATTCAGTTCTGAATACATCTATAAGACCAACTTCAGTATATGAACCTGAATATCTGCTGTGAGAATATTTTTACTGTAGTTGGAGTGAAACGTCGCTGTTAATCCCCAAATTTTACACCAAATCCATGTGTGTTCCTGCAGTTTATGAACAGACATGAGGATCATCACACACTTTGTTTAATGAGTCCTTCATCCAAACTTCCTCCTGTTCCTCGACGAGGTGTGAACTGTGTCTATAACTCTAGTCAAACTCCTGTTGTAAGTTGATTCTCCACATTGAGGATGATTTGTCTCGGTCTGAGGAGGAAAATGCCTCAAGAGGCTCGGGTGATTCTGTAGATCGGCCCGTGATGCTGAACGTCCTCAAGACACTCGACATCATGTGTTTTTCTAATGTCAGGTGTATGCATCTTTTACTCTTTATCGCTGAGCATTTGATGTTTTATATTGATTATCTTTTAATTGATTATGTAATTAGCATGACACATTTACCTGACTAATAATTAATTGTTACATTTGGATTTATTCTGATTTACTCTGAAATGATTAACTCTGGTAGATTACATTAAGTCCATAACAGCACAACTCTACACTCAGGTTAGTAACGGACTGACATCAGCCGAGGAGGAGCAGAGGAGCACGCCGACTGAAGATTCAGAGATACGACTAACACATCATAGTCAATGTATAGACTAACCTAAACAGGGTGAGCATTATTCTAACTAAGTGTACGTGTGAAACCACGGCATAATTATACAAAGTTCCCATTAGAAGTAGTTAAGTTGATCAGCTTAGTTCTATGGTAATGGTGGTGGCCTCGGGTTAGATATAATCTTACATTGATTAAGTGTGTTCAGATCTATGGGGACTAAATAACTGATTAAACTGATCAAACAAAGATTTAAGATGCTGGTAATCCAGTTTAGAAAGAAGATATAAAATCATAAATGCAGAAAATCAAAAAAAAAAAAAAAAAAAAAAAAATGGTGAAGGATTGAAATATATCCACTGAAGGATGTAATAGGAAACAGGAGACAAATATGAATTCTGAAAAATTACAATCAAAAAGGTGAAAAACTGATGAAGCTCAAGAAAGTGATGTTCAATAAGATCACTGAGTCGTTTCTTCACTGTTGAGTGTGTGTGTGTGTGTGCGTGTGTGTGTGTGTGTGTGTGTGTGTGTGTGTGTGTGTGTGTGTGTGTGTGTGTGTGTGTGTGTGAAAGTGTTTGAGAAGCTGCAGTTTCAGTTCAGTCACTGTGACTCTGACTGACGGAGGTTTTTGTACGACTCTTTATCACTGTGTGAACACCCAGTCACTGTTGATGTAATGTTCACTCATACAGTAATAATGTCCAGCATCTTCAGTCTGGACTCCACTGATGGTCAGAGTGAAATCTGTTCCATAATATTTTCCATTGCCAGTGAATCTAGATGGAGTTCCTGACTGTCGTGATCTAATTAAATAAATGAGGAGTTTAGGAGCTTCTCCAGGTTTCTGCAGATACCAGGAGAGACAGTCGCCACAACCATGAGTACGATGTCCAATTTCTTTGTTAGTTTTACAGTTTATAGAAACTGTTCCTCCTTGAACGGCTACTTCTGAGGGAGTCTGAGTCACAGAAACCTGGCCTGTAATTTCTGTCAATGACATTTCATAAGATCATTATTACAACAATTATTAAAGTCAAAGTATCCAGTACAAAATCTAGACTGAACATCAAAAGCATATAAATCACATCTTGAGTTATTAATAGAGTAAATAAACCTTGAACAGAAAGAATGAGAGTCCAGATACAGACGCTGATGATCATCATTCTTCTTATCGGTGGTTTACTTTCAGTCTGAATGAAGAAAAGCTGTCAGTGATGAAGTGTTAAACTCACAGCACTATAAACACTCTCACACACTGAAGATCTGATCAATATGCAAACACACTCCACATCATTTCCCTGAAGACAGAAGAGACACTCACATTATGTTTGTGCAACAGCTTTGTGTAGATGTTTATTCACTTGTTGCATTATTTTGGGCGGAGCTAAAACACAATAATGAGTGATTTGATGAAGACATCAAATTTTTTCTGTATGGGTCCCCAAAAGTGTCAAAAATATATGTGGCATATATTCCAAATACATTGAAATATATTCTGAAATATAACAAAAATATATGAAATATAAGTATGAAATATATTTATTGGGCCAATTTCAAATATTTGCATATATTCCAAAATATATCCTGAAAATATATTTCTTTTGTGTATGGGTCTCTAGCTATGTTGCCATCCTCCTATTTTATGTGAATTTTGGGATTGACTATCACATAAAAAAAACGTCGGATGGAAATGCCGAGATGAACATCAATTCTAAAAATGTGCAGAAAAATCGTATGTGCTCGACTGAGGTGATAATGTTTTATCAGATAAGAAGACATGCACATAAACTATAATGGAAACATATTCATAAATCCCTCAATGCACAACAGAAAACTCACATGATTTTGTCTTAACAGGGAATGTGACTGATTACTGGAATCATCTTCAGGGTTTGGTTGTAATATT
The DNA here is from genome assembly GCA_022829025.1 of Squalius cephalus. NCBI lineage: Eukaryota > Metazoa > Chordata > Actinopteri > Cypriniformes > Leuciscidae > Squalius > Squalius cephalus. The sequence continues at coordinate 28,134,140 of CM040815.1, forward strand.
TTTAATGAACTGTTAAAACTATCCTCACCGCAAACAGCCGTAACATAGCTAACTGTTTTAGCATGTGGGTTTGAAGTTAGCATGAGCGTAAAGCATCAAATTAAACTAGAGAAATATCTACTTTAGTTTATGCAAGTCAAATGATCTACAATACAATGATTGTTCGGCAAAATATAATATTGATAACATTTTTTACTTTTCCTCCTGAAAATTCGTTTTTGGTCATAAAATGTTGATCACAGTCACATGACACTTCTCCTGTGAGGTGATGCGGGTGGGTGGTGGACAGTAACGAAGTAAATGTAATTCGTTACTGTACTTAAATAGCTTTTTTGTGTATCTGTATACTTTCCTGAAGTATTTCAGTTTGGGGAGACTTTTACTTTAACTCCACTACATTTCAAAGTCAAATATCTTACTTTTTACTACATTTTCAAAATCAGTCGCTCCTTTTTATTTATGAGTGGATAAAAACTTAACGGTCAAACAGTAGTTTAACAGTAGATGTAAGCCATTTTCACTCATTTTTTAAATGAGAAAATGTTTCATTGTGCATGTTAAAATATAGACTATGTGACGTTACCATGAACATTATATACGTCGTCAGCTAAGTTAGCTTAGCTGTTTCACCGTATTTCATAGTTCATAGTATTTGTATTTGAAATTTTTTAAGCTGAGTGCTCTGTGAATATCGTGGGATGGCAATCAATCAATGTTAACTTTTATGTTGGAATATAAATTCTATTTTGACTTGTTTTACATGCAAACGTGTTCAATTCACATTTATTTGTATTAGTGTTTTTCACAATGCATATAGTTTAAAAGCAGCTTTACAGAACAAAGTATGTGTCTACATTACAATTTAGTGGGATCTGTTATCAGAGACTGTCCAAGTTATCTATGTCAGAAATATACAGTTCTAAGATAATACAAATCATGCTGTTATTAGCTAACATCATGTATTAATTTAAAGAAGGAAACAATCAGCTAATTAAAGTAATTATTACAAGTTGGGAACATAATGATTACATTAGGCTATAAGAACATTGCATTGGTGCATGTATGATGCTGAAACACTTGACTGGTGGAGTGGAGTGCTCATTATTAACAGAGATTGTTATTTTCAAAAGTTCAGCTTCCACAGACTGTGATCTAACTAAGCCTATGCTGAAAATAATGTCATTTAAATTAATAGATTGGTGTGCCAAAAGTGACATTAGAGTCCCCACGTAGACTTAGTTAAGCAAAAGTCTTGTGACAAAAATGATAATAGGACATTATGGCCATAAAAAATCATAGTACTTGGATACTTGAGTACATTTGAAGGCAAATACTTTTGTACTTTTACTCAAGTAAATGTTTAAAGGCAGCACATGAGTAATTTTACATGAGTATATTATTACACACATGAATATTTTACCTTGGGTATCTCTACTTTAACTCAAATACATGGTGTGTGTACTTCGTCCACCACTGGGGTGTGTGATATTGATGACATCACCATAGCTCTTTCTGACCTGTCAAACTGACCCAGTGTTCAACACCGGTCTCCCCTAAATGTGAAATGAAGCTCTTGGGGTTTGAACATGATCTGCTCTATTCTGAGACCATCACAATCACTAAACCTGACAATGCAAATGAGATTTACACCTCAAACTCACAGTTTCACTCTTTTACTGGTTCAACGCTCTGAACTGGAGCAGTTTCACTTCTGCTGATGGAGGGATGAGACCGTTATGAAGTTTGAGTGGTAGATTATATGACTTGTGTGACTTATATAACGTAATGAGACTCTTCACTGGTAGATCACGTGTGACTGGACTAGAGGAGTAAATGTAGATGTTGATCTGATTCAATTCACGATTCATAGGTTTTTGATTCTTTTCAAGAAAGATTTCTTTCTAATTCACAGAGTGCAATGCACCTGTAAAATGCCTAGGAAAGAAATTCCATATTTCATAATTTCAGTAAACTATCCACATATTAAAATAATAGCTGATTCATTCAAAGTCTCATATTCAAATAAAATAAAATCATATATCCTAAAACCACTTAAATGTCTCTGATCGCCCATAAACACTGATCTCAGTAAAACTGCAGTATTTTATCTTGTAAAAATAACAGTGAAGTTTCCACACAATGAAGCGCTTTATTTCAGTGTTGAGCAATAACATCTTTATGAATGTTTAAGTGTGTGTGACTCGAGACTGAAGTGTTGCTGTGAGAGATCTGTCTTCTGCTCATGTGAGACTCAGACGCATCGCTGGATTCATAATTAATGCGTCCAGAAAACAGTGAATGGTCACAGACAGACTGATTGTGGGACGGTGGAGCGTCTGATCATGTTAAATACGGTTTCTCTCTTTCACTGAATCAGTTCATCTGTGACTCTTGTACATGAGGATCTAAACAGCGGCTTTATGGAAGATGATTAATAAACTAGTCAAGCAACAACATGTTTATGATTCACTTTACAGATTGAGTGTATGATTAAGAAGAAAAAATAATCATGCTTTATAAAAATACATGAACAACCATATGAGAATAGATGAACCAACAGTTAAAAAATCATTTCTTATTATCTTCATTAATATTAATGAAGTGCTGAAAAATTGATATTAAGTTAATTTTTGTGTTTCTGTTGTGTGTGTGTGTGTGTGTGTGTGTGTGTGTGTGTGTGTGTGTGTGTGTGTGTGTGTGTGTGTGAGTGTGTGTGAGTGAAAGTGTTTGAGCAGCTGCAGTTTCAGTTCAGTCACTGTGACTCTGACTGACGGAGGTTTTTGTACGACTCTTTATCACTGTGTGAACACCCAGTCACTGTTGATCAAGTGTGCACTCTGACAGTAATAATGTCCAGCATCTTCAGTCTGGACTCCACTGATGGTCAGAGTGAAATCACTGTTAGATCCACTGCCTCTGAATCTAGATGGAGTTCCTGACTGGAGGGTGTCGGCCCAATAAATCAGGCGTTTAGGAGCTTCTCCAGGTTTCTGTAAGTACCAGAAATCAATAAGAAATCATCAGAACCATCATTGAACACATCTCTGCTGGTTTTACAGTTGATATTCACAGTTCCTCCTGGTTGTTCTGCTGTTATTGAGGGACTCTGAGTGACGGTGATCTGTCCTCTACACTCTGAAACACAACAAGAAGAAAATACACTCAAAACTTTGACAATATACTTGAAGAAATGAATTAATATCAAACTTGTGCTCCACAAACCTTGAGCAAACGCTGTGAGAGTCCAGATGAAGATGATGATGAAGGTCATGTTGATGAAGATTGTTGTGTGTGTCAGTGATGAAGTGTTAAACTCACAGCACTATAAACACTCTCACACACTGAAGATCTGATCAATATGCAAACACACTCCACATCATTTCCCTGAAGACAGTCACTCATTAACACACTAAACACAATCCCTGAAGTGAGAACAGAGTAATTAATGTTTTTCATAATATTTGATCTTCTACAATAGTCAAACTGTTAAAAATGATATAATTCAATTCAGTTCTGAATACATCTATAAGACCAATTTTATATGTATTAATGTATATATATATATATATATATATATATATATATATATATATATATTCATCTGTTGTGAGAATATTTTTTACTGTAGTTGGATTGAAACGTCACTGTTCATCACCAAATTTTGAGTGACGAGGCTTGATCTGCCGGTACAGAAGGACAGATGTTACAGAAGGACAGATCTGAGACTCAGTTGATCTGAAGTTCAGTTAGTGAAGCGTTCAGGAGGTTTTTCTTCTGATGATCTATTAGTTTATTTCACTGGTTCACTTTCAGCAGCGGCTCCAAACTGATGATGATATACTTTATAAAACTATATACAGTATTCAGACCTTCAACATTTCTCACATTATCAGTTTATCCGCTATAGTTTAGAAAATGGTAATAAAATATGCCAAATATTAAACTGTGTCAGAACAAATTCATCTTGATAATGTCAGAAAACTTTGAGGAAAACATGTTCAGGTCAAAGTGTCTGAATCATGTTTGCTCCCATTTTTTTTTTAAATAAAGTTTACTGGTGATCCACTTTATGAAGAATTATTGGGTATAATATGTCACAGTTTACTTTATTTTGCTATCCTCACTTACACAAATGAACATCTGGTGTCTGAATAATGTTTGGTTTGACTGTAGAAAAGACTCTCAGTTTGTTCAGTTTCTTCTTGAGTGTAATTCGAGACATTGAATGTTTGTCAGTAACACTGTAAAGATGGTTATGGTCTTAATAGTATTTCTCTTAATGATCAGCTCTGTCTGATACTTCAGGAGTAAAAAGGTTTATATTTGTAGAAATGAAGTATAAAGTTATAATAGATGGAGTGATGTGTGGAGACAGCGAGCTTCAGTTCAACACCAGCTTTAACAACGGCCGAAAACAACTCAATGTCAAAAACTAGTTTTATTCTACAAATGTGGAGGATTTCAAGACTTCAAGAGGGAGCAAGGCCAAAACAACACACACAAACCCTCGGACTATTAGGGAGAAACTAACTAAGCTACAAAAATAAAGAAAAGTACAATAAAAATACACTAACTCTCTAACGCTTAAACTGGAGAAAACCAGATATAAAGGAAATGGCCGACTCCACATCAGCTTCAGTTGCTCTTCTGCGCCGCTTTTTGCCTTTCATTCTAGACTGTGTGTGTGTGTGTGTGTGTGTGTGTGTGTGTGTGTGTGTGTGTGTGTGTGTGTGTGTGTGTGTGATTTTATTATAACTCAGTCATTAAATAAAATATATTTGTATCTTTGAGTTCTTCTTCGTGTCATCTTAGTTTCAGTCTTTCATTAGATCAGGGCTTTAACTCACATTTTATAAGTAATCTTCAGTCAGTGGAGCGTGAACACTCCTGCAGATTCATGATGAAACAAGAACATGCGGACAAATCATGAACCTTTAGTGTTAGATACAGTTAATAAGATAAAGAGTGTTATTGTAACGGTCATCAGCTGGAGTGCCCTTAAGAGCCACCTATTATTCACTCACTACTACATTTCCCATAATTCACTGCCCGGACTCATCATCCCTGATTATCACATTCACCTGTGTCTCATTATATTGTTTAATTCACCCCATATAAGCCTGGTTCACCTCATCATTCCCTGTGAAGTTTTGTACGTTATTCCACTGCATTTCTGAGCGTTTCCTTTGTTGTCGTTGTTCCTGGTTCTTGATCTCTGCCTGTGTCCTGGTTTTCCTGTTTCTGCCTCACCCTCTGGATTTGTCTGTTTGTTGGATTGCCTGCTTGTGTATGACCTTTGACTGGATTTTGATTACGATTCTGAATAACACTTTAAATAAACTGCATTTGGATCCTCAACCTTCGTGTCTCGGAGCAGTTCGTAACAGTTATAGATTGATTTAAATATTAAGCATGTGAAAAACTGAAACGAATGCTTTCTATTTCATGTAATACCAATGAAAGTATCCTCACTGTTGAGTGTGTGTGTGTGTGTGTGTGTGTGTGAGCAGCTGCAGTTTCAGTTCAGTCACTGTGACTCTGACTGACGGAGGTTTTTGTACGACTCTTTATCACTGTGTGAACACATTATCACCCACACAAGCATAAGAATCTGTTCTGCAATGGAAACTCTGACAGTAATAATGTCCAGCATCTTCAGTCTGGACTCCACTGATGGTCAGAGTGAAATCTGTTCCTCCAGATCTTCCTTTCCCACTGAATCGACTGAGACTCTCATCATAGCTCATTTATATTATAAGAATTTTACTCTTTTGGTATATACATCAAACCTTAAAAGTACAATGGGGTAATTCCGTTTCGGAACCGTTCTATATGACAAATGGGGTTCGGCAGGGTGGGCTATTGTCACCCCTTCTTTTTAATCTCTACATGGATGGTCTTTCTGTGGAGCTAAATGACTGTAAGACTGGATGTCTGATAGGTGATAGTATTTTTAATCATTTGATGTATGCGGATGATGTTGTCATTATGTCTCCGTATAGTGTAGGCCTACAACAATTGCTTCGAATTTGCTCAAATTATGGTAAGCAGCATGACATAAAATTTAATATTAAAAAGAGTGTAATCATGATTGTTAAAACCCAAGAGGACCAAAAGATTAACTTTCCTTCTTTATATCTAGATGATAAAGTTTTAAATGTAGTAACTAAAGTAAAGTACCTAGGCCACATCATTAAAGATGATTTAAACGATGATGATGATGTGCAGCGCCAGTGCTGTAAATTGTATGGGCAAGCCAATATGCTGGCTCGTAAGTTTTCTATGTGTTCAGACGATGTGAAAATAACTCTATTCAGAGCATACTGTACTTCTTTCTATACAGCCCACCTGTGGTGTAAATATTCTAAAGCAAAGATGAGAAAGTTACAGGTAGCATATAATGATGCTCTTAGAATTTTACTTAAGGTCCCAAGGTGGTCAAGTGCAAGTCAAATGTTTGTGGCTAATAATATACCCATGTTGAATGCTGTCTTAAGGAAGTATATGTACAGTTTCATATGTCGGATGAATGATTCTAAAAATAGTATCATAAGAGACTTAAATAATATTGTGTTGAGTGAAACAAGGTATTTTTCCTGTTTCTGGAAGCATTGGAGAGAAAGCTTGTATGTATTTTAAATTATGTATGTTGTTTTTGTCTATGGATGTTGTAAGTTATTTATATGGACCCATGGGTCTGAAATAAAGAATTAATAAATAAAAAATAGCGATCATCTACCCTATAAATGATGAGTTTAGGAGCTTCTCCATGTTTCTGCTGATACCAAGCTAAACCCCAGCCACTTATCCCAGCATCAGTTTTACAGTCTATAGTGGCGATTTGTCCTTCAGAAACATTCACAACTTCAGGCTGAGTCACAGTGATTCCTCTGGACGCTGTTGACAACAACATTATATGAGTTTCATCAAATGACATGAACATTAAAGACTCAGAAATGACAAGCTTTGACTTCTGTTACCTGGAATAAAAGCGGTCAGAATCCAGATGAAGCTGCTGAAGAGATTCATGGTGTGTGTTGGGTTTGTACCGTGGTAAACAGCAGTGTGTTATAAAGTGTGTGAGTCTGAAGGCTATAAACACTCGGAGAGCTGAAACACGTGCCGATGCAAAGTGACTCTCTGAGCAAAAACCAGCTGGAGGAAAACACACATGAAAATGAACACATGCAGAAGAAACTGATCCAGTTTTGTGGCCTTTAATGTGTTTTATTCTCATGATCCAGTGGAGTGTGTTTTCACTTCTGTAGGAGTTTACAAATCATTTCTTCTTTATTCTGCACGAGTCTCTGCTTCAGAGTTCAGACTTTCTGATCAATCAAATGACAGTTTCATCACTAAAAGAAACAAGTATTTCACTGTGAACTCCATGAGAGGGCAAAGGTCATTCCAGAGGTCACAGGTCATCAACACTTATTAAAATGCTTTGAGAAATGCATGATCATTTAGAAACTCCCAGTTAAGATGTGTAAAGATCAGTACAGAGTCTTTCTGATTATATTATTTATTTAGATTTAATAGTTTTCATGCATTAAGAGACATTTAGAGACGATGAGACTGTTCAATAATCCTGATGTTGAGTCTCATATCAGTGTGTGTGTGTGTGTGTGTGTGTGTGTGTGTGTGTGTGTGTGTTTGTGTGTGTGTTTATTTGAGTGTGACGGAGGTTTTTGTACGACTCTTTCACTAGAATGAAACACTGTGGTGGACTTTTGGTGGAGGAACTAAACTGACGATCAGTAAGTCTTTTCTATTCTCTAATAAAAATGTTCTATAATAACAATATTTTAATGAATTCATTTTATTTTATTTTTAGATTATTTCAGCAAGATAATTATTTATGATGATCTTAAAATGCCATGAATGAACCTTAAAAAAAAATCTATGATCTTATTTGTCAACAAGATAAGTCATTTATTATAAAAAATATGTTTTTGAAAAGCAATTTATCATTTAAATATTTTATTATTTACTTAAGTTATATATTTTATATTGTTTTTAAATGTTATTTTTTATTTTACATTAATAATTTAATTATTATTGGTAACATTTGATTGTAATTTCATGTAGCCTATGGATTGCAGTATTTTATTATATATTCAATTATTTCTTGATATAAATAATTTTGTCTATAATTAATAGTAAATTTAACAATTAAGGGTTTATAAATGCATCCAACTTTGATAATACATGTTATGTGTAAGCGTCATCATCAGACAAAGAGATATTTAGTTAATAAGTATTTTAAAAATCAACAATTTAAACTATTAAATTTGCTGATGATTATGATTGTAAGTGTCTAAACAGCAGAATTTAAAATATATATTGAAACTTTGCTGAAAATTACGATCGATTTTTTGCGAGTATCAAAATTTATGATTTTTTTTACAAATTAATATTGAAATTATTATTTAAAATTGATTTCAAAATCTTATGAAGAAATCACAATATATTAATACATTTTCATGTGGACAATGTTGTTTAAAATTAGATTGAGATTAAAATGTTCTGTAACTTCTGAAAAAAAAAACAAATGAGTGTTTTTTTATTTATTTCATTTTTTTATAAAATTTTATAATTTATATAGCTATTTTAAATGTCATTTCATTTTACATGAATATTTAAAATCTTATTATTGCTAACATTTAGTTAATTTCATGTATTGACTGCAGATACTTTAAAATCTATTCAATAATTTCTTCATATATAATTTTGTCTATAATTCTTGGTAAATGTAACTATTAAGGGCTTTTTTAAACGCATGAAACAAAAGTTGTATATTTGCATATTTGAAAATGGTCTGAAAATTACAATTGATTCTGAATATCAAAATAGAAGAATATTTTTAAAAATGCTCATGTAATACTTTATTCTAAATCTTATGAATAAATGTATTAATCAATTTCATGTGGACAATGTTTTTAAAAATTTGATTAAGATTAAAATGTTCCGTAACATTTCTGAGAAAATTCTATATTTTTATTTATTTAATCATTTATTTAAATTTTATAATTCATATTAATATTTTTAAATGTAATTTTTAATTTTACATTAATTAACATCTTATTACTGCTAACATTTAGTTCCTTTCATGTATTGACTGCAGATACTTTAAAATCTATTCAATAATTTCTTCATATATCATTTTGTCTATAATTCTTGGTAATTGTAACTATTAAGGGCTTTTTTAAATGCATGAAACAAAAGTTGTATAATGTGGACAAAATTAACATAATTTTTTATATTTTCATCAGACAGAAAGAAACTCAGTTGAAGAGCATTTTGAAAATTAATAATTTAAACGATCAAATTTGCTGATGTTTATGATTGTGAGTTTCTGAATAGCAGAATATTTAAATATACAATTAATATTGAAATGATAATATAAATTAGTTTTCTAGATCTTATAACGACATCTCAATATAACCATCAATTTTCTTGGACAATGTTTTTCAAACTCATTCTGTGGATAATTTAAAATGTAACTTGTATATTTAAAATCAAATGATCATTCATGAATGTGTGTGTGTGTGTGTGTGTGTGTCCAGCGGGTCCCTCCGTGTCTCCCTCCGTGTCTCTGCTGTCTCCCTCTTCTCTGCTGATCTCTGGAGACTCCTCCGCTCTGCTCTGCCTGCTCAGCTCTTACTCTCCACAGGGGGCGACGGTGAGCTGGACACTGGACGGGTCAGAGGTCACCGAGGGGGTTCAGACCAGCGCAGAGAGCGAGCGGGACGGTCTCTACAGTCGCAGCAGCGTCCTGAGCCTCAGCAAAGCACGCTGGGAAGCCGCAGAGCTCTTCGTCTGCAGAGGAACACATGCCGGAGCTGCTCACGAGGCCTCGTTCCTCAAGAGCTCCGAGTGCTGATGTTTCTCCAGTGAAGACCAGCGTATCTGAGCGTCACGTGATTTACAGCTCAATACTGAAGCAGTCTGTCAATGTGCTGCCATTGCTGTTCATTCAATAAAGCTTCATCTGAACGCAAGCGCACATTTGTGTTGGACTGCATCATTGATCAGTGTGTCGTTCCTTCAAAGTCCTGCACTAAAGTTTCAGCCGCTTTTGATTGATTGGAATTAGGGGTGGAACAATAATTACAGTGGATAGTGACAATATGTATCGTATTATTCACCCGAAATGAAAGTTTAGGAAGTTTACAGGGTTTTCGTGTCACTACTACATTAAACTACTGTATATAATGTTAAATATAATGTATAATAATGCAATGGGGGAATATTTGTGGGTCCTGATAATGCCAAATGTCTGATGTTACCAGTAAAAAGTGGCCTACATTATTTTAGATATATCTAGTCAGAGACATCAAGCATATTCGTCTGTAATAATTGTGTATTTTCAGCTTCAGAATCATGAATATTGTTATTCTGGTGTCTCTATTGTCCTGCATTGGGTTATCAGCACCAAGCCTATTCATTTACACACACAATGTTAAACCAAATTGACCATTTTGATGGAGTATAGCAATAATATGGTATTGTGAGTTCAGGATGGTGACATAAGGGTCTCGTTACACTCCTAATTGTAATAGTTGAGAACAGCTGCATTCAGCAGTAAATGTGAAATGAAGCTCTTGGGGTTTGAACATGGTCACTGGAGACGAGCTGCTCTATTCTGAGACCATCACAATCACTAAACCTGACAATGCAAATGAGATCTTCAACTGAAACGCTCTGAACTGGAACAGTTTCTCCTGCTTATGGATTCATTAGTCAGTTTGCTAATAAGATTTCATCTTTATGAGTTACATGTTGGCTCATCACAACCCACACTATATTCACACTTAAACAAACTTTAATCTTTAATATAAAAAATTAACTATAAATACATTTCCACTATACATGGATGTGTTAAATTGCACATAAAAACATCAGTATGAAATGTTGATATTGAGCCAGTGTTTGATAAAGCTGTTATATATAGCACTGTTAAATTACACAATATAAAATAAATAGGAAATTATTATTATTATTTGATGGTGGACTGCACCTGTTTGGTAATCTGGTCTTTCATTTCAAAATTAATTTTATAATTCTATGTAAAGATATTAATTAAAATTATATACATTTTCATCTGCTCTGAAATTGAGAGTTGTGTTTTGTGATGCTGTTAATATATGAAGGATGAACTTAATAAAATCGATAGACTTATTAAACTGATCAAGTAGAACATCTTTATGATGCAGTGATTCAGTTTAGAAAGAAGAATGAGGATAAATCATAAATGCAGAAAAACTAAAATATGGTGAAAGATTGAAAAATATCCACTTAGTGAAGATCAAACGTGACTGAATTTCCTCACAAATGACTGAAAATAACAGGAGAAAAATGACTTATGAAAAATCATGATCAAAACTGTCATATACTGACCAAGCTCAAACCTTTATATTATTATAATATATTAATATAATGATATTATTGCTTATTATAAGATCATATTGCTTTTCTTAGTGTGTGTGTGTGTGTGTGTGTGTGTGTGTGTGTGTGTGTGTGTGTGTGTGTGTGTGTGTGTGTGTGTGTTTGAGCAGCTGCAGTTTCAGTTCAGTCACTGTGACTCTGACTGACGGAGGTTTTTGTACGACTCTTTATCACTGTGTGAACACATAATTACTGTTGATTTCATGGTAACTCTGACAGTAATAATGTCCAGCATCTTCAGTCTGGACTCCACTGATGCTCAGAGTGAAATCTCTGTTAGATCCACTGCCTCTGAATCTAGATGGAGTTCCTGACTGGAGGCGATTGGCCCAATAAATCAGGAGTTTAGGAGCTTCTCCAGGTTTCTGTAAGTACCAGGCTAAGAGATCATCAGAACCATCATTGTACACATCACTGCTGGTTTTACAGTTGATATTCACAGTTCCTCCTGGTTGTTCTGCTGTTATTGAGGGACTCTGAGTGACGGTGATCTGTCCTCTACACTCTGAAACACAACAAGAAGAAAATACACTCAAAACTTTGACAATATACTTGAAGAAATGAATTAATATCAAACTTGTGCTCCACAAACCTTGAGCAAACGCTGTGAGAGTCCAGATGAAGATGATGATGAAGGTCATGTTGATGAAGATTGTTGTGTGTGTCAGTGATGAAGTGTTAAACTCACAGCACTATAAACACTCTCACACACTGAAGATCTGATCAATATGCAAACACACTCCACATCATTTCCCTGAAGACAGAAGAAACACTCTCATTATGTTTGTGCAACAGCTTTGTATAGATGCTTATTTACTTGTTGCATTATTTTGGGCTGAGCTAAAACACAATAATGAGTGATTTGATGAAGACACTAAATGTTCTTGATTGACTGTAATAGTGGAGAACAGCTGCGTTCAGCAGAGAGACGGAGGAGAGAAACACCTGTTGTTTGAGCATCGGTAACTCAGTGCTTGTTTGGTCTTTATCTCTCAACATTTGAGACATGGTTTCCACATTTGTCTGCTAAAAATTTAACTCACTTGGACATGTACAACACAATCATTTATTTATTTATTTATTTATTTATATAGCACCTTACAGACTACCACCGTAGTTCCAAAGTGCTGTACATTGCAGTAAAAAAGAAACCAACTGAACAAAAAGACTATCATCCATGTACTAATGTACTAAAATGCCAAAAAAAGTACAGATACGATTTTAAGCGGTCCTTAAAAACATTTAGATTTATGGAAGATCTAACATCCAACGGCAGATTATTCCACAATCTAGGACCAGCAACAGAGAAAGCACGATCACCTTTCATTTTGAGACATGCATGGGGAACATTTAAAAGAAACTTGTTTGCTGATCTTAGTCTTACGCCTGCACTAGGGCTTTAATAAGCTCAGCTTAATATTCTGGCCATTCCGTGAAGTGCTTTAAAAACATATATCAAAATCTTATACTGTATCCTAAAATGTATTGGTAGCCAACCTAAAGAAGATAAGAAGGGAGTAACATGGTCCGTTTTCCCAGCATTCATCAAAACCTTGCGGCAGCATTTTGTACAAGCTGCAAGCGGGCAATGTGTGTTTGACAGGTCCCAACATAAAGTGCACTACAGTAGTCTAGACGGGGCAAAATATAAGCATGGACAACTTTTTCCAGGTTGCTGGCTGAGAGTATTGGTTTCAAATTGGCTATTGCTCTTAAATAAAAGAAGCAATTATGGACCACTGTCTTTATCTTTCGATCAAAAATGATGGATGAGTCAAAAATGACTCTCAAGTTCTTTACTTGTTCCTTCAGGTACCCCTTCCATGGGCCTAAGTGATCGATTACCGTTTGGCTACCAGCTGTGCGACCAAAAATAATAATTTCTGTTTTGTTTTCATTCAATTGAATGAGATTTTCAGCCATCCACAGCTTTACTTCCTCCAGACACCTAAGGAGTATGGCATTAGAATCCTTACTACTGGATCTCAACGGCAAGTAAACTTGAGTGTCATCTGCATACAGATGGTAAGAAATACCATACTTAAAAATAATTCCCAACGGGAGCATATACAATGAAAAGAGGATGGGACCCAGGAAGGTAATGGAGCAGAGTAGTTATTCCCAATCTTCACTAAAAAGGATCTACATTCCAGATAAGAGGCAAACCATGTTAGGACCGTCCCCTGAATACCAACAAACTGCCTTAAGCGAGTCAGAAGGATCTGGTGGTCAATGGTGTTAAAGGCTGCTGACAAATCTAATAAAATTAATAATGTATGATTACCTGCATCCGTAATTAAAAAAAGATCATTAACAACCCTTAAAAGGGCTGATTCTGTACTGTGCCCACCCCTAAAACCAGATTGAAATTGGTCCAGATTATCACAGATTATGTGAGTTATTGTCAAACACAAAGAGGTCGTTGTTGAGACATAACCCTGTCCTGTTGTAACTCAGGCTGGGGATCGATGGAACAATGAGAGATAATTTTCTGAAATAAGATTCACACAATCTAAACGTATGCAAGAATGTGTTTGAAGAACAAAGAATAATCAGTTTTTAAAGGTCCCGTTCTTCGTGATCCCATGTTTCAAACTTTAGTTAGTGTATAATGTTGTTGTTAGAGAATAATATCTGTACAATTATAAAGCTCAAAGTTCAATACCAAGCGAGATATTTTATTTAACAGAAGACGCCTGCAGCAAACGGCCGGTTTGGACTACATCCCTCTCCTTCCTGCTTTAGTGACGTCACTAGAACAGTTTCTAGACTAACCTCCGCCCACAGGAATACACAAAAAAAGGGGCGTGGTCTTGTTGCGCTCCCACAGAGAAGAGGAAGAGTTGCGTCTGTAGAGAGTGTTTGTCGCCATGTCGTCGAGACGCTGTTATTTTCATCCCGAGTCAAATCACCTTTGTTTGGCCTTCCCAGAGCGCATGCATCTCCAAGTTATGGTAAGAGGCGTGACCTTTCCGGGCAACGTGCACTAAGCTGCTGTCGAATCACAACACAGGAACCGCTGGCACAATCAGAACTCGTTACGTATTTCTGAAGGAGGGACTTCATAGAACAAGGAAGTCATCAGCCCGTTCTTATGACAGTGAAAACAGCGGTGTACAGATAAGTAAATTGTGTGAAAAATACTGTGTTTTTTTACACGCGAAACATGAACACATGTTATATTGCACACTGTAAACACAATCAAAGCTTCAAAAACACAGGAAAAATGGGACCTTTAATAAAGTCATGTATTGTATTTTTTAAGGACTTCAAATTTAGCACAAAAACAACTGCTGTGTGTGTGAGATCATGTGTGTGTGCTCAATTCCTGTCACACAACAGTTCAGTCTCTAGCTATGTTGCCATCCTCCTATTTTATGTGAATTTTGGGATTGACTATCACATAAAAACCGTCGGATGGAAATGCTGAGATGAACATCAATTCTAGAAATGTGCAGAAAAATCGTATGAGCTCAACTGAGGTGATAATGTTTTTATCTGATAAGAAGACATGCACATAAACTATAGTGGAAACATATTCATAAATCCCTCAATGCGCAACAAAAAACTCACATGATTTTGTCTTAACAGGGAATGTGACTGATAACTGGAATCATCTTCAGGGTTTGGTTGTAATATTTTTAATGAACTGTTAAAACTATCCTCACCGCAAACAGCCGTAACACAGCTAACTGATTTAGCATGTGGGTTTGAAGTTAGCATGAGTGTAAAGCATCAGATTAAACTAGAGAAATATCTACTTCAGATTATGCAAGTCAAATGCATCTACTATACAATGATTGTTCGGCAAAAAATAATCTTGATAACATTTTTTACTTTTCCTCCTGAAAATATGTTTTTGGTCATAAAAACGACCATCACAATCACTAAACCTGACAATGCAAATGAGATTTACACCTCAAACTCACAGTTTCACTCTTTTACTGGTTCAACGCTCTGAACTGGAGCAGTTTCACTTCTGCTGATGGAGGGATGAGACCGTTATGAAGTTTGAGTGGTAGATTATATGACTTGTATGACTTATATAACGTAATGAGACTCTTCACTGGTAGATCACGTGTGACTGGACTAGAGGAGTAAATGTAGATGTTGATCTGATTCAATTCACGATTCATAGGTTTTTGATTATTTTCAAGAAAGATTTCTTTCTAATTCACAGAGTGCAATGCATCTACCTAGGAAAGATATTCCATATTTCATAATTTCAGTAAACTATCCACATATTAAAATAATAGCTGATACATTCAAAGTCTCATATTCAAATAAAATAAAATCATATATCCTAAAGCCTCTTAAATGTCTCTGATCGCCCATAAACACTGATCTCAGTAAAACTGCAGTATTTGATCTTGTAAAAATAACAGTGAAGTTTCCACACAATGAAGCGCTTTATTTCAGTGTTGAGCAATAACATCTTTATGAATGTTTAAGTGTGTGTGACTCGAGACTGAAGTGTTGCTGTGAGAGATCTGTCTTCTGCTCATGTGAGACTCAGACGCATCGCTGGATTCATAATTAATGCGTCCAGAAAACAGTGAATGGTCACAGACAGACTGATTGTGGGACGGTGGAGCGTCTGATCATGTTAAATACGGTTTCTCTCTTTCACTGAATCAGTTCATCTGTGACTCTTGTACATGAGGATCTAAACAGCGGCTTTATGGAAGATGATTAATAAACTAGTCAAGCAACAACATGTTTATGATTCACTTTACAGAGTGTATGATTAAGAAGAAAAATAATAATGCTTTATATACTTGAACAACAAAATGAGAATAGATAAACCATAAATTATCTTTCTAACTATATTCAGTAATATTAATGATTGATATTAATATATTAATTGTATTATAATTATTAATTATATGAATGATATTAAGGTCATATTTGTGTGTTTGTGTGTGTGTGTGTGTGTGTGTGTGTGTGTGTGTGTGTGTGTGTGTGTGTGTGTGTGTGTGTGTGTGTGTGTGTGTGAGAGTGTTTGAGCAGCTGCAGTTTCAGTTCAGTCACTGTGACTCTGACTGACGGAGGTTTTTGTACGACTCTTTATCACTGTGTGAATGTATCATCACCCTCACAACCACCATAAGAATCTGTTCTGCAATGGAAACTCATACAGTAATAATGTCCAGCATCTTCAGTCTGGACTCCACTGATGGTCAGAGTGAAATCACTGTTAGATCCACTGCCACTGAATCTAGATGGAGTTCCTGTGTAGAGTTTTTTTTACATAACGAATCAGGAGTTTAGGAGATCCTCCAGGTTTCTGTAAGTACCAGGATAAACCTTCATCCCCATCATCCCATTTCCTCACATCACTGCTGGTTTTACATCTGATATTCACAGTTCCTCCTGGTTGTTCTGCTGTTATTGAGGGACTCTGAGTGACGGTGATCTGTCCTCTACACTCTGAAACACAACAAGAAGAAAATACACTCAAAACTTTGACAATATACTTGAAGAAATGAATTCATATCAAACTTGTGCTCCACAAACCTTGAGCAAACGCTGTGAGAGTCCAGATGAAGATGATGATGAAGGTCATGTTGATGAAGATTGTTGTGTGTGTCAGTGATGAAGTGTTAAACTCACAGCACTATAAACACTCTCACACACTGAAGATCTGATCAATATGCAAACACACTCCACATCATTTCCCTGAAGACAGAAGAAACACTGTTTTGTCTTTTAGTGTCTTTGCTAATAAACTTCTGTGGATCATTTTCAGAAACAGAAACTCATGATTTACTTCATGTTATTTTGGGTCGATCTTCTCGCTCTAAACACTGTTTTAATGATCAGTTTCATTCAGACTTTGATGCTGAGAGAATTTAATACCTGAGCTGCAGATTTTTATCATCCATGATACTGTATAACAGGTCAAAGGTCATCCAATAGAGAATGACCATCTAAATCTGGCTGAAGATTTCATTATAAAGCAGGTCAATAGAATTAGCAGAGTTTAAATCACATGTGTTTGTAAATGTGATGAATGTATTTTGTGGCTCTTTTTCGATCAGTCATGGTTTATGTTGAGAAGATCTGCTGTTGACTCTCATATCAGTGTGTGTGTGTGTGTGTGTGTGTGTGTGTGTGTGTGTGTGTGTGTTCGTTTGAGTGTGACGGAGGTTTTTGTACGACTCTTTCACTAGAATGAAACACTGTGGTACACTTTCGGTGGAGGAACTGAATTGAGGATCAGAAGCTGTAAGTCTTTCTTGAATTATCTATAAAAACATGTGTGTGTGTGTTTTTAGAAGGAGGTTTAAGGTTATTTAACAGCATTTGCCAACAATATTCTTAATTTATTACACAAATATATTATTGAAATTTTTTATATGCGTTACTTTACTTCAACTCTTATTTATTGTCACATATTTTACTGATTGATTGCACGCATTCATGCATTTAAATGTAATTTTGTCTGCTATATTATGAATGTCATATATTTGGTGATATTCTATGTTTATTACATTTCAATCCATAGTTCACATTCATAATGTTTTACATTAGTAATTTCACACATAATGTTTGCTAACATTTCATTGTATTTTCAGTAATTGCAATGTTTTCAGTTATTTCTAAATATATTTAATTTGACACAAAAGTTGGATGATATAGACAAAATAAATTATCATCAGTGTCATCATCAGGCAAAAAGAAATGTAGTTGATAAACTAAATTTAAACTAAGTTTACTTATATTTCTGTTTACGAGGAAGTCTATTGAATGGTGATTATTCTCAAAACACAAATAATATATTGTGTTAAGTTATATTTAACATAGTTAAATCTAGTTAGTTAAACCTATTACCAGTTTTCAGTGTATACAGTAAAGCAACAAACCGTTTACCAATTAATCATTTTTACCGTAGCATTTTTTACCATAGTCTTTTACCGTTAAAATTATGATCATTTTTTACAATGTACAACATTTAGTAATATTGATTAAATGGAGAATGTTTAGAAACTAAACCCAGGATAGTGTCTATGTATGAAAGCAGTGAGGTGAAACTACAGTAAAGATGAAATGATTGTGCTTTTTACTGTATTACCATCAGACAAAGAGGAATTTAGTTAAAGAGCATTTTAAAAATCAATCATTTAAACTATTAAGTTTGCGGATGATTATGAGTGTTTCTTAACAGAAGAATTAAAAAAAAAACATAATTGAAAATGGGCTGAAAATTACAATTGATTCTGAGTATCAAAAATACGTATGTAATACTTTATTCTAAATCTTATGAATAAATGTATTAATCAATTTAATGTGGACAATTTTTTAAAACATTTGACTGAGATTAAAATGTTCTGTAACAATTCTGAGAAAATTCAATATTTTTAATTTATTTAATCATTTAATGAAATTTTATATCAATTGTAATTTTTCATTTTACATTAATAATTTAACATCTTATTATTGCTAACATTTAGTTAATGTGATGTATTGACTGAAGATACTTTAAAATATATTGAATAATTTCTTCATATATAGTTTTGTCTATAATTTTTTATAATTTTATAATAATCAGACAAAAAGAAACTCAGTTGAAGAGCATTTTAAAAATGACTCATTTAAACTATCAAATTTGCTGATGTTTATGATTGTGAGTTTCTGAATAGCAGAATATTTTCAAAATACAATTAATATTGAAATGATCATTTAAATTAGTTTTCTAGATCTTATAACGACATCTCAATATAACCATCAATTTACTTGGACAATGTTTTTCAAACTCATTCTGTGGATCATTTAAAATGTAACTTGTATATTTAAAATCAAATGATCATTCATGAATGTGTGTGTGTGTGTGTGTGTGTGTGTGTGTGTGTGTGTGTGTGTGTGTGTGTGTGTCCAGCGGGTCCCTCCGTGTCTCCCTCCGTGTCTCTGCTGTCTCCCTCTTCTCTGCTGATCTCTGGAGACTCCTCCGCTCTGCTCTGCCTGCTCAGCTCTTACTCTCCACAGGGGGCGACGGTGAGCTGGACGCTGGACGGGTCAGAGGTCACCGAGGGGGTTCAGACCAGCGCAGAGAGCGAGCGGGACGGTCTCTACAGTCGCAGCAGCGTCCTGAGCCTCAGCAAAGCACGCTGGGAAGCCGCAGAGCGCTTCGTCTGCACAGGAACACATGCCGGAGCTGCTCACGAGGCCTCGTTCCTCAAGAGCTCCGAGTGCTGATGTTTCTCCAGTGAAGACCAGCGTATCTGAGCGTCACGTGATTTACAGCTCAATACTGAAGCAGTCTGTCAATGTGCTGCCATTGCTGTTCATTCAATAAAGCTTCATCTGAACGCAAGCGCACATTTGTGTTGGACTGCATCATTGATCAGTGTGTCGTTCCTTCAAAGTCCTGCACTAAAGTTTCAGCGGCTTTTGATTGATTGGAATTAGGGGTGTAACAATAATTACAGTGGATAGTGACAATATGTATCGTATTATTCACCCAAAATGAAAGTTTAGGAAGTTTACAGGGTTTTCGTGTCACTACTACATTAAACTACTGTATATAATGTTAAATATAATGTATAATAATGCAATGGGGGAATATTTGTGGGTCCTGATAATGCCAAATGTCTGATGTTACCAGTAAAAAGTGGCCTACATTATTTTAGATATATCTAGTCAGAGACATCAAGCATATTCGTCTGAAATAATTCAGTATTTTCAGCTTCAGAATCATGAATATTGTTATTCTGGTGTCTCTATTGTCCTGCATTGGGTTATCAGCACCAAGTCCAATTATTCATTTACACACACAATGTTAAACCAAATTGACCATTTTGATGGAGTATGGCAATAATATGGTATTGTGAGTTCAGGATGGTGACATAAGGGTCTCGTTACACCCCTAATTGTAATAGTTGAGAACAGCTGCATTCAGCAGTAAATGTGAAATGAAGCTCTTGGGGTTTGAACATGGTCACTGGAGACGAGCTGCTCTATTCTGAGACCATCACAATCACTAAACCTGACAATGCAAATGAGATTTACACCTCAAACTCACAGTTTCACTCTTTTACTGGTTCAACGCTCTGAACTGGAACAGTTTCACTTCTGCTGATGGAGGGATGAGACGGTTATGAAGTTTGAGTGATAGATTATATGACTTGTGTGACTTATATAACGTAATGAGACTCTTCACTGTTAGATCACGTGTGACTGGACTAGAGGAGTAAATGTAGATGTTGATCTGATTCAATTCACGATTCATAGGTTTTTGATTCTTTTCAAGAAAGATTTATTTCATTCACAATGATTCGATTTACTATAAGATTTGACAAAGTGTGCAATGCGCCTAAAATACCTAGGAAATGTATTCCATATTTCATAATTTCAGTAAACTAATCCACATATTAAAATATTATCTGATACATTCAAAGTCTCATATGCAAATGAAAGAAAATCATCTGTATCCTAAAACCCCTTAAATGTTGTCTCTCCCAAATAAACACTGATCTCAGTAAAACTGCAGTATTTTATCTTGTAAAAATAACAGTGAAGTTTCCACACAATGAAGCGCTTTATTTCAGTGTTGAGCAATAACATCTTTATGAATGTTTAAGTGTGTTTGACTCGAGACTGAAGTGTTGCTGTGAGAGATCTGTCTTCTGCTCATGTGAGACTCAGACGCATCGCTGGATTCATAATTAATGCGTCCAGAAAACAGTGAATGGTCACAGACAGACTGATTGTGGGACGGTGGAGCGTCTGATCATGTTAAATACGGTTTCTCTCTTTCACTGAATCAGTTCATCTGTGACTCTTGTACATGAGGATCTAAACAGCGGCTTTATGGAAGATGATTAATAAACTAGTCAAGCAACAACATCTTTATGATTCACTTTACAGTATGAGTGTATGATTAGGAAGAAAAAATAATCAACCATATGAGAATAGATATACAGTAGATATCATAAAAAATATGATCAATATAATTTCTTATTATCTTCAGTGATATTAATAAAGTGCAGCAAAATTGATATGAAGTTTCTATTTGTGTTTCTGTTGAGTGTGTGCGAGAAAGTGTGTGTGAAAGTGTTTGAGCAGCTGCAGTTTCAGTTCAGTCACTGTGACTCTGACTGACGGAGGTTTTTGTACGACTCTTTATCACTGTGTGAACACATAACCACTGTTTGTGCTGAATACATTCTGACAGTAATAATGTCCAGCATCTTCAGTCTGGACTCCACTGATGGTCAGAGTGAAATCTCTCCCAGATGATTTACTGCCACTGAATCTAGATGGAGTTCCTGAATGGAGGGTGCTTGTATAATAAATCAGGAGTTTTGGAGCTTCTCCAGGTTTCTGTAAGTACCAGCTCAGAGCGGGTTGTCCATTACTAGTACAGCAGGAATCTCTGTTAAATTTACAGGTTACAGCGACTGATTGTCCAGTTTGAGAGAGCCGCTCTGAGGGAGTTTGAGTCACTGTCTCCTGCCCAACAGATTCTGACAAGAGAGAAAGATTAGAAATCACACACACTATTACAACCTTATATCTTCACAACACACACAAAGATAACGAGTGAATAACGTTTGTAATCTTGACTGACACAAACCTCGACATAACACTGCCAGCGTCCAGATCAATATGGTGATGAAAGTCATTTTTGTAGGTTGAAGGTTCAGTTCTAGTGAAAAACAGTTGTTGATCATGTTTGATGTTTGACAGAGTTATAAACACACGCAGAGCACTGAAGCGTGTGTCGCTCATGTAAAACACACTCTATGCAAACGCTTCAGGAGTCACAGATTTAACTTTAATGTGCTTTCATAGCCTGGATGCCAGCCGAACTTCGCCCCGCCCACGACATCTGAGGTCGGGAAGTTTGGTCTGGACTTGATACGTTGTGGAGCAATTATGCTCGAACCAGAGCTGTTCAGACCAATCAAATTGTCAGGGTGGGCTTTATACGATGATGGACAGATGATCAACAGTAACGTAATCATCCACGTCACCAAAGAGTGCTTGGGGTCAATATGTTTACAACAAAGACGCCGTCATCACGTCTGTTATAGAAGATATCGACAGCGCATTCATTTTAAAAGAGGAACAAGAACTGCGATCAAGGCATTTGTCTATCGAAAATATCAGCTGGCCCCGATGGTCGCTAAGAAGATTGGGCGCAATGAAAACCCTGTGGTCATTGTGGTTTCTCCGTTGCTCTGATTGGTTGTAGGTCTATCCAATTGAGTGCAGAGGCATTTTCTTTCCTGGTTTGGTTGAAATATGCGCCTTAATCACAGCAGATCAGACTCACATTCTGACTAGAACCTGAGTATGAAGTGTTTCTGGTATTACAGGAATATCATTAGAGGACGATCTGCTCTATTCTGAGAGAAACACAATCACTCCTGATGATGAAATATGAGTTTAACTCGCTCACTTTCGCTGTTGAGGAGGTTTGTATAATAAATCAGGAGTTTCTCCAGGTTTCTGTAATTCCTGCTGAAATAGTTTATCCTCATCTAGTTGTTCACTGTAACGGGTTTGTTCATATTCATCAATTTATCAGGTCATGTTATCATCAGCTGCCAGTTTATACCTTCCCATAATTTTGTGAATAAGTTTTCAATAAAAATTCAAAATTCAAAAGCACAAATTAGAGTTCTTATCTGGCTCGTTCTTATCAGAGGCGTCTGATTGGTGCAGAGGAGGGAGAGGCGTGTCTAAACTGAACTGATTATCAGAGCTATAATTAAAACAGCAAGCTAATATAAAACTCTTACTGTCTGCAGTATATAGTATGAATACAGTCAATAGTAAACAAATTACATGTTAGTATGGGATATGTGACAGACTGACTGTGACCCAGGACTTTTATTTTGAAGGGATTGAGCACGGGTATGTGCACACAACAAACTGTTTCCACCATTACACAGAAAAGTACACCAAAAACACTTTATACAATAAGGGTTTATTTCATTTAATTCAGATACCAAGTTAACTTCATGCATTTCTAATATCTACACTGGTACACCCCTCACTTGTCAAACCAGTACACAAGGAAAGTAGCCATGTTTAAACTAGCATGTGCTTATGGAAGATTTCTCCATCTGGATCTGACCTCATGGGGGAGAGAGGGAACCTATGTAAGTTTTCTTCTTATGTTTTGTTTTTATTGTTTTGAGCCCTTTATATGGTACTAGAAATAAATTATGCATGGTTTAGAGTTGAAATGTCATGACAGTTATTTTTGTTTATGTCTTGTCACCTCTTTGTAATTTATAGGTTTCTCCCGAAAATGTTTTTTTTTTCCCAAAAAATAGGAGGAGCTAAGGCCTATAAAAGAGGTAGCTGTTTTAGGGAGAAAGCGGGTGTGGAGAGATTGAATCTTGTTTGTATTTGTGGGCCTGTACATCAGCATAGCCAACTTACATTCGTGTATTGTCAACCATTTTGATTTATTTTCTTTGGTATTATAATTTTTAATAATCTGTTTTTTCTATTTTTTGCACCTTTGGAATTAAAACCACTCTGGACTGTGCTATTTCTGCCTTTGTCACGTCATTTACACCTCTGGCCGCTGGTACAGGATACTCAGATGAAATAATCATGGAGTAAAATGAAAATTAAGATATATTATTAATAAAATGGGGGCAACTAGGGCAAACTGAAATCACTCAGATCTCAAATGTGCCACTGATCTATAAGAGCTCAAAATCTCTTTCTGAACTCTATAATTATTAAGAGTGTCAGATTAATTTTTATGGTTTTATTTCAGATGCAAGTGTGACGATGTTATTTCAGATCCTCCTTTGAGCAGCTGCAGTTTCAGTTCAGTCACTGTGACTCTGACTGACGGAGGTTTTTGTACGACTCTTTATCACTGTGTGAACACTGGACCACTGTGATAACTCTGACAGTAATAATGTCCAGCATCTTCAGTCTGGACTCCACTGATGCTCAGAGTGAAATCACTGTTAGATCCACTGCCTCTGAATCTAGATGGAGTTCCTGACTGGAGGCGATTGGCCCAATAAATCAGGAGTTTAGGAGCTTCTCCAGGTTTCTGTAAGTACCAGGCTAAGAGATCATCAGAACCATCATTGTACACATCACTGCTGGTTTTACATTTGATATTCACAGTTTCTCCTTGTTCTGCTGTTATTGAGGGACTCTGAGTGACGGTGATCTGTCCTCTACACTCTGAAACACAACAAGAAGAAAATACACTCAAAACTTTGACAATATACTTGAAGAAATGAATTAATATCAAACTTGTGCTCCACAAACCTTGAGCAAACGCTGTGAGAGTCCAGATGAAGATGATGATGAAGGTCATGTTGATGAAGATTGTTGTGTGTGTCAGTGATGAAGTGTTAAACTCACAGCACTATAAACACTCTCACACACTGAAGATCTGATCAATATGCAAACACACTCCACATCATTTCCCTGAAGACAGTCACTCATTAACAGACACAAAACACAATCACTGAAGTGAGAACAGAGTAATTAATGTTTTTCATAATATTTGATCTTCTACAATAGCCAACATGTTTAAAATGATAACATTCAATTCAGTTCTGATTACATCTACAATACCAACTTCAGTATTAATCTGAATATCTGCTGTGAGAATATTTTTACTGTAGTTGGAGTGAAACGTCGCTGTTAATCCCCAAATTTTACACCAAATCCATGTGTGTTCCTGCAGTTTATGAACAGCCATGAGGATCATCACACACACGAGTCTCTGTCAGTCACTGAATAACTGAGTCTGATTGAGAGTCACACATGATATAAACATGTTCACTTTAATAAATTCAGTAATTCAGTGATGATGATCTTCATAAAGCAGGGGAAGTCAGTGAGTTTCTGTTGTAATGATTTGACGGTGGAAACACAGCATTCAGAGAGTGAGGATCCAAATACAGATTATTTACAAGTATAATCCAGTCATAGTCCATATATCAGACAGAGTCAAAGCACATGTTATCAGTCCCAACAAAATCTATTCTATATCTATTCAAACTGATCTATTAGTTATAGATCTATTATCTATTAGTATAACGTTTTTGTAACGAGCGTTTAATCCACGACATATATTTAGACATTCATTCATCTGCCAATCAACAAAAAAACGGAGAATCTGTGGCGTGCAGGTGACATCATCATCGTTATGGTGTATTATTATACGTTTAATCTCACTACGTGTGTCTGTGCGTTAGAGCGAGAGGTAAGTGATTATTTCACACTATTGATTTTGTCTTTCCCTTTGGACCTTTGGGGAGTTTTCTGTTTCCTGGCATGAACACACACTTCCTGTTTAGCATCAGTATTTGCGCGGTTTGAGAGCCCTTGTTAGTCCGGCTCGGCTCAAATATTCCCGAAGTGTAATGAGTTTAGGAATAAATGTTATTTTGTTTCTTTTTTTAGCAAATGTGTTGAATTGAGTCTTATTCTTTCCAATAGAATGTATATATATATATATATAAAAACGTAGGTTAGACGCCATATTGAATTTAAAGGAACACGCCGACTTTTCCTATTTACATGTTGTGATTTGTATAGTCACAGCGTGCACAAATAACAAGGTCACAAGAGACACAGCCATCTTCTAACCGTATGCATCCTGGGAACTATATTCTCAGAAGGCGAAGCACTGCTACTTGGCTGGAGTGATTTGCTCGCAGCACATGAGAAGCCCAGGGGTGAGGAGCAGAGAGTTTCGCTCAGAGTTGGAGTAAATCACACCGCAGATGTAGCAGTGCTTCGCCTTCTGAGAATATAGTTCCCAGTATGGATACGGTTAGAAGATGGCTGTCTCATGTAACCTTGTTATTTGTACGTCACTGTGACGATCCATTAAACTCACTGTACTTATATCCCTCACAGCCTCGTTTTCATTCCTGTCTAAAAAGAAATGCCTTCTGGTTTGTATTTCCACAGCATGAAGGGAAGATCTTATGGATTTATGAATAAACCGCTTGTTTTAAAATCTTCCCGTTCTACTGACATGTATGATATCTGCTTCAAACATTACAATGTTAAAAATAACTTTAGTTAACTCTACAATAAGTAAATCCACTTCAGCTAAATACTCTTAGACAGCGATGCCATATAAATGTACAGAGCTAACGCAAAAACGGACATTCAAAGACAAAACTCTAAAGATGCTGTGGACTTGTTTCTCTAAGGTCTATAACTAGAGGAGGCTCTGAAGAGTCTTAAAGGGATATTTCACATAATAATGAAAACCTGTCACAATTTACTCACTCTCATATGCTTGTTCCAGACATGTATGATTTTCATTTCTTCTGCATAAAGTTGAAACATGTCTATTCACATGCATTGTGAATTCGTGGTGCACATGAGACCAGTGACCAACAGGGGGAGCAAGAGACAATCCATCAGGAGCAGAAGGTAAAAGTTCATTAATGTAAATCAAAGACAAAAGCTCTGCTCAAATTTATTTTGTTAGTTATTATTTGCTTTATGTGAGTGAAATATAGGCTATTTGTTTTAAATGGCAGATGACTGGAAAAGTTGTGGAAATTCATTCATTGATCATTGATCATGGTAAATTAGAAACAGAAATGAGTCCATCAGGTTAATTTGGTCTGGTTTCAGATGTGTTTGCTCTGCTGACTGGTGAAAGATTATGAGAGAGAAAACATTTATAGAAGAATGTTTAGATATGTGTATTTGAAAATATGTTTGTTGTGTGTGTGTGTGTGTGTGTGTGTGTGTGTGTGTGTGTGTGTGTGTGTGTGTGTGTGTGTGTGTGTGAAAGTGTTTGAGCAGCTGCAGTTTCAGTTCAGTCACTGTGACTCTGACTGACGGAGGTTTTTGTACGACTCTTTATCACTGTGTGAACACTATTTTACTGTTGATCCTGTGTACACTCATACAGTAATAATGTCCAGCATCTTCAGTCTGGACTCCACTGATGGTCAGAGTGAAATCTGTTCCATAACTTGCTCCATTGCCAGTGAATCTAGATGGAATTCCTGACTGTCGTGAATTAATGTAATAAATGAGGAGTTTAGGAGCTTCTCCAGGTTTCTGCAGATACCAGGAGAGACAGTCGCCACAACCCCAAGAACGATCTCCAATTCCTCTGTTAGTTTTACAGTTTATAGAAACTGTTCCTCCTTGAACGGCTGCTTCTGAGGGAGTCTGAGTCACAGAAACCTGGCCTGTAATTTCTGTGAATGACATTTCATAAGATCATTATTACAACAATTATTAAAGTCAAAGTATCCAGTACAAAATCTAGACTGAACATCAAAAGCATATAAATCACATCTTGAGTTATTAATAGAGTAAATGAACCTTGAACAGAAAGAATGAGAGTCCAGATACAGACGCTGATGATCATCATTCTTCTTATCGGTGGTTTACTTTCAGTCTGAATGAAGAAAAGCTGTCAGTGATGAAGTGTTAAACTCACAGCACTATAAACACTCTCACACACTGAAGATTTGATCAATATGCAAACACACTCCACATCATTTCCCTGAAGACAGACACGCACATTATGTTTGTGCAACAGCTTTGTATAGATGTTTATTCACTTGTTGCATTATTTTGGGCTGAGCTAAAACACAATAATGAGTGATTTGATGAAGACACTAAATGTTCTTGATTGACTGTAATAGTGGAGAACAGCTGCGTTCAGCAGAGAGACGGAGGAGAGAAACACCTGTTGTTTGAGCATCGGTAACTCAGTGCTTGTTTGTTCTTTATCTCTCAACATTTGAGACATGGTTTCCACATTTGTCTGCTAGAAATATAACTCACTTGGACATGTACAACACAATAACAGATTATGTGAGTTATTGTCAAACACAAAGAGGTCGTTGTTGAGACATAACCCTGTCCTGTTGTAACTCAGGCTGGGGATCGATGAAACAATGAGAGATAATTTACTGAAATAAGATCCACACAATCTAAATGTGTGCAAGAATGTGTTTGAAGAACTAAGAATAATCAGTTTTGAATAAAGTCATGAATTTTAAGTAACAAAAAATGTATTGTATTTTTAAGGACTTCAATTTAAGCACAAAACAACAGCCGTGTGTGTTTGTGTGTGTGATCATGTGTGTGTTCTCAATTCCTGTCACACAACAGTTCAGTCTCTAGCTATGTTGCCATCCTCCTATTTTATGTGAATTTTGGGATTGACTATCACATAAAAAAAACGTCGGATGGAAATGCCGAGATGAACATCAATTCTAAAAATGTGCACAAAAAATCGTATGTGCTCGACTGAGGTGATAATGTTTTTATCCGATAAGAAGACATGCACATAAACTATAATGGAAACATTCATAAATTCCTCAATGCGCAACAAAAAACTCTCATGATTTTGTCTTAACAGGGAATGTGATTGATAACTGGAATCATCTTAAGGGTTTGGTTGTAATATTTAGCATGAGGGTTTGAAGTTAGCATGAGTGTAAAGCATCAAATTAAACTAGAGAAATATCTACTTTAGATTATGCAAGTCAAATGTATCTACAATACAATGATTTTTCATGGAAAAATAATCTTGATAATATTTTTTACTTTTCCTCCTGAAAATTCGTTTTTGGTCATAAAACGTACAATGTTGATCACAGTCACATGATGCGGTGTGTGATATTGATGACATCACCATAGCTCTTTCTGACGGGTCAAACTGACAGTGTTCAACACCGGTCTCCCCTAAATGTGAAATGAAGCTCTTGGGGTTTGAACATGATCTGCTCTATTCTGAGACCATCACAATCACTAAACCTGACAATGCAAATGAGATTTACACCTCAAACTCAGTTTCACTCTTTTACTGGTTCAACGCTCTGAACTGGAGCAGTTTCACTTCTGCTGATGGAGGGATGAGACCGTTATGAAGTTTGAGTGATAGATTATATGACTTGTATGACTTATATAACGTAATGAGACTCTTCACTGGTAGATCACGTGTGACTGGACTAGAGGAGTAAATGTAGATGTTGATCTGATTCAATTCACGATTCATAGGTTTTTGATTATTTTCAAGAAAGATTTCTTTCTAATTCACATTGATATATTTTATATTGAAATTCACAAACTAATTCACAGAGTGCAATGTGCCTATAAAATGCCTAGAAAAGATATTCCATATTTCATAATTTCAGTAAACTATCCACATATTAAAATAATAGCTGATACATTGAAAGTCTCATATTCAAATAAAATAAAATCATACATCCTAAAACCTCTTAAATGTCTCTGATCGGCCATAAACACTGATCTCAGTAAAACTGCAGTATTTTATCTTGTAAAAATAACAGTGAAGTTTCCACACAATGAAGCGCTTTATTTCAGTGTTGAGCAATAACATCTTTATGAATGTTTTAAGTGTGTGTGACTCGAGACTGAAGTGTTGCTGTGAGAGATCTGTCTTCTGCTCATGTGAGACTCAGACGCATCGCTGGATTCATAATTAATGTGTCCAGAAAACAGTGAATGGTCACAGACAGACTGATTGTGGGACGGTGGAGCGTCTGATCATGTTAAATACGGTTTCTCTCTTTCACTGAATCAGTTCATCTGTGACTCTTGTACATGATGATCTAAACAGCGGCTTTATGGAAAATGATTAATAAACTAGTCAAGCAACAACATGTTTATGATTCACTTTACAGTATGAGTGTGTGATTAAGAAGAACAAATAATCATGCTTTATAAAAATACATGAACAACCATATGAGAATAGATAAACCAACAATTAACTGAAAAAATATGATCAAAATAATTTCTTATTATCTTCAGTAATATTAATAAAGTGCTGAAAATTTTATATTAAGTTTATATTTGTGTGTGTGTGTGTGTGTGTGTGTGTGTGTGTGTGTGTGTGTGTGTTTGAGCAGCTGCAGTTTCAGTTCAGTCACTGTGACTCTGACTGATGGAGGTTTTTGTACGACTCTTTATCACTGTGTGAACACTGGACCACTGTGTAAACTCTGACAGTAATAATGTCCAGCATCTTCAGTCTGGACTCCACTGATGGTCAGAGTGAAATCACTGTTAGATCCACTGCCACTGAATCTAGATGGAGTTCCTGACTGGAGGCGGTTTGCAAAACGAATCAGGAGTTTAGGAGCTTCTCCAGGTTTCTGTAAGTACCATGATAAACAATCCCCATCACCAATTAAAACTGTACACATCTCTGCTGGTTTTACATTTGATATTCACAGTTCCTCCTGGTTGTTCTGCTGTTATTGAGGGACTCTGAGTGACGGTGATCTGTCCTCTACACTCTGAAACACAACAAGAAGAAAATACACTCAAAACTTTGACAATATACTTGAAGAAATGAATTAATATCAAACTTGTGCTCCACAAACCTTGAGCAAACGCTGTGAGAGTCCAGATGAAGATGATGATGAAGGTCATGTTGATGAAGATTGTTGTGTGTGTCAGTGATGAAGTGTTAAACTCACAGCACTATAAACACTCTCACACACTGAAGATCTGATCAATATGCAAACATACTCCACATCATTTCCCTGAAGACAGTCACTCATTAAATGATGTTTTATTAACAAAGTTCGGGAGGAGCACGTTCAAATAATCAATCAATCAATCAATCAACTCATCAAACAATTACCATGTCTACCCTATCAGCATGAGAGGAAGCATATATATTCACTCTGTCAACTCACCTAACTTCCTTGACAGTTTTCTGCATTTGGCCTCGCCCAACCTTCCTATCATTTCCGAAATGAGCTCTCCCGTCCAATGAAGAATCTTTCGTCCTTCAGGAATCTTTGCCGCAATCCTCTGGCGTTATCTCGCGGGCGTCAGGCCAAACAAACGGGTCCTCACAACCACGGGCGAAACATCCGCGATCTCCTTCCGCGCATTGCTCTAAACCGGACCATTCAATAATTCCTGCAATAGAGAAATGGACTATAAGGCCCGCCGAGCACCACGCTCGCGTCTCGGGCAATGCCGCCCTCTTCACACGAACAAACGGGTCTTCCTCCAAGACCAGGCCGCCGCAGCAGGCCCTCAGTAAGCCGCGCCGCAGATTCAGTCCCCCGGCCGGCCAGCTCACACTCTAGACCCGCTGGCTCGACTCCGTGAGTGCTCAGCTCAAAACCTTCTCATTTTTGTCCCTGGTTAAATTTCGCATCGCTTCAGTCCAGTCTCAAGCACAGTTATGCCATCTGGATATTAATTTTGATCGGGGGATTACACGTTTTAAACGGTTTCTGTTCAAATTATTTGACGTCATTAACGCGCTGCTTCCTTGTGGCTTAAAACTCTCACGTACAAACAGTAGCTCGCACATTAGATTGCACGCACACAGAATCATTAAGAACCTATCGTTAACGTTGTCTTGCAATTTATCTACAAAATCGCTTCGAAACTTCGTTATAGCACAGCTGTATTTTTATTTTAAAGTAATTTAAAACCACAGCTTCACCATTAAAAAAAAAAAAAAAAAAAAAAAAAACTGATTCAGAACGAACAAAATCGGCAGGTAATGTGACCCATAGAAATGAAGAGAATTTTTTAGATAAAATACACACAAGCAGTATGTTTCCACGGCAAAGTTTGAAGTCCTTAGTGATTTTAAAACACAATTGGATAAATTCAAGGCGCAAAATTCTATGAAAGCTCTTTGTCTTTTACCATAAGTGAGTCTATTTTGAACTTGACTAAATAAATGAACCAGCAACAGATAAAGGAACAAACGATCATCTAAATCAGATTGTACTTTGCTGTTTGATGATCAAACAACAACTACAGTATCAAATCGATACGTTATCAAATCAGGTTATAAACCATTTAGGCTTCTAATGTATTAATTCAAAATAAATAAAATAAAAATAATTTAGCAATCGATCTCTCAGCCCCACACGGTTCTGGTGAGCTTTGGATTCCAGTCACCCAGGATAAACCATGGGTCTAGCCACATCCATTGAATTCTGGGCATTAACTTGGATACAGTTAATTTCCAGGCTGCACTGCACTGCAAAGGATATTTCTGGTTTCATCCACCTTCTCAGACATTTTAAACTGTCCTAAACGCGAACTACTATCTTCGCTCGGCCACTTAAACTTCAGATGTGCATAATCCTGCAAGGCTGCCCTCTAAACTCTAAACCTACAAGCTCACCATATCCACCTTTCCCCACCGTTCCCGTAGGATCCCATTTGCTTCTCACATTGCCACAGCAGTGTCATCTCCTCTACTCCCACAGGAGCTCCGTCTCTGGGGTTCCTCTGGTTAACCTTCTTCACTATCACAGCAGTCCATTCTGCTCCCACAGGAGTACAGTTTCTCTGGCTAACCTTGCCTTCACTGCCGCAGCAGTGATGTCCCCTCACGCTCCTGCAGGAGCTCAGTTTCTCTAGCTAATGTTCTCCACTGCCGCAGCAGTGATGTGACCATCGGCTCCCGCAGGAGCTTAGTTTCTGTCTAACCTTCCTTAAATAATTGAATGGCCTGTCCTTTTTCTATAAAAAATCTGATTTCTCTCCCTGTGGATATCCAACTGTTCACCGACGCAGCTCCCTCTATCGGTTTCGGGGGATTCTACCAAGGCCGTTGGTTCAAGTTTACATGGCCCGCCCAGCTGTTAGACTCACCGCAGTCATTAACATCCTCAGCGCTGTTCGAGTTGTATCCTTTAGTGGAAGCAGCTTTCCTGTGGGGTAAAGAATGGTCCTCTAACAGCATCATAGTACACTGCAACAACGAAGCATCCGTGCATTGCATCAATAAGGCCGCTCAAATTTCCCCTGCAGTAATGCCTCTCCTAAGATGCCTCATTTGGATTGCAGCCTGCGATCAGTTCATCATAACTGCAAAACATGTTCCCGGGTCACGTTTTGCTTTCCAGAAATTCAGGTTGCTGGCACCAGACACGGACCCATTCCCAACCTCAGTACCTCACTTCAGAGCTGATATCCACATTAACCACCCATTGAAACCACTTCTTGACGCCTCTCTTAATTCCATTTTTCAAGCCGTTTCACCCAGCATCCTACAATCCTACTTAACCGCATGGAAGCTTTATAAGTCTTTCCACTTCCCATACAACCTGCCTTTTCCCAATTTCTCTGCTCGCCATCACTTCATTCATATCCTATCTCAACAGCATCAAGAACTGCAATGCTCTTCTAGCTGGACCTCCATCATTTGCAACTAAACATCTACAAAGGATTCAGAACGCTGCAGCTCGTCTTGTCTTCAACGAGTCACGTCACTCCTCTGTTCATCTCTCTGCACTGGCTACCTCTCGCATCAAGTTCAAGGCATTGTCGCTTGCTCACAGATCTATCACAGGCTCAGCTCCCTTCTACTTTTACTAACTCCTACAAGCCTACATCCCTACCAGAAGCCTACGGTCGATCAACGAGGGACGTCTCGTTGTTCCATCACAGAGAGACACAAAATCACTTTCCAGAACATTATCATTCACAGTTCCATGCTGGTGGAATGCTCTCCCCACCCTCATCCGGAATGCAGAATCCCTGGCAACATTCAAAGACAAATGAAAACCCATCTCTTCCATGAGCAATTAACCTCATAACCCAACCTACTCGCCCAGATGCCAGACAACCAATAACGTTAGACATACTTACTATTATGCATCTCCACCCTCCTTCAAGGCTACCACTCCACCAACACTGCCCGCACACTGGACGCAATGTTCATAGTGGCTTTTTTCAGTTTCCTCAGATGCTCAGAACTCACCATCACTTCCAGCTTTAACCCAAAAGTCCACCCCACAATCACATATCTATCAGTGCTAGACAATGAAACCATCTCCTACTTCATAAAGCAAAGTAAGACAGATCAAATTTTGCTCCATTCAGGCAGACCACTTTTCCAGCCATTAATTTTGCATAGGCGCAGCAACAGCTGCCCAAAAAAGGCCTCTCTCAGCAGCAGATCCAAGCACTTGGCCGCTGGTTATCGGAGGCTTTCGAGTTACATCCGATCAAATCGCTTCCATATCAAAGAAGCCCAACGAACCCTCATCAATTCTTTTGACAACTTCTCATACACCCAACACTACAGACCACCACTCCTGCAGGAGCCACGTTCCCCATCCTAACTCGCTTTACTGCCACAGCAGTGCTATTTTCCGCTCTAGCAGGAGCTCAGATCTCCGTCCCACTCACCTTTCAGATCACAGTTTGAAAGCAAGTTGTTTCCAACATCACAACAGCAGCATCATCTCTTCTTCCAACAAGAGCCCATTCTCCACCCAACTGGCTCATCGGACAGTTAAAAGCAAGTCAACCAAGTCTACTACAGCTAACCTACTCCACTCCCGCAGAAGTTCCGTCACTCCGTCCAAACTTATTCCACTTCCGCAGCAGTGTCTTCTACTCCGCTCCCACAGGAGTTCCATTACTCCATCCAAACTTGCTCTTCTGCTGCAGCAGTGTCATCTACTCCGCTCCCGCAGCCAGCTCCGTTACTCCGTCCAAAATAGTTTGGATATTTAAGAAAGCAAGTTTGGTCCACTGCCGCAGCAGTGTCAGCGACTCCGCTCCCTCTGGAGCTTCGTTACTCCGTCCAAACTTGCTCCACTGCCGCAGCAGTGTCATCTACTCCGCTCCCGCAGAAGCTCAGTTCTATATCCAAAATTGTTTTGGATATTTAAAAGCAAGCTTTGGTCCACTGCCGCAGCAGTGTCAGCTACTCCGCTCCCACAGGAGCTCTGTTACTCCGTCCAAACTTGCTCCACTGCCGCAGCAGTGTCATCTACTCCACTCCCGCAGGAGCTCAGTTCTATGTCCAAATTGTTTTCGATATTTAAAAGCAAGTTGAAAAGCAAGTTTGGTACATTGCCGCAGCAGTGTCATCTCCTCCGCTCCCGCAGGAGCTCCGTTTCTCCATCCAACTCGCTTTTGTTCCCACAAGTACTCAATTCTCATCACACTTGCTTCATCACACTGCAGCGGTTATGCCATTCTCTTCCGCAAAAGTACATTACGTACCATCCCTAGCCTACAACCGGAGAGACACAACCATCCAACATCATGACAACCAACTCCCATCCGATGTTACAAGAAGCCTTCCAGCGACTAACCCTTTCCCACTTCTGATTCCTTAAGCTTTGCAATCTGCAAGTTTTTGGGGGGTCATCAACATCTACATCATTCTGGTGGCTGTCCGGCATATATTTGCAGCTTTTGGGGGGAGTACTCTGGGTTCGGGCCAAATACCGAGCCCGGAGCCCTCTCCTCGGACAGCACGCCAAATACGCATTTATTCTATATGACTTATTTGTAAGTGTGAACTTACAAATAAGTCAAATAAGACTCCACATCAGCTTCAGTCGCTCTTCTGCACCGCTTTATGCCTTTCATTCTAGACTGTGTGTGTGTGTGTGATTTTATTAAAACTCAGTCATTACAGTTTTTTTCGATTGCTAAACGGCAGTGGGCACAACTGGAGTCACATGTGCAAAACTCTAACTACAGTCTGCACAGCAGCAGTTCATGTGGACCAAACTCTAGTTTGTTTTTCATTGCTTGAACACAGTTTTCAAAACTCTACACACTTATCCCATGACTTTAACCACAACCTGCACAACACTGTGGATTTACTTTGTTCAAATGCTAACACACTGCTGTCAAAACTGTGAACCACACATTCAAAACAGAATAGATTTCAGCCTTGTGCTTTTCTAACACTGCTGACTGATCTCAGCTGAAAGAGAACATTAGATGTGATGTTGATGGAAACCTGTGGCCTGATGCTAGAGAGAGGCAGGATTAGACCCTCAATTATTTGTTTGAATTACAGTATGTACTTTTAGTTTCTACCTTTTTTTTCTCATTACTGTAATTCCGTAAATTACTATAGACTATTGAAGCAAACTGCTAATTTTCATTTTCCTTAAAGAATTGTTATGTTCTAAAAATGTAAATAAATCATGTGAAAGAATGTCACTCTTTTCTTTGAAGAAAATATTACTTTGTATGAAGTCGCTGAAATAGTTCAAACTGTAAAGATGAAAAGTTTGTATTTTCTGTATTGGTGTTTGATGCTAGTGTTTTTACTCTCAGTGTGTTCTGAGTGACAGTGTGTGTTATCTCAGTGAGGGTTGTGCAGTGTGTGTTATCTCAGTGAGGGTTGTGCAGTGTGTTCTGAGTGACAGTGTGTGTTATCTCAGTGAGGGTTGTGCAGTGTGTGTTATCTCAGTGAGGGTTGTGCAGTGTGTTCTGAGTGACAGTGTGTGTTATCTCAGTGTGTGTTATCTCAGTGTGTTCTGAGTGACAGTGTGTGTTATCTCAGTGAGGGGTGTGCAGTGTGTGTTATCTCAGTGAGGGGTGTGCAGTGTGTGTTATCTCAGTGAGGGTTGTGCAGTGTGTTCTGAGTGACAGTGTGTGTTATCTCAGTGTGTTATCTCAGTGTGTTCTGAGTGACAGTGTGTGTTATCTCAGTGAGGGGTGTGCAGTGTGTGTTATCTCAGTGAGGGGTGTGCAGTGTGTGTTATCTCAGTGAGGGTTGTGCAGTGTGTTCTGAGTGACAGTGTGTGTTATCTCAGTGAGGGGTGTGCAGTGTGTGTTATCTCAGTGAGGGGTGTGCAGTGTGTGTTATCTCAGTGAGGGTTGTGCAGTGTGTTCTGAGTGACAGTGTGTGTTATCTCAGTGAGGGTTGTGCAGAGTGTTTGGCTGCACTGAGCCTGTTTTGAGCCATCTGTTAAGAGTTGTGTTGCTTGGAGTGAGTTTTGCAGGTGATGTGAACTGTTTAGCTCAGGTGACTGCTGGTAGTGCAGACTGTAGTTAGAGTTTTGCACATGTAGCTCCAGTTGTGCTCACTGTCGTTTAGCAATCGAAAAAAAACTGTAATATACAGACTTTTCTCTGATTCTGAGTCAAACTCGTCTGTCACAGGACTGATCATAATAGAGATGATTTCAGTCATAAGTCCGTTCTGAGCACATGTGTAGTTCCTGTGTGTGTGTGTGTGTGTGTGTGAGAGAGAGAGAGAGAGAGAGAGAGTGTGTGTGTGTGAGAGAGAGTGTGTGTGAGAGTTTGTGTGTGTGTGTGTGTGTGCGTGTGTGTGTGAGTGTGTGAGCAGCTGCAGTTTCAGTTCAGTCACTGTGACTCTGACTGATGGAGGTTTTTGTACGACTCTTTATCACTGTGTGAACACTCGATCACTTTCACAATTACCATTAGAATTTGTTCTGCAATGCAAATTCTTACAGTAATAATGTCCAGCATCTTCAGTCTGGACTCCACTGATGGTCAGAGTGAAATCACTGTTAGATCCACTGCCACTGAATCTAGATGGAGTTCCTGACTGGAGGATTTTTGCATAACGAATCAGGGCTTTAGGAGCTTCTCCAGGTTTCTGTAAGTACCAGAATATATAATCATCCCCATCACTGTCCCTGACCACATCACTGCTGGTTTTACATTTGATATTCACAGTTCCTCCTGGTTGTTCTGCTGTTATTGAGGGACTCTGAGTGACGGTGATCTGTCCTCTACACTCTGAAACACAACAAGAAGAAAATACACTCAAAACTTTGACAATATACTTGAAGAAATGAATTATCAAACTTGTGCTCCACAAACCTTGAGCAAACGCTGTGAGAGTCCAGATGAAGATGATGATGAAGGTCATGTTGATGAAGATTGTTGTGTGTGTCAGTGATGAAGTGTTAAACTCACAGCACTATAAACACTCTCACACACTGAAGATCTGATCAATATGCAAACACACTCCACATCATTTCCCTGAAGACAGAAGAAACACTGTTTTGTCTTTTAGTGTCTTTGCTAATAAACTTCTGTGGATCATTTTCAGAAACAGAAACTCATGATTTACTTCATGTTATTTTGGGTCGATCTTCTCGCTCTAAACACTGTTTTAATGATCAGTTTCATTCAGACTTTGATGCTGAGAGAATTTAATACCTGAGCTGCAGATTTATATCATCCATGATACTGTATAACAGGTCAAAGGTCATCCAATAGAGAATGACCATCTAAATCTGGCTGAAGATTTCATTATAAAGCTTATATTTCATCATAAAGATGTTTTCATCTTTTTTTTTAAGATGAAGAGTTTGTGGCTCTTAAATGATCTAATGAAACTGTGTGATGTGTGTGTTTTTAAAAGAAGGTTAAAGGTTTTTATTTTGGCAAAGATATTCTTAATTTATCACAAAATGTATTATTGAAAAACTTAACTTAAATTTCAAATCTCATTTAATTCTATTTTATGGATTGATTACACCAACTGATGTATTTAAATATTTAATTATTATTATAAATAAGCCATATTTGGTGATATAGCCTATACTGTTTTTTTTTTCTTTTCAAGGAATATTGATTATTTTAGTATAATTATTTGCATTAGTAATTTCACATATAATGTATGCTAACATTTCATTTAATTTTAATTAAATGTGATATTGACAAAATTATCATTTAGAAACTCTCAGTTAAGATGTGTAAAGATCAGTACAGAGTCTTTCTGATTATATTATTTATTTAGATTTAATAGTTTTCATGCATTAAGAGACATTTAGAGATGATGAGGCAGATCAGTAATCCTGATGTTGAGTCTCATATCAGTGTGTGTGTGTGTGTGTGTTCATTTGAGTGTGACGGAGGTTTTTGTACGACTCTTTCACTAGAATGAAACACTGTGGTGGACTTTCGGTGGAGGAACTGAACTGGTGATCAGAAGTAAGTCTTTCTTAAATTATCTAATAAAAACATATGATGTGTGTGTTTTTAAAAGGAGTTTTTAAAATAAAAAGCATTTTATTTGAAAAGCTTTAGTTATATTTCAAATCTTATTTAATGTCAAATTTTATTATATTTTACTGATTGATTACATGCATTTAATTCTTTAGTTTTGCCTGCTATATTATGAATGTCATATTTGGTGATATTCCATATTTCTTTACATTCCAATCCATTCAAAATGATAATAATTAAATTAGTAATTTCACACATAATGTGTGCTATATTGTATTTTATTTTAATTAATTGCAATATTTTCAATCATTTCTTAATGTACTGTATTTAATTTGACATAAAAGTTGGATAAGACAAAATAAATGTCATCATCAGGCAAAAAGTAATTTAGTTGATAAACTTGTTAAAATGAATTATTTAAACTAACTTTACTTTTATTTCTGTTTACAAGGAAGTCTCCTGAATGGTGATTATTTTAAAAATACAAATAATATATGTAAATTATTATTTCTAAATCTTCATATCACAATCAAATGATAATATTGCACTTGGACAGAGAAGTTCTTGAAAATTAGTTAAGCATTTTAATTAATGCAGAACGGAATATATATCATATTTTTGTAAGTATATCATGATTGTTTCAGAGAACTGATTTATATTCATACATATATCTTAAACTTGATACACTACAAAAAAATCTTTTACGGTAATTCAAAAGGCAGCTTTGTTTACCAGAACTGTTATTTTCACTTCAAAAACGGTACATTTAACAGAACTGTAAAATTACATGAAATGACCAGTTAAATATATTAGTTTTCACTGTATACAGCAAAGGATCAAACCGTTTACCAAACCGTTTACCAATTAATCATTTTTACCGTAGCATTTTTAGTCTTTGATTATTAAAATTACAATCTTTTTTTTTTACAGTGTACATTTAGTAATAGTCCATTTTGATTAAATGGAGAATATTTTGAAACTAAACTCAGGATAGTGTCTATGAATGAAAGCAGTGAGGTGAAACTACAGTAAAGATGAAATGATTGTGCTTTTTACTGTATTACCATCAGACAAAGAGAAATTTAGTTAAAGAGCATTTTAAAAATCAATCATTTAAACTATTAAGTTTGCGGATGATTATGATTGTTTCTTAACAGAAGAATAAAAACAATCATAATTGAAAATGGGCTGAAAATTACGATTGATTGTATCAAAATCAGAAGAATCAGAAGAATATTTTTAAAAATACAGTTAATACTGAAAATATGATTTTAATTAGATTTAAAAATCTTATGAATGAATCACAATGTATTAATCACTTTTCATGTGGACAATGTTTTTTTAAAATTTGACTGAGATTAAAATGTTCTGTAACTTAATTCTGAGAAAAATCAAATGAGTATATTTTTTCATTTAAATTTTATAATTCATATAAATGTTTTTAAATGTCATTTTTCATTTTACACAAATAATTTAAAATCTTATTACTGCTAACATTTAGTTCATGTCATGTATTGACTGCAGATACTTTAAAATCTATTCAATTATTTCTTCATATATAATTGTGTCTATAATCTTGGTAAATGTAACTATTAAGGGCTTTTATAAATATTCATTTAATATTGAAATGATCATTTAAATTAGTTTTCTAGATCTTATAACGACATCACAATATAACCATCAATTTACTTGGACAATGTTTTTCAAACTCATTCTGTGGATCATTTCAAATGTAACTTGTATATTTAAAATCAAATGATCATTCATGAATGTGTGTGTGTGTGTGTGTGTGTGTGTGTGTGTGTGTGTGTGTGTGTGTGTCCAGCGGGTCCCTCCGTGTCTCCCTCCGTGTCTCTGCTGTCTCCCTCTTCTCTGCTGATCTCTGGAGACTCCTCCGCTCTGCTCTGCCTGCTCAGCTCTTACTCTCCACAGGGGGCGACGGTGAGCTGGACGCTGGACGGGTCAGAGGTCACCGAGGGGGTTCAGACCAGCGCAGAGAGCGAGCGGGACGGTCTCTACAGTCGCAGCAGCGTCCTGAGCCTCAGCAAAGCACGCTGGGAAGCCGCAGAGCTCTTCGTCTGCAGAGGAACACATGCCGGAGCTGCTCACGAGGCCTCGTTCCTCAAGAGCTCCGAGTGCTGATGTTTCTCCAGTGAAGACCAGCGTATCTGAGCGTCACGTGATTTACAGCTCAATACTGAAGCAGTCTGTCAATGTGCTGCCATTGCTGTTCATTCAATAAAGCTTCATCTGAACGCAAGCGCACATTTGTGTTGGACTGCATCATTGATCAGTGTGTCGTTCCTTCAAAGTCCTGCACTAAAGTTTCAGCGGCTTTTGATTGATTGGAATTAGGGGTGGAACAATAATTACAGTGGATAGTGACAATATGTCTCGTATTATTCACCCAAAATGAAAGTTTAGGAAGTTTACAGGGTTTTCGTGTCACTACTACATTAAACTACTGTATATAATGTTGAATATAATGTATAATAATGCAATGGGGGAATATTTGTGGGTCCTGATAATGCCAAATGTCTGATGTTACCAGTAAAAAGTGGCCTACATTATTTTAGATATCAGAGACATCAAGATATGTATTTTCAGCTTCAGAATCATGAATATTGTTATTCTGGTGTCTCTATTGTCCTGCATTGGGTTATCAGCACCAAGTCCAAGCCTATTCATTTACACACACAATGTTAAACCAAATGTACCATTTTGATGGAGTATGGCAATAATATGGTATTGTGAGTTCAGGATGGTGACATAAGGGTCTCGTTACACCCCTA
Organism: Squalius cephalus; assembly: GCA_022829025.1. Lineage (NCBI taxonomy): Eukaryota > Metazoa > Chordata > Actinopteri > Cypriniformes > Leuciscidae > Squalius > Squalius cephalus. The sequence goes on from CM040815.1 coordinate 28,176,067, forward strand.
ATTGTAATAGTTGAGAACAGCTGCATTCAGCAGTAAATGTGAAATGAAGCTCTTGGGGTTTGAACATGGTCACTGGAGACGAGCTGCTCTATTCTGAGACCATCACAATCACTAAACCTGACAATGCAAATGAGATTTACACCTCAAACTCACAGTTTCACTCTTTTACTGGTTCAACGCTCTGAACTGGAGCAGTTTCACTTCTGCTAAAATTAGTTATGAGTAATAAATTCATTATAAGCTTGAGATGATAGCTAGGCCTACTTGAAAAAGGCTCAAAAACATATTTCTTACATTGACTTTATCATATAGTGTATTGTACAAAACAAACAATATATGGTGTGTTTGATTTCATATCAGTTTACACATTCGGTTTTCTCTGATTCAGAGCATATTTGAGTCAAACCCGTCCGTCACAGTACAGATCTGTTGTGTTGAGAAGTATACAATACTTGGTGTTCAGCTCATAGTAATTGCTCACTATAACAGATGTAATAATGAGGAACTGCAGCACTTCAGGCTCTAGTGAGAAACTGTGTTGAGTAATGCGAAGAAAAAGAATAAAGGTTTAAGCTGAATCCAAAATCACAAACTTCACTGCTATATATGGGTGAAAAGCAGTGTGTGACAAAAGAAGTATGTCCAAATTTACAGTACAAGTCCCCAGATTGACCGACTACAGTGAAGCGACGCACTGACACTGGTAGATCACATGATAATGACAACATGGCCAATATAGTACGTCCAGATTACATTCATACTCATTAATACTAGAATGTACTTTTTTAGTGGTCGTGAAGTAATTACTTATTCAAAAAAGTTTGGTAATTTCGGACGCATCCTCAGTGTTAGTTGCACACAAGTCCTGAAAATTGAAGCCAAACGTCTTGATCGCCCCCAGGTGGCTGGTCCCAGTACAGCTCATTAACCCCGTCCTCTCCATGTAATCGAATGGGATGTGTAACAAACTAAACAATCAATTTACACTTTAAATTAATGATGCTTTCTGGCGTTTCTGGTAGTTTTTGTTACGCTGATGTAAATTCAGTTGTTCGTGTTTTTAAGGAGCTATTTAATGCTATAAAAGCGGGCGTGTGACGACATGATTGACAGCTGAGACTGATGGCTTCTCTGAGTAAAGTAGTCACTGAGGCACCAACTGACTTTGTTCGGGAGGAGATCGGAGCTTTAACTTTAATTTCTACATTTCCATGATTTATTCCACACTGACATGAGTTGTTCTGCAGTAAACTGGACCTTGATTCCGCGGCTCCACTTCACTCTCACTTCTGCGCAGACTCAGTCCCATCATTAGGGCCGGTCACAGTCTCAGATCATCCACAGCACCAGACCCGTCAGCTCCGCCCACTAGATCATTATCACACGAGTTATAATCACCTGCACATGCTCATTAGGACTCATACAAACAGTTACTTCACACTAGCACCTTCGTCTGGTCTCATCTATCCCTATGGAAAGACTTACTCGAATACTCACCTTGGAAACTTCCCTGTCCTCAGTCCTTCTTCATCTCTGTCATTACTTCTGCACACACACCAGTCAGCACTACAACCAACAGAGAACTGTGAATGTTAAAGCTAAGTGCAAACCTGCTACTCTGAATCCCATGCTCACCTGTTTACCTCCTGTTTAAGACACTGTTGTTTTACGTTAGATCTGAGTCTTCTCCTTCTGTTACTGTGACAGCGCCATATTGGGACATTGGTGGCTTCACTTTTCTACAGTGGAAGAGAGTGAAGTCTTTTTTTTACAATCTATGATTGTACCCCGCATGGAGTGTGTTCTGTTAAAAGGGTGAAAACACCACAGATTGTCGATGAGGATGAGCGCTTCAGTGCCGAGCAAACCCGTTTCTCACTGTCAGTGGGAGCCACCGAATCCATTTGAGACGTGGCAGAAAGTCTTTCATAATGACGGAGATGCGTGGCCGGAGATACGCAGACGAGGGGTCTCGCTGCTTTGCTTGGGGACGGAAGGCCAGCGCCTGTTTTATACTCTGCCAGATCAAGGTACTACTTTAGATGAAGCATGAGTGTGAACTCATGAAGCTGAATGCGAGAACTGTCCAGAACTGTCACAGTTACGCCAGACAATTCAGTCAGGTTGTCCTAAACTGCAAAGGTCTACCCTCAGTGACTTACATCCATACTTTCCTGTTAGGCATGAACTGGTTGTTGAATCTCCACTGATTTTCAGAGGGAATCGTTTGATTGTTCATATTGCACTGTGGGAACGCCTCATCCTTCTGGCACATGAGGGACATCAGGGGCTGGTGTGAACAAGTGCGCCGCACAAGTGCTGAAAAGTTAGGCCAAAGCGTCTCAATCGGCTGGTCCCGGTATCGCTCATAAACCCTGCCCTCTCCATGTAGTCTATAATGGGACGCGAGGGAAACTAAACATCAAATTACACTTCAAACTAAATTTTTTGCAAAGATTTTCTGTCATTTTAGGTAGTTTTAATCACATCAAGTTATTTGATGCTATAAAAACGGGAATGTGACGCCATGATTGACAGCTGTGATTGACAGCTTCTCTAAATAAAGTAGTCACTTTTTGGGGGATTTTCAGGGGAAATTGGAGCTTCAACTTTAATTTCTACATGTCCATAACTGCTTATTTCACACAGATATAAGTTGTTCTGCAGTGAACTGGACTAACCGATTCTGCGGGAGTGTGGACGGGACTCTCACTCTCATTAATGCACAGAATCAGGTCTCAAATCAGCACAAGATGTCAGCGCCATATTGGGACTTCGCATTTCTACAATAGAAGAGAGTGAAGGTGCGGCGCCCATCTTTATTTACAGTCTATGGGTGCGAACCGAACAGTGTCTGAGGGAGTTGTATTGCTGGCCACGAATGGACGATCTTGTTCACACAATCCTCTCTGCATGTGTGACTGGCCAGGCCAGTGATAAATCGGCCAAAACATTCACTGTGAGGTTCACTAAATGGCCCATTTCAACCTTTCGAGAAGGGAGAAACTGACTGTTAGATTGCAATAATACTGATTGACTATTTCAGCAAATGGCCAGAAGTTGCGGTTTTGCTTTATCAGTAACTGTTCTGAAATTTCTCGAGAAGGAAACCATTTGTAGCGGGACGCCGCATTGAGGTGAGAGCAAGCAACCTCTGTAAGATATAGCTGACTATGCCACCCTGTTATACAGGGAAATATGAATATTAATTAATTTAACCACCTACAAAGGACACACAGGAACGTGGTTATCGAAAGGAGGGCCTGAGACGTGAAGTTTTATTTCAATCATCAAGCAGTAATCTTCAAACATTAAAAGACTGAAGGAGCAGGTTACACATACAAACATTAAAGGGGTACTTCACCTCTGGGAAGATGAATGTGTATTTAAAATAGGTCATTTAAGTAGAAGAAATGTGAAGAAATTTTTGAATTTGGAGCTTTCTAGACTGAGAAAAGCCAGAAAAAGTATTTTTGGCTTATGTGGATGAAAGACAACAACTCCCAGAATGCACTTGCTTCGCTGCCTTAGGAGGCCACGCCTACCGGTAAGAGTGCGCAGATGAAAACAACAAAGCTAGCCTACGTGATGAGTTTGCGAGGGATTTAGAGATCGTCCAAAATGTCCGGGATTCGGCTTTTGCGTTCTACAGTCGCCATTCATCATGTTTACTGTGGCGAGCAGGACGAGGCTGACGGCCGCGGGAGAACAGCGCGAGGCCGGTGGCGTGATTACTGAGACGCGCCGGGTCTCGCATCTCTCACGGAGGAGCGGGAATTTTTCTTAGCAATGGTAAAACGCACATCAACCGATCACTTGTTTAGAGTTCATGTAAACACTGCATTCAAATTCACCAATCAGAATGAATTCAGTTAGATTGAAAGGTGTGCATGTAAACAATGAATGGCGACCGCAGAAAGCAAAAGCTGAATCCCGGACATTTTGAACGATCTCGCCCGCCGGACAAGTCCGGGAAAAGGAGGATGGTTACTTACTCAGCTTTCTCCTACTATTCAGCTTTCTCCACAGAACAAGAGCTTGCTAGCTTAGCTTCCAAAGAAAGACGGCTGACACTGTGTACATTCTGTGAGTGAGATCCCTCCCTCTATGGGCGGGCTGAAAACATGCGGAACAACGCCTTCTACTGGCTGTAGTCTTTAGCCTCTGTCCAGAAAATCCTCCGATGACGCAAAATGACGATTTTTGCGTCATCGGAGGATTTTTTCCAGACAAAAAATACATAAATCTCTTGTCTCAGGGGGATATGAGGGTGGAAAGCATGGTAATTCGAAAATACTACAGGTTTTCTACTAATACAAAGCTTAATGCTAAATCCTGAAGTAACCCTTTAAAGAAACCAAACATGAAAAGGAGGCCGAGGCTTACCAATGGCAGGAAAACTAGTTTAATGAGCACAAGACTCCTATTCCACCCTGTGCACAGGTCTCACCACAACACACACCGATACGGTCATGAACACACAGCACTCCGTGACAGAACCCCACCACCGCACACGAGGGCCTATGAGCGGCCGGCCCTGAAGCCTCGGCTCCTATAACGAGAAACAAAATGGTCTCCAAATAAACAAAACAAATAACAACAACTGAAACTTAAATAAAAGATACAGAAGAAAAACATTTAATTAATAAACCTGAGAATCATGCATCAAACCACGCTGAGGTTAAGAATTTGGCACCAAAACTTGATGGATATTCACTCCACTTTCATACTTCTCCAGCAACCCAGCGATCACAAACAATATATGCTGGAAAGCAAGTGTCACAAACACATGAACCGAGCGCACACTCGCTGACGAGCGAGTTTCTCACAGGAGAAATCAGGGTAGCCGAAACAAACAAAAGAGATACAGCAATGGCACTAAAGAACAATAAAGTAAATGTACAAAAAGCAAAACACAAACACATGAACTGAGCGCACAGGCGCTAACCAGCGAGTTGTCCAGGAGAAACCAGGATCGATAAAGCAGCATAAAATAGTGTTACTCACTGAACGCACGGTATCCGAGAACAGATTATTCTTGTTAGAATTTAAACATTAAAATTTCTCCCAACATAACTATGAATGAACGTTGCACAGTAGCGGTAATTACACGTACCTTCATTTCATAGCGGGTCGCAAATCCAAGTGACGCACACAGAAGACTATCGCCATGCCAACAAAAGCATGGGAATGCAGGAGGGGCAAATGAATAGCCATCGCCAACAACCCCCAGCAACGAACCATCCGCCATAATGCTATAAACCTGACTGTCACAAATCTATGTGCTAACTAGTTAGCCAAACACATACCTCAAGCGGAAGGGATTAAACAAACCGGAATCGGCGGTGACCACACACACACACGAACGGTACATTCGAATAGAGAGCCTAAGTCCCTCCCCTTCCGGTGGACCACCATGGGACCTTATTTCGGAAAAATATTGTATGGTAGTCAATGGCGAGAGACAACAAATATTTTGATCTCGTTTGAATTGTGCCCTGAATTACACACATGATGTTTGTCAATTTAAAAGATAGATTTTAAAGTCAAGAAAGTCGCAGTTTGATGTAAAACTGTTGAGGTATAAGACTGTGAAAATACGTAATTACAAAGACTACAAACCCAAAAGGCACACATGTGACGTCATACCTTTTCTCTCAATGAATGAGGCTAACTTTACTGAAGCTAACGTCTGTCATTTTTTCTATAGTCTTACGTTATAATCGTAACGTTACGCCGTCATGCCTGAGTGTTTTGTACCAGACTGCACACATACGAGCAACGGACGGTGACGTACATAGTGCGAGACGAGAGATGTAGTTCATTGAGCGATTTTCACATAAAACTAAATGTTACTCTTCTGTTTTATGACAAACTGCGACTTTCTTGACTTTCATAATTATCTTTTAAATTGACAAACATCATATCTGTAATTCAGGGCACAGTTCAGACGGAATAAAAAGATAAGTTGTGTCTCGCCATTGACTACCATACATATTTTTTCCGAAATAAGGTCCCATGAGCCGGAAGCAGAGGGGAGGGACTTAAGCTCTCTATCCCTTTTTATACGCTCCCTCACGGAATATAATTGGACACTACATTACCCACAAGCATTAAATTAATTAAAAACGAAACTCTGTACGTTCCACCACACTTTGCTGATTTTGTGAAAACACAGGGAATAAAGAACATAAAGACAGTGTTTATCGCCCTCAGGCTAACAGGGCCACTGAACGGTTCAACAGGCTGCTTAAAGAATGTCACAATAATGTTATAGGATGTTACTGACAATACACAGATCGTTAGAGATGATCTAAATTTCTTAAAATTGCAGTTGGAAATAAGGTGAGAACAAGGAATGATTCAGTTTAGAAAGAAGAATGAGGATAAATCATAAATGCAGAAAAACAAAAATATGGTGAAAGATTGAAAAATATCCACTAAGTGAAGATCAAACGCGACTGAATTTCCTCACAAATGACTGAAAATAACAGGAGAAAAATGACTTATGAAAAATCATGATCAAAACTGTCATAGACTGACCAAGCTCAAACTTTTATATTATTATAATATATTAATGTATAATAATATTATTGCTTATTATAAGATCATATTGCTTTTCTTAGTGTGTGTGTGTGTGTGTGTGTGTGTGAAAGTGTTTGAGCAGCTGCAGTTTCAGTTCAGTCACTGTGACTCTGACTGACGGAGGTTTTTGTACGACTCTTTATCACTGTGTGAATGTAAGATCACCCACACAATCATTATCAGAATCTGTTCTGCAATGGAAACTCTGACAGTAATAATGTCCAGCATCTTCAGTCTGGACTCCACTGATGGTCAGAGTGAAATCACTGTTAGATCCACTGCCACTGAATCTAGATGGAGTTCCTGACTCGAGGGTGTTTGTATAATAAATCAGGAGTTTAGGAGCTTCTCCAGGTTTCTGTAAGTACCAGCTCAGAGCGGGTTTTCCATCACCATCACCATAACAGCAGTCTGGATCACTGCTGGTTTTACAGTTTACAGTGACTGATTGTCCAGTTTGAGAGAGCCGCTCTGAGGGAGTTTGAGTCACTGTCTCCTGCCCAACAGATTCTGACAAGAGAGAAAGATTAGAAATCACACACACTTTTACAACCTTATATCTTCACAACACACATAAAGATAACGAGTGAATAACGTTTGTAATCTTGACTGACACAAACCTCGACATTACACTGCCAGCGTCCAGATCAATATGGTGATGAAAGTCATTTTTGTAGGTTGAAGGTTCAGTTCTAGTGAAAAACAGTTGTTGATCATGTTTGATGTTTGACAGAGTTATAAACACATGCAGAGCACTGAAGCGTGTGTCGCTCATGTAAAACACACTCTATGCAAACGCTTCAGGAGTCACAGATTTAAGTTTAATGTGCTTTCATTGAGACTTTACAAACATTTCACGAGTTCATGTGTTAATATGATCCTTTATTGATATAAAGCAATATTTTCTGAGTGTGAGTCTAATATTGCTTTGATACAACAGTTTAATGAACAAGGATCTATTATTGAGTACTTTACATTTTAGTCATTTATATTGCCAGTAGTTATTTACTAACTGAAAGTTACGGCTAACTGAAATATTTCCAGACGAAACCACAGTAAAACAAACCAGTGCGACTCTGAGAAACACAGTCGTGGCCTAATAGTTAGAGAGAGTCAGATAGGTTTAATGCAGAGGACAAACTCTGAGTTTGGGTTTCCACACTTGGCCTTCATATGTCACTTTCACAATAGTTCCTGAATGAATCAGTGTTTTTAATCGGATGATAAAGTTAATGGCTGTATCCGAAATCACATCTTCCCTTCTATATAGTAGGCAAAAAACAGTATGTGACAAAAGAAGGATGTCCGGATTGACAATACTCATAAAAGCTAAAAGTACTGGGATGTCCGACTACTTTTGGAGAGATCCTGAAGTGTGATACGATGGACACTTTACTATCCCATGAGGCCACAGGAGAGGATCTGTGAATGACAGTGAAGAGATGCAACTGACGCTGGTAGATCACATGACAATGACAACATGGCGGATGTAGTACGTCCAGATTACTTTCATACTACACTTATTTATACTATATAAGACTGGCTTTTTTAGCGGACTTGAAGTAATTAATTATTCAAAATACTGTAAGTATCTACTCAAGAGAGTATATGATTTCAGCACAGCCATTGATTGATTCACTGTGTCCCGATTCAGAGAAAAGGCCCCAAAGTTATGTTAGTGTTGCTATTATTTAGTACAGTTGACCATATTGTGCTTTATGTTTCATGTTTACTCCCGTTTATTCAAAGCTTGTAACAGGGTAGCCAAAGCGCTTGCTGGTTTGTATATTATATCTGACGTCACACAGTTAGTATGCAGTGTGATAGAGAAATCGGTCGGTTGGATTGTAATTGTGAGCGGCACCTTTGACCTTTCCTCAGAGTTTGCGTAAATGAGAAGAGTAAGTATATTTGCTGCATTACTCGTGATATTGTATTTCTTTGTCAAACCAGCTGTTATTTCTGCTATCTGATGTGGATGAGAGTTAGGAGTATAAGGGTCGCTACATGACCGTTGTGCTAATTAACGTTATATCCACGTTCATACATGCTACTTTCGAGCTTCGGCTCACCTGACTCAGTACGTCGGGTCTAAATATGTCACATCGTGTTTAGACATGTTTATACTTTACTGCATGTTGTTAGGATTGTTCAGTACTTTGTGGTTGAGTAAAATAAGAAGTAAGTGGTGTTAAATATTATTATCTGGCTTCTCTATCAAGGCTTTGCTAGCTGGAACAGAACATAGCATCCGGTCCAGGGTTTTCACAATAAAAGCATCCAGCCATTTAGTTAGTTGGAGGCTTTAAAGCGTATTATAGATGACAGGAAGTGCTGTCTGCTTAACGCATGGTAGAAAATCTGAGAATCCCATATAATAAGTGTTTGAATCCTTTTTCTCTGCTTACATTATTAGAGTTTAAGAGATATATAGTCATATTTTGTCTATTGTTTATTTTATGTTTGGTAATGTATATTAGTGCTTACAGAGGTATGAGTGTATGCATATGTTTCCTTTATTCATTTGTATTTTGTTTCTCTCTTTATAGAAACCACCCTCAGAATTACACTCACCCTCAAACTCACTCACACAAGAAAGAGGAAGAAATAAACAGAATAAGAACTAGATCTCAGCTCTTCATTTCATACTCTGGAATATTTGGCCTTAAGTAGTGTTCTGGCCGACACACCTGAGAAGGTGATAAACCCAGAATTAGCACTCAGAACAGTAGCGGTTTTTGGCCCGGGGCGGCATTTTTTTTTTGGGGGGGGGGGGGGGGGGTGTATATTTTTTTTTTGGGGGGGGGGGGGGTGTATATTTCCTGCACATTTTTGTTTTTCTGAATTGTCTGAATGGCTAATAAAAATAGGTAATACAAAGACAAGATGGACAAGAAAGGTCAAAGCCATCAGGTGCCCAATTTAGAAACGAGCGAAAGATAAAGGTATACAACTATGTTTTCTCTGTATGATTATGGTATCCATGTCATGAATGAAGAGGCAATTAAAATTGGTGGGTATAACTCTTATTTGTTAGCCTTTTTGCTATGATTCTTGCTATGCTTAAAATAATTCGGTTTTAACTCAAACACGAGATCTAATTTCACCATAATATTGTGCTTTGCAACAAAACTGTTACAAGTTCAGTTATTACACTGCAAAAAAAGAGGATCTCGCCCAGGGTGTAATTCAATGTAGAACCGCCACTGACTCAGAATGAGTGTCTACCCATTATCTTCAGTACACAGAGACTTCATCCTTCGAAGGCAAAGCCTGTTTCAATTCAAAGGCTCCTTCAAATGCGTCTTCATATATTTTTTTACTCAAAGTACTTTTTCTAAACTCTTAACACTGCAACACACCTATGTCACACAATTAGCCAACTTAATTTTCTGCCCAAAACCACATTTTGTTCATTAAATACCAAGTCTACATTTCAAAAGGCATAAAAATGTTTCTGGTATTACAGGAAAAACTCTTAAAAACGATGAACATCTGCTCTATTGAGAAACCCAACCACTCCTGATGATGAAATATGAGTTTAACTCGCTCAGGCGTTTGATTGGTTTGTATAATAAATCAGGAGTTCAGGAGTTTCTCCAGGTTTCTGTAAGTTCCTGCTGAAAAAGTTTATACTGTTCCAGTTGTTCATCATTTTAACGGGTTGATGATGATGATGAATTTTATTTATAGTGCACTATACATTTGACATCAAATCTCAAAGTGCTACAAGGATCAAACAGATAAAAAATATATAAAAACAAATATATAAAAACAAATACACAGACACTTAAAATACGCTTTTCTGAAAAGAAAGGTTTTCAGTTCTTTTTTAAAAACATCCATAGTCTTGGGAGCTTTGAGTTGTTCTGGAAGGGCATTCCACAGACATAACACCCATAGTCTTGAGCCGTGTCCTAGGTGTAACCAGGAGGTGCCGTTTGCCTGCTCTGGTCCGGGTGGAGGTGTGTAGGGAAAGGAGATCAGTGAGGTATGTTGGGGCCGCACCGTGCAGACAGTGGGTGTGCAAGAGGATCTTATATTCTATACGGAAGTGAACAGGGAGCCAGTGAAGGGATTTTAGGATAGGGGTAATGTGCTCATGTTTCCGCACCCTCATTAGGACCCTGGCAGCACTATTCTGCACAAACTGGAGCTTTTGGAGGCTCCTGCCAGGGATTCCCCACAGGAGTGCGTTACAGTAATCCAGCCTGGAGGAGACAAAGGCATGGATGAGCTTCTCTGCAGCTGAAAAGGAAAGAGAGGAACGCAGTTTGGAAATGTTACGGAGGTGGAAAAACGAGGTTTTACAAATTGAGGTGACATGATTGTCAAAAGAAAGGTAGGGGTCAAACTTGACCCCAAGGTTAGTAACGGAGGGAGAGAAGGAAATAGTTTTGCCAAAAAATGAAACAAGTGTGATGGGAGACGAACGTAGTTGGTGAGGCGTTCCGATTTGGATGGCTTCTGTTTTAGAGCCATTCAGCTGCAGAAAATTTTGATTCATCCATGCCCCGATCTCCTCCAGGCAGGAAGTGAGGCGGGAAATAATGGCAGAGATGGGGAGCCGGAGGGAGTGATATGAAGATAAAGTTGTGTATCGTCAGCATAGCAATGGTAGTGAATTCCATGCCTGCTGACGACACGACCAAGGGGAAGCGTGTAAATTGTAAAAAGGGTTGGACCGAGTACGGAGCCCTGGGGGACCCCACAGGTAACAATGTGAGGTGAGGATTTTGCCTCCCCCAAGGCTACACACTCGGTCCTATCTGTGAGGTAGGAGCAAAACCATTTTAGGGAAGTGTCGGAGAGACCAATATAGTGCTGAAGTCTGTGAAGGAGGATACGATGATCAACAGTATCAAACGCAGCAGAGAGGTCGAGGAGGATAAGTAGAGAAGTGGAGCCAGAGTCAGAGGCCATAAGGAGGTCACTGGTCACTCTGAGGAGGGCTGTCTCTGTGCTGTATTGAGAGCGAAAACCAGATTGATATTTATCGTACAGACCTTTGGAACTGAGATGGGTATGGAGCTGGGAGGAAACCACTTTTTCTAGCACTTTTGAGATGAATGAGAGGTTAGAGATGGGTCTGTAATTTGACAGAGGTTCAGGATCTAGGGTGGGTTTTTTAAGAAGAGGTTTAATAATAGCTGTTTTTAGGGCTGTTGGAACATTTCTGTAACGGTCACCAGCTGGAGTGCCCTTGAGAGCCACCAGAGGGCACTCCACACCGGACTATCATATTCACTCACAGACTACATTTCCCATCCTGCATCTACCTGGACTGATTACTTCATACACCTGCACTGCACTGATTACACACACACACCTGCACCTCATTTACACACACATAAAAGCCACTTCCACACTCCACTTCTCGGCGAAGTATTGCATTGCCCCGGCGTACAATCTCTGAGCGTTTTCCCTGTGTTTGCTGAACTGTTACTGACCTTGGATTGTTTATACTGACTTCTGATTCTTCTGCTGCCTGTCTCGACTCGGATTGTTCTTTGGACTGTGATTCCTGCCGCCTGCCTCGACCCTTGCCCGTTATCTGTTTCTGCTTTAAGATTATCTCCATTGTTCTGACTGCTCCTGATTTACCCTGCCTGTTGATTATTCTAATAAAGCTGCAAATGGATCTTACTGCGTCCTCCACTTCGTAACAATTTCCTGTTTGCAGTGAAAGATTTATCAGTTTAGTTATAAGAGGGCTAATGGAAAAATAGTGAGTTTTGAGCAGAGCGGTGGGAAGGGGATCAAGAGAGCAAATGGATGATTTAGATTTACGGATATATTCTCGACCTCCTGCTGCGTTGTAGATGAAAAATGTGACACTTTTTGCGTGATCAGTACTGTAGGGATGTCGGGAGTGGAACATGTGAGAAGAGAGAGAGCTGAGCGGATACAGTCTATTTTGGAAGTGAAAAAAATCATAAATTTATTGCAATTGAGTCGGTATGGCTGAAAAATGAGGGAGTCTGTGGTTTGAGAATGTGGTGAATTGTGGAGAACAATTTTTTGGAGTCACCTGCATTGTTGTTAATCAGCATGGAATAATGTTGTGTCCTAGCCTTTGAGAGAGCTCTAGCATAGGCCCTACGGTGCTCTCGGTAGGCCAATTTATGCACCATCAAGCCAGATTTTTTTTATAGGCACGCTCCAGGACACGACCAGACTGCTTCATCTCTCTAAGTTCTCCTGTGAACCAGGGTGCGGACCTAGAGAAAGTGACAGTCCGGCTTTTAACTGGGGCATGACTGTCCAGAATGGAGCTAAGGCTGGTGTTGTAAAAATTCACAAGTTCATCCATTGACAAATCTGGGGAAGGGGAGAGAAGATGTAAATCCTGACTAAAAGAGATGAAATCGATGTTCTTGATATTTCGGAAAGGGTAACACTTTATTTCGATAGTCCAGCTTAGACATTCTACTAACTATAAGTAACTTTGCAGCTACATGTCAACTAACTCTCATTAGAGTATTCGTTGACTGTAGTTGACTGTCAATAGACTGTTAGGTTATGGTTAGGTGTTAGGGTTCGGGTTAGGAGAATAAGTTGACTTGTAATTGCCAAGTTACTTATAGTCAGTAGAATATCTGTTGGAGGACCAACAAAATAAAGTGTTAGCAAATATTAAGCAGACAGTCTACTAATACTCTAATGACAGTTAGTTGACATGTAGTTGCAGAGTTACTTATAGTTAGTAGAATGTCTAAAGCGGACTATCGAAATAAAGTGTTACCTCGGAGGGTCATCTGACTTTTCGGTTTATGAAAAGAAGATGACAGTGGGATTTTGAATAATGTTGCCAGATGGTCAGAGACGCCAACATCATACACCTCAAGGCCAGTAACTGTAAGAGAGTCAGTAATCACTAAATCCAGTATATGGCCTTTAGTATGTGTTGGGACATCAACAAGTTGATGGAGATTAATACAGTCTAATGTGTATTTGAAGTTAGATGCCAGTCGGTAGGTCTGGGAGTCCATATGTACATTAAAGTCACCAATAACTAAAATGTTGGAGTATATTGTACAAAGGGAAATAAGAAAACTGTGTATGTCAGAGATGAATGTTGGATGTGGTTTAGGCTGACGATAAATAAGAGCTATTGTTGCAGAAAACGGATGTTTACAATTAAAAACAAGACTTTCAAATGTGTCCGTATTGGGAACGGCCACGGGGGATAGCACCAGATTGCTGCGATGTATTACAGCAAGCCCCCCCACCCCGGGCAGTTGTACGAGGCTTAGAAAGGTAGCAATACCCAGGTGGGCAGGCCTCATTAAGAGAGGAATAGACATCAGGCTGCTGCCAGGTCTCACTTAGGCAGAGAATATCTATCCCTTTGTCCAAAATGTGATCGTGTATGAGTCCAGATTTATTTGACAATGACTGCACATTGAATTGTTCAATAATAATGTAAGTTTTGAGGTCCAGTTTGTTACAAGGACGTAGGACACTGTGATCCACTCCGGGTTTTCTGTTGTACCAATCGGAGTTAACTGTTCCTCCAGTGGCGGCGCTCTGATGACGTAATCCAGGTGCGGCGTGGCGTGAGGCCATCCAGAGAGATGCGATGTTGCTGTGGTCACCGTGTTTGGACACAACAAACCGGCGACCCGACCCTCTATGGATATACTGGGTTCGGCGTGGAAGAAGATCCAGTTGTAAATGGATTTCAGTGCTGCTGGAAATCCTGTGTTGTTCCATTTGGGATGTCGGTCGTCAACACAGTGCCGGGTTGGGCACCGCTGCTCGCGGTTAGCCAAGATCCAGGAGGGCAATGAGGTATGATAGTCACACACACAACCAGGATGATCCACAGCATAATCCACGGCGTCAGGAGGAATATTTTTTCTTTGCAGATATCTGTTTAAAGGCGGAGGTATTACAGGAACTGAAGAGCTCGAGGAAGCTTCACCATTATTATAGCCTCGCCATAGCAGGGTGGCAGGTATCCACCTTATTCTGCTCAGTCTAAACAATGCGCGCTGCCATGACGACGACTCCGGTTGCCTACTTCCGTTCGTAGCGCTTGACCTGTACTAGCAGCGAGAGAATGAGTTCAAGCTCCTCATGTGCTGTTGTTATTTGTTTTAACAATTCAAAGAAGATTTCAAACTTTTTAGAAACTGAGTGTTTCGAGCATAAGATAAGAAGGAGATAATGCCCATGTCCGATTCCGTATCAGATACATTCAATAAAGTAAACGTTTAGAGTGGTTAGCGTTAAAACTGAACTTATCTCGCTATAGTACAGGTCAAGCGCTACGAACCGGAAGTATGGAACCGGAGTCGTCGTTATGGCAGCGCCCATTGTTTAGAGCAGAATAAGGTGGATAGGCATCAAAACTTCATGGCAGTCCAAAGGATATAAACTGGTATACTTACAGTCCATTAATTACTGTAGCGGACACATCCAGTATGTAAAGAGCACTCAATTGAGACAGATAACCGGGAAAAGCGGCAAAACCAGGAGAAGCGGCGAACAATCAGCACCAGCGTCCTCTCCAGACAATGTTTGTTCATGTTCATCAGTTTACACTGAGGTTTATCAGGTCATGTTATCTTCAGCTCCCAGTTTATACCTTCTCATAGTTTTGTGAATACGTTTTAAATAAAAATTCAGTTAAAAGTGCAAATAAAAGTTTGTATAGCTCTTTTTTTATCAGAGGCGTCTGATTGGTGCAGAGGAGGGAGAGGCATGTCTAAACTGAACTGATTATCAGAGCTACAATTAAAACAGCAAGCTAATATAAAACTCTTTCTGTCTGCAGAATACAGTGCATAGTAAACAAATTACATGTTAGGATGGGATACTCAAATGAAATAATCATGGAGTATTATGAAAATTAAAGTCTATTATTAATAAAAGGCAGCAAATAGGGCAAACTGAAATCACTCAGATCTCAAATGTGTCACTGATCTATAAGAGCACAAAATCTCTTTCTGAACTCTAATTATTAAGAGTGTCAGATTAATTTAGATGGTTTTATTTCAGATGCAAGTGTGACGATGTTATTTCAGATCCTCCTTTGAGCAGCTGCAGTTTCAGTTCAGTCACTGTGACTCTGACTGACGGAGGTTTTTGTACGACTCTTTATCACTGTGTGAACCACTGAATGCTCTCAGGCCAGTATAAACTCTGACAGTAATAATGTCCAGCATCTTCAGTCTGGACTCCACTGATGGTCAGAGTGAAATCACTGTTAGATCCACTGCCACTGAATCTAGATGGAGTTCCTGACTGGAGGCGGTTTGCATAATAAATCAGGAGTTTAGGAGCTTCTCCAGGTTTCTGGAAGTACCAGGCTAAACAATGATCCCGACCACTCAAGTACACATCTCTGCTGGTTTTACATTTGATATTCACAGTTCCTCCTGGTTGTTCTGCTGTTATTGAGGGACTCTGAGTGACGGTGATCTGTCCTCTACACTCTGAAACACAACAAGAAGAAAATACACTCAAAACTTTGACAATATACTTGAAGAAATGAATTAATATCAAACTTGTGCTCCACAAACCTTGAGCAAACGCTGTGAGAGTCCAGATGAAGATGATGATGAAGGTCATGTTGATGAAGATTGTTGTGTGTGTCAGTGATGAAGTGTTCAACTCACAGCACTATAAACACTCTCACACACTGAAGATCTGATCAATATGCAAACACACTCCACATCATTTCCCTGAAGACAGTCACTCATTAACAGACACAAAACACAATCACTGAAGTGAGAACAGAGTAAAATGAAGGTTTTTCATAATATTTGATCTTCTACAATAGCCAAGATGTTAAAAATTATATAATTCAATTCAGTTCTGATTACATCTACAAGACCAACTTCAGTGTATGAACCTGAATATCTGCTGTGAGAATATTTTTACTATTTTTGGATTGAAACGTCGCTGTTAATCCCCAAATTTTACTCCAAATCCATGTGTGTTCCTGCAGTTTATGAACAGACATGAGGATCATCACACACTTTGTTTAATATGTCCTTCATCCAAACTTCCTCCTGTTCCTCGACGAGGTGTGAACTGTGTCTATAACTCTAGTCAAACTCCTGTTGTAAGTTGATTCTCCACATTGAGGATGATTTGTCTTGGTCTGAGGAGGAAAACGCCTCAAGAGGCTCGGGTGATTCTGTAGCCAAGATCGGCCCGTGATGCTGAACGTCCTCAAGACACTCGACATCATGTATTTTTCTAATGTCAGGTTTATGCATCTTTTACTCTTTATCGCTGAGCATTTGATGTTTTGTATTGATTATCTTTTAATTGATTATGTAATTGGCATGACACATTTACCTGACTAATAATTAATTGTTACATTTGGATTTATTCTGATTTACTCTGAAATGATTAACTCTGGTAGATTACATTAAGTCCATAACACCACAATTCTACACTCAGGTTAGTAACGGACTGACATCAGCCGAGGAGGAGCAGAGGAGCTCGCCGACTGAAGTTTCAGAGATACGACTAACACATTATAGTCAATATATAGACTAATCTAAACAGGGTGAGCATTATTCTAACTAAGTGTACGTGTGAAACCACGGCATAATTATACAAAGTTCCCATTAGAAGTAGTTAAGTTAGTCAGCTTAGTTCTATGGTAATGGTCGTGGCCTCTGGTTAGATATAATCTTACGTTAATTAAGTGTGTTCAGATCTATGGGGACTAAATAACTGATTAAACTGATCAAACACAGATTTAAGAGGCTGGTAATTCAATTTAGAAAGAAGAATATATAAAATCATAAATGCAGAAAAAAAATGGTGGAGGATTGAAAAATATCCACTGAAATGAAAATCAAAAGTGACTGAATTTCTACATGAAGGATGTAATAGGAAAAAGGAGACAAATATGAATTCTGAAAAATCACAATCAAAAAGGTCAAAAACTGATGAAGCTCAACAAAGTGATGTTCAATAAGATCATATTGAGTCGTTTCTTCACTGTTGAGTGTGTGTGTGTGTGTGTGTGTGTGTGTGTGTGGTTGTGTGTGTGTGTGTGTGTGTTTGAGCAGCTGCAGTTTCAGTTCAGTCACTGTGACTCTGACTGACGGAGGTTTTTGTACGACTCTTTATCACTGTGTGAACACCCAGCCATTGTTGATCCAGTGTGCACTCATACAGTAATAATGTCCAGTATCTTCAGTCTGGACTCCACTGATGGTCAGAGTGAAATCACTGTTAGATCCACTGCCACTGAATCTAGATGGAGTTCCTGACTGACGGTCGCTTACTGAATGAATCAGGAGTTTAGGAGCTTCTCCAGGTTTCTGTAAGTACCAGCTCAGACACCGTTTGCTACTACTACACCAGTCGACTGGATCACTGCTGGTTTTACAGTTTACAGTGACTGATTGTCCAGTTTGAGAGAGCCGCTCTGAGGGAGTTTGAGTCACTGTCTCCTGCCCAACAGATTCTGACAAGAGAGAAAGATTAGAAATCACACACACTTTTACAACCTTATATCTTCACAACACACACAAAGATAACGAGTGAATAACGTTTGTAATCTTGACTGACACAAACCTCGACATTACACTGCCAGCGTCCAGATCAATATGGTGATGAAAGTCATTTTTGTAGGTTGAAGGTTCAGTTCTAGTGAAAAACAGTTGTTGATCATGTTTGATGTTTGACAGAGTTATAAACACATGCAGAGCACTGAAGCGTGTGTCGCTCATGTAAAACACACTCTATGCAAACGCTTCAGTCACAGATTTAAGTTTAATGTGCTTTCATTGAGACTTCACAAACATTTCACGAGTTCACATGTTAATATCATCCTTTATTGATATAAAGCAATATTTTCTGAGTGTGAATGTGATATTGCTTTGATACAACAGTTTAATGAACAAGGATCTATTATTGAGTACTTTACATTTTAGTCATTTATATTGCCAGTAGTTATTTACTAACTGAAAGTTACGGCTAACTGAAATATTTCCAAACGAAACCACAGTAAAACAAACCAGTGCGACTCTAAGAAACACAATCTCTAATAGTTAGAGAGAGTCAGAGAGGTTTAATGCAGAGGACAAACTCTGAGTTTGGGTTTCCACACTTGGCCTTCATATGTCACTTTCACAATAGTTCCTGAATGAATCAGTGTTTTAATCGGATGATAAAGTTAATGGCTGCATCTGAAATCACATCTTCCCTTCTGTATAGTGGGCAAAAAACAGTATGTGACAAAAGAAGGATGTCTGAATTGACAATACTCATAAAAGCAAAAAAGTACTGGGATGACCGACTGCTTTTGGAGAGATTCTGAAGTGTGATACGATCGACACTTTACTATCCCATAAGCGACACACGTTCTCACGCAGTGAAACACACATCGCGGAGCAGAGAAACTGACAACACACTGACAGACAGGACAGACCAGGGTACTTTTGATATGAAACAAAGTCTCACCTTTCAAATGTAGTAATTTTTAAAGACATTTAAACAATAAATACTGTTTTGTGGCTCTTTAATGTGTCTAACAGATCGATGTAGAGCATCAGTTAAAGCTGCTCGTGAACCGATCATCTCTTCCTTCTAGTTCATTTATAGCATCAAATAAACATGAATGAACATCAGAAGGAATGTTGTTTTAACAGCGGAAAGAAGTCAGTACACTTCGTTTCTCAAGATAAATCCTCCAACATTAATCTACTAACTCTCCTGACTGCTTTGTCGACAAAATGGCGGATGGCGGATTATGATTGGTCAGATCGCCTGTCAATCAAACTCCCTGCGAAGGGTCATTTGGGACGCAGCCATTGACATAGTTGTTCATTTAAGCTATTAGTCGACTAATCGCACATGTATATTAATAAGCCATATAAATCATAATAATAAGCCTTTAATTTCCTATATATAATACATCAGCTAATCAGCGCTCAAGCGCACACATAAAGCTTGTCACAGCGCACCGGCAAACTACAGAGAACCGCCGGTATCGATCTGTCCCTCACAGACTGAGTGACTTCACCACAAGTTTATTTTTTCTGTGACTAACCGACGAATAAACTTGACTAAGCCTCTTCTAGTCGACTAAAGAGTAGTTGAATATGAAGGAGCAGCTCTACACTCAGTTCACTCTCTTGTCGTGTAACGATGAAACTTGCAGAAAGAGTCTGTAAAATCCAGCACTAAAGCTGCAGGTTAAACACATCTGTGTGTGATGATGGAGGATCTGCTTCTGTCACGAGACTCGACTCCAGCTCTGAGTATCGCTCCACTTATTCACTGAATTACAGTAATCTTCAATTACCTACAATAACGTCTCATAGTTTTGTGAATAAGTTTTCAATAAAAATTCAGTTAAAAGCACAAATAAAAAATCTTATCTCTTTCTTATCAGAGGCGTCTGATTGGTGCAGAGGAGGGAGAGCGTGTCTAAACTGAACTGTTGATCAAGGTTATAATTAAAACAGCAAGCTAATATAAAACTCTTACTGTCAGCAGAATACAGTGAATAGTAAACAAATTACATATTAGGATACTCAAATGAAATAACCATGGAATATTATTAAAATTAAGATCTATTATTAAAGGGGGCAACTAGGGCAAACTGAAATCACTCAGATCTCAAATGTGTCACTGATTTATAAGTAAGGGATAATCCACGGCTAGCCATGCATTAAAGAATTTTAATGCACGACGTAGAGGCGAAGAACCACCCGACGCGAAGCGGAGGGTGGTTGCCTCTACGAAGTGCATTAAAATTCTTTAATGCATGGCTAGCCGTGGATTATCCCGCTTATACCTTGGTTATTTGCCAAGTTAAAAATAAGTTAAAGCTGTAACTGATGTTTACAGTGTAATTTTTTAACAGACGTGTAAAAATGACGGTTATTTCTTAAGTTTAGGCTCGTCAGTTCTTGCACTCCGTCCGCTTTAAATAAAGTAGAGCCATCGGATTGCTTTTATTTGAATGAATTCACATTTATTTAAATTCATTATTAAAAGAGAGAGACAGAGAACTGAAGGAGAAGGAACAGAGAGAGAGAGAGAGATGCGTGCACGTGTTACCTGTGTGCGTCGATCTCTTCTTTAAAGTCTAGCAGCTACAGTCCCCTCGTTGCTTAAGCCTACCTAAACGTTTTCATATGCGTCTCTCACTCTGCTTGCAAGTGTATCTGTGTTACTATGGTTACCAATGTAGCGGATTAATTTCGAACTGTAATCAAACTGACTGGAACTACCTGTGCATTAAACGGTTTTACTGCACACCTTCCAGCCAATCAGAATCGAGTATTTAAACAGCCCATGGTATAAGAGCACAAAATCTCTTTCTGAACTCTATAATTATTAAGAGTGTCAGATTAATTTAGATGGTTTTATTTCAGATCCTCCTTTGAGCAGCTGCAGTTTCAGTTCAGTCACTGTGACTCTGACTGACGGAGGTTTTTGTACGACTCTTTATCACTGTGTGAACACACGATCACCCACACAACCATTAGAATTTGTTCTGCAATTAAAACTCTGACAGTAATAATGTCCAGCATCTTCAGTCTGGACTCCACTGATGGTCAGAGTGAAATCACTGTTAGATCCACTGCCACTGAATCTAGATGGAGTTCCTGACTGGAGGGTGCTTGCTGAATGAATCAGGAGTTTAGGAGCTTCTCCAGGTTTCTGTGAGTACCAGGATAAATAATATATCCCATTCCAAATGAGCGCATCAGTGCTGGTTTTACATTTGATTGTCACAGCTTCTCCTGGTTGTTCTGCTGTTATTGAGGGACTCTGAGTGACGGTGATCTGTCCTCTACACTCTGAAACACAACAAGAAGAAAATACACTCAAAACTTTGACAATATACTTGAAGAAATGAATTCATATCAAACTTGTGCTCCACAAACCTTGAGCAAACGCTGTGAGAGTCCAGATGAAGATGATGATGAAGGTCATGTTGATGAAGATTGTTGTGTGTGTCAGTGATGAAGTGTTCAACTCACAGCACTATAAACACTCTCACACACTGAAGATCTGATCAATATGCAAACACACTCCACATCATTTCCCTGAAGACAGTCACTCATTAACAGACACAAAACACAATCACTGAAGTGAGAACAGAGTAAAATGAAGGTTTTTCATAATATTTGATCTTCTCTTAATAGTCAAAATGTTAAAATTGATATAATTCAGTTCAGTTCTGAATACATCTACAAGACCAACTTCTGTATATTAATCTGAATATCTGCTGTGAGACTTTGAGAATATTTTTACTGTAGTTGGAGTGAAACGTCGCTGTTAATCCCCAAATTTTACACCAAATCCATGTGTGTTCCTGCAGTTTATGAACAGACATGAGGATCATCACACACACGAGTCTCTGTCAGTCACTGAATAACTGAGTTTGATTGAGAGTCACACATGATATAAACATGTTCACTTTAATAAATTCAGTCAGTAATTCAGTGATGATGATCTTCATAAAGCAGGGGAAGTCAGTGAGTTTCTGTTGTAATGATTTGACGGTGGAAACACAGCATTCAGATAGTGAGGATCCAAACACAGTTTATTTACAAGTATAATCCAGTCATAGTCCATATATCAGACAGAGTCAAAGCACATGTTATCATGTGTTATCATGGAACGAGAAATCCAAGACTCAGACAGAGAGAATCACCAAAAACAAAGAGACTGATCGAGAATTAATTTTGGTTCAACCAAAAAAATATAAATTTTGGTTTATTCAATTTAATTTAAAGGTGAACTATCCAGTTTTTTTTACCTTAACTGAACAGCTTTGGAGTCATTGGAATGGTTATATGACTTTTTTCAGGTTGAATGGTGGTCTTCTCGCTTCCCCCGAGCGCATGTGAGCGGAAAAACCACACTTGCAACTTTTGGCCGGCGGGAAGTATTGCGTAATATCAGGTCTCGCGATGTAACGAAATGCTTTACGGCACTGCACACATACACTATCTAAACATTTATAGTCTTCTGTGTATCATACATACCTCAGTGGACATGGCTCCGTGCGTTCACCGGCTTCTTTGAAAACAAATGCACATGACCAGCGGGAGAAGATGGGAGGGGGGAGAGTCGCCAATGAGTTTTGATGTCAGTATTGTCAAATATCTATTCCGAAGCTGTAGGGGGAGCTCTATAGAGAAACCTGCGAGAAAACAGCGAGGAAATTGTCAAAACTGCATAGCGCTGCTTTAATTTATTTTAGAAGACGCTTCTCAAGCTTTGGGTTCTTGCAGGATGCCGGTTATAACGTTTTTGTAACGAGCGTTTAATCCACGACATATATTTAGACATTCATTCATCTGCCAATCAACGAAAACGCAGAATCTGTGGCGTGCAGGTGACATCATCATCGTTATGGTGTATTATTATACGTTTAATCTCACTATGTGTGTCTGTGCATTAGAGCGAGAGGTAAGTGATTATTTCACATTATTACATGGCTTGGCTGAATTCCAATGTAGAATGCGGTCTGTTATTTCTTTATAACAGACCGCTGCGGAGTATAACAGACCGTTGCCATGAAAAACAGCGCGTTGCTATGGACGCGGAACGGACTATTTTCTTTGGCGGAAGCAATACAATCGTTTTTAAATCAATAAACTCCTTTTTAAATCAATAATTCGTGTCAAATTATTTATTTATTTTGTAGGTAGCCATGTAATAAGTGGGATAATGTATAGAGAGGCGGTCGTTATAGCGAATAACAAGCCCTTCAGGCTGTCAAGACCCCTCCGCTTCGCGTCGGGGTCTCGTTCAGCCTGTCGGGCTTGTTATTCGCTATAACAACCGCCTCTCTATACATTATCCCTTACCTATTGATTTTGTCTTTCCCTTTGGACCTTTGGGGAGTTTTCTGTTTCCTGGCACGAACACACACTTCCTGTTTAGTATCAGTATTTCCGCGGTTTGAGAGCCCTTGTTAGTCGCTTGACGTCACAGTCCGGCTCGGCTCAAATATTCCCGAAGTGTAATGAGTTTAGGTTGGATGCATCATGCATGTTCAATAAATGTTATTTTGTTTCTTTTTGTAACAAATGTGTTGAATCGAATCTTATTCTTTCCAATAGATTTAAAGGTACGAACCTAAATTAAAAGACCTTAGTCAGGATAGACGATATTTTGAATTTAACAGATGAAAATGAAGATGTTATAAACGAGGGATAGACTTGGTCTGTGTCTGAAATCTCTTGAGTAGATGCTTATTTTGAACAAGTAATTACTGCACGACTGCTAAAAACGTACATTCAATATAGCGTGTGTGTGTGTGTGTGTGGTATGAATATAATCCAGACATACATTCGCCATGTTGTCATTATCATGTGATGAAGTAGTAGGTCATCCGGGTACTTTTGCCTACTCTTTTATGAGTACTTCTTTTGTCACATGCTGTTTTTTGCCTACTATGTAGTAGATAGTAAAGTATGTGATTTTGGACGGCACGCTTTGTATAAAGGTCATATGAAGGAGTTTTTAATACTGTCTTTTTTCGAAAAGAAGTTTCCTCATCTGAACAATCGGTATGTTAAACAACAGTGCGATCCATTAAACTCACTGTACTTATATCCCTCACAGCCTCGTTTTCATTCCTGTCTAAAAAGAAATGCCTTCTGGTTTGTATTTCCACAGCATGAAGGGAAGATCTTACGCATTTATGAATGAACCGCTCGTTTTAAAATCTTCCCGGTCTACTGACATGTTATTATGACATCCACTTCAAACATTACCGTGCTCATGATAACTTTAGTTAACTCTACTATAAGTAAATCCCCTTCAGCTAAATACTCTTAGACAGTGATGCCATAGAAATGTACAGAGCTTCCGTAAAAACGGTCATTCAAAGACAAAAGTCTGAAGATGCTGTGGACTTGTTTCTCTAAGGTCTATAACTAGAGGAGACTCTGAAGAGTCTTAGGGGCCGCTCACATATCGCGCCTAAAAACGCGTCGAAAACGCTAGGCGCGCCGCGTTCTCCTTTTTCCAAAGCGCTCGGGTGGTTGCGCTCCGGAGGCGTCTGTTGTTGCTAAGCTTGGTTCGGTAACACTTTATATTACGACCCGCAAAGAACTTCGTAAGTAAACCGAAATTACGGTGTACGTTTCTGTAATTATAGTGTACCTCCGTGTAGGTATAAGGGAACAATATGTTAAGTTTTGGGTAATAAAGGGGTACAACCAGATATACAAGCAAATTATTTATAATGTAATTATTTTAAAACTAACAGGTACCTATTCTGTTAATATATTCCAGGCAAAAATTGTATGTCTGTTGTATATAAAAGTTTTTATCACATTTCTGGCAAAATATGTCTTTGTGCAATGTAGTTACAGGGTAATTTTGACATCTGTGGGTTGTAAATTAAACTTTTTGGCAATGCTATTTATTGGCTTTTCTTACTAAACTACTTAACGTTAAGCCAAAAAAAATTGTTTTTGCTATGATTTTAATTTAGAACGTACCATGTAGTACTTATACTTACCTTATCACATTGTATTGCAATAACACTTAAATGTCAGGGCAAATATACTGTGTAATTAAAAGTTTTTTGTTTAGTTTTTTTAATAAGAGTACCTTTCTCTGTAATTACTGTGCAAATAGTGTTGTTTCGTATTGTTACATAGTAAGTAGTGTTTGTTACCCGTTTCAACTGTGTAGTTACAGGGTAAGTGTAACTCCTGCGGGCTGTAAATTAAAGTGGCGCTTGTTACCCCCTTGTTCTGTGTATTTACAGGGTAAGTGTAACTCCTGCGGGCTGTAAATTAAAGTGGCGCTTGTTACCCCCTTGTTCTGTGTAGTTACAGGGTAAGTGTAACTCCTGCGGGCTGTAAATTAAAGTGGCGCTTGTTACCCCCTTGTTCTGTGTAGTTACAGGGTAAGTGTAACTCCTGCGGGCTGTAAATTAAAGTGGCGCTTGTTACCCCCTTGTTCTGTGTAGTTACAGGGTAAGTGTAACTCCTGCGGGCTGTAAATTAAAGTGGCGCTTGTTACCCCCTTGTTCTGTGTAGTTACAGGGTAAGTGCAGTAAATATACAATAAAGGATCCAATTTAATTTCTGACTTTTATTTTACAAAAAAAATGTCAAAACATTTTTTCATCTTAAAATCTTAATAAAACATTGTCTTTTCTACAGTATACTCAAACAACAAAGTAACACATTATACCCCCCCCCCCTTTATTTGCGTCCCTTGCTTTTCTTCTTCTTTCTTTTCTTGCTCTTCTTTTTCTTAACTTCCACAGGGGACTCTGAAGTTGAGGAGTTGATGGAGTCCCATTGGTCTTGCTGCACTGCAAAAATATGAATATACAGTATATACATGCTCTTAGCAAGCTACACCTTCAATTTTACGTTGTCGAACAATCCTCCACTCTAAACATTTTGTGCCACCTGATATTACTGTAGTAACTGTAATTTTGAAGAAAACACATTTTGGTGAAGTTTGAGTCAGATCATGGGGGGGTTGTGATATTTTATAGTGATAATGACTGTAGTGCAGCAGAAAATGTTTTTTAAAAAGGCATAGTTGTTCTGACAGCAACAAAAAAACAAAAAAGCATGAAACATAAACCTGAGGGCAGTGGCAATAGTTCAATAGTTCAATAGTTCGGATTGAGCTGATCAACAAACGGACAGGGAACTACGTCATCACGTTGAAAGGTCACGCCTGCGCCGGCCGAAGTACCGCCCCACTGTTTACAATGCGACCGTACGTAGGAGGATAATTCAAATAGTATTGTTTGCGATTATATATATAGAAATAGTATTCAGTGAATATGAATATGAATAGTATATGAATAACATTCTGATGAATATGAATAGTAGTTCAAATAGCCGGCGCAGGCGTGACCTTTCAACGTGATGACGTAGTTCCCTGTCCGTTTGTTGATCAGCTCAATCCGAACTATTGAAGGTAAAAAGTCTATAAATTATATATTCCTTTTTTTTAAATGACCTATCGTTTCGCTAGATAACAACCTCTTCTTCAGCTGTGATCACGTACAGCCCGTTTAAACACTTAAAAGACTTTTGAAACTGCATGGATTTGGACTTAACGATGGTGACCAATGTTTGTTACCGTTGTCCGTTGTAAATTTTCATTTTGGGGTGAACTAATCCTTTAACAAGTGCATTTATAATGTACAGTACCAGTGATGTTTAGTTCTTCAATTTGATGTTTTAAAAAATAGGAAAGTGGTCACAAGTATAAGCCCTGGAGTAGGGCAGGAGTAAAATTTAAACGTCTAACCTTTCTTTCTTTCTTTCTTTCTTTCAAAGATAAGATTATCACTCTTAAAGCAGAGATCACCTTGCTCAAAGATGAGTGTGATTTTTTGAAAAAGGAAATTGAAAAGATGAAGTCTGCTGTCCCATCTGCAATGACACAAAGATATGCTGTTCCTATAGTGCCACAGCCCTCATGTTTGTGTTTCATGCTTTTTTTTTTTTTTTTTGTTGCTGTCAGAACAACTATGCCTTTTTTAAAAACATTTTCTGCTGCACTACAGTCATTATCACTATAAAATGTCACAACCCCCCCATGATCTGCCTCAAACTTCACCAAAATGTGTTTTCTTCAAAATTACAGTTACTACAGTAATATCAGGTGGCACAAAATGTTTAGAGTGGAGGATTGTTCGACAACTTAAAATTGAAGGTGTAGCTTGCTAAGAGCATGTATATATATTCATATTTTTGCAGTGCAGCAAGACCAATGGGACTCCATCAACTCCTCAACTTCAGAGTCCCCTGTGGAAGTTAAGAAAAAGAAGAGCAAGAAAAGAAAGAAGAAGAAAAGCAAGAGAAGCAAATAAAGGGGTTGGGGGGTATAATGTGTTACTTTGTTGTTTGAGTATACTGTAGAAAAGACAATGTTTTATTAAGATGAAAAAGTGTTTTGAAATGTTTTTGTAAAATAAAAGTCAGAAATTAAATTGGATCCTTTATTGTATATTTACTGCACTTACCCTGTAACTACACAGAACAAGGGGGTAACAAGCGCCACTTTAATTTACAGCCCGCAGGAGTTACACTTGCCCTGTAACTACACAGAACAAGGGGGTAACAAGCGCCACTTTAATTTACAGCCCGTAGGAGTTACACTTACCCTGTAACTACACAGAACAAGGGGGTAACAAGCGCCACTTTAATTTACAGCCCGTAGGAGTTACACTTACCCTGTAACTACACAGAACAAGGGGGTAACAAGCGCCACTTTAATTTACAGCCCGCAGGAGTTACACTTACCCTGTAACTACACAGAACAAGGGGGTAACAAGCGCCACTTTAATTTACAGCCCGCATGAGTTACACTTACCCTGTAACTACACAGAACAAGGGGGTAACAAGCGCCACTTTAATTTACAGCCCGCATGAGTTACACTTACCCTGTAAATACACAGTTGAAACGGGTAACAATCACTACTTACTATGTAACAATACGAAACAACACTATTTGCACAGTAATTACAGAGAAAGGTAAGCTACTCTTATAAAAAAAATAAAAAAAACTTTTAATTACACAGTATATTTGCCCTGACATTTAAGTGGCATTGCAATACAATGTGATAAGGTAAGTATAAGTACTACATGGTACGTTCTAAATTAAAGTCATAGCAGAATTATTATTTTTTTTGGCTAAATGTTAAGTAGTTTAGTAAGAAAAGCCAATAAATAGCATTGCCAATGTTTTTCGAAATCAGCTGTTTATAAAATTGTTTCAGATTAAATTTTTATCATACTGTGCTTACATACAGCCATATATATATATATATATATATATATATATATATATATATATATATATATATATATATATATATATATATATATATATATATAATTTACAACCCACAGATGTCAAAATTACCCTGTAACTACATTGCACAAAGACATATTTTTCCAGAAATGTGATAAAAACTTTTATATACAACAGACGTACAATTTTTGCCTGGGATATATTAACAGAATAGGTACCTGTTAGTTTTAAAATAATTACATTATAAATAATTTGCTTGTATATCTGGTTGTACCCCTTTATTACCCAAAACTTAACATATTGTTCCCTTATACCTACACGGAGGTACACTATAATTACAGAAACGTACACCGTAATTTCGGTTTACTTACGAAGTTCTTTGCAGGTTGTATATCTGCTTGTTACCCCTTTATTACCCAAAACTTAACATATTGTTCCCTTATACCTACACGGAAGTACACTATAATTACAGAAACGTACACCGTAATTTCGGTTTACTTACGCAGTTGTTTGCGGGTCGTAATATAAAGTGTTACCCTTGGTTCTTGTCACGTGACCTGCGGTGCGCTTGCGGCATTCTGAAAAGTTGAGATGTTTTTATCTCGATGCGGCGCGGACGCGCTTGGAAAAAACGAGCGCCTACATTTGAAATAACGAACTTGCGCGCGCAAAAGACGCGATATGTGAACAGGCCCTTAAAGGATATTTCACATAATAATGAAAACCTGTCATAATTTACTCACTCTCATATACCTACTTCCAGATCATTTGATTAGATTGTTGACTTGAGCTTTCTCAATCTCTGTTTGTCTGATCTGTGGTATATACTGTGAAAGTAATGAGAAGATTTTAAAAAGAAAAAAAAATCTTTGATTATACGCCAAATATGGAAATCATAATGTGGCCAAAGGCAAATTATTAGAAACAGAAATGAGTCCATAAGGTCCAAAAGGTTTCTCTCTTTCACTGCTCATTTTGCTCTGAATCAGTTCATCTGTGAGCAACAACATGTTTACAATTCACTTTACAGTATGCGTGTATGATTAGGAAGGACAAATAATCATGCTTTATAAAAATACATGAACAACCAAATGAGAATAAATAAACCATCAATTATCTGAAAAAATATGATCAAAATAATTTCTTATTATCTTCAGTAATATTAATGAAGTGCTGAAAAATAGATTAAATTCATTTTTGTGTTTCTTCACTGGTGTGTGTGTGTGTGTGTGTGTGTGTGTGTGTGTGTGTGTGTGTGTGTGTGTGTGTGTGAGCAGCTGCAGTTTCAGTTCAGTCACTGTGACTCTGACTGATGGAGGTTTTTGTACGACTCTTTATCACTGTGTGAACACATAACCACTGTTGATGTAGTGTGTACTCTGACAGTAACTAGATGTACCGCATCGCGGTACAAAATATGACCGCCGCTCAGGCCTGCACTGGCTTTCCACAAAAATAAATGACGTGGAGTAATTTGGCTGTATTGCGTGTTTATGTATATACCTAAAAAAAGTAATAGTATGTGCATGTCTGTGTGTGTGTGTGTGTGTGTGTATGTGTGTGTGTTTGTGTATGTGTGTGTATGTGTGTGTGTGTGTGTGTCTGTGCGTGTATGTATGTGTGCATACATGTGTGCGCGTGTGTGTTTGTGTGTGTGTGTCTGTGCATGTGGATTTGTATGTGAGTGTATGGGTGTGTGTCTGTGCGTGTGGATGTCAGTGTGTGTGCATGCTTGCGTTTGTTTGTATTCCTGCATGTGTGTGTGTGACAGTATCATCCTAAACCAGCAACCCTTCGCTCAACAGCACCATCTACAGGCCGATGAGTGTACAGTCACTAAATGTGCACATAAATGAATTTATTTTATACCCCCCCATGGATGAAATTCTACAAAACTTAGCAGAGGATACCCCCAGAGGATGTCAAGTTAATCATACACATGAAATATGGTGCAGTTCTGAACATCTCCACTGAAGATAGGGGCGATTAAAGCAGAATAATATTGCATTTTCATTTTTTTATGGGAGGGGCGCAAATCACAAATGAGTGATTATGGGCTAGGTTGATGTGGGCCCTTAAGAGCAACATACCATAAAAATTTCTTCATCCTCGGTGCCACGGTTCAGGTAGTTATTTAGGAAAAACTGCATTTTTTTGGGTTTGGGGGGGGCCCAGCGCGGGGGGGGAGTGGCCCCCGGGGACCAAACGAAATTTTTCCGTAGAAGTCTAGTGGGGCTACATGCCCACCAAATTTCATGTTCCCCGGTGCTTCGGTGTCCCTGGTATCGTTGACGAAAAATTTACGGGGGCCCCAGCGCGGGGGGGGGGGGAAGTGGCCCCCGGGGACCAAACGAAATTTTTCCGTAAAAGTCTAGTAGACCAACATACCATAAAAATGTCTTCATCCTCGGTGCCACGGTTCAGGTAGTTATTTAGGAAAAACTGCATTTTTTGGGGTTTGGGGGGGCCCAGCGCTGGGGGGGAGTGGCCCCCGGGGACCAAACGAAATTTTTCCTTAGAAGTCTAGTGGGGCTACATGCCCACCAAATTTCATGTTCCCCGGTGTTTCGGTGTCCCTGGTATCGTTGACGAAAAATTTACGGGGGCCCCAGCGCAGGGGGGGGGAAGTGGCCCCCGGGGACCAAACAAAATTTTTCCGTAAAAGTCTAGTAGACCAACATACCATAAAAATTTCTTCATCCTCGGTGCCACGGTTCAGGTAGTTATTTAGGAAAAACTGCATTTTTTGGGGTTTGGGGGGGCCCAGCGCGGGGGGGGAGTGGCCCCCGGGGACCAAACAAAATTTTTCCGTAGAAGTCTAGTGGGGCTACATGCCCACCAAATTTCATGTTCCCCGGTGCTTCGGTGTCCCTGGTATCGTTGACGAAAAATTTACGGGGGCCCCAGCGCGGGGGGGGGGGGGGGGAGTGGCCCCCGGGGACCAAACGAAATTTTTCCGTAAAAGTCTAGTAGACCAACATACCATAAAAATTTCTTCATCCTCGGTGCCACGGTTCAGGTAGTTATTTAGGAAAAACTGCATTTTTTGGGTTTGGGGGGGCCCAGCTCGGGGGGGGAGTGGCCCCCGGGGACCAAACGAAATTTTTCCTTAGAAGTCTAGTGGGGCTACATGCCCACCAAATTTCATGTTCCCCGGTGCTTCAGTGTCCCTGGTATCGTTGACGAAAAATTTACGGGGGCCCCAGCGCGGGGGGGGGAAGTGGCCCCCGGGGACCAAACGAAATTTTTCCGTAAAAGTCTAGTAGACCAACATACCATAAAAATTTCTTCATCCTCGGTGCCACGGTTCAGGTAGTTATTTAGGAAAAACTGCATTTTTTGGGGTTTGGGGGGGCCCAGCGCGGGGGGGGAGTGGCCCCCGGGGACCAAACGAAATTTTTCCTTAGAAGTCTAGTGGGGCTACATGGCCACCAAATTTCATGTTCCCCGGTGCTTCGGTGTCCCTGGTATCGTTGACGAAAAATTTACGGGGGCCCCAGCGCGGGGGGGGAAGTGGCCCCCGGGGACCAAACGAAATTTTTCCGTAAAAGTCTAGTAGACCAACATACCATAAAAATTTCTTCATCCTCGGTGCCACGGTTCAGGTAGTTATTTAGGAAAAACTGCATTTTTTGGGGTTTGGGGGGGCCCAGCGCGGGGGGGGAGTGGCCCCCGGGGACCAAACGAAATTTTTGCTTAGAAGTCTAGTGGGGCTACATGCCCACCAAATTTCATGTTCCCCGGTGCTTCAGTGTCCCTGGTATCGTTGACGAAAGATTTACGGGGGCCCCAGCGCGGGGGGGGAAGTGGCCCCCGGGGACCAAACAAAATTTTTCCGTAAAAGTCTAGTAGACCAACATACCATAAAAATTTCTTCATCCTCGGTGCCACGGTTCAGGTAGTTATTTAGGAAAAACTGCATTTTTTGGGGTTTGGGGGGGCCCAGCGCGGGGGGGGAGTGGCCCCCGGGGACCAAACGAAATTTTTCCTTAGAAGTCTAGTGGGGCTACATGCCCACCAAATTTCATGTTCCCCGGTGCTTCGGTGTCCCTGGTATCGTTGACGAAAAATTCAGTAAGGTGACGGGAAAAAAAAAAAAAAAAAACTTTGACAATCCCTATATGACCGCTTTCGCTAGCTACGCTAGCGGCGGTCATAATAATGTCCAGCATCTTCAGTCTGGACTCCACTGATGGTCAGAGTGAAATCACTGTTAGATCCACTGCCTCTGAATCTAGATGGAGTTCCTGACTCAAGGGTTTTTACATAACGAATCAGGAGTTTAGGAGCTTCTCCAGGTTTCTGTAAGTACCAGGCTAAATCTTCATCCCCATGACTCCATCTGTTCACATCTCTGCTGGTTTTACATTTGATATTCACAGTTCCTCCTGGTTGTTCTGCTGTTATTGAGGGACTCTGAGTGACGGTGATCTGTCCTCTACACTCTGAAACACAACAAGAAGAAAATACACTCAAAACTTTGACAATATACTTGAAGAAATGAATTAATATCAAACTTGTGCTCCACAAACCTTGAGCAAACGCTGTGAGAGTCCAGATGAAGATGATGATGAAGGTCATGTTGATGAAGATTGTTGTGTGTGTCAGTGATGAAGTGTTAAACTCACAGCACTATAAACACTCTCACACACTGAAGATCTGATCAATATGCAAACACACTCCACATCATTTCCCTGAAGACAGTCACTCATTAACAGACACAAAACACAATCACTGAAGTGAGAACAGAGTAAAAAATATATATTGTCTTCATAATATTTCATCTTCTACAATAGCCAAAATGTTAAAAAATTATATTATTCAGTTCTGAATAAATCTACAGGATTAACTTTAGTATATTAACCTGAATATCTGCTGTGAGAATATTTTTACTGTAGTTGGAGTGAAACGTCGCTGTTAATCCCCAAATTTTACACCAAATCCATGTGTGTTCCTGCAGTTTATGAACAGACATGAGGATCATCACACACACGAGTCTCTGTCAGTCACTGAATAACTGAGTTTGATTGTGAGTCGCGTCACAAACTGCTCTGAGACACGAAGCTTGAGGATCCAAATGCAGTTTTATTGAACAGAGGATAATCCAAAGACATAATCCAGAAAACAGGCAAGAGGTCAAAAACACGAGTAATCAGTCCAAACAATAGCAAGGTCACAGGAAAAAAGGACAATCCAAGGACCGGCAGAGATCAAAACCAAGAACACGGGAATGACAGCCAGAACGCTCAGAATTGCAGCACAAACACTAAACAAGTCTTCACAGGGAATGAATGTGAAAAGCAGGCTATTATAGAGTGAGTTAAACAAGGTAATGACACAGGTGAATGTGAGTGTGGATGATAGTCTGAACTCAGGATTATGGGGAATGGAGTGTGTGGATGTGTGTGTTGTCCGGGGTGGAGCGCCCTCTGATGGTCATCCTGGACACTCTCACTGATGACCGGTACAGTCACACATCATAGAAACATCTTCACTTTTATTAATGTTTATAAAATAAATGTAAATAAACATGGTGACATGCATGTGCTCTTTTTAATGGAGGACAGGACCTGTTGGGTAATCTTTAATTTTTGAATAAATGTTTATATTATTGCTAATTCCTCCATACATAGATATTAATATAAACTAGATGTACCGCATGGCGGTACAAAATATGACCGCCGCTCAGGCCTGCACTGGCTTTCCACAAAAATAAATGACGTGGAGCAATTTGGCTGTATTGCGTGTTTATGTATATAAGTTGTATATTTTAAAAGACTGTCTGGAGTATTCCTGTGGATCATGGATAATTTAGAGTTTTGTAATTATTTGCCATTACTATTTAAGTTTTATATCAAAAGTCATTAGTTTAGACACTTAACATCCATAATGTGAAAACGTCACATCCATAACAGTGGTTTTCCCTACATAATGTATTACAAAAATGAGTTTCAAAAACACACTTATTGTGTTCAAGCAAGTCTTTTTCATGCTACATCAGCAGTTTGTTTAATAATTCACAGACAATTTCTACAAACCTCTACCAAACGGTTGAGGTACCTGTTGATGGTAAAAGTCAGTTATCTGACTTTGGCATGGGTTTGTTGTGTTTTACTGAAATAAAAAAAAAAATTTCCCCAAAAAAGTGGTTTTATCTTGTAGCCCTGGTCCCAGAGTTTTAAAAAAACAATGTTAACAAAATTAAACTCATTCCCACTGTACCTAGTAGAACACTTAAGTAAATGTCCCATTGAAATTAATGGGATTTTATGGATTTAGGTGAAGAAATTAATGGGATTTTATGGATTTAGGTGAAGAAAGTGTACACATAATACATTTTGGTCTGTACCATGAAGAGAAAACTGATTCAACTATATAAACTATATATTTTCTGAAAGCGTAGACTCTCAGGATGTGATCTAACATGGCATGAAACATGTCCCACCCACCTCATTAGTATACTGCCCAAGCATAACACATTGGGTATTGGTAAATCGGGTATATGGCTGATACCTAAAAAAAGTAGTAGTATGTGCATGTCTGTCTGTGTGTGTGTGTATGTGTGTGTGTGTTTGTGTATGTGTGTGTCTGTCTCTGTGTGTGTGTGTGTGTGTGTGTGTGTCTGTGCGTGTATGTATGCGTGCGTACATGTGTGTGCGCATGTGTGTTTGTGTGTGTGTGTCTGTGCATGTGGATTTGTATGTGTGTGTATGGGTGTGTGTCTGTGCGTGTGGATGTCAGTGTGTGTGCATGCTTGCGTTTGTTTGTATTCCTGCATGTGTGTGTGTGACAGTATCATCCTAAACCAGCAACCCTTCGCTCAACAGTACCATCTACAGGCCGATGAGTGTACAGTCACTAAATGTGCACATAAATGAATTTATTTTATACCCCCCCATGGATGAAATTCTACGAAACAAACTTAGCATACCCCCAGAGGATGTCAAGTTAATCATACACATGAAATATGGTGCAGTTCTGAACATCTCAACTGAAGATAGGGGCGATTAAAGCAGAATAATATTGCATTTTCATTTTTTATGGGAAGGGGCGCAAATC
The DNA here is from genome assembly GCA_022829025.1 of Squalius cephalus. NCBI lineage: Eukaryota > Metazoa > Chordata > Actinopteri > Cypriniformes > Leuciscidae > Squalius > Squalius cephalus. Next base: position 28,211,461 of record CM040815.1, read on the forward strand.
ACAAATGAGTGATTATGGGCTAGGTTGATGTGGGCCCTTAAGACCAACATACCATAAAAATTTCTTCATCCTCTGTGCCACGGTTCAGGTAGTTATTTAGGAAAAACTGCATTTTTTGGCCCAGTGCGGGGGGGGGGGGGGGGGGGGGGTGGGCTGGGGGAGTGGGGCAACTAGGGCAAACTGAAATCACTCAGAGCTCAAATGTGTCACTGATCTATAAGAGCTCAAAATCTCTTTCTGAAATCTATAATTATTAAGAGTGTCAGATTAATTTAGATGGTTTTATTTCAGATGCAAGTGTGACGATGTTATTTCAGATCCTCCTTTGAGCAGCTGCAGTTTCAGTTCAGTCACTGTGACTCTGACTGACGGAGGTTTTTGTACGACTCTTTATCACTGTGTGAACACATAATCACCCACACATTTATTATTAGAATCTGTTCTGCAATGGAAACTCTGACAGTAATAATGTCCAGCATCTTCAGTCTGGACTCCACTGATGGTCAGAGTGAAATCACTGTTAGATCCACTGCCACTGAATCTAGATGGAGTTCCTGACTGGAGGCGGTTTGTGTAATAAATCAGGAGTTTAGGAGCTTCTCCAGGTTTCTGGAAGTACCAGCTCAGAGCAGATTTTCCACCATAACAGCAGTCTGGATCTCTACTGGTTTTACAGGTTACAGCGACTGATTGTCCAGTTTCATAGAGCCGCTCTGAGGGAGTTTGAGTCACTGTCTCCTGCCCAACAGATTCTGACAAGAGAGAAAGATTAGAAATCACACACACTTTTACAACCTTATATCTTCACAACACACATAAAGATAACGAGTGAATAACGTTTGTAATCTTGACTGACACAAACCTCGACATAACACTGCCAGCGTCCAGATCAATATGGTGATGAAAGTCATTTTTGTAGGTTGAAGGTTCAGTTCTAGTGAAAAACAGTTGTTGATCATGTTTGATGTTTGACAGAGTTATAAACACATGCAGAGCACTGAAGCGTGTGTCGCTCATGTAAAACACACTCTATGCAAACGCTTCAGGAGTCACAGATTTAACTTTAATGTGCTTTCATTGAGACTTCACAAACATTTCACGAGTTCACATGTTAATATGATCCTTTATTGATATAAAGCAATATTTTCTGAGTGTGAGTGTGATATTGCTTTGATACAACAGTTTAATGAACAAGGATCTATTATTGAGTACTTTATATTTTTAGTCATTTATATTGCCAGTAGTTATTCACTAACTGAAAGTTACGGCTAACTGAAATATTTCCAGACGAAACCACAGTAAAACAAACCAGTGCGACTCTGAGAAACACAATCGTGGCCTAATAGTTAGAGAGAGTCAGAGAGGTTTAATGCAGAGGACAAACTCTGAGTTTGGGTTTCCACACTTGGCCTTCATATGTCACTTTCACAATAGTTCCTGAATGAATCAGTGTTTTTAATCGGATGATAAAGTTAATGGCTGCATCTGAAATCACATCTTCCCTTCTGTATAGTAGGCAAAAAACAGTGTGTGACAAAAGAAGGATGTCCGAATTGACAATACTCATAAAACCAAAAAGTACTCGGATGACCGACTGCTTTTGGAGAGATCCTGAAGTGTGATACGATGGACACTTTACTATCCCATGAGGCCACAGGAGAGGATCTGTGAATGACAGTGAAGAGATGCAACTGACGCTGGTAGATCACATGATAATGACAACATGGCGAATGTAGTACGTCTGGATTACACACACACACTCATTTATACTATATAGAACTGAGTTTTTTAGTGGCTGTGAAGTAATTACTAAAATCAAAATAAGTATCTACTCGAGAGAGTGTGTGATTTCAGCGCTTCTTTCAGCTTTTTCTACTGATTCAGAGACTTCATCCTTCGAAGGCCGATTGCCTCACAGCGGCTCGATGAAGTCTGTCTCAACTCAAAAGCTCCTTCAAATGCGTCTCCATTTCCCTTGAAACAACACTCACATTTCCCATTTAACACTCAGTCTGACCTTCACGGCCTTCGAAGGATCCAGACTCTGAATTGACCGTTCACAAAGACCCGCCCCCTTAGTTACTGTTGCTATGTCCGATAAGCGACGCCGCTCTCACGCCACACGTTCTCACGCAGTGAAACACACATCGCAGAGCAGAGAAACTGACAACACACTGAGACAAGACAGACCAGGGTACTTTTGATATGAAACAAAGTCTCACCTTTCAAATTTGGTCATTTTTTAAAGACATTTAAACAATAAATGCCATTTTGTGGCTCTTTAATGTGTCTGACAGATCGCTGTAGAGTCTCAGTTAAAGCTGCTCGTGAAGGATCATCTCTTCCTTCTAGTTCATTTATCATCAGAACATCAGAAGGAATGTTGTTTTAACAGCGGAAAGACGTCAGTACACTTCGTTTCTCAAGTTTAAATCGTCCAGCGTTAATCTACTAACTCTCCTGACTGCTTTGTCGGACAAAATGGCGGATGGCGGATTATGATTAGTCAGATCGCCTGTCAATCAAACGGGACGCAGCCATTGACATTAGTCGACTAATCGCACATGTATATTAATAAGCCATATCAATAATAATAATAAGCCTTTCATTTCCTATATATAATACATCAGCTAATCAGCGCTCAAGCTTGTCACAGCGCTCCGGCAAACTACAGAGAACCGCCGGTAATGATCTGTCCCTCACAGACTGAGTGACTTCACCACAAGTTAATTTTTTCTGCGCTTAACCGACGAATAAACTTTTTCGTTGACTAAGCCTCTTCTAGTCGACTAAAAGTAGTTGAATATGAAGGAGCAGCTCTACACTCAATTCACTCTCTTGTCGCGATTTGTTTTATTTCAGATGCAAGTGTGACGATGTTATTTCAGATCCTCCTTTGAGCAGCTGCAGTTTCAGTTCAGTCACTGTGACTCTGACTGACGGAGGTTTTTGTACGACTCTTTATCACTGTGTGAACACACGATCACCCACACAATTATTATAAGAATTTGTTCTGCAATGGAAACTCTGACAGTAATAATGTCCAGCATCTTCAGTCTGGACTCCACTGATGGTCAGAGTGAAATCACTTTTAGATCCACTGCCACTGAATCTAGATGGAGTTCCTGACTGGAGTTTTTTTACATAATAAATCAGGAGTTTAGGAGCTTCTCCAGGTTTCTGTGAGTACCAGAATAAACCTTCATCCCCATCACTCCATCTCTGCACACTTCTGCTGGTTTTACATTTGATATTCACAGTTCCTCCTGGTTGTGCTGCTGTTATTGAGGGACTCTGAGTGACGGTGATCTGTCCTCTACACTCTGAAACACAACAAGAAGAAAATACACTCAAAACTTTGACAATATACTTGAAGAAATGAATTAATATCAAACTTGTGCTCCACAAACCTTGAGCAAACGCTGTGAGAGTCCAGATGAAGATGATGATGAAGGTCATGTTGATGAAGATTGTTGTGTGTGTCAGTGATGAAGTGTTAAACTCACAGCACTATAAACACTCTCACACACTGAAGATCTGATCAATATGCAAACACACTCCACATCATTTCCCTGAAGACAGAAGAAACACTGTTTTGTCTTTTAGTGTCTTTGCTAATAAACTTCTGTGGATCATTTTCAGAAACAGAAACTCATGATTTACTTCATGTTATTTTGGGTCGATCTTCTCGCTCTAAACACTGTTTTAATGATCAGTTTCATTCAGACTTTGATGCTGAGAGAATTTAATACCTGAGCTGCAGATTTATATCATCCATGATACTGTATAACAGGTCAAAGGTCATTCAATAGAGAATGACCATCTAAATCTGGCTGAAGATTTCATTATAAAGCAGGTCAATAGAATTAGCAGAGTTTAGATCACATGTGTTTGTAAATGTGATGAATGTATTTCGGGACTGATTATGAAACAAAGGATTTCAGCCTTCATTCAATATCAAGTATTAATTTTTAAGATTAATTCTCTGGGCTATTTTTTAGATGAAGATTTTGTGGCTCTTTTTTGATTAATCATGTTTAATGTTGAGAAGATCTGCAGATGAGTCTCACATCAGTGTGTGTGTGTGTGTGTGTGTGTGTGTGTGTGTGTGTGTGTGTTCATTTGAGTGTGACGGAGGTTTTTGTACGACTCTTTCACTAGAATGAAACACTGTGGTGGACTTTCGGTGGAGGAACTAAACTGACGATCAGTAAGTCTCTTCAATTCTCCAATTTAAAAAAAAAATATTATTTATTTGTTTTGTTTTTAGGTTATTTTAGCAAGCATTTGGCAACAAGATTAAAAAAAAAAAAAAAAAGTTTAAATAAAAAAAATGAACTGCAGTATTTCATGGCGAATTTGATTGTTTCACAATTTCTTTAAATTTGTCTGTTATTTTACAAAAAAAACACTTTTATTCCCTGAGATTTCATCACGTTTATCTTTTTTTTATTTCAAAGGATATTTCATATTGTTTTAAAATCGTCTTTTTACATGAGTAATTTCATATATTATAATTGCTAACATTCTTTGTTTTTTAATATGTTGATTGCAATATTATTGTAATATTATATTGAATGTAGTTTGTAATATTGTTATATTTTCTGTCATATTCAGTTTTTTTTAAAGTACATAATTGTGTGCATAATTCTTGATAAATGTAACTGCTAATACTTTTGCAAAAGTTTGATTGTACGGATAAAATAATTATATTTTTTAATTTGAAAAATTCATCATTTGAAATTAAATTTGCTGATAATTATGATTATGAGAGTCTTAAGAATTTTTCAAAATTCATTTTTTTAGGCGTCATCATCAGACAAATAGAACGATTTGAAAAATTCATTAGTTGAACTGAAATTTGCTGATAATGATTTTTCAAAATACAGTTAATAATTAGAAATGATTATTCAGAAAATATTTTTACTTTTTATATTATTATTATATTTATTTTATATTTCAAATTACTGTGAGATTCGCTGTATATCATGTCTGCTTTACAGAACTGATTAATATTTCAAATTACTTGATACATTTTTTAGTACTAGTGAATATTGATTTAACTGAGAATATTTTAAACTGAATTCAGGATATTTGTGGTTTATGAATGAAAATGATTGTGATTTCTACTATATGACCATGTCTGACATCTAACTGTGTGTGTGTGTGTGTGTGTGTGTGTGTGTGTCCAGCGGGTCCCTCCGTGTCTCCCTCCGTGTCTCTGCTGTCTCCCTCTTCTCTGCTGATCTCTGGAGACCCCCCCGCTCTGCTCTGCCTGCTCAGCTCTTACTCTCCACAGGGGGCGACGGTGAGCTGGACGCTGGACGGGTCAGAGGTCACCGAGGGGGTTCAGACCAGCGCAGAGAGCGAGCGGGACGGTCTCTACAGTCGCAGCAGCGTCCTGAGCCTCAGCAAAGCACGCTGGGAAGCCGCAGAGCGCTTCGTCTGCAGAGGAACACATGCCGGAGCTGCTCACGAGGCCTCGTTCCTCAAGAGCTCCGAGTGCTGATGTTTCTCCAGTGAAGACCAGCGTATCTGAGCGTCACGTGATTTACAGCTCAATACTGAAGCAGTCTGTCAATGTGCTGCCATTGCTGTTCATTCAATAAAGCTTCATCTGAACGCAAGCGCACATTTGTGTTGGACTGCATCATTGATCAGTGTGTCGTTCCTTCAAAGTCCTGCACTAAAGTTTCAGCGGCTTTTGATTGATTGGAATTAGGGGTGTAACAATAATTACAGTGGATAGTGACAATATGTATCGTATTATTCACCCAAAATGTAAGTTTAGGAAGTTTAAAGGGTTTTCGTGTCACTACTACATTAAACTACTGTATATAATGTTGAATATAATGTATAATAATGCAATGGGGGAATATTTGTGGGTCCTGATAATGCCAAATGTCTGATGTTACCAGTAAAAAGTGTCCTACATTATTTTAGATATATCTAGTCAGAGACATCAAGCATATTCGTCTGAAATAATTCAGTATTTTCATCTTCAGAATCATGAATATTGTTATTCTGGTGTCTCTATTGTCCTGCATTGGGTTATCAGCACCAAGTCCAAGCCTATTCATTTACACACACAATGTTAAACCAAATTGACCATTTTGATGGAGTATGGCAATAATATGGTATTGTGAGTTCAGGATGGTGACATAAGGGTCTCGTTACACCCCTAATTGTAATAGTTGAGAACAGCTGCATTCAGCAGTAAATGTGAAATGAAGCTCTTGGGGTTTGAACATGGTCACTGGAGACGAGCTGCTCTATTCTGAGACCGTCACAATCACTAAACCTGACAATGCAAAAGAGATCTTCAACTGAAACGCTCTGAACTGGAACAGTTTCTCCTGTGCTTATGGATTCATTAGTCAGTTTGTTAATAAGATTTCATCTTTATGAGTTATATGTTGGCTCATCACAACCCACACTATATTCACACATAAACAAACTTTAATCTTTATTATAAAAAATTAACTAAAAACAAATTTCCACTATACATGGATGTGTTAAATTGCACACACACACACACACACACACACACACACACACACACAAACACACAAACACACACACACACACACACACACACACACACACACACACACACACACACACACACACACAAACACACACACACACACACACACACACACACACACACACACACACACACACACACACACACACACACAAACAAACAAACATCAGTATGAAATGTTGATATTGATCCAATGTTTGATAAAGCTGTTATATATATAGCACTGTTAAATTACACAATAAATATAAAATACATAGGAAATTATTATTATTATTTTTTGATTGTGGACTGCACCTATTTGGTAATCTCATCTTTAATTTCAAAATTAATTTAAAAATTCTATGTAAAGATATTAATTAAAATTATATACATGTTCATCTGCTCTGAAATTGAGAGTTGTGTTTTGTGATGCTGTTAATATATGAAGGATAAACTTGATAAAATCGATAGACTTATTAAACTGATCAAGCAGAACATCTTTATGATGCAGTGATTCAGTTTAGAAAGAAGAATGAGGATAAATCATAAATGCAGAAAAACAAAAATATGGTGAAAGATTGAAAAATAAAGATAACAGGTGAAAAATTACTTATGAAAAATCATGATCAAAGCTGTAATATAGGCTACTGACGAAGCTCAAACTTTTATATTATTATAATATATTGATATAATAATGTTATTGCTTATTATAAGATCGTATTGCTTTTCTTATGATGTTTTATAAACAAAGCTCGGGAGGAGCACGTTCAAATAATCAATCAATCAACTCGTCATCAAACAATTACCATGTCTATTGTCTACCCTATCAGCATGAGAGGAAGCATATTCACTCTGTCAACTCATCTAACATTCACTGACAGTTTTCAGCATTTGGCCCTGCTCTACCTTCCTAACATTTCCGAAATGAGCTCTCCTGTCCAATAAAGAATCTTTCGTCCTTCAGGAATCTTTGCCGCAAAGCCCGCAATCCTCTGGTGTTATCTCGCGGGCATCAGGCCCAAACAAACGGGTCCTCGCCACCACGGGCGAAACATCCGCGATCTTCTTCCGCGCATTTCTCTAAACCGAACCATTCAATAATTCCTGTAATAGAGAAATGGACAATAAGACCCGCCGAGCACCACACTCGCGTCTCGGGCAATGCCGCCCTCTTCACACGAAGAAACGGACCTTCCTCCAGGACCAGGCCGCCGCAGCAGGCCCTCAGTAAGCCGCGCCGCAGATTCATGGTGCCTTCACGTGCTATGGTAATTATGGTAAATACCAAAAGCCGACATGGAAAATGCACATGAACACCCCCTCATGTGGTATTTTCCACTGGGCAACTCGTAGAATATTTTGATGCACGAGTTGCCGAGATGAGATAACCTTTGACCTTTTCAAAATGGCGGAGAGCAACGCAAGAGTCGTGAATACTGTTAGCGGATAGTTTTTGTAGCCTATACAATGTTGTGTCATTAACGATTGTAATATAATGCGTTAACACTCAATTTTCAACTTCGCTGCAATTTCCTTGGTTCATATTTAATCATTTTATGTCATGTTTTATTTTTTTTTTATTATTAATTATGTTTTAATCATCAGAAAGCACCACATTTACGTTTTTTTTTTTTTTGTAAAGATAAAAAAGATACTCTACTGACACAGACCTTGCGGGTACTACATTACGACAACAAAAGCACTTGAACACAACACACTGGTAAATACCAGTTCACAAGTGGAAAATATCATCTTTTCCATAGCACGTGAAGGCAGCATCAGTCCCAGCCGGCCAGCTCACACTCTCAACTCCCGCTGGCTCGACTCCGTGAGTGCTCAGCTCAAAACCTTATCGTTTTAATGTCCCTGGTTAAATTTCGCATCGCTTCAGTCGTTGAGTCACAAGCAGAGTTATGCCATCTGGATATTCATTTTGATCAGGGGAATACGTTTTAAATGGTGTCTGTTCAAAAAATGTGCAGTCATTAACACGCAGCTTCACTCACACGTACCAACGCTCGCACATTACGTTACAAAAATCGCTTAGAAACTTAGTTATAGCACCGATGTATTTTTATTTTTAAAGTAATTTAAAACCAAAGCTTCACCATTGGTAAAAATCTGATTCAGAATGAACAAAATCGGCAGGTAATGTGACCCATAAAAATGAAGAGAAAAAAATGTAAATAAAAATTCATACAAGCAGTGTGTTTCCACGGCAAAGTTAGTCCTTAGTGATTTTCAAACACAATTGGATAAATTCAAGGCGTGAAATTCTGTGAAAGCTTTGTCTTTCACCATAAGTGAGTCTCTTTTGAACTTCACTAAATAAATCAACCAGCAACAGATAAAGGAACAAACGATCATCTAAATCAGATTGTACTTTGCTGTTTGATGATCAAACAATGACTACAGTATCAAATCGATGCGTCAGAGGTGAATATACGCAGGTTATAAACCGTTTAGGCTTCTCATCTATTCATTCAAAATAAATAAAATAAAAATAATTTAGCAATCGATCTCTCAGTCCCACACGGTTTCCGGTGAGCTTTGGATTCCAGTCACCCAGGATAAACCATGGGTCTAGCCACATCCATTGAATTCTGGGCATTAAATTGGATACAGTTAATTTCCAGGCCGCACTGCACGAGGAGAAATCAAAGGATATTTCTGGTCTCACCCACCTTTCCAGACATTTGAAACTGTCCTAAACGTGAACTGCTATCTTTGATCAGCCACTTAAACTTCAGATGCGCATAATCCTGCAAGGCTGCCCTCTAAAGTCTAAACCTACAAGCTCACCATATCCACCTTTCCCCACCGTTCCCGCAGGATCCCACTCGCTTCTCACATTGGCACAGCAGTATCATCTCCTCCGCTCCCACAGCAGCTCCGTCTCTGGCGTTCCTCTGGTTAACCTTCTTCACTGTCACAGCAGTCCATTCTGCTCCCACTGGAGTCCAGTTTCTCTGGCTAACCTTGCCTTCACTGCCGCAGCAGTGATGTCCCCTCACGCTCCTGCAGGATCTCAGTTTCTCTAGCTAATGTTCTCCACTGCCGCAGCAGTGATGTGACCATCGGCTCCCGCAGGAGCTCAGTTTCTGTCTAACCTTCCTTAAACAATGGAACGGCCTGTCCTTTTTTATAATAATCTGATTTCTCCCTGTGGATATCCAACTGTTCACCGACGCAGCTCCCTCTATCGGTTTCGGGGGATTCTACCAAGGCCGTTGGTTCACGTTTACATGGCCCGCCCAGCTGTTAGACACACCGCAGTCACTAACATCCTCAGTGCTGTTCGAGTTGTATCCTTTAGTGGTAGCAGCTTTCCTGTGGGGTAAAGAATGGTCCTCTAACAGCATCATTGTGCACTGCAACAACGAAGCAACCGTGCATTGCATCAACAAAAGCCGCTCAAATTTCCCCCACACTAATGCCTCTCCTAAGATGCCTCATTTGGATTGCAGCCTGTGATTATAACTGCAAAACATGTTCCCAGGTCCAAAAATCAAATAGCTGACTCTCTCCGTTTTGCTTTCCAGAAATTCAGGTCGCTGGCACCAGACGCGGACCCATTCCCAACCTCAGTACCTCACTATTCAGAGCTGATATCCACATAAACCACCCATTGAAACCACTTCTTGACGCCTCTCTTAATTCCATTCTTCAAGCCGTTTCACCCAGCACCCTCCAATCCTACTTAACCGCATGGAAGCATTTTAAGTCTTTCCACTTCACATACAACCTGCCTTTTCCCAATTTTTCTCTGCTCGCCATCACTTCATTCATATCCTATTTCAACAGTATCGAGAACTGCAATGCTCTTCTGGCTGGACTTCCATCATGTGCAACTAAACCTCTACAAATGATTCAGAACGCTGCAGCTCGTCTTGTCTTCAACGAACCCAAAAGGGCCCACGTCACTCCTCTGTTCATCTCTCTGCACTGGCTACCTCTCGCTGCTCGCATCAAGTTCAAGGCATTGACGCTCGCTTACAGATCTATCACAGGCTCAGCTCACTCCTACGAGCCTACATCCCTACCAGAAGCCTACGGTCGATCAACGAGGGACGTCTCGTGGTTCCATCACAGAGAGACACAAAATCACTCTCCAGAACATTATCATTCACAGTTACATGCTGGTGGAATGCTCTCCCCACCCTCATCCGGAATGCAGAATCCCTGACAACATTCAGAAGACAACTGAAAACCCATCTCTTCCGTGAGCACTTAACCTCATAACCCAACCTACTCGCCCAGATGCCAGACAACCAATAACGTTAGACATACTTACTATATGCATCTCCACCCTCCGCCGAGGCTACCACTCCACCAACACTGCCCGCACACTGGACGCAATGTTCATAGTGGCTTTTTTCGGTTTCCTCAGATGCTCAGAACTCACCATCACTTCCAGCTTTAACCCAAAAGTCCGCCCCACAATCACAGATCTGTCAGTGCTAGACAACGAAACCATCTCCTACTTCATAAAGCAAAGTAAGACAGATCAAACCAGGAAAGGCCATTTCATATACCTTTTCAATCTCTCATCACCAATCCAACCGTACCAAACTCTCTCAGCCTACTTGCTTTTCAGAAATTCACAGACTAAATCCCCGTCTGACCCACTTTTCGCAGACGACTCCAACCGCCCCGTCAGACGTTTCTGGTTTCAAAAACACCTTAAGTCTGTTTTGCTCCACTCAGGCATCCCAGCAGACCACTTTTCCAGCCATTCATTTCACATAGGCGCAGCAACCACAGCTGCCCAAAAAGGCATCTCTCAGCAGCAGATCCAAGCACTTTGCCGCTGGTTATCGGAGGCCTTCGAGAGTTACATCCACTCAAATCGCTTCCATATCAAAGAAGCCCAACGAACCCCTCATCAGCTAATTCTTTTGCCAACTCCTCATACACCCAACCCTACAAGCCACCACTCCTGCAGGAGCCACGTTCCCCATCCTACCTCGCTTTTCTGCCACAGCAGTGCTATTTTCCGCTCCAGCAGGAGCTCAGATCTCCGTCCCACTCACCTTTCAGATCACAGTTTGAAAGCAAGTTATTTCCAACACCACAGCAGCATCACCTCTTCCTCCAAAAGGAGCCTTTTCTCCACCCAACTGGCTCTCCAGTCAGTTAAAAGCAAGTCAACCAAGTTCTTCTACTACAGCTAATCTACTCCACTCCCGCAGAAGTTCCGTCACTCCGTCCAAACTTGTCCACTGCCGCAGCAGTGTCATCTACTCCGCTCCCACAGGAGCTCAGTTCTATGTCCAAAATAGTTTTGGATATTTAAAAGCAAATTGAAAAGCAAGTTTGGTCCACTGCCGCAGCAGTGTCATCTCCTCCACTCCCACAGGAGCTCCGTTCCCCGCAGCAGTGTTTACTCTTCCGTTTCCACAAGCAGGCCCGGAGTGGGTAATCGGGAGAATCGGGAGTATTCCCGGTGGGCCGCTTCACTTTTGGGCCGGTCGAGGAAATTTTTTTTTTTTTTTTTTTTTTCACATTTCAATGTCACATCAGTTACATTAGGCTACAAACGTTCCGCATTCTGACACCGCAGCGCACAACTCAGCATGGGTTGTACCATGTGAGGGAGTTCTCCCCTCCCCTCCTATAGAAATGGTTGGGTCCATAGCCCGTCTTTTCAAAACGTTTTCTCAGGGAGGCTACCGCGGCACCGCCTGCGCCTACTGATAGCTGGGCCGGCCGTAACGGTAGGCTACGCGTCAGGGAGGATGGATGGGAGGAAGAGGCCAGGAGGTATGGAAGCTTTGTTTCCGCCACAGAATAAAACATTTTAAAAGATAATTGCGACTTTTTATCTCACAATTGCGAGTTTACATGAGAAAAAAAAATCAGAATTGCGAGATATAAAGTCATAATTGCGTGAAATAAAGTCGCAATTGCGTGATATAAAGTCAGAATTGCCTTAAATAAAGTCGCAATTGCATGTTATAAAGTCAGAATTGTGAGATATAAAGTCAGAATTGCCTGAAATAAAGTCGCAATTGCGTGTTATAAAGAATTGTGAGATATAGAGTCAGAATTGCGTGATATAAAGTCAGAATTGTGTGAAATAAAGTTGCGATTGCTTATTATAAAGTCAGAATTGCAATATATAAAGTCAGAACTGCGTGAAATAAAGTCGCAATTGCTTATAAAGTCAGAACGGCAAGATATAGAGTCAGAATTGTGTGATATAAAGCCATAAAACGTGTTATAAAGTCAGAATTGCGAAATATGAAGTCAGAACTGCAAGATATGGAGTCAGAATTGTGAGATATAAAGTCAGAATTGCGTGATATAAAGTCGCAATTGCTTATAAAGTCAGAACTGCAAGATATAGAGTCAGAATTGTGAGATATAAGTCAGAATTGCGTGAAATAAAGTCGCAATTGCGTGTTATAAAGTCAGAATTGCGAAATATAAAGTCAGAATTGTGTGAAAAAGTTGCAATTGCTTCTTATGCTTCTTATAAAGTCTAAGTGAATTATTATTTAACCTTTACATCATTTGTTAACCCATGGTATTAATACAAACTACACAATAGTACGAGCTGAACTGTTGCTTCATTTATCCAATTAAAAAAAAAGTGTTAATTTGGAATTCCACCATGGAAAAAGTGGGCCGGTCTTGGGCCTGAAACTCCCGGGCTGAAAAGTGGCCCCACTCCGGCCCTGTCCACAAGTACTCTATTATCCATCCTTTGCCATCAGATTGTTGAAAAGCAAGCCAAAGCAAGTTTGATCCAATGCCGCAGCAGGTTCATCTCTAGAGCTAGTTCTCCATCAAACTTGCTTCCACTGCAGCGGTTATACCATTCTCCTCCGCTTCCGCAGAAGTACATCACATATGACCATCCCCAGCCTACCACCTTAGAGGCCCACCCATCTGACGTCATGAAAATCAACTCCCGTCCGATGTCACAAGAAGCCTTCCAGCGACTTACCCCTTTCCACTTTTGATACCTTAAGCTTTGCACTCTGCAAGTTTTTGGGGGGGTCATCAACATCATCCTGGCGGCTGTCCTGCATTTATTAGCAGCTTTTGGGGGGAGTACTCTGGGTTCGGGCAGAATACCGAGCCCGGAGCCCTCTCCTCGGACAGCACGCCAAATACGCATTTATTCTATCTGACTTATTTGTAAGTGTGAACTCGTGTGTGTGTGTGTGTGTGTGTGTGTGAGAGAGAGTGTGTGTGAGCAGCTGCAGTTTCAGTTCAGTCACTGTGACTCTGACTGACGGAGGTTTTTGTACGACTCTTTATCACTGTGTGAACACTGGACCACTGTGTACACTCTTACAGTAATAATGTCCAGCATCTTCAGTCTGGACTCCACTGATGGTCAGAGTGAAATCACTGTTAGATCCACTGCCACTGAATCTAGATGGAGTTCCTGACTGACGGACATTTGCTGCATAAATCAGGAGTTTAGGAGTTTCTCCAGGTTTCTGTAAGTACCAGAACATACAGGGTGCCGAGTTGCAGGTTCCTACATTACTACTGAGTTTACAGCTCATCTCTACAGTTTCTCCTGGTTTGGCAGGTTTCACAGGAGTCTGAGTCACTGTGATCTGAGATCTACAGCCTGAAAAACAAATAATTTCTCAGTTTAAAGTATATATTATTTTACATATTGTTAAGCTGTGTAAAAATTATATTTAAATGATTTATTTCAAATATAAACTGTTCACCTTGTAGTATAAAGCAGTATAACAGTGTCCAGATGAAGAAGATGATGAAGGTCATGTTGATGAAGATTGTTGTGTGTGTCAGTGATGAAGTGTTAAACTCACAGCACTATAAACACTCTCACACACTGAAGATCTGATCAATATGCAAACACACTCCACATCATTTCCCTGAAGACAGTCACTCATTAACAGACACAAAACACAATCACTGAAGTGAGAACAGAGTAAAATTAATGTTTTTCATAATATTTGATCTTCTACAATAGCCAAAATGTTAAAAATGATATAATTCAATTTAGTTCTGAATACATAGACCAACTTCAGTATATGAACCTGAATATCTGCTGTGAGAATATTTTTCCTATTCCTAATATCTTCCCAAATTTTTACACCAAATCCATGTGTGTTCCTGCAGTTTAGGTTAATAGGTTAATCCCCTTCAGCTAAATACTCTTAGACAGCGATGCCATAGAAATGTACAGAGCTAACGCAAAAACGGTCATTCAAAGACAAAACTCTAATGATGGCCGTGGACTTGTTTCTCTAAGGTCTATAACTAGAGGAGGTTCTGAAGAGTCTTAAAGGATATTTCACATAATAATGAAAACCTGTCACAATTTACTCACTCTCATATGCTTGTTCCAGTCATGTAAGATTTTCATTTCTTCTGCATAAACTTGATAAATGTCTACTCACATGCATTGAAATACGTGGTGCACATGAGACCAGTGACCAACAGGGGGAGCAAGAGACAATCCATCAGGAGCAGAAGGTAAAAGTTCATAAATGTAAATCAAAGACATAAGCTCTGCTCAAATTTATTTTGTTGGTTAGAATTTGCTTTATGTGAGTGAAATATAGGCTATTTTTTTAAATGGCAGATGACTGGAAAAGTCATGGAAATTCATTGAATCATACGATGAAGAGGACTGACTGAAGTATAAACCAGAGAATATAGGCTATGCAAACGGTAGTATAGTAACGCTGTTGTTTTCACACAACCTCATTTGTAATCTTATTAAAATAAGCCATTAAGACATCATGGATTTAATTACTTCCAGATCATTTGATTAGATTGTTCACTTGAGCTTTCTCAATCACTGTGTCTGATCTGTGGTATATTCTGTGAAAGTAATGAGAAGATTTTAAAAAGAAAAACAAATCTTTGATCATACGCCAAATATGGAAATCATAATGTGGCCAAAGGTAAATTATTAGAAACAGAAATGAGCCCATTTGGTCCAAAAGGTTTCTCTCTTTCACTGCTCATTTTGCTCTGAATCAGTTCATCTGTGACTCTTGTACATGAGGATCTAAACAGCGGCTTTATGGAAAATGATTAATAATCTATTCAAGCAATAACATCTTTATGATTCACTTTACAGTTTGAGTGTATGAATAAGAAGAAAAAATAACCATGCTTTATAAAAATACATGAACAACCATATGAGAATAGATGAACCAACAATTATCTGAAAAAATATGATCAAAATAATTTCTTATCTTCAGTAATATTAATTAAGTGCTGAAAAATAGATATTAAATTAATTTTTGTGTTTCTTCACTGTTGAGTGTGTGTGTGTGTGTGTGTGTGTGTGTGTGTGTGTGTGTGTGTGTGTGTGTGTGTGAAAGTGTTTGAGCAGCTGCAGTTTCAGTTCAGTCACTGTGACTCTGACTGACGGAGGTTTTTGTACGACTCTTTATCACTGTGTGAACACATAATCACTGTTGATCCTGTGGCGACTCATACAGTAATAATGTCCAGCATCTTCAGTCTGGACTCCACTGATGGTCAGAGTGAAATCAGTTCCTCCAGATCTTCCTTTCCCACTGAATCGACTGAGACTGTTATCATAGAGCTCATCTACAGCTTTAATGATGAGTTTAGGAGCTTCTCCGTGTTTCTGCTGATACCAGTATAAACCCCAGCTATATATCCCAGCATCAGTTTTACAGTCTATAGTGGCGATTTCTCCTACAGAAACATTCACAACTTCAGGCTGAGTCACAGTGATTCCTCTGGACGCTGTTGACAACAACATTATATGAGTTTCATCAAATGACATGAACATTAAAGACTCAGAAATGACAAGCTTTGACTTCTGTTACCTGGAATAAAAGCGGTCAGAATCCAGATGAAGCTGCTGAAGAGATTCATGGTGTGTGTTGGGTTTGTACCGTGGTAAACAGCAGTGTGTTATAAAGTGTGTGAGTCTGAAGGCTATAAACACTCGGAGAGCTGAAACACGTGCCGATGCAAAGTGACTCTCTGAGCAAAAAGCAGCTGGAGGAAAACACACATGAAAATGAACACATGCAGAAGAAACTGATCCAGTTTTGTGGCCTTTAATGTGTTTTATTCTCATGATCCAGTGGAGTGTGTTTTCACTTCTGTAGGAGTTTACAAATCATTTCTTCTTTATTCTGCACGAGTCTCTGCTTCAGAGTTCAGACTTTCTGATCAATCAAATGACAGTTTCATCACTAAAAGAAACAAGTATTTCACTGTGAACTCCATTAAAGGGCAAAGGTCATTCCAGAGGTCACAGGTCATCAACACTTATTAAAATGCTTTGAGAAACACATGATCATTTAGAGACTCCCAGTTCAGATGTGTAAAGATCAGTACAGACTCTTTCTGATTATATTATTTATTTAGATTTAATAGTTTTCATGCATTAAGAGACATTTAGAGACGATGAGACTGTTCTATAATCCTGATGTTGAGTCTCATATCAGTGTGTGTGTGTGTGTGTGTGTCTGTGTGTGTGTATGCCTGTGTGTGTGTGTGTGTGTGTGTTCATTTGAGTGTGACGGAGGTTTTTGTACGACTCTTTCACTAGAATGAAACACTGTGGTGGACTTTCGGTGGAGGAACTAAACTGACGATCAGTAAGTCTTTTCTATTCTCTAATACAAATGTTCTTTAATAAGGAAATTTTAATTCATTCATTTTATTTTATTTTTAGATTATTTCAGCAAGATATTTTTTAGTGATGATCTTAAAATCCCATGAATGAGCCTTAAAAAACATCTAAAAGATGTTCTTATTTGTCAACAAGATAATTCATTTATTAATATGTTTTTGAAAAGCAATTTATCCTTTAACTATTTTATTATTTAATTTGGTTTTACATTGCATATTGTTTTTAAATGTTATTTTTAATTTTACATTAACAATTTAATTATTATTGGTAACATTTGATTGTATTTTAATGTAGCCTATGGATTGCAGTATTTTATGATATATTAAATTATTTCTTGATATAAATAATTTTGTCTATAATTAGTAATAGTAAATTTAACAATTAAGGGTTTTTAAATGCATCCAAAGTTTGATAATACAATGTTTGTGTAAGCGTCATCATCAGACAAAGAGATATTTAGTTAATAAGCATTTTAAAAATCAACAATTTAAACTATTTGCTGATGATTATGATTGTAAGTGTCTTAACAGCAGAATTTAAAATATATATTGAAACTTTGCTGAAAATTACAATTAAATTTTTTTGGGAGTATCAAAATGTATGAATATTTTTACAAATTTATATTGAAATTATTATTTAATATTGATTTCAAAATCTTATGAAGAAATCACAATAAATTAATACATTTTCATGTGGACAATGTTTTTAAAAATTAGATTGAGATTAAAATGTTCTGTAACTTCTGAAAATAATAAAATAAGCATTTTTTATTATTTCTTTTTTAATTAAATTTTATAATTTGTATAGCTATTTTAAATGTCATATTTCATTTTACATGAATATTTAAACTCTTATTGCTAACATTTAGTTAATTTCTGACTGCAGATACTTTAAAATCTATTCAATAATTTCTCCATTTATAATGTTTTCTATAATTCTTGGTAAATGTAACTATTAAGGGCTTTTTCAAACGCATGAAACAAAAGTTGTATAATGTGGACAAAATAAATATATTTTTTTATAATTTTCATCAGACAAAAAGAAACTCAGTTGAAGAGCATTTTGAAAATTAATCATTTAAACAATTTAGAGTTTCTGAATAGCAGAATATTTTCAAAATACAATTAATATTGAAATGATCATTTAAATTAGTTTTCTAGATCTTATAACGACATCACAATATAACCATCAATTTACTTGGACAATGTTTTTCAAACTCATTCTGTGGATCATTTAAAATGTAACTTGTATATTTAAAATCAAATGATCATTCATGAATGTGTGTGTGTGTGTGTGTGTGTGTGTGTGTGTGTGTGTGTGTGTGTGTGTGTGTCCAGCGGGTCCCTCCGTGTCTCCCTCCGTGTCTCTGCTGTCTCCCTCTTCTCTGCTGATCTCTGGAGACTCCTCCGCTCTGCTCTGCCTGCTCAGCTCTTACTCTCCACAGGGGGCGACGGTGAGCTGGACGCTGGACGGGTCAGAGGTCACCGAGGGGGTTCAGACCAGCGCAGAGAGCGAGCGGGACGGTCTCTACAGTCGCAGCAGCGTCCTGAGCCTCAGCAAAGCACGCTGGGAAGACGCAGAGCGCTTCGTCTGCAGAGGAACACATGCCGGAGCTGCTCACGAGGCCTCGTTCCTCAAGAGCTCCGAGTGCTGATGTTTCTCCAGTGAAGACCAGCGTATCTGAGCGTCACGTGATTTACAGCTCAATACTGAAGCAGTCTGTCAATGTGCTGCCATTGCTGTTCATTCAATAAAGCTTCATCTGAACGCAAGCGCACATTTGTGTTGGACTGCATCATTGATCAGTGTGTCGTTCCTTCAAAGTCCTGCACTAAAGTTTCAGCGGCTTTTGATTGATTGGAATTAGGGGTGGAACAATAATTACAGTGGACAGTGACAATATGTATCGTATTATTCACCCAAAATGAAAGTTTAGGAAGTTTACAGGGTTTTCGTGTCACTACTACATTAAACTACTGTATATAATGTTGAATATAATGTATAATAATGCAATGGGGGAATATTTGTGGGTCCTGATAATGCCAAATGTCTGATGTTACCAGTAAAAAGTGGCCGACATTATTTTAGATATATCTAGTCAGAGACATCAAGCATATTCGTCTGAAATAATTCAGTATTTTCAGCTTCAGAATCATGAATATTGTTATTCTGGTGTCTCTATTGTCCTGCATTGGGTTATCAGCACCAAGTCCAAGCCTATTCATTTACACACACAATGTTAAACCAAATTGACCATTTTGATGGAGTATGGCAATAATAGGTCTAAGGTCTAAGGTCTAAGACCTTGAATGACTTCCGCCCTGTAGCTTTAACCTCCATAATGGCTAAATGCATGGAGAGGGTTGTCAGTAAACATCTTACCTCATGCATAAAAGAACAATTCGATCCATTACAGTTTGCTTACAGGACAAATAGGGGACTGATGATGCTACCCTTACTATGGTTAACATGGTTTCTAGTCATTTACAGCAGAATAACACGTATGCACGGATTTTATTTATAGATTTTAACTCAGCTTTTAATACAATGCAGATTCATATTCTGCTGCAACGGCTTTTGGATTTGGGTGTGAATGGGGGTCTTGTGCATTGGGTCAAGGACTTTTTAACCGACCGCCCACAGAGAGTCTGTGTCAGAGGAACAGTATCGGAGGAAATTGTCCTAAACACTGGAGCACCTCAGGGTTGTGTTCTATCACCGCTATTATTCTCTGTGTATACTAATGAGATGACAATGCAAGAACACAAGTATAAACTTTTTAAATATGCTGATGATATGGCCTTAGTTGGTCTTTTTTATAAGAATGATGCTGTGTCTGATTATTTTGCTCAGGTTTCCTGGCTAGAGCAATGGTGTAGGTCTAGCTTTTTGTCAATCAATGTTGTGAAAACAAAGGAGCTGATTTTACATCATGCAGAACCATCCCTGTCGCTTACTCTCTGTGGTCAAACAGTGGAGATAGTGAACAGTTTTAAGTATCTAGGTACATATGTGGATGATAAATTAAGTTTCACTGAAAACACTGATTGCATCTGTAAAAGAGCCGGACAGAGAATGTTTTTAATTAGGAAACTGAAGGAGTTTGGTGTTAGTCAAAACATTCTGGAGAAAGTGTATGTCAGCTTGATAGAGAGTATTATTGTGTTTAATATTTCGGTCTGGTTCGGTCACTTAACACTTACAAATAAAAATAAGTTGGGTAGGATAGTTAAAACAGCAGGAAAGGTAATAGGCCGGCAACAAAAGTCACTGGATGTCCTTTATAGTACAGCTCTATATAGAAAGGCCTTGAGCGTCATTGGTGACAAAAAACACCCCCTCCATAATGAGTTTGAGCTGCTCCCTTCAGGGCGACGATACAGAGTGCCTCTGGCAAACAAGAATATTTATAAGCGATCTTTTATACCTAGTGCAATAAGTTTAATGAATAAATTACATTAAATGGTATTTCTATGGAGAGAAATTATACTGCATAAGATGGGTATAGGGCAAACTGCAATGATGTGATGCGAGGGGAGGAGAGACGTATGTGTTATATGTGATAAGATGTTGGTATGTTGATATGTGTTTAGGTTTGTATAATGATGTTTTTATAGGTCTGGTGAGACCAAAGAAAATTTTCCAGCCTCGGCTGGACAATAAAGTGGTATTCTATTCTATTCTATTCTAATCTATTCTATTCTAATATGGTATTGTGAGTTCAGGATGGTGACATAAGGGTCTCGTTACACCCCTAATTGTAATAGTTGAGAACAGCTGCATTCAGCAGTAAATGTGAAATGAAGCTCTTGGGGTTTGAACATGGTCACTGGAGACGAGCTGCTCTATTCTGAGACCATCACAATCACTAAACCTGACAATGCAAATGAGATTTACAACTGAAACGCTCTGAACTGGAACAGTTTCTCCTGTGCTTATGGATTCATTAGTCAGTTTGTTAATAAGATTTCATCTTTATGAGTTACATGTTGGCGCATCACAACCCACACTATATTCACACATAAACAAACTTTAATCTTTAATATAAAAAATGAACCTTTAAACAAATTTCCACTATACATGGATGTGTTAAATTGCACACAAAAAACATCATTATGAAATGTTGATATTGATCCAATGTTTGATAAAGCTGTTATATAGCACTGTTAAATTACACAATAAATATAAAATAAATAGGAAATTATTATTATTTTTGATAGTGAACTGAACCTGTTTGGTAATCTGGTCTTTAATTTCTAAATTAATTTTAAAATTCTATGTAAAGATATTAATTAAAATTATATAAATGTTCATCTGCTCTGTAATGGAGATTTGTGTTTTGTGATGCTGTTAATATATGAAGGATGAACTCGATAAAATCGATAGACTTATTAAACTGATCAAGCAGAACATCTTTATGATGCAGTGATTCAGTTTAGAAAGAAGAATGAGGATAAATCATAAATGCAGAAAAACAAATATATGGTGAAAGATTGAAAAATATCCACTAAGTGAAGATCAAACGTGACTGAATTTCCTCACAAATGACTGAAAATAACAGGAGAAAAATTACTTATGAAAAATCATGATCAAAGCTGTCATAGACTGACCAAGCTCAAACATTTATATTATTATAATATATTAATATAATAATATTATTGCTTATTATAAGATCATATTTCTTTACTATAGTGTGTGTGTGTGTGTGTGTGTGTGTGTGTGTGTGTGTGTGTGTGTGTTTGAGCAGCTGCAGTTTCAGTTCAGTCACTGTGACTCTGACTGACGGAGGTTTTTGTACGACTCTTTATCACTGTGTGAACACCCAGTTACTGTTGATCCAGTGTGCACTCATACAGTAATAATGTCCAGCATCTTCAGTCTGGACTCCACTGATGGTCAGAGTGAAATCTGTTCCATAATTTGCTCCATTTCCAGTGAATCTAGATGGAGTTCCTGACTGTCGTGATCTAATGTCGTAAATGAGGAGTTTAGGAGCTTCTCCAGGTTTCTGCAGATACCAGGAGAGACAGGAGCCACAACCATAAGTACGATCTCCAATTCCTCTGTTAGTTTGACAGTTTATAGAAACTGTTCCTCCTTGAACGGCTGCTTCTGAGGGAGTCTGAGTCACAGAAACCTGGCCTGTAATTTCTGTCAATGACATTTCATAAGATCATTAATATAACAATTATTAAAGTCAAAGTATCCAGTACAAAATCTAGACTGAACATCAAAAGCATATAAATCACATCTTGAGTTATTAATAGAGTAAATGAACCTTGAACAGAAAGAATGAGAGTCCAGATACAGACGCTGATGATCATCATTCTTCTTATCGGTGGTTTACTTTCAGTCTGAATGAAGAAAAGCTGTCAGTGATGAAGTGTTAAACTCACAGCACTATAAACACTCACACACACTGAAGATCTGATCAATATGCAAACACACTCCACATCATTTCCCTGAAGACAGAAGAAACACTCACATTATGTTTGTGCAACAGCTTTGTGTAGATGTTTATTCACTTGTTGCATTATTTTGGGCTGAGCTAAAACACAATAATGAGTGATTTGATGAAGACACTAAATGTTCTTGATTGACTGTAATAGTGGAGAACAGCTGCGTTCAGCAGAGAGACGGAGGAGAGAAACACCTGTTGTTTGAGCGTCGGTAACTCAGTGCTTGTTTGTTCTATATCTCTCAAAATTTGAGACATGGTTTCCACATTTGTCTGCTAGAAATATAACTCACTTGGACATGTACAACACAATCACAGATTATGTGAGTTATTGTCAAACACAAAGAGGTCGTTGTTGAGACATAACCCTGTCCTGTTGTAACTCAGGCTGGGGATCGATGAGACAATGAGAGATAATTTACTGAAATAAGATCCACACAATCTAAATGTGTGCTAGCCTGGGTTTCCCCATACTGCCTTGCTCGCAGCGCGATTTCATTCACGCTGCTAGGCAGTCTGGACACCATGGAACAAATTTTCCCCTGAAAAAGGGAACCAATCACAGAACGGGGAGGGAGCAGCAAGATGATGACGACACCGAAGCAGTTTGTTTATATCAGACTCGACCTTACCTTCTACCCTCATGTTTATCTTGCACAAACGGTAATATTCGCTAAACGCCATCGTGTACAAATAAATCTTTGACCCATCGTCTTTTTCCTCGTCAAATTTCTCTCACTCTACATACGTCATCTGGTATAATTGAAGCGATTGGCTATGAGCTACATACAGGCGCATTTGATAGACATTCATAGCGCCCAATAAACGTCTCTGGGCATTCGTAAACCACGCCTCAAATACGAGAAAATGCACACGTAGTTCCCAGACCAAGTCTCAATGAGACTTGGTCTGACGTTAGCCAGGCTAAATGTGTGCAAGAATGTGTTTGAAGAACTAAGAATATTAAGTTTTGAATAAAGTCAACAATTTTAAGTAACAAAAGATTTATTGTATTTTTTAAGGACTTCAAATTTAGCACAAAAGCAACTGCTGTGTGTGTTTGTGTGTGTGATCATGTGTGTGTGTTCTTAATTCCTGTCACACAACAGTTCAGTCTCTAGCTATGTTGCCATCCTCCTATTTTATGTGAATTTTGGGATTGACTATCACATAAAAAAACGTGGGATGGAAATGCCGAGATGAACATCAATTCTAAAAATGTGCAGAAAAATCGTATGTACTCGACTGAGGTGATAATGTTTTATCCGATAAGAAGACATGCACATAAACTATAATGGAAACATATTCATAAATCCCTCAATGCGCAACAAAAAACTCACATGATTTTGCCTTAACAGGGAATGTGACTGATAACTGAATCATCTTCAGGGTTTGGTTGTAATATTTTTAATGAACTGTAAAACTATCCTCACCGCAAACAGCCGTAACATAGCTAACTGTTTTAGCATGTGGGTTTGAAGTTAGCAACAACTAACTTAAACTAACTAACAACTAACATAAACACTGATCTCAGTAAAACTGCAGTATTTTATCTTGTAAAAATAACAGTGAAGTTTCCACACAATGAAGCGCTTTATTTCAGTGTTGAGCAATAACATCTTTCTGAATGTTTTAAGTGTGTGTGACTCGAGACTGAAGTGTTGCTGTGAGAGATCTGTCTTCTGCTCATGTGAGACTCAGACGCATCGCTGGATTCATAATTAATGCGTCCAGAAAACAGTGAATGGTCACAGACAGACTGATTGTGGGACGGTGGAGCGTCTGATCATGTTAAATACGGTTTCTCTCTTTCACTGAATCAGTTCATCTGTGACTCTTGTACATGATGATCTAAACAGCGGCTTTATGGAAGATGATTAATAAACTATTAAAGCAACAACATCTTTATGATTCACTTTACAGTATGAGTGTATGATTAAGAAGAAAAAATAATCATGCTTTATAAAAATACATGAACAACCCTATGAGAATAGATAAACCAACAATTATCTAAAAAAAAAAAATCAAAATAATTTCTTATTATCTTCAGTAATATTAATGAAGTGCAGAAAATTTGATATTAAGTTAATATTTGTGTTTCTGTTGAGTGTGTGTGTGTGTGTGTGTGTGTGAGCAGCTGCAGTTTCAGTTCAGTCACTGTGACTCTGACTGACGGAGGTTTTTGTACGACTCTTTATCACTGTGTGAACACATGATCACCACCCCCACAAGAACTAGTAGAACCTGTTCTGCAATGGAAACTCTGACAGTAATAATGTCCAGCATCTTCAGTCTGGACTCCACTGATGGTCAGAGTGAAATCACTGTTAGATCCACTGCCACTGAATCTAGATGGAGTTCCTGACTGGAGTTTTTTTGCATAACGAATCAGGAGTTTAGGAGCTTCTCCAGGTTTCTGTAAGTACCAGGCTAAACCTTCATCCCCATCACTCCATCTGAACACATCTCTGTTGGTTTTACAGTTGATATTCACAGTTCCTCCTGGTTGTTCTGCTGTTATTGAGGGACTCTGAGTGACGGTGATCTGTCCTCTACACTCTGAAACACAACAAGAAGAAAATACACTCAAAACTTTGACAATATACTTGAAGAAATGAATTAATATCAAACTTGTGCTTGTGAGGAAATAATAGGAGGATGCAAGATGCAAGTAAAACTCAGTTTATTGTTGGTGGTAAGATGTAAACACACAGGTCGGGGACAAACACTCAGGTGGCTGTTGAAGCAGGGACGAGATGGCGATCCGGTGGTGGTGCAGTGGTAAGCGTGCTCGAGTGAAACCCAGGAACCGTGGAACATCCAGACGACACGAGGAACTGACGAAATCCAGACGACACGAAGAACTGACGAAATCCAGACGAGGAACCTTGTAGACGAGGCACGAGCACAGGACACACACCGGGAAACAACCACAACGATCTGACAACATGAGAGTGAAGTTACTGGGCATATAAAGGAACCTGGGATTGATGACAGCTGGTGACACTAATCAACACAACGAGTAACCACACCCACACAATTACATTCACACAGACACATCAGCATGAGACAGCCGATTCATGAACCGTGACAGTACCCCTCTCCCTAGGAACGCCTCCTGGCGTTCCCAGACAACCTTACCTGTCGATTGTAATCATCGATAAGGGAGTGATCCAGAATGTCTCTAGCAGGTACCCAACTTCTCTCCTCCGGACCGTAACCCTCCCAGTCCACCAAGTACTGAAATCCGCGTCCCCTCCGTCTCGAGTCCAGAATGCGATGTACCGAATAGGTGGGTTCCCCATCTACGAGGCGCGGCGGGGGGGGAACCGGGGCAGGCGGATTAATATGAGAATAAAACACGGGCTTAATTTTAGACACATGGAAGGCGGAGTGAATTCTCCTGTACGCAGGAGGAAGTTTGAGTCGGACTGTCACCGGACTAATAATCTTGGTGACAGGAAACGGGCCAATGAATTTGGGAGCTAACTTGTTAGACACGGAGCGGAGCGGAATATTCTTAGTAGAAAGCCACACTTTTTGACCCACGACGTAAACGGGAGGCTTTGACCGGTGGCGGTCGGCCTTGGCCTTCATGCGCCGCCCTGCTTGGAGTAGAGTCTCACGGGCTCTAGTCCAAGTACGGCGACACCTCTGGACGAATGCGTGAGCGGAGGGGACCGCGACTTCGGATTCCAGACTAGGAAAAATTGGTGGCTGGTAACCTAAACTACACTCAAATGGCGAGAGGCCCGTGGATGACACTGGTAACGAATTGTGGGCGTACTCCACCATAGAAAGCTGTTGGCTCCAGGACGAAGGATTCTTGGCAACCAAACATCGCAACATTCTCTCGAGGTCCTGATTGGCTCGCTCAGACTGGCCGTTGCTCTGGGGGTGATAGCCCGAGGACAGACTGACCGTGGCCCCCAGTAACCTACAAAATTCTCGCCAAAATTTGGACACGAATTGGGAACCTCTGTCAGAGACCACGTCCATCGGGAGGCCATGTAACCGAAAAACGTGATCTATGACTGTGACCGCTGTCTCCTTGGCTGAAGGTAATTTGGGCAAGGGGATGAAATGTGCCGCCTTCGAGAATCGGTCCACTACGGTTAAAACAACCGTCATGCCTCTGGAGGGCGGGAGGGCGGTGACAAAATCTAGAGCGATGTGGGACCAGGGTCTCGAAGGGACAGACAGCGGTCGAAGTAACCCATCAGGGGGCTGGTTAGATGTCTTACCAGTGGCACAGACTGAGCAAGCCAAAACAAAATCGTGAATGTCGCGAGCCATTAATGGCCACCAGAATCGTTGCTTAACTAGAAAACTCGTGCGAGTCACTCCTGGATGACACGCCACGTTGGAGCAATGACCCCATCGAATAACGTCGGACCGTAACCCCTCCGGAACAAACAAACGACTCGGTGGGCAACCAGGCGGAGGCGTTACCCCTTCTAGGGCTGTCTTGACCCTCGATTCGACCTCCCATACCAGAGTGGAGATGACAACCTTCTCAGGTAAAATACACTCGGGAGTCACCGGGCGTTCGGATGGATCAAAAATACGAGATAAAGAGTCGGGTTTGATGTTCTTGGAACCCGGGCGGTACGAGAGAACAAAATCAAAACGTCCGAAAAAAAGAGCCCACCGAGCTTGCCTGGAGTTGAGTCTTTTAGCAGATCTGATGTATTCAAGATTCTTGTGATCGGTCCAAACGATAAAGGGTACCCCCGAACCCTCTAACCAATGACGCCACTCCTCCAACGCTAACTTGACCGCCAACAACTCTCTGTTACCAATGTCATAATTACGTTCGGCAGGCGATAGTCGATGAGAAAAAAACGCGCAGGGATGCATCTTGTCGTCTGAGGAAGCGCGTTGTGAAAGCACTGCTCCTACTCCCACCTCTGACGCGTCGACCTCCACCACGAACTGACGTGTGGGATCAGGGGTGACAAGAATTGGAGCCGAAACGAAGCGACTCTTGAGGTTGGTGAACACTGCCTCGGCAGTGTTCGACCACCTGAACGTCGTTCGGGGGGAGGTCAAGGCAGTCAGAGGTGCGACTAGTTGGCTGAAATTGCGAATGAAACGCCGGTAAAAATTGGCGAACCCCAGAAACCGCTGTAGGGCCTTACGGGAATCTGGACTTGGCCAATCAACCACAGCCTTAACCTTGTCAGGATCCATGCGCACTCCCTCAGAAGAGATGATGTACCCTAGGAAGGGAACAGACTGTGCATGAAACGCGCATTTCTCCGCCTTGACAAAAAGCCCATTCTCTAACAGTCTCTGGAGCACTCGTCTGACGTGTTGAACGTGTTCCTGGAGAGACGAAGAAAAAATCAATATGTCATCCAGGTAAACATATATGAACTGATCTACCATGTCTCTCAACACGTCATTCACGAGTGCCTGGAAAACCGCCGGGCTGTTGGAAAGCCCGAAAGGCATAACCAAATATTCAAAGTGCCCCCTGGGGGTATTAAAAGCGGTTTTCCATTCATCCCCCTTCCTGATGCGAACCAAATGATATGCATTGCGTAAGTCCAGTTTCGTGAAAATGGATGCTCCCTGCAACCTCTCGAAAGCTGAAGACATCAACGGCAAAGGATAAGAATTCTTTACCGTGATGTTGTTCAGCTCTCGGTAATCAATGCAAGGTCGCAGAGAACCATCCTTCTTCCCAACGAAAAAGAACCCCGCCCCCGCAGGAGAAGAGGAAGGCTGGATGAATCCAGAGGCTAGAGAATCAGAAATATATTTCTCCATGGCCTCCCTCTCGGGAACAGAAAGAGAGTAAAGTTTGCCCTTAGGCGGAGATTTACCTGGCAGTAGATCTATCGCACAGTCATAGGAACGATGCGGAGGGAGAGAAGCAGCACGAGACTTACTGAACACTTCCTTCAGGTCGAGGTACTCCGCGGGCACGTTAGACAAATCCGCTGCCTCACCCTGAAACACAGAACCAGACACAGAGGGACAGGCAGACACTAAACAGGACTCATGACAGTGGTTACTCCATGTGGAAACAGTGTTAGTGCACCAGTCGACACGGGGGTTGTGTCTTGAAAGCCACGGGTGTCCCAAAACCACTGGTGCAAGTGGTGAGTCCATGAGTAAAAATGAGATGAGTTCTGTGTGATTGCCAGAAGTGATGAGGGTGATGTTTTCAGTAGAATGCGTAATCCGGGGAAGTTCCTGTCCATTGAGTGCGTTGACGATAATCTGGTGCGGGAGGGGGGTGACGGGAATCTGAAGTTTAAGTGCAAGTTTGGAGTCCATGAAATTACCCTCCGCTCCCGAATCCAGTAGTGCATTGGTGCAGTGCGTCGACGTTCGCCATCTCAGTCTTACCGGGAGGAGGGTCGATGATGGTGATGAGGTCTTTTCGGCGGAGATCCCACCCGATAGTAGCCTCATACTTACTACCGGGCTTGCTTCTTTTGCCGGGCAGGAGTGGATGAAATGGCCCGCCCGGCCACAGTATAGGCAGAGTCCTTGGGATCTCCGCCTTTCCCTCTCCTCCCGGGAAAGCCGAGCTCTCCCCACCTGCATGGGCTCGTGGTCGAATGCGGGGCTGACCGCGCTCACACCACCGGGCTGGTGGTCCCCCGTGTCGGGCTGTGGACGGCTGGGATGCGTCAATCTGGTCACACGATTCAGTCGAGCGTCCACTCTCAGAGCAAGATCCACCAGTCCGTTCAATGACTCAGGTAAGTCCAAAGTATATATCTCCTTTTGAACGCGGTCAGCCAGCCCATGCAGGAACATATCCCACTGCGCCTCCTCGTTCCAACGGCACTCTGCGGCCAGGGTGCGGAACTGAATGGAATAGTCCGCCACCGAGCCTTCCCCCTGTCGCAGTTCGGCGAGTAATCTGGCCGCCTCCTTACCCGCCACTGCACGATCGAACACTCTCCTCATCTCCTCGGAGAGTGCCTGGAACGAGGTGCAGCAGTTGTTTCCGTTCTCCCACACCGCCGTTCCCCAAAGCGCTGCTTTCCCTGACAGCAGGGTCAATACAAATGCCACCTTTGCATGTTCACTCTGGAAAGTGCGTGGCTGCAAGGCAAAATGCATGGAACATCTCGTGAGGAATGCTCTGCAATATTCAGGCTCACCGGAATACCCCTCAGGTGTAGGTAGGCGTGGCTCCGGTCTTTCCGCTGCTGCGGGCGCTGGTGGTGGGGGAACGGGCGGTGTGGGGGGCGCAGTGGGAATCCGTAGCTGTTGTACCTGTTGGGAGAGCTCGGACACCTGCTTCATGAGTGCTTGTACCGCACGACCTGTGCCCGAGACGTTCTCCTCTTGTTGGTCCATACGTGTGATGCATTGAGCGATGAAATCGTTGAGTTGAGTTGTGCTTGCTGCGTCCATGATTGGTCAGATCGTTCTGTGAGGAAATAATAGGAGGATGCAAGATGCAAGTAAAACTCAGTTTATTGTTGGTGGTAAGATGTAAACACACAGGTCGGGGACAAACACTCAGGTGGCTGTTGAAGCAGGGACGAGATGGCGATCCGGTGGTGGTGCAGTGGTAAGCGTGCTCGAGTGAAACCCAGGAACCGTGGAACATCCAGACGACACGAGGAACTGACGAAATCCAGACGACACGAAGAACTGACGAAATCCAGACGAGGAACCTTGTAGACGAGGCACGAGCACAGGACACACACCGGGAAACAACCACAACGATCTGACAACATGAGAGTGAAGTTACTGGGCATATAAAGGAACCTGGGATTGATGACAGCTGGTGACACTAATCAACACAACGAGTAACCACACCCACACAATTACATTCACACAGACACATCAGCATGAGACAGCCGATTCATGAACCGTGACAGTGCTCCACAAACCTTGAGCAAACGCTGTGAGAGTCCAGATGAAGATGATGATGAAGGTCATGTTGATGAAGATTGTTGTGTGTGTCAGTGATGAAGTGTTAAACTCACAGCACTATAAACACTCTCACACACTGAAGATCTGATCAATATGCAAACACACTCCACATCATTTCCCTGAAGACAGTCACTCATTAACAGACACAAAACACAATCACTGAAGTGAGAACAGAGTAAAAATTAATATTTTTCATAATATTTGATCTTCTACAAAATGTTAAAAATGATATAATTCAATTCAGTTCTGAATACATCTGTTAGACCAACTTTAGTATATGAATCTGAATATCTGCTGTGAGAATATTTTTACTGTAGTTGGAGTGAAACGTCGCTGTTAATCCCCAAATTTTACACCAAATCCATGTGTGTTCCTGCAGTTTATGAACAGACATGAGGATCATCACACACACGAGTCTCTGTCAGTCTCTGAATAACTGAGTTTGATTGAGAGTCACACATGATATAAACATGTTCACTTTAATAAATTCAGTAATTCAGTGATGATGAGCTTCATAAAGCTGGGGAAGTCAGTGAGTTTCTGCATGTTGATGTGTGTGTTGTTGATCTGAAGTTCAGTTAGTGAAGCGTTCAGGAGGTTTTTCTTCTGATGATCTATTAGTTTATTTCACTGGTTCACTTTCAGCAGCGGCTCCAAACTGATGATGGCAGTAAATCATCACATATTAAGATTATTAATACAACAGCTGACTATTAAATACTTTGTAGAAAGGATGCACTTTTAGCATATTTTTTTTATATTTTTTTTTTTTTTGTGCAATTACACATTGAATGTTCGTCAAAACTGTAAAGATGATTTTCATTGTCAGAGGATCTTTTTTTTCATCCACTGAACTAGAAACAATCATTTCTGACATTTACTTGATTTGACGAATTTTCAGCTCTTTTCTTCCTCAAAGATAATTCAAGTCAAGTCAAGTCAAGTCAACTTTATTTATATAGCGCTTTTCACAATACAGATTGCATCAAAGCAGCTTCACAGTATTAGATAAAATAGTACATCAGTGTTTGTTTCTAGTGTAAAACATCCACGTTTGGTATGGTATGGTATACTTTATTGTCCCAATGGGAAATTTGTTTTAGGCTCACAAATACAACCACTGCATCGCCACACATATAAAACATACACAATACATAAATAGATGCTAATGCTGATCAATAGTATTGTTGATTGATTAATTAAATTAAATATCCCCAAATATCCCCAACTGAGCAAGCCAAAGGCAACAGTGGCAAGGAACCGAAAAACTCCATCAGGTGACCTAATGGAGAATAAAAAACCTTGGGAGAACCCAGGCTCAGTCGGGGGCCAGTTCTCCTCTGGCGTTTACAGGGGCGTAGTTTGTGGGGGGATTGGGGGGGAGATAACCCCCCCAATATTTAAATCTATGCATTACAACCCCCCTAATATTTATACCATGATCACATGAAAAGGAGGCATACCCAAACTTCAACCCCCCCAATGTTCAAACCAAATCTATGCCCTTGGGCGTTTATGAAGTAGAGACCGGATTTAACTGTAAGATTAAAAATATTATATGAATGCCTGGCTGAAGAGATGCGTCTTTAATCTAGTTTTAAACTGGGAGAGCGAGTCTGAGCAACGAACAGTATCAGGAAGGCTATTCCAGAGTTTTGGTGCTAAATGTGAAAATGATCTCCCTCCTTTGGTTGATCTGGATATCCTAGGTATGACCAAAAGCCTTGAATTTAGTGATCTTAAAGAGCGCGATGGATTATAGGGCGATAGAAGATCGGTTAAATAGACTGGAGCTAAGCCGTTTAGGGCTTTATAAGTCAGTAGCAATACCTTCACTGTAAATGATTTCTGTTGTTTTCACAGCATTATACTGTTTTTCTCAACAGTTTATTGCTGTATAACCTATGTACAGTATGTTACTGTAGATTTAGTTGCTTTCACAGTATTATTTTGTATTTTCAACAGTTATGTACTGTGCACTCAGTTGACAGTATGTTACTGTAGATTTTCAATGCATTCTGGGAAATTATTAGTTACTGTAAATCTAAATACAGCAGTGCAAATTGACCGCGAAAAACACCACACACAATTCCACAGGACTACTAACATTATCCTTACAAAAAACATTTCCAGGACTGGGTCCTACAGTCTAACAGTCTTAATTTCTGTCAGTGGGGGTGCAGGAGAGCGCGTTTACTTTGAAAGAGTTTTTCTGTTGTGATCAGTGCATCGTCACGTCTTTTCTGCCGACCTGGAACTTCGTCATATGGTAAGTAATAAATCTTAATATTTGTATGTGTTCGAACTTCTAGCTAATAACTTTAAAGTTTTTTAGAGAATAGCTGACCACGATTTCGATGTTTAATTTATTCTCAACATTTTACTATAAGCTGTCTACAGTATGATAGGCTACTCTATGTTTCAATGTAGTTTGGGACATGTTAACCTACTGTAAATTTAAATAGAGTAGTACGAAATGACCGCGAAAAATAACCACAAGCTGCCATTTTATGAAGAAATCTTTAGTTCCCTGAGTAGCCTAACTTTGAGAGCGCAGGCCTTTGCATCGCGTCGCTGTGTCTGTCGGCGAAGTTTTCGCCATAAATATCTGGTTAGTGATGAATCTTTATTATTATTTTTTTATGCAAACTAAATAGTAGCAGGTTAACGTTTAGTTTAGAAGAAGAACTGCCCGCGGCTTATGTTCTACGCCTCGTTTAAGTCAGAAGCGTATTTCCTTCTTGTTGATAGCTAGCCTACTTGATTAATAAATGTGATTTTATTAACATAAATTGCATATGTAGCCTCTTATAAGGTCAGAATGATCTAATAATTTTGTTATTTACCATTTTAAGTCGGTGGAAGTGCCCGCGCGTTCATCATTTTATATCATACGGTTTATATCAAATCGATCAATATATCCTGAAATCGGATACCCAAGGTTAGGATTCGGATTCTTGTTATAAAATTAAATTTTCGATTCCTCTTATTGATTTATTCGCGCTTATTTTCGTCTAAATCAGAATTTTCTTTTACACGCCTGTGAGGCCCTGACCTGGCGATCTGCCAGGACCTTGTGCAGTTGACTCAGTCAGTGTTCATTCATACACTTTTGTTACAAATTGATTTCTATTAGTAACACTAACACCAATGGGTTTTTATTTTGCACAAGTGATGGTTTAGAGCTTATCCCCTATTGTGATGTGACTTATTACAGATTATGCTATATTGTGATCACTCGATTCAGTAAAATATTTTTTATTTTTTTGTAGGTTTCTTGTCAGGATAAATCCTGAAAATTCGAAATGCACATCACAGTTCCAGGTGAGCAGAAAGAGTGGGAAGGTTGTTCGGAGGAAGACCATGGCCTTGAATCCACACGTTGCATCTTACATCAGGGACTTTGCAGAATATGATTGGCAAAATCATTAAGGTAAGAGTAATATTAGGGATGTGCAGTGGAGTCCATATCTGTAGAAATGATTTGTGTCTGAATCTGTATTTAGAAAAAATCCAAAAAGGGTGGAAATGACTTAAACCATACATTTTTCAAATTGATAGTCTGTTTTAAAATGTAATTATGTTCCCTTTACAGTTTCCATTTAACAAATATGCCTTGTATAAGTCAAAGAATTCATATTTTTATATTATAATTGTAACATCTCTTTAAATAAGTTTTAATTAAAATATGAAATGGTAAAAATAGGGTTGAGTGATATGGTAAAAAATCATCTTGATAAAATGTTTCATATCAGTCAGTGTTGATAATTATCACAATCAATGTCAAATATTTATTTCTTTTAAGTTTTAAATGTTCTCAAACATACATTAAATAATGAAGACAACAGGTAAAGTTGTCCTGAAATGTATATGTATATTCATATAATGAAATGTAATAGGGGTGGGAATCTTTTTGATTCTACGATTCGATTCAAATCTATTCTTGGGGTCACGATTTGATTCAAAAGAGGCAGTACTTTTGAAATTGGGAATTCTCTTTTGAATCAAATTTCAATTTGATATACGGTATGCATAGAATAGAATTAAAATATATGATCAAATCTAAAATCAAATCTATGCATATCTTAATGAAATTTGATTCAAAATCGAGAATCGAACAGCAGAGAAATGAACAGCAGCTAATGTTAGTCCTAATCAAGTGGGAGTTATTTAGTTTAAATTAGACACACCTCATATCTGCGTTAATTTAATCTAACCCGCTGCCGCTCAGCGTTCACATTAGCCTCTCACGGCGTGAGCTCACGCACGTCTTTTTCATCATTAAAATGAGTAAGAATCAAATCGACAGACATGACTATGAAAGGAACTGACTATAGTAAGCATCGTAAGCCTAAATTGATCGTAGAGACCATTGGTGGTAATTGTTCTATAATCAATTTAAGGTTACAATACTTTGGGGAAACGCAGCCCTGATCAGTGACCGATTGTTTGGAGTCAGAGATATAGAATATGGGCCATTGCCTTCTCAATATTTATTACTTTAGCTTCTGATACAGGACATGTTCATTCTCTTTTACAGAGTATTTGTTCGTTACCACAGAAAACCGCTTGCGTATCCATGTTGAACGTGTTTCTTGTATGTAAAAACTAAAGTAGCCTACCTAAGCTATTTTCTGTGAATGTGCGAGACTTCCGGTTCATTACCCACTATATGGAAATAACGAGATGAATAACAAAGTGCTGTAAATGATAAAAATATTTGTGCTATAAACTGTTGACAATTATGACAAATTCAATACATCAAAATATCAAGAAGCATAACAAGCTTTTTTGTACTGCTAGAAATAACTGTAAGCAGATGACACCGGAAGCCAGACACATTTCATTTACAAATGGCCATGCCCACTGTAAAAATAAGGTGGATACCATAGGCAAAAAAAAAATCTCCTAAAAAGGTGTTGATAATGTGAGTTAGGTTTTTTTTTATTATTAATTGTATGTTTTGCCTCTGATTGATTTGTGCTTATCATTCCTTGCAGGATTATCAGAAGTGTTGTCGCTCTTCTTCCACTTGACACCATCACTACCCTCCTCACCTGGCCTTCATCCTCACCTGTCTTGCTTTCTTTCTAAGTTTCTTTTTTACCTGTTCAGGATCATTTTTGCATGAATTGAAATACATGAATTGTTCACTGATTTTAATTATTAATTATATATTGTTCATTAGTCTTATTTTAAAGCAGATTTTTATTGTTGTGTTATATTACATTATTATTACTAATGTATTGTTTAAAAATACACAATAAACCTTGTTGTGCAGTTAAAGCTTCAATTGTTCTTTTTTCTATTTCCCATTAACAGTTAAAATAATATTCCTATATTAAAATAATATTCCTATAATAAAATATTAAAATAATAATAGCACTATAAAAGTCATAAAATAACATTTCATAACTGTATAATAGTATACAGTATTATTACAAATCAACGGTGTAATACTGTGTTTTAACATGGTAAAAAAATACAGTAAAATAATGTATTTAATTTTACAGAATGCTTAACAGTACTGTATTTAGTGTTACAGTAATATTACTGTTGAATGAAATACAGCAACTACTGGATAATTGTTGCCAGTAAGTTACTGTTGATTTGACAATAAATTTTTTACAGTGTTGTAATTAATACGGAACTTTATAGGTAACCAATGTAGTGATGATAAAATCGGTGTTATATGATCATATTTTCTTGATCTAGTTAGAACTCTAGCGGCGGCATTTTGGACTAACTGTAGCTTGTTTATTGAGGATGCAGGACAACCAGCTAATAAAGCATTACAGTAATCTAGTCTCGAGGTCATGAACGCATGAACTAACTTTTCTGCATCAGAAACTGATAGCATATTACGTAGCTTAGCAATGTTTCTAAGGTGGAAAAAGGCTGTTTTTGTAACATATGAAATATGATTTTCAAAAGACAGGTTACAATCTAATATAACACCCAGGTCTTTTACTGTAGAGGATAAAGTAACAGGACACCCTACTATGTTAAAGTTGTATTGTAAGAGGTTTTGTGGGCGTTTTTTTGAACCGATAAGTATTACCTCTGTCTTGTCTGGATTTAATAAAAGAAAATTGCGCGTCATCCAATCTTTTATATCTTTAACACACTCTGTCAATTTGGATAATTTAGCGTTTTCATCCGGCCGTGATGAAATATAGATTTGAGTGTCATCAGCATAGCAATGGAAACTAATTCCATGTTTCCTTATAATATTTCCAAGTGGCAGCATATATATTGAGAATAACAGAGGGCCTAACACAGATCCCTGCGGCACTCCATAGTTTACTGGAGTTATGATCGATTTTTCTCCATTTAAATAAACAAAATGGTATCGGTCAGATAGGTATGATCTGAACCAGCTTAATGCTTGTCCTTGAACACCAGTATAATTTTGTAGTCGATCTAAGAGTATTGTGTGATCTATAGTATCGAACGCAGCACTAAGATCAAGTCAATTCAATTCTAAAGGGTTAAAAATACATTGAAAGAAAATAACATTTGGCTGGTATTTTGGCACCACTTTTTATTTTGGTATTAATTGATTTTTTTCTAATCTATTGTTAAATGAACAGCAATATTTCCAAACTGGCATTTATATTCTTAATAGTATTTCCTCTTAATGATCAGCTCTGATACTTCAGGAGTAAACAGGTTTATAGAAATTAATTTTATTAATTATAAAGTTATAGTGGATGTGACACACAAAGTTTGCTTATGGTTTTATTCAGAGTCTTAAAGTGTAGTGAATTCAGTTCTTGTGTTTCTTCACATCTGATCTTTGATGCTTTTAACAAAGTGAGTTTCAGTGAAGTTGAATCAGTGTAGTTCAATCTACACATCTCAATTCTCCAGCGGCAGCCATCTTTGTTGTAAACATATTCAACCCAAGCACTCTTTGGTGACGTGGATGATTACGTTACTGTTGATCATCTGTCCATCATCGTATAAAGCCCGCCCTGACAATTTGATTGGTCTGAACAGCTCTGGTTCAAACATAGTTTCTCCACAACGGATCAAGTCCAGACCAAACTTCCTGACCTCAGATGTCGTGGGCGGGGCGAAGTTCGGCTGGCATCCAGACTATGAAAGCACATTAAAGTTAAATCTGTGACTCCTGAAGCGTTTGCATAGAGTGTGTTTTACATGAGCGACACACGCTTCAGTGCTCTGCATGTGTTTATAACTCTGTCAAACATCAAACATGATCAACAACTGTTTTTCACTAGAACTGAACCTTCAACCTACAAAAATGACTTTCATCACCATATTGATCTGGACGCTGGCAGTGTTATGTCGAGGTTTGTGTCAGTCAAGATTACAAACGTTATTCACTGAAATTGGAATTCATCGTTATTCATTCAAAATTGGACGACTATTCAAGGGATCACTGCAACACTCTCTTTACTGGGCGCAGGGCCATATGCAGGGTTTTATAAAAACCGAGGTCCCAAAAATTATTTTGCTAGGGGGGTTCGGGGGCATGCCCCCTTAAGAAAATATAGATTTTCCTGATATCGACATGTGCATTTTAAGGTGTTTTGAAGGCCAAAATAAATGGACAACAGTAGCTTTAAAAGCATGTCGGCATTAGCATGAAGTATTTTATCAGATATTTTTAAACATGAGAATCAGTTTAAATGTAACAATGAATGATCCACACTACAAAATGGAAATGCAGAATGTTTATGCTTATTGTTGACAATACACAATCACATATTCGAAACGGGAATGGCCTTACAGTTTTTTACGATTGCTATGACAGATTTTTCAATACATTTAACAATTTTCCAAAACTCTTAACACAGTTAGCACTACATCCGTCTGTGTAAGCTATACTATTAACACATTTCTTGTTGCTTTAACACAAAATGCATACAATTAACACAAATTTAAAATGCTTGAGCTTCTTTTACACACAAGCTCAAACAAGACCAAAACAATGGATTTTTACTGCCAAATTTACCAATGCTTTAACACTGTATGTCAGAACAGATAACACCATGTTCTAAACCTAACCTTACAGACTAAAGTCAAGGTGAACAGCTGTTTATATTGTGAACTGAAACACAAATATATCCCCTGTATTTTATTCTATTCTTACTGAGAAACAGCTGATTGAATTATGCAAATAATTAGAAGATGACTCTTTTTTTTATTTCTTTTTTTATTCTTCTGGTGCTTTTTCTGTTTGTATATTTTGTATTTTCACATTATTCCATTGCTAGTGAGAAACAGCTGACTGAAGTTATGCAAATATGGGACAATGTGGCATTCCACCATTCCCGTGCAGTCACAGCCTGGTTTGATGCCCATCAGAGGATGATGTCCATTTTCCTTGCCCCTTACTTCCCTTTCCTCAACCCCATTGAGGAGTTTTCTCAGCCTGGAGATGAAAGGTTTTTGACCATAGTCCACAGGACCAAATGTCCCTCCTGTATGCAAAAGATGCTGTATACCAAGACATCACAGCTGAACACTGCCAGGATACAGTAAGGCAAGCCAAAAGATTCTTCCCAAGATGCCTTGCCAGGGAAGATATCAGGTGTGATGTGGATGAGAACGTGGACAAATGCAGAAGACCGGGCAGATTAGAAGATGGCTTTTTCTGTTTGTATATTTTGTATTTTCACATACAGTAATACTGTAAATGGCAGCTATATGCATATTTTTGTTATCTTGCAGAAATGTCCTGTTGCAAATAAAGCCGTTACTGCAGCAATTCTGTCTCTGTCTTCTTTTTTTTCATAAACCATACATTCTATAAAGCTAAGAAGGGTCATTTATTTAGTTGTATTGAATTTCTGCTGCTGCTGCTGCTGCTGCTGCTGCTGCAAAAAAAAAAAAAAAAAAAAAAAGCATGCATTTACGTTACAAACAAAACAAAAATGTAGAGAGACTTCAAAAAAAAAAAAAAAAAAAAAAAAAAAAAAAAAAAAAAACTGCAGTGCAAAACACAATCTATGATCAATACAATATACTATCTGTTGTATAAGGGCATACCTGACACATAAAATAATGCAGTTTCTGTAATTTCAGCTGATGATAGTGTTTTTATGACATTGTGTTATGATTGACTAAATGTTCCTGTTGGAAGAGAACATGTGTTAGTGTTTTGAATAATTATTTGATTTTGAAATATGTTTGCAGTGTTTTGGTAGACATAGTGTATTGTGTTAGTGTATTATTGTATTTTGAAAATTAGTTTTGGAGTTTAATTTACAATGTGTGATTTTGAGCATGAAATTAACCGTTTTGCCAATTGTGTGTTTTAGGTGTGTTGGTGCGTTAAGAGTTCAGGAAACTTGTTAAATGTATTGAAAAAACTGTCATAGCGATTGTAAAAAACTGTAAATAAGAAATGGTTCAAGGATTATTTTGCATAGATGTTACATTTCAAACAAACGCCAATGCAATCCTTCTGTGTCCAGACCAGAGGCATATGAGCAATTTATATGAGTATCAAAGATCAGTTTCAGCTACTTTTTCTTTCCTAAATTAATCAATGTTTTTGGACTAATATGTTCATTTAATCAATGGTTCAATTGCTCATTCATAAAGACAGTCACTTGTGCCACCTTCTGGCTTAATGATGCAAATTGCGCAAACACAGACAAGCGGAGTGATACAAACAGTGAAAAGTCTAAGTGCTGATACTGGGGAAATATTCAAATACATTCGAGGTAACGTTATACAAATACATTTATACATTGTATTTATAATAATAATGGCAATAGGCTATATTTAATGTGGTGCTTGTGTTGTTAAATTGAGCTTATAGTTTCCACTGTCTTTGATCAAACTTTTTATTTCTGTCGGTCATTTAAAACTTCGATCGAAAAACAGCTGTTCAGTTTAGCTACTTGTATTATCGTTATCTCAAGCGTGAAGCGTCGCGTTGGGATTCGCGCTCGGCTCGCGCTTCTGTGAGTGAACATAAATCCCGCTTGCTTTGATTGGTCTCAAACATTTTGACATTGACGAGCGTGTGTTTGAGTGCTGAAGCAGCTCAGATGAGAAGGTCGGTTATCGTCGCGATGGGCAAATCATTGCAGCACCAAATTAGAGTTAATATTAGGCAATTATTTCACAACTTTCATTATATAGGCTAAACTAAAAACAATTACTGAGGTCCGGACCTCGGGGACCTCAATGGTGGGTACGACCCTGACTGGGTGTTTTCACACGCACATCAGAGGGGATTTAGAAGTGGGTATACGCAATGCCGACTGAACAAGAAGTGGGTATACGCCGTATACCTGCGTATACCCTGCACTACACCACTGGATATAGTTTTAGATAAATGTAATAAGATAAAGAGATAAGATAAAGTATTTAGTAAGTTAAAAACTCAATGAATGCTTTAGGTTTAATATCTACGAATAACTTGACTGAGTGTGTGTGTGTGTGTGTGTGTGTGTGTGTGTGTGACAGTGTGTGAGCAGCTGCAGTTTCAGTTCAGTCACTGTGACTCTGACTGACGGAGGTTTTTGTACGACTCTTTATCACTGTGTGAATGTTTCATCACCCTCACAATAACTACCAGAACTATCTACTCTGCAATGGAAACTCATACAGTAATAATGTCCAGCATCTTCAGTCTGGACTCCACTGATGGTCAGAGTGAAATCTGTTCCACCTTGTTCTCCATTCCCACTGAATCGACTGAGACTCTCATCATTAAGCTCATCTACCCTGTAAATGATGAGTTTAGGAGCTTCTCCGTGTTTCTGCTGATACCAAGCTAAACCCCAGTCATATATCCCAGTATCAGTTTTACAGTCTATAGTGGCGATTTCTCCTACAGAAACATTCACAACTTCAGGCTGAGTCACAGTGATTCCTCTGGACGCTGTTGACAACAACATTATATGAGTTTCATCAAATGACATGAACATTAAAGACTCAGAAATGACAAGCTTTGACTTCTGTTACCTGGAATAAAAGCGGTCAGAATCCAGATGAAGCTGCTGAAGAGATTCATGGTGTGTGTTGGGTTTGTACCGTGGTAAACAGCAGTGTGTTATAAAGTGTGTGAGTCTGAAGGCTATAAACACTCGGAGAGCTGAAACACGTGCCGATGCAAAGTGACTCTCTGAGCAAAAAGCAGCTGGAGGAAAACACACATGAAAATGAACACATGCAGAAGAAACTGATCCAGTTTTGTGGCCTTTAACCCTCCTATTACCTTTGGGGTCGATTTGACCCCATTCAGTGTTTAACGTCTCTAAATACATACTTAAAAATTTTTTTTTTGCTTCATATTTACAGACTTTTCCTAATTTAATGGGGACAACTGGGTAAACATAAAATTAACATGATGATATGTTTTCAATGTTCTGTACACATTTTGTAACATCGGTGTTCTTTGGGGTCAATTTGACCCCAGGCTCATTTTGCTGTATAAAACATATGAAATATCAAAATTTTTGTTGTTCACACATTGGTGATTAGGCACAAATCCCACATTTATTTTGGATGATATTGAGGTCATTATAAGTTGAGATTTTATGATCTTCAAAAACCTTCCCTCTGCCTAAGGGCCCTAACCTGACATTACCGTATAGGCCTACTTGAAGTATTGAGAGAACCACAGATAGTTCACACGATATAGTGGAGGGGGGAATCATAATTCTCACAAGAAATTAGATATTTCCAGTGCAAATTATATATTTCCAGGGAAGGGAAAATATAATTCTTGCAAGAACTTTGATATTTTGTGCCGTGTGGGAGGGGTAAACATAATATAGGGGAGGAGCAAATTTATGAAAGCTTCCACAGAAGCCTTATAAACCATTTCTCTTTGTGCTCTGTGAGCTCTCTCTTTATGCTCTTTCTCAATTAAAAATTACCTCTTAGCAAAGGTTTTTTGGGTTCTATACGGACCTGTTCGCCTGTTCGACGCCATACCAGCCATCCCGTCAGTGTTGACCAGTGAGGTCAGGCATGCGATCCAGAACATCCAGAAACGCTGTACATCCCCGTCGCCAGAGGCGTCAAGCAGGGCGACCCCATCTCGTCCAAGCTGTTCGAGCACGTCTTTCGACAGCTCGACTGGGACATCAAAGGTATCAGCGTTAATGGCCAGTGGCTCAGCCACCTGCGCTTCGCCGACGACATCGCCCTAATCGGCGAGTCAGTGGCCGACGTGCAGCTTCAACTCAACCAGCCTGAAGATGAACCTGGCCAAGACAAAGTGGATGCGCAACCTCCAGGCTGTCAACAACAACATCTACATCAGCCAGAAGGAGATCGAGCAGGTCGACAGCTACGTCTATCTCGGCCAGGAGCTGACTGCTGGGCATAAGAACAACCGCGAGCTGGCACGCCGACGGAGGGCCGTTTGGGTTAGCTATGCGTCCATAGCAGAGGTGGTCACCAACACTGTCGCACCCCCCTGCGTGCCCACTTGTTCAACAGCACCGTTCTACCAGCCATGCTCTACGGGACCAAGACCTGGTTGCTGACCGCGGCCGACAAGAAGAAGCTGGCAGTGACCGAACACACCTTTGAGCGGCGGATGGTCGGCATCAAGAGGACGGACCACATCAGCAATGAGTTACTGAGGAAGACAAGCAAGGTCAAGGACGCCGTCAACCAGGCAGAACAGGCCAAGATGCGCTGGGCCGGACATGTGGCCAGAAGTTCGGACGGGCAATTGGACACCTGGTGTCAAGAGGGGCAGCAAAGAAGCCACTTCTCTCCAATAAAAACATCAAAAATTGTCTGAAATTCTGCAGGAAGTACAAGAATTGGACAGCAGAAGACTGGTGCAAAGTTATTGTATCTGATTAGAACATCTGGTAAATTGATTGTCCAGAGAAGAAAAGGTGAACACTACCATGAGTCCTGTGTCGTGCCAACAGTGAGGCATCCTGAGACTATCAATGGGAGTGTCAAATTGACCCCAAACCTAGCCTTGATAAAATATATTGTATAATATAATAAATAAAAAGCTATTAAAACACCAAAAATATATATAAATTTTGAATTTTAGATCAATCAGTGACATTTTATAGTGATTTGCTAATTTGTCCATAGTCGCGCAATAGGTATTCTGGATGTATAAGGGGTGGGGGTGGGGTTGGGGGGTTGGTGGTGTTTTATTTAAAGGGCTATTTAAGTAGTCAACAAAGAAACATAAAGTATCTGACTTAAACCTTTGGGGAAAAAATCAAATTGTGGGGGTTTAAATTGCTGGGGTCAAATTGACCCCAGTGGGTAAAAGATGTTGGTAGATTTGAGGGTAACAGGAGGGTTAATGTGTTTTATTCTCATGATCCAGTGGAGTGTGTTTTCACTTCTGTAGGAGTTTACAAATCATTTCTTCTTTATTCTGCACGAGTCTCTGCTTCAGAGTTCAGACTTTCTGATCAATCAAATGACAGTTTCATCACTAAAAGAAACAAGTATTTCACTGTGAACTCCATGAGAGGGCAAAGGTCATTCCAGAGGTCACAGGTCATCAGCACTTATTAAAATGCTTTGAGAAACACATGATCATTTAGAAACTCCCAGTTAAGATGTGTAAAGATCAGCGCAGAGTCTTTCTGATTATATTATTTAATTAGATGTAATAGTTTTCATGCTTTAAGAGACATTTAGAGACGATGAGACTGTTCAATAATCC
Organism: Squalius cephalus; assembly: GCA_022829025.1. NCBI lineage: Eukaryota > Metazoa > Chordata > Actinopteri > Cypriniformes > Leuciscidae > Squalius > Squalius cephalus. Next base: position 28,255,628 of record CM040815.1, read on the forward strand.
TGATGTTGAGTCTCATTTCAGTGTGTGTGTGTGTGTGTGTGTGTGTGTGTGTGTGTGTGTGTTCATTTGAGTGTGACGGAGGTTTTTGTACGACTCTTTCACTAGAATGAAACACTGTGGTACACTTTCGGTGGAGGAACTGAACTGGTGATTAGAAGTAAGTCTTTTCTATTCTCTATAAAAATGTTCTCTAATAAGAAAATTTAACTTAATTAATTTTATTTTATTTTTAGATTATTTCAGCAAGATAATTATTTGTTATGATCTTAAAATGCCATGAATGAACCTTAAAAAACATCTAAAAGATTTTCTTATTTGTCAACAAGATAATTCATTTATTATAAAAATATGTTTTTGAAAAGCAATTTATCATTTAACTATTTTATTGTTTACTTAAGTTTTATATTTCAAATTGTTTTTAAATGTTATTTTTAATTTTACATTAATAATTGAATTATTATTGGTAACATTTTATTGTATTTTAATGTAGCCTATATGGATTGCAGTATTTTATGACATATTCAATTATTTCTTGATATAAATAATTTTGTCTATAATTGATAGTAAATTTAACAATTAAGGGTTTTTAAATGCCTCCAAGTTTAAAAATATAGGCAAAATAAATATGACTGTAAGTGTCATCATCAGACAAAGAGAAATGTAGTTAATGAGCATTTTAACAATTTAAAAGGTTAATTTTGCTGATGATTATGATTGTAAATTTATTAACAGAGGATTAAAAAAAGGTATAGTTAAAACTTTGCTGAAAATTACGATTTTTAAATTAATTGAGATTAAATTTTGTTCTGTAACTTCTGAAAAAAAATCAAATGAGTATTTTTTGGTTAATTTAATTTTTTATCATAATTATTTTTTATAATGTTAGAATTTATATTTTAAATGTCATATTTCATTTTACATGAATATTTAAAACCTTATTATTGCTAACATTTCATTCATTTTATGTATTGACTGTAGGCTAGTACTTTTAAATCTATTAAATTTCTTGTTGATATACATAATTTTGTCTTTAATTCTTGGTAAATTTAACAATTATGGGTTTTTTAAATGCATGACACAAAATTTGATAATAGGGCCAATATGAATATAATTTTGTTGAGGTCATCAGAAAAAAAGAATCTTAGTTGAAGAGCATTTTGAAAATTAATCATTAAAACTATTTCAAATATCAAATTTGCTGATGTTTATGATTGTGAGTTTCTGAATAGCAGGCTATTTTCAAAATACAATTAATATTGAAATGATCCTTTAAATTTGTTTTCTAGATCTTATAACGACATCACAATATAACCATCAATTTACTTGGATAATGTTTTTCAAATTCATTCTGTGGATCCTTAGAAATGTAAGTTGTATATTTAAAGTGAAATGATGATGATTCCTCCATTAATGTGTGTGTGTGTGTGTGTGTGTGTGTGTGTGTCCAGCGGGTCCCTCCGTGTCTCCCTCCGTGTCTCTGCTGTCTCCCTCTTCTCTGCTGATCTCTGGAGACTCCTCCGCTCTGCTCTGCCTGCTCAGCTCTTACTCTCCACAGGGGGCGACGGTGAGCTGGACGCTGGACGGGTCAGAGGTCACCGAGGGGGTTCAGACCAGCGCAGAGAGCGAGCGGGACGGTCTCTACAGTCGCAGCAGCGTCCTGAGCCTCAGCAAAGCACGCTGGGAAGCCGCAGAGCGCTTCGTCTGCAGAGGAACACATGCCGGAGCTGCTCACGAGGCCTCGTTCCTCAAGAGCTCCGAGTGCTGATGTTTCTCCAGTGAAGACCAGCGTATCTGAGCGTCACGTGATTTACAGCTCAATACTGAAGCAGTCTGTCAATGTGCTGCCATTGCTGTTCATTCAATAAAGCTTCATCTGAACGCAAGCGCACATTTGTGTTGGACTGCATCATTGATCAGTGTGTCGTTCCTTCAAAGTCCTGCACTAAAGTTTCAGCGGCTTTTGATTGATTGGAATTAGGGGTGTAACAATAATTACAGTGGATAGTGACAATATATATCGTATTATTCACCCAAAATGAAAGTTTAAGAAGTTTACAGGGATTTTCAGCTTCAGAATCATGAATATTGTTATTCTGGTGTCTCTATTGTCCTGCATTGGGTTATCAGCACCAAGTCCAAGCCTATTCATTTACACACACAATGTTAAACCAAATTGACCATTTTGATGGAGTATGGCAATAATATGGTATTGTGAGTTCAGGATGGTGACATAAGGGTCTCGTTACACCCCTAATTGTAATAGTTGAGAACAGCTGCATTCAGCAGTAAATGTGAAATGAAGCTCTTGGGGTTTGAACATGGTCACTGGAGACGAGCTGCTCTATTCTGAGACCATCACAATCACTAAACCTGACAATGCAAATGAGATTTACACCTCAAACTCACAGTTTCACTCTTTTACTGGTTCAACGCTCTGAACTGGAACAGTTTCACTTCTGCTGATGGAGGGATGAGACCGTTATGAAGTTTGAGTGGTAGATTATATGACTTATATAACGTAATGAGACTCTTCACTGGTAGATCACGTGTGACTGGACTAGAGGAGTAAATGTAGATGTTGATCTGATTCAATTCACGATTCATAGGTTTTTGATTATTTTCAAGAAAGATTTCTTTCTAATTCACTTTGATAAACTTTGATATTGAAATTCAAAAAACTAATTCACAGAGTGCAGATAAGTTTTCAATTTAAGAAGATAAGTTTTTAATTTAGATTTAAAAATAGCAATTGAAGCTGCAAGGCAATTGGTTCAATTTGGCAATTAGACGGGATAGCGAGGGATAGATAAAAGAGCCCTGTCTGAAGATCTTAAAGATCTAGTCAGAGGAGCAAGAAGATCTCTAAGATATAATGGAGCTTGATCATTAAGAGCTTTAAAAACAAACAACAGAATTTTAAACTGAACTCTAAAATGGATCGGGAGCCAATGAAGCGAAGCTAAAGTTGGGGTGACATGATCGTATTTCTTTGTCCCGGTCAGCAGCCTTAGAGGCATTTTGCACCATCTGGAGGCGATGATTGAGGAAGACCCAAGTACAATAAATTACAGTAATCCAAGCGTGAGGTAATGAAAGCATGAATAACTTTCTCCAAGTCTTGGAATGACAAAAATGATTTAAGTTTGGAAATTAACTGCAATTGATAAAAACTATTCTTTATAACAGAATTATTTTTTTTAGATAAACATAATTCTGAGTCAAGATTGACTCCAAGGCTCCTGACCTGAGAGGAAACTGAGGGGAAATGGTTACCCAGCTCCTTAATGAGACTATTCCTCAGTTTTGGAGGGCCAAAAACAATAATTTCTGATTTGTCCTCATTAAGTTGGAGAAAGTTAATTGATAACCATTCCTTAATGTCTCGGATGAAACAAGGTCTGAATGGAATCGCCAGCTTTCAACGGCAGATACAGCGGTGTATCATCAGCATAAAAATGGAATAAAACATTGTGCTTCTTAATAATATCCCCCAACGGACGCATATATAAGGTAAAAAGAAGCGGACCCAGAATAGAGCCCTGAGGTACTCCACTAATAATAGGAGCAGAAGATGAAGAGAACTTGCCTATCTCCACAGAAAAAGACTTGTCTTTAAGATATGATCTTAATGAGGCTGTACTATTAATACCGAATAAATGCTCTAAACACCTAAGAAGAATATTATGGTCTACAGTATCAAAGGCAGCTGTAAGATCAAGTAAGATCAATACAGCATTTTTACCAGTGTCACGGTGTGACAAATAACAATTAGAAAAGAGATTAAAGCCCTTGTGAATGCAGTGTTATTTGGAGACCTCCTGTGGACACCTGTCTCATTGCACCGCAAATCTGTTGCTATGGCAGCGAGGCCAATTGCCTGATTGACAGCAGGTGTGGAGTAATTACAGAGAGCGTTGTGAGAGGAACACGGATTCAGATGGGGCTTTAAAAAGAGAGAGGAAACAGACTGTCGGTGTGGTGAACAGGCGAAGAGGGCCTGAACGCGTAAGACTAGGGCGCCACGTGGGACTGGAGGAAGGACGGAGTAGGAAATGATGGAGGTAGAGGGTGCGGGTGTGAGTGGAAATAAGCGGAAGAAAAAGAAATCATTGGAAATATCAGATGATTATTCTGAGGTAAAAGATAGGGAAAAAGTAAAAGAGTTTAATGTGTTTATCATACTGGTGCAGGAGGGAGTGAATTTTGATGGATGGAGTCCAATACAACTTTCGAAAGCTATACATAAGGAAATAGGGGATGTAAATAGTGTGAAAAAATTAAGGAATGGATCATTATTGGTAAAGTGTAAGGATGAGGTGCAACAAAAGAAGGCAGTAAGGGCAAATGCATTAAATGGACAGAAAGTAAAAGGGGAGAAAGTTCAAAGCCGAATCAGAGGAGTAATAACAGGAATCCCTGAGAAGGAATCAATGGAAGGAATGTGTACAAATATAAAGAATGTAAAGGTGAGTGAGGCAAAAAGATTAAAAACAAAAAGAGATGGTGTGTGATAGTCTCTCAGTACTGCTTACCTTTGAAGAAGAAAGACTTCCAGAGAAAGTTTTTATAGGGTACATGAGCTACGATGTTAGGATGTACATACCACCCCCTTTGAGGTGTTTCAACTGCCAACGATATGGGCATGTGGCAGCAGCATGTAAAGGAAAAATAAGATGCAGTAAATGTGGCGGTGAACACAAATATGATGAATGTGAGGAAGGGGCAAGGAAAAAATGTTGCAATTGTGGTGGAGAGCACAGTGCTGCATATGGTGGGTGTGAAGTGTACAAGCGAATGCAAGAAGTTCAGAAGGTTAAAGTGAATCAGGAAATCACGTATGCTGAAGCAGCCAGAAGAGTACCAAAGATACCACAAAATGCAGTGAACAAGAGTAAAGACAATGATGGATGTGTAAAGTGTAACAGGATTCAGGAAGAAACATTGATAGTGAGCAAAATAGGCTTTGTGCTTTTCATGGCAGAAATCATTAACTGCACAGCCCAGACGACTAGCAGGACTGAAAGGATTAAGATTATAGTAAAAACTGCTGAGAAGTATTTGGATGTAAAAGGGTTACAGTGGGAAAATATTAGAGAAACCCTTGAGGAAACTCAACAATCACAGTCATGGGTTGGATCCTCTTAATGGTGTTAATAATACTCCAATGGAATGCCAGGAGCTTAATTGCGAATGGCCAGGAGTTTAAGAAGTATGTGGAAGATGTTAAGGAAAAACCCAATATTATATGTGTCCAAGAAACGTGGTTAATTCCCAGACTAGATTTTATCATAAAAGGGTATAATGCAGTAAGAAGGGATAGAGAGAATGGGAAAGGTGGAGGGATCATGACTTTTATACAGAAAGGGCTGCAGTACAAGGAAATTAAGAAAGGAGAGGAATTGGAATATGTCACTGTGGAAGTGTGGGCAAAAGAGGGTAATATTAAAATTATAAATTTTTACAACCCATGTAATCAGTTAAAAAGCAGCCAGCTTGAGGAAATTTGGAAAGATTTGGGGGGCAGAGTTATTTGGTGTGGGGATTTTAATGCACATAGCACTTTATGGGGTGATAAAGATGATGTAAATGGGAATGTGTTGGAAGAATTTATAGAAGAGAAGGAACTAGTATGTCTTAATGATGGAACTTGGACAAGGATAGATGTATCTAGGGGAAAAGAGTCAGCAATAGATTTAACCTTGGGCATGAGAAATGTGGCAGACAAATGTGAATGGGAGGTGTTAAGAGGAAATACAGTGGGTAGCGATCACTACCCTATAAAGGTACACATAGGTGTGGAGATGGAGAAAGAGAAAGAAGTGAAAGTAGAGAAGTGGTTTGTGGAGAAAGCTGATTGGAATAAGTTTGAAGAGCTAAGTGAGGAATGGCTATCATGTGTTGATGGTAGTGAAAGTATTGAAGTGTTAACTAGAGAAATAAGGTCAAACATTATAGCAGCAGCGGATGCCACTATTCCAAAATCCAAACCTAAATGCTTGAATAAAATAGTGCCATGGTGGTCAAGAGAGTGCAAGGAAGCTGTTAAAGAAAGAAATAAGGCATTTAGATTACTTAAGAGGACACACAATTTCCAACATTTGATAGAATACAAGAGAACGCAAGCAATGGTAAGACAAAATGTCAGGAAAGCAAAAAGGGAGTACTGGAGGACGTTTTGTGACTCTTTAGGACGCACTACTCCAATAGAGAAGGTTTGGGGGATGATTAGGAAAATGAAAGGAAACGGTAGGGAATATGGATATCCTGTGATAATTGATGGAGATGACAGTATAACTTCGAGTTAGGAGAAAGCAGAAGTTATAGGAAAAACACTAACTAAAGTACACAGTTCAGAAAACCTTAGTTATGAAGAGAGAAAAGGGAGAGAAGAAACTGTGTCTAAATATCAAAGGGTGTTTGAGAATGGGAATGGGGAAAATGATAGTTTGAATGAGAAATTCACAAAAGGAGAATTGAATAGAGCACTGAAGAAGTTAGGAAAGTCAGCTCCAGGAAAAGACACTATATGCTACTCAATGTTAGAGAATCTGAGTGATAGTGGTAAGGATGTCCTGTTGAAGTTGTATAATAAGATATGGATGGAGGGAGTTATCCATAAAGAGTGGAAGGAATCTATCATTGTACCAATTAAGAAGCCAGGGAAAGACCCTCATAGTCCAAGCAGTTATAGACCTATAGCATTGACATCGCAGATGGGTAAGACAATGGAGAAAATGATAAATGATAGACTGATGTATTGGGTGGAGTCAAAAGGATTGTTGCAATGTTACCAGAGTGGCTTTAGAAGGGGAAGGGGTACTATGGATCCAGTGGTATGCCTGGAGGAAGCCATTAGAAAGGCTCAAGTGAATAAAGAGACTGTAATGGCAGTGTTTTTTGACATAGAGAAAGCCTATGACATGATGTGGACAGAAGGACTATTAATTAAATTAAATCAGATGGGAGTTAGGGGACGGATGTATCAGTGGGTCAGAGACTTCTTATCTGAAAGAACAGTGAGAGTTAAAATTGATGGGGAAATAAGTGAGAGTTTTAGAGTAGAAAATGGAACCCCTCAAGGAAGCATTGTGAGTCCTTTATTATTTGTAATTATGATAGACCAGATATTTAAAGACTTGCATGGCCTAGATGGAGTAGCGTTATTTGCGGATGATGGTGCAATGTGGAAGAAGGGAAGGAACATTGAGTTTATTGTGCGTAAGATGCAAGATGCTGTGAATGCAGTTCAGCAATGGGGAGTGAAATGGGGGTTTAGAATCTCAATAGAGAAGACAAAGGTTATGTTCTTTACAAGGAAAAAAAATTGCAGAGAATTAAAAATAATGGTGTCAGGTAAAGAGTTGGAGAGGGTTGAGATCTTTAAATATCTGGGAGTCTGGTTTGATAAGAGGTTAACATGGGCATGTCACATCCAAAAGATGGTAGAAAAATGTAAAAGGATACTAAATGTCATGAGGTGTCTATGCGGGATAGATTGGGGTGCTACAAGGTCAGCATTGAAAACCATACAGGTCTAATGAGATCAGTGTTTGACTACGGCTGTATAGCATATGGATCAGCCTCCAAGACAAGCTTGAGCAAACTTGATGGTATGCAAAATCAAGCAATGAGGATAATTAGTGGTGCAATAAAAACTTCTCCAGTAGCTGCAATTCAAGTAGAGGTGGGTGAGATGCCACTGCATTTGAGGAGGGACCAGCTAGCACTGGTATACTGGGCAAATATCAGGGGTCATAAAGAGAACCACATGTCTCAGACAGTATTAAGAGAATTTCAGGAAAAAGAAAGTATGAAAGTTAAAAGTTATGGATGGGTTATAAAAGATAAGGTGAATAACATGGGAATTGGGTCACTGAACATCAGCCCTACAGTGGCATATCCAGTAGTGCCTCCTTTAATGTTGGAAGAATTGAGGGTTGATTTAGGACTGTTGGAGGAAAGAAAGAAAGATGGAGTGGATAAGTATGGGGTAAGAAATTAGATAACAGGAAAATACAAAGAGTGTGTAAAGGTTTTTACAGATGCGTCTAAAAATATTGAAAAGAGAGTAGGGGTAGCTTATGTAATCCCTGAGATGGGAATAGCAAAGGCAAAAAGGATAAATGATGACCTATCAGTGTATACTGCTGAACTGGTTGCCATATGGTTAGCACTCGTGTGGATAGAGTCCAACAATTGTCTGCAGGCAGTGATTGCCTCTGATTCAAGTTCAGCAATGTTTAGTGTTCAGAATTATCGGTCTGATTCAAGGGAAGATATTTTAATCGAAATTTTACAGCTGGCAAGTGGAATACAAGCATCAGGAAGGAGGGTGACATTCTTATGGGTTCCAGCCCATATAGGAGTAGAGGGTAACGAACTGGCCGATGAGCATGCAAAGAGAGCAACAGACAAAAGCAATATAGATGTAGATGTAAAGTACAGTAAAGCAGAAATAAAAAGTATAGTAAAGGCGAAAACGATTAAAAAGTGGCAACATATTTGGGATAATGGGTACACAGGAAGACATCTTTATAGGATACAAGGGAAAGTGGGAAAAGACACACAAATAACCAGATCAAGACAGGAAGAAATTATACTAACAAGGATGAGGTTGGGTCATACAAAGTTGAATAGTACAATGTTCCTAATAAAAAAGCATGGAGATGGAAATTGTGAGTATTGCCAGAACAATATACCTGAAACAGTAGAGCATGTAATAATGCACTGTCATAAATACAATGAGGCAAGGCAGAGGCTTGTTAATGAGTTGAAAACAAAGAAAATGTCTTTAGAAATTAAAACACTATTGAAAAGAAGCTCAAGGGAAAATTTTGATTTATTATTTCTTTTTTTGAAAAGTACAGGCCTGTTAAAAAGGATATAAGTGTTTTTTTTTTTGTTTTTTTTTTGTGCTGGTATATTTAGTTTGGGAATAGCTAGTAACTCCCGTGCCTACTCCAGTCCAGTGGTGGCGGTAATGCACAAGAAATAGTTGCAAACCGCCAATCAAAAAGAAGAAGAAGAAGAAGAAGAACTGTCGGTGTGGTTCTCCTCCCGTGAGATACTGTGTTTGTCGGCGGGCTGTTTTGTATTTGAGGCTGGGCTGTGAAGCGGGCGAAGATTGAAGCTGAGAAGTGGAAAGAAGAGAGTGAAGTATTTATCAACGAAAACCCAAGGAATATCGTCAGCAGTGGGGAAGACGTAAAGTGATGAGTATCGGCTTCGTCGTTTATATGCACTAACACTGAAGTGGTGTTGAGAGTTTGGAAAGTGTGTGGCACGAGTGAACTAGTACACCGAGTGAATTGTTGATCTGTCTCTAACTTTTGTCCGCTCCTCGCTGAATGTGACGATCGCTGCACCCGTCTTCTGCTGTCTCTGGAGAGAAGTTGAGCCCTTGCGAGAGACGAGAGTCGATCTGGTGGGAGAAAGACCGGTGGGTGAGTGCTGGCCCGAATGCACGGTGTACGAGTGGAATGCAGTGCCTGAAGTGACGATTCACACGGTTTGTGTTATGGAGTGAAGTTCATCGTGTGGAGAAGTAATAGTAGTCTGCTGTGCACTCTCTCCTTGCAGTCTTTCACTCGCCGTCTCCAAGGAAGGTTTTGATATATCAAGCGCCCAACTTACCATTTTGAGATAGCCCGGCTCTGTTAATGCTGAATGTTTGATATGCTGTTGAACTGTTAAACCCTGCTACATTGTTACAGTGTACAGCCGAAGTGGAATGTCTCGCTTAAAGCATCCTCCCCGCCTGGTGGTCTCCACACGCTCCTAACGAAAGCCGCTGCCCTGTCCAGAACAAGAGAAGGTATTGCAGCTGAATGTTTCATCTACTGTTGAATGGTTAAATCCTGTTGCATTGTTACAGTGTACAGCTGAAGTGAAGTGTCTCGCTCAAAGCATCCTCTCCGTCTAGGTGGTCTCCACATGCTCCTATTGAAAGCCGCTGCCCTGTCCAGAACAAGAGAAGGTATTGCAGCTGAATGTTTCATCTACTGTTGAATGGTTAAATCCTGCTACATTGTTACAGTGTACAGCTGAAGTGAAGTGTTTCGCTTAAAGCATCCTCTCCGTCTAGGTGGTCTCCACATGCTCCTATTGAAAGCCGCTGCCCTGTCCAGAACAAGAGAAGGTATTGCAGCTGAATGTTTCATCTACTGTTGAATGGTTAAATCCTGCTACATTGTTACAGTGTACAGCTGAAGTGAAGTGTTTCGCTTAAAGCATCCTCCCCGCCTGGTGGTCTCCACATGCTCCTATTGAAAGCCGTTGCCCTGTTCAGAAAGAGAGAAGGTATTTCGGCTGAATATTTCATATACCGTTGAACAGTCAAACTCTGTTACATTGATCCAGTGTACTGCTGAAGTGGAGTGTCCCGCTCTAAGTGTTTTCCCCGCCTGGTGGTCTTTACATGCCCCATCGAAAGCTACTGCCCTGTTCAGAAAGAGAGAAGGTACTTTAACGGAATGTTCCATATGCTGTTGAATAGTTAAACCTTGCTACCTGGTTACAGCGCACAGCCGAAGTGGAGTGTCTGGCTCAAAGGGTCCTCTCCGTCTGGTGGTCTTCACACGCCCCAACGAAAGCTCCTGCCCTGTTTAGAACGAGAGAAGGTACTTCAACTGAATGTTCGTATGCTGTTGAATAGTTAAACCCTGTTACCTGGTTACAGCGCACTGTCAAAGTGGAGTGTCTCGTTCAAAGTGCCCTCTCCGCCTGGTGGTCTCCACATGCCCCATTTACATTTACATTTACATTTATTCATTTAGCTGACGCTTTTATCCAAAGCGACTTACAATTGCTATATATGTCAGAGGTCGCACGCCTCTGGAGCAACTAGGGGTTAAGTGTCTTGCTCAGGGACACATTGGTGTCTCACAGTGGATTCGAACCCGGGTCTCTCACACCAAAGGCATGTGTCTTATCCATTGCGCCACACCACCCCACATGCCCCATTGAAGCCTCCGCCCTGTTCAGAAAGAGAGAAGTATCACTGTCGAGCGTTCGCATACTGTTGACCGTTGAACCCTGTATTGTTGCAGTGCACAGCCGAGAGGGAGCGTCTCACTTAAAGTGTCCTCTTGCCTGGTGGCCCTCCATGCCCGCGTTGCAAGCTGCTGCCGCTGTTGAGAAGATAGAGAATAGCTGCGGCACGTACCTCGATCGAAGTGTCGTCCGGTTGTCCAAGGTTCTCTCCCGTCCCGGCTCAAGGCCCCCGTTCCACTTGGCTTGGCCCAGAGGACACCTGCCGGGATATACTCACCTGCTTCCTCTCCTGGTTCCAGTTCGAATGGGGTCCGTATAACCACGACTTCCTCGAGGGTCCTGTAAAGAGTACTTACCCAGTGACCTACCTGGACGGTGTGAGTTCCCTCTGATCCCTCTTCAACGAGCTGCAGGGCTGCCACGAACGTTCTTCCCTCTACGGCCCAGGGGGCCATCGAATTGCTACTGGCGACCAGAAGGAAGATTTTAATTAGGACTTTTCAAATTATTTGCTTTTAACTTAACCCATTTGTGCCCAAATTTTTCTGAATGGTTTCATGCATATAATCCTGTTAATAGTGTCCTATGTGAACATGTTCTGCATTTATTTTCCCCAGGTTTTTTTTTTCTTTCTTGAAAATCATATTTGAATGTGCGGCAACTATAGTTGCCGGTGGGCAAATATGTTGTATGCACCCCTTCAATGTAAAATATGAATAGGAGGAGAACATTTGGCATTTATCTCAAAATAACTGCTTTCAACAGATCAATCTTTATTCATAAACAAATTTATTATGTATAAAAGTCTAAGAACATTTGATGCAGACCCAAAAAAAACTGCATCTAGCGTATATCTCTTGAATATGAAAACACAACAAACAACAAATCCATTTGCCTTAACCATTGTGCTCTGTTCGGGGTCTTTTTGACCAACATTTCTGACTTTCATTCATGGGGATAACATGGATAATTTGACATGGTTAAGTGTTTTTAAAAGATTTTTGCCCATTTTTGGAAAATGCTGTTCTAAAAGTAACAATTTATCACTTTAACCAGTAGATGGCTGCAGAGCACCACTATTTGCTATTTGCTTTTTGACTAACTGAAAGACATCTTTTCACAAGTTTTTCCAGTTGTACTCATATATCTATAATGAAATCACAATTATAATAATAAAAGTTACTTTTTGTCAAAGTTTAGGCACTTTTTGTGCTGAAAAAAAAAATGTTATATTATAATTAGAATCAAATGAATTTGATCAATGGACAAAATTCATCCTCAAAATCAGAATCAACACAGAACACACAGACAGAAATGAAGTGGCACACTTTAAATTTGTAGAATTATATGAAAAACAGATGTTTGAAATAAATTATAAACTCTAAAAACTCCAACTTTTCTCTTTGTAACATCCTGATCAGGTTTGATTCTAATCATAATGGAACATTATTGAAAAACAGATTTTTTTCAGTACAAAAACTGCCAAACTTTGACAAAAAGTAACTTTTATTGTTATAATTGTGATTTCATTATATGTAGATATGAATCTAACTGGAAAAACTTGTGAAAAGATGTCTTTTAGTTTGAAACTTTTAGTACTTTTAGAGCTCTGCAGCCATCTACTGGTTAAAGTGATTTTTTTTTTTTTTTTTTTTACTTTTAAAACTGCATTTTCCAAGATTTGGCCAAAAATCTTACACTAAACCATGTCAAATTATCCATGTTATCCCCATGAATGAAAGTTAGAAATGTGGGTATTTTATAAGGCAAATTTTTATTATTATTTTTTTTTCTTTTTGGAGAATTTTTCTTTTCTTTTTTTGAACATTTTGTGGAGTAAAAATGTCCAAACGAAGAGTAAAAACTTTAATAAACTGAGTAAAATTCCATTTGTTTAAAATACATATATTGTTACAAAATAACATTTTGTTGCCTGGGGTCTCTCAGACCCCAAACAGCCTGACTGTAAACCTCAAACGAACAGCGCACAAGGGTTAAAGTTGTGGAACATAGTGCAGAACAAAGTGCAGCCATAACAGGGCATTGTGTATCAAAAAGGTAAATGAAAATAAATAAATACAAATAAATAGAATGAAGAAAAAAAAATATATATAGAGATGTCATTTAAAGGGTTAACCTGTTAGCGTTCCTGCAAATTCTGCCAAAAACGCCTAAAAAAGGCCTACCCAAATTAAGTTATGTTTATGCACTAAACAAGACCAATAAACTTGATTTATTAACCTATTAACACAGTATACCCCATTTTCCCATGATATATACTTACAAGGCATTTGCCCACCGGCAACTATAGTTGCCGCTTGGACTTTTGACTAAGTATACAAAAAACTATATATCTCTTGTAAGATTTGTTTTGTTTGGCTGATTCTAGAGACCTTCATGATTATGTAGATATATATATGTCAACAAAAAATACTTATTAGTAACATGAAAATGACCTTTCTTTGGGAGCGTTTGCCTTCGCCCTGCTTCCTGGAAATAGGGTTAGGAATTTGACAGCCTCATGTGACAGGGAGGAAGTGAATACCTTTTTTTTTATCTTGAAATCCTTTATTTGGTTGTTTGCTTGCATGCCATTGAGAAATAAAACATGGACAACCTCTAGAAAAATATTTACAAAAGGAAAATGACAGCTATGTACTGCGGCAACTATAGTTGCCGGTGGGCTTAAATGGGTTAATAAAGAAACTGTTACTCCCTTATTCTCTTGTCTGTCTGGTCCCTGACACGCTCCTCGAGGTGGTACCCGGTCTCCAGGGGTGGGTGCAGTCTGGCTTGGCCCACCCCGACCTGTGACACCAGCATCACCTGTAAGTAAAATGTCAATGAACACTTTTAGCAAGACAGACTCTGTGCTTTGATGGGCAGTAAAACCAGACTGAAAAGGTTGTAATAACTTGGCTGCATTTAAAAACAAGTTCAATTGAGACAGCACAACCTTTTCTAAAAGTTTTGATAAAAATTATAACTTAATGACAGGCCGATAATTATTAAAGCAACCCTCATCCAGACCTTGTTTCTTAAGCAGAGGCTGAACAACCGCATGCTTAAACTATAGCTGGGACTATCCCAGTGTTCAAAGATGAATTAATCAACACTTGGACGCTGGGGCCAGTTATAGGAAAAGCTGCTTTTATAATCTCTGAGGGAATAACATCAAGTGGGGTGGTAGTTATCTTTGTAAACTCCACCCACTGGCCCAAAAACGGTATCTGGTGTCGTAGTCGAAGGGAATTCAGCGTGTATGTCTTTTCGGGTGCTTCTGGAAAAATCACTAATTTATTAAACAGTTGATTTCTAATTTTAATTCTGACTCCATGAATAATTTAATCTTGACTCCAAATTTAAGTGACTCTTTATTTTTTTCAAATTTTCTATCTTAACAGCTGATCCTCAGATTAGTTGTGATTTAATTTAGACCAAGGATTATTCTGGGCATCTCATAATTTCAAATATTCATTCATTAAGGACCCGGTGTCACTTTGAGACGTCACGTTGCGAATGTGTGCTCACGATCACAAACTAGCCAGTCCTGAAATAGTCAGAGGGTGCAGTGCAACTATTTTACCCTAAGCGGCCGCTCACTGCTGACTCATAACAAAGGTGTAATTTTTTTTAATAGTTGCGAGCTTGCAACGAGCTAAGTCAGTGATAGTCAGAAATCGGAAGGTCTCCTTAATGATGTGCCTCATGCTCCATTCATAGTGCCTTCTGTAACCAGGTCTTAAAACGAAGTCTTGGCATAATAATCCCTTTCTTAAAGTTAATCAAATCTTGAGATAAATGTTTTAAGTTAACTAATCAAAGTACATTTTCTATGTATTAAAAGAAAGAAACAGTTAAGTGATGACAATGAATAAATAAGTGTTTGTTAAAAAGGTGGGTTTAAAAAAAAAAAACGCCATCTACAATAAGTGATCAAATGCATAAAAAGATAGAAAAAGAGCGATTTCCCCCTTGAAAAGCTGTTCACACTACAATTCCCATGCTCCTTTTGTGAGGAGTTGACCAATCACTGAGCTCCAAAGCTTCAGGCAATCGAGCTCCGCCTTCACTTCCTGTTAGCTACTTCCTGACTGAAAGACTGCATGGCTGTTTTGTTGAGATGGTGCTCGATGCAGAGCCAAATGGGAGGAGCTAGAGCTCCAGCTCCTCCCCTCGCTGGAGCTCCAGCTCCACCTTGCTAAATTTAGTGAGCGGGGATTCGCTGCAGCGTCAAATGGGAGGAGCTAGAGCTCTAGCTCACTGTTGCAGTGTTGCTGGATCTAGTCACTAGTGCGAGTTCAACCGTGATGGAAGGACAAGTTTGTTTTGATGCGCAATATGCTGGCATACATCATATTGTATTTTTCTCTAATATTTGTCGTGATTATGATTAAATATTTATCGTTTCTGTGACAGACGCGTAAACACCTAATAAGAACATTGCTCACACTGTGTGTGTGTGTGTGTGTGTGTGTGTGTGTGTGTGTGTGTGTGTGTGTTTCTAAAGACGGTTGAAACTTTTTATCTATGTATTATTTTATCTTTATAACGGTTTCGTTGTTTTCCTCACTTTTAAAGCTGCTTTGGACAAAAGCGTCTGCTATTATTATGTAAATTACTAGAATTAAAAGGCAATGTGAAAGCTTAGATTAGAAGCTTAGACACCCCTATTTATTTTTTGTCCACCGCATTTACGTGTGTGTTATTTGTGAATTAATCTAAATCATCTGATTTCTGTTGAGTCGTTCAGTGTTATGATACTGTACACAGCCTATTAATACATAATGAAAATGCTTTATTTTTTTTAGACACATTTATTATCATTAGCCTACTTTTGCCGGTGCTTGATGCTTGAACTGCACCCAGGATTGATTAACGTGCGATATTAGTCATTGCTTAAATGAATGACTAACGTTAAAAATATTTAGTCTATCATAGATGGCCTACATTTAATGACATAAGGCCTATTTAAGTAGCCTAGTATCCAGCTCTTTACATTAGATAGACGAGTTAGCATTTTAATAACCCAATAAAGTTTAAATTAAGAGGCTATAACCATAGGCTATGCTATCTCTATATAGCATTAGGCCTTATTCCACAAAGGACTGTTTATAAGGTGATAATCCGTTATACATGTAATAGGCTGAAGATTTTTGTATCTTCTGTTATAAAGACGAAGATTGACATTTCGTTAATGAAAAAATAAATAAATAAAAAATAAATAAGAACATATTGTAAAAAATGAACAACTCAGGTTATGTTCTGTTAGATGTGTTTTTGTTTAATCATATCTAGGCAATGAAGATAGCCTATTAACAAATATACATTTTAATATATTATATAAAAAACATTATAGGACTATATAAAATATATGTAAAGGGGGGGTGAAATGCTCATTTTCACTCAATCTCCTGTTAATCTTGAGTACCTATAGAGTAGTATTGCATCCTTCATATCGCCAAAAAGTCTTTAGTTTTATTATATTTTTAACAGAAAAGATAGGCTGTACCGAGTCTTTCCGGAAAAAAACGAGCGTCTGGAGGCGGGCCGTGTGGGCGAAGCCAGAGCCATAGAGAGAATCCGTCGATCTGTAAAACATTCATCGTCGAAATGCAGGGAACAAACAGCATCCACTGTTCCTAACGCTGGGTTCTTTGGTAAGCTTTCCATCACATCCAAAAACACACTTTGGAGACACTATGCAGCGCTGCCGATGATTTCCTGTTGAAGCGCGTTGATGTGCGCGGTCTCGCTCTCCTCTGGTCGACGTGTGCGCGGCCGCGCTTTTCCGGGAGAAATGCTCATATAAGGAGTTCCATTCTGGTCTACGTCATTAGATCCACAGTCGAAAAAAAACCAGCCGAAACTTGTACCAACCCGGAAGTAAGATTTTCGGCACAGAAATTCTCCGTTATTCGTCCAAAATATTTTTAAAAAACTTTGGCCATGTTAAGCATGAGAATCCATCTCTTTAACACTGTAAACAACTCTGAATACATGAAACACCATTGTACCCCCCCTTTAAAAATAGGGCCTCACTGATTAATTTTGCCTGGATGTGCATTTTGGACCTGCTGTGTGCGGACAGATCGTACATTCTGGCAATGTCGTAGGCTACGTCATTAACGTGATAGGCCGTTTCTTTAAGCTTTTTCCTTCTCCATATCTTCCCAAGAAACTGTGGCATATCGCTAAAATGCAAACGCATATCAAGCTGATCTTTTCTCTCTCTTTTGCTATTTATCTTGGCCTCACTGTAGAAGTAACCATGGCAACTGATAGAGTACCACCTAAAATGGCGGCGCCTTCCCGGAATGCAACGCTGCCCGAAAAGATCGTGGCGTAACTCTTTGATAGCGAAAAAGTTAACCTGCGCATCCGCGGCCCCTCCCACTAAATCCAGCGAGGGGAGGAGCTGGAGCTCTAGCTCCTCCCATTTGGCTCTGCATCGAGTACCACTTGGTTTTGTTGCCTAGCTGAATTCCGAATCAATTACCATCCATAGGGTAAGAAACATAAATATCCCCTCCAACGTGATTTCATTAATTAATGAGGATGTTAAACATATGATGACGGCTATGTTGTCAGGTTTACACTTTATAGAGAGCGCGATCGGCAGACGGCTGCCGCTGATCAGACAGTCAATTTAGAGAGACCCACTCATTGACTCAACGGTCAGGTTTTTTTGCCAGATTCATTCCAGTGACGCACATGGATCAGAAGTCACGCCCGACTTGGAGTTGAAGCCTTCCGGTTGGATTGGGATTGGATGTTCACACCCTGAAACCCCGAAAGATTCCCAGCGTACGTTGGGTGGCGAGCCACGGACCCACGCGCATAAGTCTATGCGCAGTCTCACTTTCTCTCCTTCACGGATTGTGTGGTAGGATCCACGAGCACTGGCATACTGATACTGTCACGACACTGATTCAACCAAAAAAAAAAGGGCCCCAACGAGCAATAAGACTATTTTGGGAGCTGGGTTTTTATTTCTTTTGTTTTAAGGGAAACTTATGCTGGCTTTATTATTTTCTTATTACTTCATGTACATTCTCTGAACCAAATTGTTACACTGTTTGTTATTATTCCTGTTGTTAAACAAAGAGTGATCACAATGACGCAAATTACTGTTTTTGTCTTTATTGAGGTCAAACCACTGGCTCTTAAAGATCTAGCATCTTCTGTTACTGGTCCAAATACTGTTAAAGATAACTAATTACCTGTTACTCTGTTATTATATCGTGTAGAGGGTTACACTTCGGTTTGATCTATCCTGGACAGAGAGATGAACAACCATATGAGAATAGATAAACCAACAATTATCTAAAAAAAAAATGATCAAAATAATTTCTTATTATTGATATTAAGTTCATTTTTGTGTTTCTGTTGAGTGTGTGTGTGTGTGTGTGTGTTGAGCAAACGCTGTGAGAGTCCAGATGAAGATGATGATGAAGGTCATGTTGATGAAGATTGTTGTGTGTGTCAGTGATGAAGTGTTAAACTCACAGCACTATAAACACTCTCACACACTGAAGATCTGATCAATATGCAAACACACTCCACATCATTTCCCTGAAGACAGTCACTCATTAACACACACAAAACACAATCACTGAAGTGAGAACAGAGTAAAATTTGAATGTTTTTCATAATATTTGATCTTCTACAAAATGTTAAAAATGATATAATTCAATTCAGTTCTGAATACATCTACAAGACCAATTTTATATGTATTAATGTATATATATATATATATATTCATCTGTTGTGAGAATATTTTTTACTGTAGTTGGATTGAAACGTCGCTGTTCATCACCAAATTTTGAGGGACGAGGCTTGATCTGCCGGTACAGAAGGACAGATGTTACAGAAGGACAGATGTTACAGAAGGACAGATGATACAGATGTTACAGATGTGACTCAGTTGATCTGAAGTTCAGTTAGTGAAGTGTTCAGGAGGTTTTTCTTCTGATGATCTATTAGTTTATTTCACTGGTTCACTTTCAGCAGCGGCTCCAAACTGATGATGATATACTTTATAAAACTATATACAGTATTCAGACACCTTCAACATTTCTCACATTATCAGTTTATCAGCTATAGTTTAGAAAATGGTAATAAAATATGACAAATATTAAACTGTGTCAGAACAAATTCATCTTGATAATGTCAGATAACTTTGAGCAAAACATGCTCAGGTCAAAGTGTCTGAATCATTTTTGGTCCCAATTTTTTTTTAATAAAATTTACTGGTAATCACTTTATGAAGAATTATTGGGTATAATATGTCACAGTTTACTTTATTTTGCTATCCTCACTTACATAAATGAACTATAGTGTCCTGCACACACTAGTAGAAAAATCTACAAAATGATATATCTGGTGTCTGAATAATGTTTGGTTTGACTGTAGAAAAGACTCTCAGTTTGTTCAGTTTCTTCTTGAGTGTAATTCGAGACATTGAATGTTTGTCAGTAACACTGTAAAGATGGTTATGGTCTTAATAGTATTTCTCTTAATGATCAGCTCTGTCTGATACTTCAGGAGTAAAAAGGTTTATATTTGTAGAAATGAAGTATAAAGTTATAATAGATGGAGTGATGTGTGGAGACAGCGAGCTTCAGTTCAACACCAGCTTTAACAACGGCCGAAAACAACTCAATGTCAAACACTAGTTTTATTCTACAAATGTGGAGGATTTCAAGACTTTAAGAGGGAGCAAGGCCAAAACAACACACACAAACCCTCAGACTATTAGAGAGAACTAAACTACAAAAATAAAGAAAAGTACAATAAAAATACACTAACTCTCTAACGCTTAAACTGGAGAAAACCAGATATAAAGGAAATGGCCGACTCCACATCAGCTTCAGTCGCTCTTCTGCGCCGCTTTATGCCTTTCATTCTAGACTGTGTGTGTGTGTGTGTGTGTGTGTGTGTGTGTGTGTGTGTGTGTGATTTTATTAAAACTCAGTCATTACATAAAATATATTTGTATCTTTGAGTTCTTCTTTGTGTCATTTTAGTTTCAGGTCTTTCATTAGATCAGGGCTTTATCTCACATTTTACAAGTAAACTTCAGTCAGTGGAGCATGAACTATAGTGTATTGAGTCTATAGTCTATAGTGTATAGATTCATGATGAAACAAGAACATGCGGACAAATCATGAACCTTTAGTGTTAGATACATTTAATAAGATAAAGAGTGTTATAGATTAATTTAAATATTTACAGTAGCATGTGAAAAACTGAAATGAATGCTTTCTATTTCTTTTAATATCAATGAAAATATCCTCACTGTTGAGTGTGTGTGTGTGTGTGTGTGTGTGTGTGTGTGTGTGTGTGTGTGTGTGTGTGTGTGTGTGTTTGAGCAGAGATGTTGGATGAACAGTCTGACTGACAGACGCTGATATTGAGCTTCAGTCTCAGGGGTGGGACACAAATTCAAAGCCGTTTCCTCTCAAATGAGTCTCAGTCACGACAGAAGAGCAGAAATGAGGAATATGACAATGATAAGAAGTTCATTTTCCCTCATCAAACACTCAATAATAGTTTGTTTCTCTGTGATTCACTCTCGGCAGCAAACTGGATGACGGCAGTAAGTAGATAATCAAATCAATTTAAAAATTATTATTATTCATTATTATTATTAATCTAAGGTGGAAACAGGCTTGAATATCTTTTTTCTGATCTGTCATCTGCTCTGCTTTGTGTGTTTCATACACAACTGTACGTGTGCTTTATCATTCAGTCATAATTTTATTACAATTCAATCAGCATAGTTTGAAATAAAATAATAACTTCATGTGTTTGAGTCCATTTGTGTTGTTTTCATTTCAGGTCTTTCATTGGATCAGGGCTTTTGCTCACATATTAATAAACTTCAGCGAAGCATTAAAACACCTGCAGATTCATGATGAACCTCACAGAGATTATGATAGATAGATTGAAGATAAACATGCATGACAGACTCATATCACTCATCTCTCATTGTGTTTAATGTTTAATAGTTATTTAAAGTGTTTCAGTATTATAGAAACATCAAACTCTGAGGATGATGAACATCTGCTCTATTCTGAGAGAAACACAATCACTCCTGATGATGAAATATGAGTTTAACTCGCTCACTTTCACTGTGGGACTGAAACCAGACGTTTTTGACTAATATGAGGTTTGTTCATATTCATTAGTTTACATTGTTTATACTTGTGAACAAGTTTTCAACAAAATTTCAGTTAAAAGTGTAGATTCAATTTGTATCTTGCTTATCAGTTAAAACGCAATGACAGTAAGTTAAATAAAACACAAAATGCATGCGTAATAACGCATTTATATTTTTAATTTATAGACTTATCCATAAATAACTGTATAAAACCCCCCCGCATAAACAAAGTAATAATTCCAGCGTTCAAAAGGAGCGATAGACTTAGATATGTATCTGACTTATTTTTCAATGCAGAAATAGACTGTTTTCTGTGAAACCAGTGTGTTTATAATTAAGATAATACATTAAAATAATATGGTAAGAAATACCAGTTTGCAATTTCATGACGCTGTTCATCACTTCCACTAACAAATCAATGCATTCTCATCAAAAATATCAACGCATTGTGCAGTATATTGCTGTAAAACCCACTGAGGAAAACCTTTCAGAGGTGAGAATGCACTGCTTTGTGTTTATATATAGAACTCAATAAGCAATATCCATATGCAGAATTATCTTATTAATGATCAAGTAAATGCTATAAAATATGAGCTAATGTCTACTGCAGATATAGATCTATAGAATAGGGTTGTTCTGAAGGGAATGAGCCAGTAGAGGTCAGAGATTATCTTTATTCTGTCACAGATCCTCTTCTTCGAGCGGATGAACTGCTGGATCATCAGGATGAGAGTCGAGGTCTAAGAGCAGCGCTGGCCTTCACTGGTGTCTGTTCATACAGGACTGTGTGTGTTTATACAGTGTAAGTTGATACTGTACTGATTGATAAGTAGGCGGCTGCATATATGGAAAAAAAACACCTAACCCTAAAAAAATTCTAACAAAAGGTTTCACAGCTGTTTTTTGTAGTATTAAGTGTCCTTAATAACATACTAAAAGTTTACCAAAGTTTGACCACTAGAAAGGTGTAATTTTCAAGATGGCGTCCAAGATGGGCAGGAAGCCCTTAAAATGTCCAAACTCCTTCATTATTTGACAAATATGCACCGTTTGTCCATGTTAACAAACAATTTAAAAAAAACTTGTAATACATTTTTTGTTTGTCTTGATGCAAGTAATCAACTCAGTAATTTTCATGGTGATATCTAAAGGTTAAAATTTTTACCCTATTCACGTAAGAAAAAGAATGAATAGTCGTTTGAATAGGCAATGTTTGGTCTTTTTCGAAACTTTCCCCTAATGGGATTCTTCTGGACTTTTTTTCCCTTACTCAGGACATATTGAGGATACAAAATCAGTTGAGTTTGCTTCTGTTGCAATTTGTTCAAGGTTGACCCCCATTTTGGCTTAAAATGACTGGACTATATAGATGTTTTTGAGTATAAAGGTGGCATTATACTAAACCTCAGGTTAGATACACCGGTAACACTTTATAATAACTGCACACTATTAATCATTAGTTAAGCATTAGTAAACAGTTAATTTGTCATTTATAAAGCATTAATATACATTAATAAGCAGTTTTTAAATACAGTTATAAATGCTTTGTTCTTGATTTATAAGCATATCTATAATTTGTTTACTAATTGTATTTTCATACTTTATTAATGATCAATTTATCATTTCTAAATGAAGTATTGCATTATTTACAAACCAGTTATTTAGGAGTTGTCAGTGGTTCATAAGATCACTTAGAAAGTGAAAGTAAATTATTAATAAATTGTTTAAATACATATTATTATTCAGACATATAGTAATAGTTACTTAGTGTGTTAATAAATGTTTTATTAACATGTATTTCTACTGTAATTCAGGGTTAATGCAGGTAGTTATAAAGCAGTTAGTAGTGGTCAGTGAACTATTATGTGAGCTCTTCTAAAGTGAGGACTAGTTATGCCTTGTAAAGCATTTATAAAGGAGAATCACAAAAATAGTGAACTGACCACTACTAAATGCTTTATAACTACCTGAATCTACTACATTTACTTACACTTTCTAAGTGATCTTATGAATCAATGACAACACCTAGTTTGTAAATAATGTAACTGGTTTGTAAATAATGCTATACTTCATTTAGAAATGATAAATTGATCATTAATAAAGTATGAAAATACAATTATTAAACACATTATAGATATGCTTATAAATCAAGAATAAAGCATTTATAGCTGTATTTATAAACTGCTTATTAATGTCTATTAATGCTTTATAAATGCTGAATTAACTGTTTAGTAATGCTTAACTAATGATTAATAGCATGCAATTATTATAAAGTGTTACCGATACACCTTTGGGGGAAAGGCGTATCAGTATCGGGTCCTTCCATTTGGTCCAGCTTTGGCTCCGTGGACATTCTCCAAGTGCATGGATGCAGCTCTGACCCCCTTGAGGCTCCAGGGAATTCGTGTACTAAATTATCTAGATGACTAGCTCATTCTGGCTCATTCCAGAGATTTGGTGTTTCGTCACAGGGACGTTCTTCTCCACCACCTCCGGTCTCTTGGTCTCAGGTTGAATGCTCAGAAGAATGTCTTAACTCCTTCTCAGCAGAACCCTTTCCTGGGTGCTGAACTCTATTCTCTCTCGATGCAGCCCCGTCTGGCCCCTGCTCGAGTTTCCAGTCACCGTGCGTGCTTGGCCTGTTTCAGGCTCGGCCATCATGTAGCGGTGGGCATATGAGACCATTCCTGTGCTGGATGAAACTCAGGGGCATCCGCCCTTCTTGGTCTGCCTTCCGCCTGCTGAGAGTGTCGCGCAGTTGCCTTCACGCTCTTTGGAGGTGGAAAGACTCCCGCTTTTTACTTCAGGGTGTCAAGATGGGTGTAGTTTGCCATTGGCAGGTTGTCACGACGGACGCCTCTTTGACTTGTTGGGGTGCGGTCTTCGAGGGCAGACCGGCGTACGATGTTTAGACGGGCGAGCTTCTCTCGTGGCACATAAATTGCCTCAAGTTGCAAGCTGTCTATCTGGCCCTGGATTAATTTCTCCTGGCCCTGATGGACTCATGTCATTGTAAGGACGGACTACATGGCAGTGGTGTCCCATGTAAATCGCCAGGGGGCCTCGTGGTCGCGCACCCTCGACAGGCATGTGCACCGCCTCCTCCTTTGTGCTCAAGACAGGTTTCTTTAGATGAGAGCAGTTCACGTTCTAGGGGACCTGAACATCGCAGCGGACTTTCTGTCGAGACAGAACCTCAAGTCGGGGGAATGGATGTTGCACTGCTAAACAGTGGCTTTAATTTGGAGCATGTTTGGCGAGGCGGACCTCTTTGCGTCACAGAGCTCGACACAGTGCCCCCTATGGTTTTCCCTGTCTCAGCTCATCCGACACCTCTCTGGATAGATGCCCTCACTCATTGGAGTTGAGACTGTATGTATTCCCTCCGGTCAAGTGAATCCCTGCAGTCCTTTGCAGAATGAGGGAGTGTGGGATCCGCCTCCTTCTGGTAGCCCTATTCTGGCCATCCCAGACGTGGTTCTCGGAACTGAGCTCCCTGGTGGAGAAGTCCCCTTGGCAGATTCATATCAGGAGAGATCTGCTGTCTCAGCTCCAGGGCAGGAATTGGCATCCTTGACCCGAGATATGGAGGCTGTGGGCGATAAGAGGCAATCGCTAGCGACAGTGGCGCCTGGTCTTCCCACTGATGTTTAGGAGACCATTGATAACGCTTGTGCGCCTTCTACTAGACTGCTGTATTTCTCTAAGTGCAAGGGGTTTTTGAGTCTTGGTGTTCGGCTTATGCAGTGGACCCTGTCAGCTGCCCGGTCGGTTCAGTGCTGGAATTCCTGCAGGATAAATTTGTGGCTGGAGTGGCTGCAACTACCTTTAGAGTTTATGTCAGCTATCGCTGCCTATCGGGAGTCAGACGAGGTCCCCTTAGGTAAACACTGTCTGGTCTCCTCGTTTAAGCGTGGAGTTAGACACTTGAGGCCTGCACATCCTATTAGTGTCCGCACCTGGGATTTATCAGTTGTTTTGGAGGGGCTATTAGAGCCTTCCTTTGAACCCTTGGAGTCAGCTCCGGACCAGATTCTTACTCTCAAGGTGGCACTTTTGTTAGCGTTGGCCTCTCTCTAATGCGTGGGGGATCTGCTGGCTCTTTCTGTGAGTGAGCCTTGTATGGAGTTTGCCCCAGGTCTTGTGAAGGTGTTTCTATGGCCTAGACCTGGTTATGTCACCAAAGTTTTGTCCACGTCAATCCGCTCTCAAGTTGCGCCGCTGAGGAGGCGCCCGCGCCATCAGCCAATGAATTGGTGTGATTCTAAACGGGTTCAGACAATCAGCACATGCCTTCACGTGGCAGCCCTGTTTTGACTAATTTGACAGTACCACACAGTTCTAATGAATTTATTCTTTATTGGAATCAAAAGAATGGTTATAAACCACAGAAACCAGCAACACTAGGCAAAACGATATGAGAAAGGAGAAATATGCAATTACTTAAGGCGAGACACAGCAGGCATAAGCATCGTTTTTTTTCACTGGTCAATTTTAAGATTTTGGGATATTTGTCTTCAATAACAGGTCTTCTTTCAGACTTGTGGCGAAAAAGAGTCTGAAATACACATTTAGGTCTTTATTTCACTACACTTTGTCTGTTTGCATCTGTAGATTTCTCATAAATTCAACAAAAGTTGGCGTTCTAAATCATCCCGCTGCTCCGCGATTGCTGGAGCACCCTGCACCCTGTCATCACATACACCGTAATTTTTTTCCCCATCTAATATGTGAACACAATGAACAAATTATTTTGAACCTGGCTTTATCCAATATTCAGATTTAGTTTTTTTTTAAATATATATATGTATATATATATATATATATATATATATATATATATATAAACGAAATCTGAGTATTGGATAAAGCCAGGTTCAAAATAATTTGTTCATTGTTTAATTAGATAATGCCTAATTTGCATATTTAAACATTAAATTACAGAAAACTTGCAAAACATTTTTTTCTCATCTTAATGTAGACAATCAACTGGGAAAGTTTCATGGTGATATCTGCTAGTTAAAAAATGTACCCTATTCACCTGTAGTGTCTCGCCTTAAGGGTAATTTTACTTATTTTTTGCATAAATATGCTTGTAACCAATTGCTTTAATATATAACTGTACTGTAATCACTTATCTATCATGCAAATATGTTAATTAGAAAATTACATGGCCCAAACATGTATCTGGCACCAGTATTCCTGGTCTAGGAGGAATACAAAGGAGTAATGGTCATTTTAAGGGTCCTGACGGCCGCCATTTTGAAAATGGGGCCTTTCTTGGAGTCAAACTTTAGTAAACTTTTAGTATGTTTTTAAGTACATCTGATACTACTGTAAACCACTGAGAAACCTTTTGTTAGAATTTTTTTGGGGTCAAGCCATATTTGCAGCTGACTAAAGGAGCAGAACCTGCCTGTATTTTATAAAGCAGTTGATCAGTGTTTGATGTTTTTAAACTTGTAATTTGTCAGTATTGTAGTTGTTTCTTACAGTATAACCACATCTTGATCCACATGTTGAGTCAAATAAAAGCAACGAATGAAACTTTGTGCTTTTTAATCGACGTCCCACAGTGATTATATTCACTAGTTCTCATGAAACTTTATTAAAAGGCTTCAGATGCAGTCGACAGTTAACTTGCTCTTGACTGTATTTGACAGATCCAATATGGCGAACGGCTGATATAGATCTCAGTTATATTACTAGGGACGGCTGGCCAAAAGAGGGTGCTATAGGGCACTTTACATTATGTAAAGGCAGTGGTTCTCAAACTGGGGTACGTGAGGTGACAGGTGGGGGTAGGTCTACGGGAACAAAATGCTGAATTTTGCCATTCATTTAATACTACCTTACTTTAAAATGAGATTTAAACTGAGCATGCATTTCTATCAGGTAAAATGCTGTAAATACATGACATCCGATCAAATTACCTCATCTTTTGCAGTCAAAACTTTCTGCATTTAAGCAGCGTAGGCTATATGACAGGTCTCGTGCAGACTGCTGCCTCGGCAAATCGCTATACCGTTCTTGACAATGCACGCTACCTTTGTAAAAGTAGGGATTTAGCACTTACTAGCATGAAGAACAAATACAGACAGGATGTGCATGGAGATCGATATAAGAATCAAACTCTCTTCGATACAAGACATACCCTGTTTGAGTCCCTGTGTTTAATGTTGATCACATTATATGAAGATCCACACGATTGCAAATGTGACATTGATTTTATACAACAGTTCAACAAACTAAATATTAATATTAAGTGATGTTCATTTTCAACACAGTTCTGTCAGGTCCATTAAGTCAAGAACACATAGACAATAAAAATAATTTAAGAATTTATTGAAAAGATTGCAAACAAGTTGATGTTCCTGAATTGAAATTTGGCGGTATGGCTCTGTTCAGGCAGTCCTCTGACCTTTCATGAGCACCATGAAATAGCAGAGAGTCAGAGGACAGCAGCAGCAGCATTAGGGAACGCTCACAGTTTAGGACTGTGAGAGATAAAATATCCCCCCTCCCCCAAACAAAACCACACCTGGCAATCCTCTGAGATACAGAGGATGATTTAACAATGTATATGCTTAGTAATATACGAATATACGGATAATTTGCAATATGTTATAATCAGATGAGTCCCCTGACCATTCATGAATTAGCAGAGGTCAGGGGACAGCAGCAGTATGAGGAGATAGCAGCCGCATATAGGGACAGCATTATCAGCATGAGGGGAAGCAGCAGCAGCATAAGGGCACTTACGTTATTTTGACTAAATGAGCCATCCCCCCCAAAACAGAAACTGAGTGTCTCGAATGGTGTCATCTGAGCCGCCCTAATTTAGCGATTTATATTATGGTAAAAATTATTAATTAATTACTGAAATGACTATTCAAGACCGCAATAGCTAAAACATGCTGTTACCTAGAATTATCTGTCTTTGAACTGTTTTGACAGTCTACAGTGTAAGCGCTATGAAAAGATAACCAAGCCACCTTCTGAGAAATGAGCTACATGAAGGAATTAAACAGCTGGTAGCACATCCAGGGGCGTTATACTGAGCAGAGCGCGAGCAAAATAATGATCAAATGTGTTTATTAGTGAAACAAATCAGAGACTTGAGCTCATGGCTTTCTGGGAATCAAGAATAGCCCGAACGTCGGGACGGATAGCTTTAAGGGTTAAAACCAGAGCGGATTGTCAGAAGAATGTCTTAACTCCTTCTCAGCAGAACCCTTTCCTGGGTGCTGAACTCTATTCTCTCTCGATGCAGCCCCGTCTGGCCCCTGCTCGAGTTTCCAGTCACCGTGCGTGCTTGGCCTGTTTCAGGCTCGGCCATCATGTAGCGGTGGGCATATGAGACCATTCCTGTGCTGGATGAAACTCAGGGGCATCCGCCCTTCTTGGTCTGCCTTCCGCCTGCTGAGAGTGTCGCGCAGTTGCCTTCACGCTCTTTGGAGGTGGAAAGACTCCCGCTTTTTACTTCAGGGTGTCAAGATGGGTGTAGTTTGCCATTGGCAGGTTGTCACGACGGACGCCTCTTTGACTTGTTGGGGTGCGGTCTTCGAGGGCAGACCGGCGTACGATGTTTAGACGGGCGAGCTTCTCTCGTGGCACATAAATTGCCTCAAGTTGCAAGCTGTCTATCTGGCCCTGGATTAATTTCTCCTGGCCCTGATGGACTCATGTCATTGTAAGGACGGACTACATGGCAGTGGTGTCCCATGTAAATCGCCAGGGGGCCTCGTGGTCGCGCACCCTCGACAGGCATGTGCACCGCCTCCTCCTTTGTGCTCAAGACAGGTTTCTTTAGATGAGAGCAGTTCACGTTCTAGGGGACCTGAACATCGCAGCGGACTTTCTGTCGAGACAGAACCTCAAGTCGGGGGAATGGATGTTGCACTGCTAAACAGTGGCTTTAATTTGGAGCATGTTTGGCGAGGCGGACCTCTTTGCGTCACAGAGCTCGACACAGTGCCCCCTATGGTTTTCCCTGTCTCAGCTCATCCGACACCTCTCTGGATAGATGCCCTCACTCATTGGAGTTGAGACTGTATGTATTCCCTCCGGTCAAGTGAATCCCTGCAGTCCTTTGCAGAATGAGGGAGTGTGGGATCCGCCTCCTTCTGGTAGCCCTATTCTGGCCATCCCAGACGTGGTTCTCGGAACTGAGCTCCCTGGTGGAGAAGTCCCCTTGGCAGATTCATATCAGGAGAGATCTGCTGTCTCAGCTCCAGGGCAGGAATTGGCATCCTTGACCCGAGATATGGAGGCTGTGGGCGATAAGAGGCAATCGCTAGCGACAGTGGCGCCTGGTCTTCCCACTGATGTTTAGGAGACCATTGATAACGCTTGTGCGCCTTCTACTAGACTGCTGTAATTCTCTAAGTGCAAGGGGTTTTTGAGTCTTGGTGTTCGGCTTATGCAGTGGACCCTGTCAGCTGCCCGGTCGGTTCAGTGCTGGAATTCCTGCAGGATAAATTTGTGGCTGGAGTGGCTGCAACTACCTTTAGAGTTTATGTCAGCTATCGCTGCCTATCGGGAGTCAGACGAGGTCCCCTTAGGTAAACACTGTCTGGTCTCCTCGTTTAAGCGTGGAGTTAGACACTTGAGGCCTGCACATCCTATTAGTGTCCGCACCTGGGATTTATCAGTTGTTTTGGAGGGGCTATTAGAGCCTTCCTTTGAACCCTTGGAGTCAGCTCCGGACCAGATTCTTACTCTCAAGGTGGCACTTTTGTTAGCGTTGGCCTCTCTCTAATGCGTGGGGGATCTGCTGGCTCTTTCTGTGAGTGAGCCTTGTATGGAGTTTGCCCCAGGTCTTGTGAAGGTGTTTCTATGGCCTAGACCTGGTTATGTCACCAAAGTTTTGTCCACGTCAATCCGCTCTCAAGTTGCGCCGCTGAGGAGGCGCCCGCGCCATCAGCCAATGAATTGGTGTGATTCTAAACGGGTTCAGACAATCAGCACATGCCTTCACGTGGCAGCCCTGTTTTGACTAATTTGACAGTACCACACAGTTCTAATGAATTTATTCTTTATTGGAATCAAAAGAATGGTTATAAACCACAGAAACCAGCAACACTAGGCAAAACGATATGAGAAAGGAGAAATATGCAATTACTTAAGGCGAGACACAGCAGGCATAAGCATCGTTTTTTTTCACTGGTCAATTTTAAGATTTTGGGATATTTGTCTTCAATAACAGGTCTTCTTTCAGACTTGTGGCGAAAAAGAGTCTGAAATACACATTTAGGTCTTTATTTCACTACACTTTGTCTGTTTGCATCTGTAGATTTCTCATAAATTCAACAAAAGTTGGCGTTCTAAATCATCCCGCTGCTCCGCGATTGCTGGAGCACCCTGCACCCTGTCATCACATACACCGTAATTTTTTTCCCCATCTAATATGTGAACACAATGAACAAATTATTTTGAACCTGGCTTTATCCAATATTCAGATTTAGTTTTTTTTTAAATATATATATGTATATATATATATATATATATATATATATATATATATATATATATATATATATATATATAAACGAAATCTGAGTATTGGATAAAGCCAGGTTCAAAATAATTTGTTCATTGTTTAATTAGATAATGCCTAATTTGCATATTTAAACATTAAATTACAGAAAACTTGCAAAACATTTTTTTCTCATCTTAATGTAGACAATCAACTGGGAAAGTTTCATGGTGATATCTGCTAGTTAAAAAATGTACCCTATTCACCTGTAGTGTCTCGCCTTAAGGGTAATTTTACTTATTTTTTGCATAAATATGCTTGTAACCAATTGCTTTAATATATAACTGTACTGTAATCACTTATCTATCATGCAAATATGTTAATTAGAAAATTACATGGCCCAAACATGTATCTGGCACCAGTATTCCTGGTCTAGGAGGAATACAAAGGAGTAATGGACATTTTAAGGGTCCTGACGGCCGCCATTTTGAAAATGGGGCCTTTCTTGGAGTCAAACTTTAGTAAACTTTTAGTATGTTTTTAAGTACATCTGATACTACTGTAAACCACTGAGAAACCTTTTGTTAGAATTTTTTTGGGGTCAAGCCATATTTGCAGCTGACTAAAGGAGCAGAACCTGCCTGTATTTTATAAAGCAGTTGATCAGTGTTTGATGTTTTTAAACTTGTAATTTGTCAGTATTGTAGTTGTTTCTTACAGTATAACCACATCTTGATCCACATGTTGAGTCAAATAAAAGCAACGAATGAAACTTTGTGCTTTTTAATCGACGTCCCACAGTGATTATATTCACTAGTTCTCATGAAACTTTATTAAAAGGCTTCAGATGCAGTCGACAGTTAACTTGCTCTTGACTGTATTTGACAGATCCAATATGGCGAACGGCTGATATAGATCTCAGTTATATTACTAGGGACGGCTGGCCAAAAGAGGGTGCTATAGGGCACTTTACATTATGTAAAGGCAGTGGTTCTCAAACTGGGGTACGTGAGGTGACAGGTGGGGGTAGGTCTACGGGAACAAAATGCTGAATTTTGCCATTCATTTAATACTACCTTACTTTAAAATGAGATTTAAACTGAGCATGCATTTCTATCAGGTAAAATGCTGTAAATACATGACATCCGATCAAATTACCTCATCTTTTGCGGTCAAAACTTTCTGCATTTAAGCAGCGTAGGCTATATGACAGGTTTCGTGCAGATTGCTGCCTCGGCAAATCGCTATACCGTTCTCGACAATGCACGCTACCTTTGTAAAAGTAGGGATTTAGCACTTACTAGCATGAAGAACAAATACAGACAGGCTGTGCATGGAGATCGATATAAGAATCAAACTCTCTTCGATACAAGACATACCCTGTTTGAGTCCCTGTGTTTAATGTTGATCACATTATATGAAGATCCACACGATTGCAAATGTGACATTGATTTTATACAACAGTTCAACAAACTAAATATTAATATTAAGTGATGTTCATTTTCAACACAGTTCTGTCAGGTCCATTAAGTCAAGAACACACAGACAATAAAAATAATTTAAGAATTTATTGAAAAGATTGCAAACAAGTTGATGTTCCTGAATTGAAATTTGGCGGTATGGCTCTGTTCAGGCAGTCCTCTGACCTTTCATGAGCACCATGAAATAGCAGAGAGTCAGAGGACAGCAGCAGCAGCATTAGGGAACGCTCACAGTTTAGGACTGTGAGAGATAAAATATCCCCCCTCCCCCAAACAAAACCACACCTGGCAATCCTCTGAGATACAGAGGATGATTTAACAATGTATATGCTTAGTAATATACGAATATACGGATAATTTGCAATATGTTATAATCAGATGAGTCCCCTGACCATTCATGAATTAGCAGAAGTCAGGGGACAGCAGCAGTATGAGGAGATAGCAGCCGCATATAGAGACAGCATTATCAGCATGAGGGGAAGCAGCAGCAGCATAAGGGCGCTTACGTTATTTTGACTAAATGAGCCATCCCCCCCAAAACAGAAATTGAGTGTCTCGAATGGTGTCATCTGAGCCGCCCTAATTTAGTGATTTATATTATGGTAAAAATTATTAATTAATTACTGAAATGACTATTCAAGACCGCAATAGCTAAAACATGCTGTTACCTAGAATTATCTGTCTTTGAACTGTTTTGACAGTCTACAGTGTAAGCGCTATGAAAAGATAACCAAGCCACCTTCTGAGAAATGAGCTACATGAAGGAATTAAACAGCTGGTAGCTCATCCAGGGGCGTTATACTGAGCAGAGCGCGAGCAAAATAATGATCAAATGTGTTTATTAGTGAAACAAATCAGAGACTTGAGCTCATGGCTTTCTGGGAATCAAGAATAGCCCGAACGTCGGGACGGATAGCTTTAAGGGTTAAAACCAGAGCGGATTTCTTACCAGCGTACAGATCAGCAGAAGCGAGCAGCAAGCATGTATGAGCAAACTGAATGTGCTTTAAAGGGGGGGTGAAATGCTCATTTTCACTCAATCTCCTGTTAATCTTGAGTACCTATAGAGTAGTATTGCATCCTTCATATCTCCAAAAAGTCTTTAGTTTTATTATATTTCTAAAAGAAAGATAGGCTGTACCGAGTCTTTCCGGAAAAAAACGAGCGGCTGGAGGCGGGCCGTGTGGGCGAAGCTTAGCTGTGCTAACGCGCCGAGCTAACTTAGTAACAACACACAGAGACATTTGTTCAACAGTTTTACTCACCGTCCTGTTCCAACGCACGACCGCGAACCTTTATCATTGTGACTGCTCGATCCTTAAGCATTAGACGATCTGCAAATCCGTCGATCTGGGCTTTGTTTATAAAACAATCATCGTTGAAATGCAGGGAACAAACAGTCTTGCACAACTCCGTTGATGATGCTCTGAAAAAACATACTAATGCTGGGTTCTTTGGGAATCTGTGCAGGGTTGTCTTGCCCTGGCAACCAAAAACACACTTCTTTGGTGACATTGACTTCCCTAAAGGCGAGCATAGCGCTTTGATGGGCGTACTGCTTTTGCTCTCTTCTCTCTCTGGTCTACGAGTGCGTGCGCGCCCGCGCTATTCCGGACCCATATAAGGAAATTCTGCTACATCTGACGTCACACATGCCCATACTCGAAAAAAACTTTCCGAAACTTGTGACAAACCGGAAGGAGCATTTTTGGCACAGAAATACTCCTTCAAACGTACAATTTAATTTTTGAAACTTTGTCCATGTTTAGCATGGGAATCCAACTCTTTAACAGTGTAAAAAACTCAGTATGCATGAAATAGCATTTCACCCCCCCTTTAAATAGGGCGCCTTGTTTGAGCTTGGCCATTGAGCAGCGAGGGGAGCTAACCAGCTAATGCAGCTCAGCTGAAGCAGATCAGCTGACGGGACAGTGTTGTTAGCAAATAGCATTAGCAGCGTCTTGACTACCTGGCCTGCCAGAACTGAC
Organism: Squalius cephalus; assembly: GCA_022829025.1. Taxonomy (NCBI): domain Eukaryota; kingdom Metazoa; phylum Chordata; class Actinopteri; order Cypriniformes; family Leuciscidae; genus Squalius; species Squalius cephalus. The sequence goes on from CM040815.1 coordinate 28,289,732, forward strand.
GCTGATGCTCAATTTGTCAGTATTTTTTTACAACAAAATAATAATAGCTCCAACGAAAGCCACAGCAGTGCTTGTGAACGAATCTGCGGCTTTGAACGAATAACGAGTCAATGATTCAATGATTAATTCATAAATACAGCCACTTGCTTAATTTCTGAATGAATGACTCAATGACTAATCACCTACTGGCGGTTTTAAAGGGGTCATGAACTGGATTGTTTTATTATTTTATAATGTTGCCTGGGGTGCCCTTATAATGTTAGTATGATTTTTACATAAAAAATTGTCATAATTTATAAATAAAAGCCATTTTTCCAAGCCTGATTTCTGCCTCAGATTTGAACGCTCCGTTTTAAGGGGCGTGTCTGCTGTGAGACTGCAGTGCAAACGCCCACTGCTGTGATTGGCTGACATGCTTGCAATGAAATAGCTAGTATTACAGGAACTCTCTCGAAAACTTTTTCTACGTTTTTACTATTACAGCTATCGAGATTAACAAATCGTGAAAAGTATCGTTTAAAGCATTATATTTAAATCTATTCCATCACATGAAAGGTTGCAGCATGATGAGCACTGACTGAGCGGATGACAGACAGTCTGTTGATCGCGTGAATAAAGATCTTATCATTGCAACGCAATTTTTGCACTCTCACAAATGCTTACTCCAAATCACAATGCAAACACGATGTGAGTACACAGTAAGAGCTTCGTTGTGTAGTGTAACAGTGTCATTATTTCATCACGAGTTTGGTGAGTGTCCAGATAAGCTCTCGCGGCTCGCGCTGTGCTGTTTGATTGACAGCTTGGACGAAAGGGATCGTTCTTTGATCGCTTTCTGTATATAATTTAATAACAGCTTAAAAAAAGATTATTTTCATAATACTACGAGAAATTATGTGAAGTTGATCGTTTAGTCACTGATGCATAAACAGTATTGAACGATTTTAAGAGAATCTGAACTTGAATAATTACACCGAAATCACTGATCGCAGATCAGGCATTAGAATACACATGGTTAACGTTACTTACATGTTGCTGGCAGATCCGTGTCGGGGACTTGTGATTGATTTAATAAAGTTTAACCATGCTGGAATCCGAAGGAAGCTTAATGCAGACTTTCTTCTTCCACAAACAGGCGCTGCACAATATTTAGTAAACAGCATGTTTATTGCTTGGAAGTAGCTCGATCCGGTAGCAATCATCATGTCGTCCTATGTTATTTAGCATGTTTGGGCGAATCGGTGGGCGGGGCTAAACAGGCCGTGTTGAAGTAGGCGTTGATCTTCTTTTGTGGAGGCGGTGTTTTATCCTCTTTGACGTCATTGTTCCCCACTTTGAAAAACGAGTCGTTTGCTGAGCCTGATGTCTATAAAAGCTTTTATTGGACTAACAAGGTAGTTTTCAGTTCTGAAACTTACAGGATATTATTATAGTATGATGATCTCTTATATGTCAAAAGCTCAAGGAAACTTTGATTTCTCAGTTCATCACCCCTTTAATTTAATATTTAAAAGCATCACTTCGTTTTTACCATCATTGCATATTTCTCTATTGAACATTTATTATTTAAAGCATTATTTATTTTATAAAGGTATTTGTAAAGGTAAAAATGCACTGGAAAAATCGATTTAAGGGGGCAAATATCGTCCCTTACTGAAAAAGGTGTGACTGAAGAGTGGGGGTACGCAGAAGGATGTTAAAAGCCTCATGGGGTACAACTCTAAACAGTTTGAGAACCACTGGGACTGGGTTAAGGAATAGAACAAAATAAACATCAACATCAAAGCACAGTAAACATACCAAGGGCAGAAAGTAGGCCTAATATTCAGAGGTCACTTACAAAGTTAGGTTAAAGACACAAACAAAGAGGGATTCAAACAAATAGCATATCAATAACAATGTAGAATTTACAGACTTTGAGCTGAAGAGTAATATACAGATAAAAAAAATGTGTTTTTGAAGGAGAGAAGGGTGGATGTTTGACGGATGTCTTGAGGAAGAGCATTTCACAACCTCGGAGCCACTACGCTAAAAGACTCCCATGGTTACCAGACTATTGAAACCGACTAAATATGACACAGCCCCACCTAAGATATTTTTCACCAGCCGCCACTGCATATCACTGATCTATAAGAGCACAAAATCTCAAAGCTGTGCAGAGATCAGTCAGTCAGTCCGTCAGGTTCAACTTCCACCATATTTTTATTCTTCCTAAAGTATATGAGGAAATTTAAAACAAATACCACTGAGACTCTGGCACCCTTATGAAAAGAAAATATATTTCCCATATATGAATGATAAATATATTAAATGGTTTAAAAGTAAATTTGAAAATATACAGAATAAAATATTGTGTTAATATATTACAATATATTGAATAATACATAATGAATTGCCGCTTTTCATATATTGAAAAATATGTAATATACCACAATGTATGTAATATTATATTCAGTAATACTGAACTAGAAATCTGTTGTAACTCATTCCGTGAATGTGTGTGTGTGTGTGTGTGTGTGTGTGTGAACATACATTCACATTTATATGGGAACATGTATGTGCAATATATGTACACAATAATTAATAATATTTTACATTTATTAATATATAGCCATGGTCAGTGCATATATTGCAGTATATTGAAGAATATAAGCACTAGTTTCCCATATATGGAAATGTCGCATATATATCGCATTATATTTTGCAGTATATTCCCATATACAGTATTTTTGTTCTGTAAGGGCAGGGACACTGGTGGACTTTGTCTAGTTGTTTCTCTCAATGTATGCCTTTATTTCTGACCTCTATAATCTAATAAATAGTTTAATTTAGATGGTTTTATTTCAGATGTGAGTGTGACGATGTTATTTCAGATCCTCCTTTGAGCAGCTGCAGTTTCAGTTCAGTCACTGTGACTCTGACTGACGGAGGTTTTTGTACGACTCTTTATCACTGTGTGAACACATTACCACTGTGAAAACTCTGACAGTAATAATGTCCAGCATCTTCAGTCTGGACTCCACTGATGGTCAGAGTGAAATCACTGTTAGATCCACTGCCACTGAATCTAGATGGAGTCCCTGACTGGAGGGTTTTTGCATAACGAATCAGGAGTTTAGGAGCTTCTCCAGGTTTCTGTATGTACCAGAATAAACCTTCATTCCCACTACTCCATCTGTGAACATTACTGCTGGTTTTACATTTGATATTCACAGTTCCTCCTGGTTGTTCTGCTGTTATTGAGGGACTCTGAGTGACGGTGATCTGTCCTCTACACTCTGAAACACAACAAGAAGAAAATACACTCAAAACTTTGACAATATACTTGAAGAAATGAATTAATATCAAACTTGTGCTCCACAAACCTTGAGCAAACGCTGTGAGAGTCCAGATGAAGAAGATGATGAAGGTCATGTTGATGAAGATTGTTGTGTGTGTCAGTGATGAAGTGTTAAACTCACAGCACTATAAACACTCTCACACACTGAAGATCTGATCAATATGCAAACACACTCCACATCATTTCCCTGAAGACAGTCACTCATTAACAGACACAAAACACAATCACTGAAGTGAAAAAAATCAGTCTAATTCATAATATTTGACCTTCTACAAAATGTTAAAAATTTTTATATCATTCAATTTAATTCTCAATTCATCTACAATACCAAATCTGAATATCTGCTGTGAGAATATATATTTTTTTACTGTAGTTGGAGTTAAACGTCGCTGTTAATCCCCAAAAACCAAATTCCTGCAGTTTATGAACAGACATGAGGATCATCACACACACGAGTAGTAAATCATCACATATTAAGATTATTAATACATCAGCGTTAAATACTTTGAGGATTTAACTTTTTGTTTATACTTTTAGCATATTTTTATATATATTTATATTTGTGCAATTACACATTGAATGTTTGTCTAAACTGTAAAGATGATTTTCATTGTCAAAGGATCTTTTTTTCATCCACTGAATATCAATCATTTCTGACATTTACTTGATTTGACTAGTTTTCAGCTCTTTTCTTCCTCAAAGATAATTCAATTCTAAAGGGTTAAAAATACATTGAAAGAAAATAACATTTGGCTGGTATTTTGGCACCACTTTTTATTTTGGTATTAATTGATTTGTTTCTAATATATTGTTAAATGAACAGCAATATTTCCAAACTGGCATTTATATTCTTAATAGTATTTCCTCTTAATGATCAGCTCTGTCTGAGACTTCAGGAGTAAAAAGAAATTAATTATAATTAATTATAAAGTTATAGTGGATGTGACACACAAAGTTTGCTTACGGTTTTATTCAGAGTCTTAAACTGTAGTGAATTCAGTTCTTGTGTTTATTCTCATCTGATCTTTGATGCTTTTAACAAAGCGAGTTTCAGTGAAGTTGATCATGAAAATGACACTTCAAATCTATAATATAACTTCTATTTAACTCTAATCGCTTTAGTGATCACAGGCTTTGTGAAAACTCTTCTCTAAAAACATTCAGATCAACTTTTTGAAAGTTAAAGCTGATAAAGTGAATCAAACATTACAGAGAAACATATTCTTCTTTCTAATGCTGTTTCTTTTAGACTCTTATTTGTCCTTTTCAGTCGATTCTTGTTTGTAAAACTAACACTTGATGACCTGAAATTAGTTTTTGTCTTCGTTTTCAACTTGTTAAAACAATAAATTGTATAATTTATACTTTTTGTTCAATAAAACATATTGAGACTCAGAATATCAAAGATGACACATTTACAGACAACAGTCTTTATGTTTCTGCATCGACTGAAAGTGGAACTTGATTGAGTTTTTCTGGCGGTTTGAAACTCAATGATATTTCCTTTTTAAATAATTTAATAATCAAGTCTAGACTGTGAACCGTATTCTGAACATCTGCATCTCTGCTTTCTGCGTCTCATACAAGACTGTGTGTGTGCTTTATCATTCAGGCATGATTTTATTACAATTCAGTCAATAAATAAAATATAATTGTAACTTTATGTCTTTGTGTCATTTTTGTTTCGGGTCTTTCATTAGATCGGGGCTTTAACTCACATTTTTATAAGTAAACTTCAGTCAGTGGAGCATGAACACTCCTGCAGATTCATGATGAAACAAGAACATGCGGACAAATTATAGATATATTTTTAGATAAATGTAATAAGATAAAGAGATAAGATAAAGTATTTAGTAAGTTAAAAACTCAATGAATGCTTTGTTTCATTTACAGTAATATCTACGAACATCTTGAATGAGTGTGAAAGTGTGTGTGTGTGTGTGTGTGTGTGAGAAAGTGTTTGAGCAGCTGCAGTTTCAGTTCAGTCACTGTGACTCTGACTGACGGAGGTTTTTGTACGACTCTTTATCACTGTGTGAACACATAGTTACTGTTGATCGAGTGGCGACTCATACAGTAATAATGTCCAGCATCTTCAGTCTGGACTCCACTGATGGTCAGAGTGAAATCTTTTCCACCTCGTGCTCCATCCCCACTGAATCGACTGAGACTGTTATCATGGAGATCATTTACTCCAGTAATGATGAGTTTAGGAGCTTCTCCGTGTTTCTGCTGATACCAAGCTAAACCCCAGCTATCTATCCCAGCATCAGTTTTACAGTCTATAGTGGCTTTTTCTCCTACAGAAACATTCACAACTTCAGGCTGAGTCACAGTGATTCCTCTGGACGCTGTTGACAACAACATTATATGAGTTTCATCAAATGACATGAACATTAAAGACTCAGAAATGACAAGCTTTGACTTCTGTTACCTGGAATAAAAGCGGTCAGAATCCAGATGAAGCTGCTGAAGAGATTCATGGTGTGTGTTGGGTTTGTACCGTGGTAAACAGCAGTGTGTTATAAAGTGTGTGAGTCTGAAGGCTATAAACACTCGGAGAGCTGAAACACGTGCCGATGCAAAGTGACTCTCTGAGCAAAAACCAGCTGGAGGAAAACACACATGAAAATGAACACATGCAGAAGAAACTGATCCAGTTTTGTGGCCTTTAATGTGTTTTATTCTCATGATCCAGTGGAGTGTGTTTTCACTTCTGTAGGAGTTTAGAAATCATTTCTTCTTTATTCTGCACGAGTCTCTGGTTCAGAGTTCAGACTTTCTGATCAATCAAATGACAGTTTCATCACTAAAAGAAACAAGTATTTCACTGTGAACTCCATGAGAGGGCAAAGGTCATTCCAGAGGTCACAGGTCATCAACACTTATTAAAATGCTTTGAGAAACACATGATCATTTAGAAACTCCCAGTTAAGATGTGTAAAGATCAGCACAGAGTCTTTCTGATTATATTATTTATTTAGATTTAATAGTTTTCATGCATTAAGAGACATTTAGAGATGATGAGAATGTTCAATAATCCTGATGTTGAGTCTCATTTCAGTGTGTGTGTGTGTGTGTGTGTGTGTGTGGTCTCCCTCTTCTCTGCTGATCTCTGGAGACTCCTCCGCTCTGCTCTGCCTGCTCAGCTCTTACTCTCCACAGGGGGCGACGGTGAGCTGGACGCTGGACGGGTCAGAGGTCACCGAGGGGGTTCAGACCAGCGCAGAGAGCGAGCGGGACGGTCTCTACAGTCGCAGCAGCGTCCTGAGCCTCAGCAAAGCACGCTGGGAAGCCGCAGAGCGCTTCGTCTGCAGAGGAACACATGCCGGAGCTGCTCACGAGGCCTCGTTCCTCAAGAGCTCCGAGTGCTGATGTTTCTCCAGTGAAGACCAGCGTATCTGAGCGTCACGTGATTTACAGCTCAATACTGAAGCAGTCTGTCAATGTGCTGCCATTGCTGTTCATTCAATAAAGCTTCATCTGAACGCAAGCGCACATTTGTGTTGGACTGCATCATTGATCAGTGTGTCGTTCCTTCAAAGTCCTGCACTAAAGTTTCAGCGGCTTTTGATTGATTGGAATTAGGGGTGTAACAATAATTACAGTGGATAGTGACAATATGTCTCGTATTATTCACCCGAAATGAAAGTTTAGGAAGTTTACAGGGTTTTCGTGTCACTACTACATTAAACTGCTGTATATAATGTTAAATATAATGTATAATAATGCAATGGGGGAATATTTGTGGGTCCTGATAATGCCAAATGTCTGATGTTACCAGTAAAAAGTGGCCTACATTATTTTAGATATATCTAGTCAGAGACATCAAGCATATTCGTCTGAAATAATTCAGTATTTTCAGCTTCAGAATCATGAATATTGTTATTCTGGTGTCTCTATTGTCCTGCATTGGGTTATCAGCACCAAGTCCAAGCCTATTCATTTACACACACAATGTTAAACCAAATTGACCATTTTGATGGAGTATGGCAATAATATGGTATTGTGAGTTCAGGATGGTGACATAAGGGTCTCGTTACACCCCTAATTGTAATAGTTGAGAACAGCTGCATTCAGCAGTAAATGTGAAATGAAGCTCTTGGGGTTTGAACATGGTCACTGGAGACGAGCTGCTCTATTCTGAGACCATCACAATCACTAAACCTGACAATGCAAATGAGATCTTCAACTGAAACGCTCTGAACTGGAACAGTTTCTCCTGTGCTTATGGATTCATTAGTCAGTTTGTTCATAAGATTTCATCTTTATGAGTTACATGTTGGCTCATCACAACCCACACTATATTCACACATGAACAAACTTTAATCTTTAATATAAAAAATGAACTATAAACAAATTTCCACTATACATGGATGTGTTCAATTGCACACAAAAAACATCAGTATGAAATGTTTAGTTTCATTATTAAATGTTAATAATGTTATTTTTTGATGGTGGACTGCACCTGTTTGCTAATCTAGTCTTTAATTTTAAAATTAATTAAAAAATTCTATGTAAAGATATTAATTACAGTTTTTGCCCGTTGCTTGAACACTATAGACCCATGCTTAGACTAAAGTAACACAACTTGAAGCTTTTGTTACCATACCTAAAATACATGTACCCATATCTTAAACAAAAGCGCTGCTTTGCACTCTAGTGGGAGGAGGATGAGGATGGAGGAGGAGGAGGAGGAGGAGGAGGAGGAGGAGGAGGAGGAGGAGGATGGAGGATGGAGGAGGAGGATGGAGGAGGAGGAGGACGAGGAGGAGGAGGAGGGAGGAGGAGGAGGAGGAGGAGGAGGGAGGAGGAGGAGGAGGAGGAGGAGGAGGGAGGAGGGAGGAGGGAGGATGGAGGATGGAGGATGGAGGAGGGAGGATGGAGGAGGGAGGATGGAGGATGGAGGAGGGAGGAGGGAGGAGGGAGGATGGAGGATGGAGGAGGAGGAGGAGGAGGGAGGAGGGAGGATGGAGGAGTGACGAGGAGGAGGGAGGAGGGAGGAGGGAGGAGGAGGGAGGAGGGAGGAGGGAGGATGGAGGAGGAGGAGGGAGGATGGAGGAGGAGGAGGAGGAGGAGGAGGAGGAGGAGGAGGGAGGGAGGAGGAGGAGGAGGGAGGAGGAGGAGGAGGGAGGAGGGAGGAGGAGGAGGAGGGAGGAGGGAGGAGGGAGGATGGAGGAGGAGGAGGAGGAGGAGGAGATGGAGGAGGAGGAGGATGGAGGAGGAGGAGGATTGAGGATGGAGGAGATGGAGGAGGAGGAGATGGAGGAGGAGGAGGAGGAGGAGATGGAGGAGGAGGAGGAGGAGGAGGAGGAGGATGGAGGAGGAGGAGGAGGAGGATGGAGGAGGAGGAGGAGGAGATGGAGGAGGAGGAGATGGAGGAGGAGGAGGAGGAGGAGGAGGAGGAGGAGGAGGAGGAGGAGGAGGATGGAGGAGGAGGAGGAGGAGGATGGAGGATGGAGGAGGAGGATGGAGGATGGAGGAGGCACTGTACTACAGTATATCACATTACCACATCACGTGTACAGGGTATTGCCATCCGTCTCCACCAGCTACGACAGAAAATACTTGCAGACAGGCAAGTGTTCAACAACATAAACCATGTGAGCATCACCACCATCAGACGCATCTTGGGAAAACACAACATCACCATACAATAGCCAACATATACTCACATTTCTAGATGCTCTCCATAATATAGTTGTACAGAACAGACCAGATCAGCCCAGGTTTGTGGTGGTATGGGATGTCAGTTTCCATCGGACTGCTCTGGTCCAGGCCTGGTTCACCAACCACAATCAATTTGAAGTGGTATACTTGCCCCCTTACTCACCATTTTTAAACCCTAAAGAGGAATTCTTTTCGGCTTGGAGATGGCGTGTATATGACCCCCAACCATGCCTCTTCTGCAGGCAATGGAACAGGCCAGCGGCGACAGTCAGGTGACAGCAATCCATGGATGGTTTCGACATGCAAGGGGATATTTTCCCCGGTGCCTAGCGGGAGAAGACATTTCTTGCGATGTCGATGAGGTCCTGTGGCCAGACCCCAACAGACGGCGGGATCCATGAGCCCATGTATGCACAATTGCCATGATTTTCTGTGTTTACAGTATAGTGTTTTTTTTTTTTTTTTGCTTTATCTGAATTCATGTTACTGCAATGTACAGTGCTGCAATGTACAATATTGAGTAGGCCTATTTGCTTTTTTGGTTGTTTGAAAATGTGCCTCCTGAAAATATGCCTTCTGAATAAACAGTGAAAATCAAAGACTGCAGTGTTTTATATAAAGTAGACTTGTGTGTTCCCCCTGATCTGAAAGTGTATGCATATGATGCAAGTATGTGTCATTTTGTCATCAGAGTTACATTTTGACAAAGGAATGTTAGGTTTTGATAGCAGAGTTTAGGTTTTGATTGTAGAGTTTCAATTTGACACCGATGTGAATGGTATATTTCCCAGTGTTGTGTCATGTTTACTTGTGTGTAGAGTTTTGGCACAATGAGGGAAGTTTTGCAAAATGTGATCAAGCAACGGGCAAAAACTGTAAAATAATAGTTGATACATTCAAAGTTCATAAATTCAAATAAAATAAAATCATATATCCTAAAACCTCTTAAAGGGACACTCCACCCATTTGCATTAAGCTTTGCATTGTTAGAAACCCAGTCATACTATTGAATGGTCGTGCAACACTCTCTCATTTTCCCCTGAGACGGGAGAAATCCGTTATTTACCTCTTTCACTTCCTCCTACAATGACGCAAAAAACGTCATTTTGCGTCATTGTAGGAGGAAGTGTTAGAGGGGGGGATTTCTGTTAAGACTACAGACACTAGTTCCTCATCTTTCCCAGGGGCGGGACCCGCTCACGCTACAGACCTATTACAGATCAGTGGGTGGGACTTTACTCTCTGAAACTGAAAGCAATATCCTCCATCTTGTTTGAAGCTAAGCTAACAGGCGCTGTGGAGACAGAGATGTAAAGTTATGACAATAGCGGAGGAGAGTGCTCAATATGATATAGAAGAAGAGGATTTCGGAAGTCTGATGCTTGAATCAGGTGTTTGTGGCTACCTTTACAAGCCGCATTATAGCGAAGAGCAGCCGAGGCAGAAGACCTGCCTGCCGCGGACGAGGAGCCCGGACTGGCTCGAGTTAGGGCGGACTGGTGGCGCCGGTGATCTCACTATGCAACTCATAGACTGTAAGATGCAACTACGAACACAGAGATAGAGTCCGTCTGCGGCAAAGAATTTCAACGATGACAATTTGTCCTGGACGAAATCTCTGAATCAGACGAGGACACGGACGTTTGTGTTGTGAACTATCCTAGTTTCGCACCGCATATGTTCTGACTGAACATCCAGGTATGCAATAATTCACCTTTTCGAAAGAAATACAAACGAGGAGTAATGCACTAATGAGTTCGCCAACTAACTAGACATTTTGTGTGAAATGAATTTCAAGCTCTGGTGGAAGCTAGCCTTGTAGACGGAAGAGTGATTTCTCTTATAGGCAGATATGCGCTTTCTGGATTAGTGGGAGTGGCTTGCGGAGCTGTGCAATGTGGTGCATTGTGGGAGTTGTTGTCTTTCATACAAATGCGTCCTGAAGTTATTTTTTGTCTTTCCTCGGTCACGAAGGCACCAAATTCAAAATTTATTTTACATTTCGACTACATATATGACCCACTTTAAATAAAAAGCAATGTTCAAATGGGTGGAGTGTCCCTTTAAATCTGATCGCCCATAAACACTGATCTCAGTAAAACTGCAGTATTTTATCTTGTAAAAATAACAGTGAAGTTTCCACACAATGAAGCGCTTTATTTCAGTGTTGAGCAATAACATCTTTATGAATGTTTTAAGTGTGTGTGACTCGAGACTGAAGTGTTGTTGTGAGAGATCTGTCTTCTGCTCATGTGAGACTCAGACGCATCGCTGGATTCATAATTAATGCGTCCAGAAAACAGTGAATGGTCACAGACAGACTGATTGTGGGACGGTGGAGCGTCTGATCATGTTAAATACGGTTTCTCTATTTCACTGAATCAGTTCATCTGTGACTCTTGTACATGATGATCTAAACAGCGGCTTTATGGAAGATGATTAATAAACTAGTCAAGCAACAACATCTTTATGATTCACTTTACAGTATGAGTGTATGATTAAGAAGAAAAAATAATCATGCTTTATAAAAAATACATGAACAACCATATGAGAATAGATGAACCAACAATTTAACGAGTTTGCTTGCCCATAAAATCTTTCAGATATTAGGTTAAACTTATTTGGCTTGCTGTCCACTGAAGAGGGGCTCGATGAAGCAGCTTCAACTCGAGCTCTGATATACCCCCCAGTGGCTGAATGTAGGATATGATAATTGAAGGGCAAGGTACCGGAGATGAAGGTGGAGTTTGGGGAGGTGGAGGGATACTGGAACAGCTTGATGCTAGAGAGAGGTAAGCGGCTGCTTATATACTCAGGCTGTTGATTGAAAGATTAGATGGGCTCACTCCTCCCTAACTTGCGTTTAGGAAATTCATTAAAAATATTATCAATAATAGATAATAGATAAACCAACAAAAAAAATATTATCAAAATAATTTCTTATTATCTTCAGTAATATTAATGAAGTGTGTGTGTGTGTGTGTGTGTGTGTGTGTGTGTGTGTGTGTGTGTGTGTGTGTGTGTGTGGGAGTGTGTGAGCAGCTGCAGTTTCAGTTCAGTCACTGTGACTCTGACTGACGGAGGTTTTTGTACGACTCTTTATCACTGTGTGAACGCATAATATCCCACACAAACATTATGAGTATTTGTTCTGCAATGGAAACTCTGACAGTAATAATGTCCAGCATCTTCAGTCTGGACTCCACTGATGGTCAGAGTGAAATCACTGTAAGATCCACTGCCACTGAATCTATATGGAGTTGCTGACTGGAGGCGGTTTACAAAACGAATCAGGAGTTTAGGAGCTTCTCCAGGTTTCTGTGAGTACCAGAATAAACGATCATCTCCATCACTATCCCTGAGCACATCTCTGCTGGTTCTACATTTGATATTCACAGTTCCTCCTGGTTGTTCTGCTGTTATTGAGGGACTCTGAGTGACGGTGATCTGTCCTCTACACTCTGAAACACAACAAGAAGAAAATACACTCAAAACTTTGACAATATACTTGAAGAAATGAATTAATATCAAACTTGTGCTCCACAAACCTTGAGCAAACGCTGTGAGAGTCCAGATGAAGATGATGATGAAGGTCATGTTGATGAAGATTGTTGTGTGTGTCAGTGATGAAGTGTTAAACTCACAGCACTATAAACACTCTCACACACTGAAGATCTGATCAATATGCAAACACACTCCACATCATTTCCGTGAAGACAGAAGAAACACTGTTTTGTCTTTTAGTGTCTTTGCTAATAAACTTCTGTGGATCATTTTCAGAAACAGAAACTCATGATTTACTTCATGTTATTTTGGGTGGATCTTCTCGCTCTAAACACTGTTTTAATGATCAGTTTCATTCAGACTTTGATGCTGAGAGAATTTAATACCTGAGCTGCAGATTTATATCATCCATGATACTGTATAACAGGTCAAAGGTCATCCAGTCGAGAATGACCAAATCTGGGTAAAGATTTTACTATAAAGCTTATATTTCATCATAAAGATGTTTTCAGCTTTTTTTTTAAGATGAAGAATTTGTGGCTCTTAAATGATCTAATGAAACTGTATGATGTGTGTGTTTTTAAAAGAAGGTTTAAGGTTTTTATTTGGCAAAGATATTCTTAATTTATCACAAAATGTATTATTGAAAAGCTTAACCTAATTTCAAATCTCATTTATTGTCACATTTAATTCTATTTTATGGATTGATTACACCAATTATTTATTATTATTATAAATATGTTTTTTTCTTTTCTAAATTAAATTTTTTAATTTAATGATTTGCATTAGTAATTTCACATGTAATGTATGGTGACATTTCATTTTATTTTAATTAAATGTGATATTGACAAAATTATAATTTAGAAACTCTCAGTTAAGATGTGTAAAGATCAGAGTCTGTCTGATTATATTATTTATTTAGATTTAATAGTTTTCATGCATTAAGAGACATTTAGAGACGATGAGACTGTTTTTGTGAAAGTAACTTCAGTTCAATAATCCTGATGTTGAGTCTCACATCAGTGTGTGTGTGTCTGTGTGTGTGTGTGTTGTTGGTGTCTTTCTCTGCTGGAGTGTGTGTTCATTTGAGTGTGACGGAGGTTTTTGTACGACTCTTTCACTAGAATGAAACACTGTGGTTCACTTTCGGTGGAGGAACTAAACTGACGATCAGAAGCTGTAAGTCTTTCTTAAATTATCTAATAAAAACATGTGTGTGTGTTTTTAGAAGGAGGTTTAAGGTTATTTAACAGCATTTGCCAACAATATTCTTAATTTATTACAAAAATACATTATTGAAATTCTTTATATGCTTTACTTCAACTCTTATTTATTGTCGCATTTTAGTCTATTTAACTGATTGATTGCACGCATTCATGCATTTAAATGTAATTTTGTCTGCTATATTATGAATGTCAAATTTGGTAATATTCTATGTTTATTACATTTCAATCCATAGTTCAAATTCATAATGTTTTACATTAGTAATTTCACACATAATGTGTGCTAACATTTCATTGTATTTTCAGTAATTGCAATGTTTTCATTTATTTCTAAATATATTTAATTTGACACAAAAGTTGGATGATATAGACAAAATAAATTTCATCAGTGTCATCATCAGGCAAAAATAAATTTAGTTGATAAACTAAATTTAAACTAAGTTTACTTATATTTCTGTTTACGAGGAAGTCTATTGAATGGTGATTATTTTCAAAACACAAATAATATATTGTGTTAAGTTATATTTAACTAGTTAAATCCAGTTAGTTAAATCTATTACCAGTTTTCAGTGTATACAGTAAAGCAACAAACCGTTTACAAAATAAAAATCTTTACCGTAGCGTTTTTACAGTCTTTTACTGTTAAAATTATGGTATTTTTTTACAATGTACATTTAGTAATATTGATTAAATGGAGAATATTTTGAAACTAAACTCAGGATCGTGTCTATGAATGAAAGCAGTGAGGTGAAACTACAGTAAAGATGAAATGATTGTGCTTTTTACTGTATTACCATCAGACAAAGAGAAATTTAGTTAAAGAGCATTTTAAAAAACAATCATTTAAACTATTAAGTTTGCGGATGATTATGAGTGTGTCTTAACAGAAGAATTTTTAAAAAATCATAATTGAAAATGGGCTGAAAATTACAGTTGATTCTGAGTATCAAAATAGAAGAATATTTTTAAAAATACTTTTGTAAAACTTTATTCTAAATATTATGAAAAAATGTATTAATCAATTTTATGTGGACAATGTTTTTTAAAATTTAATTGAGATTAAAAGGTTCTGTAACAATTCTGAGAAAATTCTATATTTTTAATTTATTTAATCATTTATTTAAATTTTATAATTAATATTAATATTTTTAAATGTATTTTTTAATTTTACATTAATAATTTAACATCTTATTACTGCTAACATTTAGTTCCTTTCATGTATTGACTGCAGATTCTTTAAAATCTATTCAATTATTTCTTCATATATAATTGTGTCTATAATTCTTGGTAAATGTAACTATTAAGGGCTTTTTTGAACACATGAAACCAAAGTATAATGTGGACAACATAAATATATTTATTTATAATTTTCATCAGACAAAAAGAAACTCAGTTGAAGAGCATTTTGAAAATTAATCATTTAAACTATTTAAACTATCAAATTTGCTGATGTTTATGATTGTGAGTTTCTGAATAGCAGAATATTTTCAAAATACAATTAATATTGAAATGATCATTTAAATGAGTTTTCTAGATCTTATAACGACATCACAATATAACCATCAATTTACTTGGACAATGTTTTTCAAACTCATTCTGGGGATCATTTGAAATGTAACTTGTATATTTAAAATCAAATGATCATTGATGAATGTGTTTGTGTGTGTGTGTGTGTGTGTGTGTGTGTGTGTGTGTGTGTGTTCAGCGCGTCCCTCCGTGTCTCCCTCCGTGTCTCTGCTGTCTCCCTCTTCTCTGCTGATCTCTGGAGACTCCTCCGCTCTGCTCTGCCTGCTCAGCTCTTACTCTCCACAGGGGGCGACGGTGAGCTGGACGCTGGACGGGTCAGAGGTCACCGAGGGGGTTCAGACCAGCGCAGAGAGCGAGCGGGACGGTCTCTACAGTCGCAGCAGCGTCCTGAGCCTCAGCAAAGCACGCTGGGAAGCCGCAGAGCGCTTCGTCTGCAGAGGAACACATGCCGGAGCTGCTCACGAGGCCTCGTTCCTCAAGAGCTCCGAGTGCTGATGTTTCTCCAGTGAAGACCAGCGTATCTGAGCGTCACGTGATTTACAGCTCAATACTGAAGCAGTCTGTCAATGTGCTGCCATTGCTGTTCATTCAATAAAGCTTCATCTGAACGCAAGCGCACATTTGTGTTGGACTCATCATTGATCAGTGTGTCGTTCCTTCAAAGTCCTGCACTAAAGTTTCAGCGGCTTTTGATTGATTGGAATTAGGGGTGGAACAATAATTACAGTGGATAGTGACAATATGTATCGTATTATTCACCCAAAATGAAAATTACTGTGTTAAAAAATCAAGTTTACAGGGTTTTCGTGTCACTACTACATTAAATTACTGTATAATGTTAAATATAATGTATAATAATGCAATGGGGGAATATTTGTGGGTCCTGATAATGCCAAATGTCTGATGTTACCAGTAAAAAGTGTCCTACATTATTTTAGATATATCTAGTCAGAGACATCAAGCATATTCGTCTGAAATAATTCAGTATTTTCAGCTTCAGAATCATGAATATTGTTATTCTGGTGTCTCTATTGTCCTGCATTGGGTTATCAGCACCAAGTCCAAGCCTATTCATTTACACACACAATCTTAAACCAGATTTACCATTTTGATGGAGTATGGCAATAATATGGTATTGTGAGTTCAGGATGGTGACATAAGGGTCTCGTTACACCCCTAATTGTAATAGTTGAGAACAGCTGCATTCAGCAGTAAATGTGAAATGAAGCTCTTGGGGTTTGAACATGGTCACTGGAGACGAGCTGCTCTATTCTGAGACCGTCACAATCACTAAACCTGACAATGCAAATGAGATCTTCAACTGAAACGCTCTGAACTGGAACAGTTTCTCCTGTGCTTATGGATTCATTAGTCAGTTTGTTAATAATATTTCATCTTTATGAGTTACATGTTGCCTCATCACAACCCACACTATATTCACACATAAACAAACTTTAATCTTTAATATAAAAAATAAACTTTAAATACATTTCCACTATACATGGATGTGTTAAATTGCACACAAAAAACATTAGTATGAAATGTTGATATTGAGCCAGTGTTTGATAAAGCTGTTATATATAGCACTGTTAAATTACACAATAAATATTAAATAAATAGGAAATTATTATTATTTTTTGATAATGGGCTGCACTTGTTTGGTAATCTGGTCTTTAATTTCTAAATTAATTTTAAAATTCTATGTAAAGATATTAATTAAAATTATAAACATTTTCATCTGCTCTGAAATTGAGAGTGTTTTGTGATGCTGTTAATATATGAAGGATAAACTCGATAAAATCGATAGACTTATTAAACTGATCGAGCAGAACATCTTTATGATGCAGTGATTCAGTTTAGAAAGAAGAATGAGGATAAATCATAAATGCAGAAAAACAAAAATATGGTGAAAGATTGAAAAATATCCACTAAGTGAAGATCAAACGTGACTGAATTTCCTCACAAATGACTGAAAATAACAGGAGAAAAACGACTTATGAAAAATCATGATCAAAGCTGTCATAGACTGACCAAGCTCAAACCTTTATATTATTATAATATATTAATATAATGATATTATTGCTTATTATAAGATAATATTGCTTTTCTTAGTGTGTGTGTGTGTGTGTTTGAGCAGCTGCAGTTTCAGTTCAGTCACTGTGACTCTGACTGACGGAGGTTTTTGTACGACTCTTTATCACTGTGTGAACACATATTCACTGTTGATGTAATGGCGACTCAGACAGTAATAATGTCCAGCATCTTCAGTCTGGACTCCACTGATGGTCAGAGTGAAATCACTGTAAGATCCACTGCCACTGAATCTAGATGGAGTTCCTGACTGGAGGGTGTTTGAATAAATCAGGAGTTTAGGAGCTTCTCCAGGTTTCTGTAAGTACCAGGATAGATGCTGATAACCCCAACTCTGATAGACTTCAGGACTGGTTTTACAGGATATAGTAAATGTGTCTCTTAGTTGAACAGATTTCACTGCAGGCGTCTGAGTGACTGTCGGTTCACCGACTGATTCTACATCAAGAAGAATAAATAAACATTCAGAATTACATATTTGATAATATTTCAAGCACTGTTAATCATTTAAAATAGTGCAGATTAACTTCATATTTCCTCACCTGTGAAACAGCTGGAGAACATCCAGATGAAGATGATGAAGCTCATGGTTGCTGATGGTTTGGATTCTCAGTGTTCAAACTCAGAGTTATAAATCCTCCTGAAGCACACACACACACACACACACACACACACACACACACACACACACGTGCGCGATGTGCTGCGATGCAAATCATCTCTATGTAAATCTGTGTGAGGATTCCAACACATGATGCTCATAAATCATAACAGTGTTTAGGAGATTTTTTCCATGTTACGAGTCATAAACATTTATTCATGTGTCTGAAGCTTCAGGCTTTCTGATGATTTAAATGACAGAGTTGCTACACTAGTGTGTCACTGTGAACTTCATTACAGGGCAAAGGTCATTCCAGAGGTCACAGGTCATCAGAATGTATTAAAATTGCTTTAATCATTAACAGTGCATTGAGATGAGTGATAGAGTCAGTAGTTTTGGTAGAACAGTTATGATGAGTGATATCTTTATTATTATCTTGATAAACTTGGAGGGAAAGATAAAGCTGTTTGAAAAAGCTCAGAAACATAGTTTTGATATTAATATACAGACTTTTCTCTGATTCTGAGCATATTAGAGTCAAACTCGTCTGTCACAGGACTGATCATAAGAGAGATGATTTCAGTCATAAGTCAGTTTTGAGCACATGTGTAGTTCGTGTGTTTGTCCTCTGTGTGTGTGTGTGTGTGTGAGCAGCTGCAGTTTCAGTTCAGTCACTGTGACTCTGACTGACGGAGGTTTTTGTACGACTCTTTATCACTGTGTGAACACATAATCACTGTTGATTTTATGTATACTCAGACAGTAATAATGTCCAGCATCTTCAGTCTGGACTCCACTGATGGTCAGAGTGAAATCACTGTTAGATCCACTGCCACTGAATCTAGATGGAGTTCCTGACTGGAGGGTTTTTGCATAACGAATCAGGAGTTTAGGAGCTTATATAAGGAGTTCCACTCTGGTCTACGTCATTAGATTCACGATCGAAAAAAACAGCCAAAACTTGTACCAACCCGGAAGTAAGATTTTCGGCACAGAAATTCTCCGTTATTCGTCCAAAATATATTTTTTAAACTTTGCCCATGTTTAGCATGAGAATCCATCTCTTTAACACTGTAAACAACTCTGAATACATGAAACACCATTGTACCCCCCCTTTAATGAACTGTTAAAACTATCCTCACCGCAAACAGCCGTAACATAGCTAACTGTCTTAGCATGTGGGTTTGAAGTTAGCAACAACTAACTTTAACTAACAACTACTGTAACTGAAACACTGATCTCAGTAAAACTGCAGTATTTTATCTAGTAAAAATAACAGTGAAGTTTCCACACAATGAAGCGCTTTATTTCAGTGTTGAGCAATAACATCTTTATGAATGTTTAAGTGTGTGTGACTCGAGACTGAAGTGTTGCTGTGAGAGATCTGTCTTCTGCTCATGTGAGACTCAGACGCATCGCTGGATTCATAATTAATGCGTCCAGAAAACAGTGAATGGTCACAGACAGACTGATTGTGGGACGGTGGAGCGTCTGATCATGTTAAATACGGTTTCTCTCTTTCACTGAATCAGTTCATCTGTGACTCTTGGACATGATGATCTAAACAGCGGCTTTATGGAAGATGATTAATAAACTAGTCAAGCAACAACATGTTTATGATTCACTTTACAGTATGAGTGTATGATTAGGAAGAAAAAAATAATCATGCTTTATAAAAATACACGAACAACCATATGAGAATAGATAAACCAACAGTTATCTGAAAAAAATGATCAAAATCATATTATCTTCAGTAATATTAATGAAGTGCTGAACAATTGATATTAGGTTGATATTTGTGTTTCTGTGTGTGTGTGTGTGTGTGTGTGTGTGTACTTGTACAACTATCTTTGTGAGGACCAGTTTGAGTTTTAGACCATTGGAGAGAGGACAAACAGAGTAAAGTGAGGACATTTTGGCCGGTCCTCACTTTCTGAGAGCCTTTAAAGGCCTGTTTGAGGGTCAAGACTTGGTTTTAGGGATAAGGTTATAATGAGGTTAAGGGTCGGTTTAGGGTCAGGGGTCGGGTTAGGCAGTTAGTTGTGATGGGTAAGGTTAGGGTAAGCGGCTAGAGATTGCATTGTGTCAATGAATGTCCTCATAAAGATAGATGTACAAGAGTGTGTGTGTGTGTGTGTGTGTGTGTGTCACAGTGTCTGGTTTATGTTCCTTGGGTCACCACTAGATGTCCTCCTTCCTCACGGTGTCCAGCACACTCTTGCACTACATTCCCCATGATCCTCGTCTGTTCATTGCACTCAGCTGTCCCTCATCACTGATCATTGCACTCAGCCTGTTTCCCATTATCATTGTCGTTTCCCTGTGTATAAATACCCTGCCTGTTTTGTGTTTGTTACGGATTCCTTGTTTTTCATCACGCCACTTGTGAGGTCTGTTCCACTTGTTGTTCCTGTTTATTGTTTTTATGTTTTTGGACTGCTTTTTGTATTTTTGACCCTTGCCTGGACTAGTTTCTGATTACGGATTTCCCTATTACAGTTTTTTACAATCGCTATGACAGATTTTTCAATACATTTAACAAGTTTCCTAAACTCTTAACGCACCAACACACCTAAAACACACAATTGGCAAAACGGTTAATTTCATGCTCAAAATCACACATTATAAACTAAACTGCAAAACTAATTTTCAAAATACAATAATACACTAACACAATACACTATGTCTACCAAAACATTAACACATGTTCTCTTCCACCAGGAACATTTAGTCAATCACAGCACAATGACATAAAAAACACTAACATCAGATGGAATTACAGAAACTGCATTATTTTATATGTGTCAGGTCTGCCCTTATACAACAGACATATTATTCTATAGATACATTATACTATATCTATTATACTTATAGATATTATATTGATCATAGATTGTGTTTTGCACTGCAGTCTCTTTTGAAGTCTCTCTACATTTTTGTTTTGTTTGTAATGTAAATGCATTTTGTTGTTTTTTTGCAGCAGAAATTCAATACAACAAAATAAATGACCCTTCTTAGAGTAGCTTTATGGAATGTATGGTTTATGAAAAAAAGATGACAGAGACAGAATTACTGCTGTAACGGCTTTATTTGCAACAGGACATTTATAGCTGCCATTTACAGTATTACTGTATGTGAAAATACAAAATATACAAACAGAAAAGGCAATCTGCCCGGTCTTCTGCATTTGTCCACATGTTCTCATCCACATCACACCTGATATCTTCCCTGGCAAGGCATCTTGGGAAGAATCTTTTACAGTAACATGCCTTATCCACCCCTGGCAGTGTTTAGCTGTGATGTCTTGTATACAGCATCTTTTGCATACAGGAGGGACATTTGGTCCTGTGGACTATGGTCAAAAATCTTTCATCTCCAGGCTGAGAAAACTCCTCAATGGGGTTGAGGAAAGGAAGTAAGGGGCAAGGAAAATGGACATCATCCTCTGATGGGCGTCAAACCTGGCTGTGACTATAGACGGGAATGGTGGAATGCCACATTGTCCCATATTTGCATAACTTCAATCAGCTGTTTCTCACTAGCAATGGAATAATGTGAAAATACAAAATATACGAACAGAAAAAGCACCAGAAGAATAAAAAAATATATAATAAAAAAAAAGATCTTCTAATTATTTGCATAATTCAATCAGCTGTTTCTCAGTAAGAATAGAATAAAATACAGGGGATATATTTGTGTTTCAATTCACAATATAAGCAGCTGTTTACCTTGACTTTAGCCTGTAAGGTTAGGTTTAGAACATGGTGTTATCTGTTCTGACATACAGTGTTAAAGCATTGGTAAATTTGGCAGTAAAAATCCATTGTTTTGTTCTTGTTTGAGCTTGTGTGTAAAAGAAGTTCAAGCATTTTAAATTTGTGTTAATTGTATGCATTTTGTGTTAAAGCAACAAGAAATGTGTTAATAGTATAGCTTACACAGACGGATGTAGTGCTAACTGTGTTAAGAGTTTTGGAAAATTGTTAAATGTATTGAAAAATCTGTCATAGCAATCGTAAAAAACTGTAAAATTCCATTTTGCATTATTGGATCTTCCTGTGTTTCCCTGAGTGTGGATCGTGACAGAAGGAATCCGTCCAGAATAAAGATCCAGCATTATGGGGTTTCGTATCTCTCCCCCTAAGACGGAGAAGGAGAGGAGGGGACGGGTCCAAAATTTGATGCTTCTACGCCAGCAAGGCCAGACGGTGAATTGTCTGGCTCAGACTTTTTGGACCCTCTCTAGAGGCATGGACTACAATGATGCAGCTTTAAAGGATTTTTTTAATGGCTGCCTGGATGACCCATTGCCTGGGTGGGAGATGAAGGGGTTGGAGGTCCTGGACTTTTGGGGGTTCACCAAATACCTCCATCATCGGAGCCAGTGGGACACACCAGTCACGCCAATCATCAAGCCAACCACCGGATCTGTCTATTGCTGTCCAGGACTGGTTTCCAGCGTGGCCGATTCTCCGCTGATGTCAGCGCGTGTTGCCAGGAGGGCCATCGTGTCTAAGTCTCGTCCCACCAAGACCGTCCTGCCTGAGTATCTTCCCACCGAGCCTGCACTTCACGTCACGTCTGCCCAGCCAGAGACTGTTCACGTCACGTCTGCCCAGCCAGAGACTGTTCACGTCACGTCTGCCCAGCCAGAGACTGTTCACGTCACGTCTGCCCAGCCAGAGACTGTTCACGTCACGTCTGCCCAGCCAGAGACTGTTCACGTCACGTCTGCCCAGCCAGAGACTGTTCACGTCACGTCTGCCCAGCCAGAGACTGTTCACGTCACGTCTGCCCAGCCAGAGACTGTTCACGTCACGTCTGCCCAGCCAGAGACTGTTCACGTCACGTCTGCCCAGCCAGAGACTGTTCACGTCACGTCTGCCCAGCCAGAGACTGTTCACGTCACGTCTGCCCAGCCAGAGACTGTTCACGTCACGTCTGCTGAGCCGGTGTCTTCGGAAAAGATGGCCGCCGGCGAGAGTGTTCCCTTCACGTCTGCCGAGCCTGTGTCTTCGGACAAGATGGCCGCTGCCGAGCCGGAGCCAGTGTCGGCTCCTGAGCCGGAGCCAGTGTCGGCTCCTGAGCCGGAGCCAGTGTCGGCTCCTGAGCCGGAGCCAGTGTCGGCTCCTGTGTCTGTTCCTGTGTTTGTTTCTGTGCCTATGTCTGTTCCTGTGCCGGTGATGTCTGTTCCTGGGCCGGTGAGGTCGGTGCCTGAGCCGGTGGTGCCAGTTCCAGTGCCTGAGCCGGTGGTGCCAGTTCCAGTGCCTGAGCCGGTGGTGCCAGTTCCAGTGCCTGAGCCGGTGGTGCCAGTTCCAGTGCCTGAGCCGGTGGTGCCAGTTCCAGTTCCTGAGCCGGTGGTGCCAGTTCCAGTTCCTGAGCCGGTGGTGCCAGTTCCTGTTCCTGAGCCGGTGGTGCCAGTTCCAGTGCCTGAGCCGGTGGTGCCAGTTCCAGTGCCTGAGCCGCTGGTGCCAGTTCCTGGGCCTGAGCCCTGGCCGCCCGAGAGGCCTTCTCCGCCCTGGCCGCCCGAGGGGTCGTCTCCGCCGTGGCCGCCCGAGGGGTCGTCTCCGCCCTGGCCGCCCGAGGGGTCTTCTCCGCCCTGGCCGCCCGAGGGAGAGTCTCCGCCCTGGCCGCCCGAGGGAGAGTCTCCGCCCTGGCCGCCCGAGGGAGAGTCTCCGCCCTGGCCGCCCGAGGGAGAGTCTCCGCCCTGGCCGCCCGAGGGAGAGTCTCCGCCCTGGCCGCCCGAGGGAGAGTCTCCGCCCTGGCCGCCCGAGGGAGAGTCTCCGCCCTGGCCGCCCGAGGGAGAGTCTCCGCCCTGGCCGCCCGAGGGAGAGTCTCCGTCCTGGCCGGCCGATGGACCCTCTGCTCCGTCCTGGCCGCCCGATGGACTCTCTGCTCCGCCCTGGCCGCCCGATGGACTGTCGTCCCCGTCCTGGCCGCCAGATGAGCTGTCACTCCCTGTTTCTGTTCCCCTCCATGGACCTGGCCCCCCATCCCTCCCCCTGATCCTCCACCGTTCCACCTCCCGCCTGGACTCTTGTTTTGTTTGTTTCTATGTCTTGGAGCGTCTGGTAGCCGCTCCGTAGAAGGGGGGTCATGTCACAGTGTCTGGTTTATGTTCCTTGGGTCACCACTAGATGTCCTCCTTCCTCACGGTGTCCAGCACACTCTTGCACTACATTCCCCATGATCCTCGTCTGTTCATTGCACTCAGCTGCCCCTTATCACTGATCATTGCACTCAGCCTGTTTCCCATTATCATTGTCGTTTCCCTGTGTATAAATACCCTGCCTGTTTTGTGTTTGTTACGGATTCCTTGTTTTTCATCACGCCACTTGTGAGGTCTGTTCCACTTGTTGTTCCTGTTTATTGTTTTTATGTTTTTGGACTGCTTTTTGTATTTTTGACCCTTGCCTGGACTAGTTTCTGATTACGGATTTCCCTATTAAAATTCCATTTTGCATTATTGGATCTTCGTGTGTGTGTGTGTGTGTGTGTGTGTGTGTGTGTGTGTGTGGTCTCCCTCTTCTCTGCTGATCTCTGGAGACTCCTCCGCTCTGCTCTGCCTGCTCAGCTCTTACTCTCCACAGGGGGCGACGGTGAGCTGGACGCTGGACGGGTCAGAGGTCACCGAGGGGGTTCAGACCAGCGCAGAGAGCGAGCGGGACGGTCTCTACAGTCGCAGCAGCGTCCTGAGCCTCAGCAAAGCACGCTGGGAAGCCGCAGAGCGCTTCGTCTGCAGAGGAACACATGCCGGAGCTGCTCACGAGGCCTCGTTCCTCAAGAGCTCCGAGTGCTGATGTTTCTCCAGTGAAGACCAGCGTATCTGAGCGTCACGTGATTTACAGCTCAATACTGAAGCAGTCTGTCAATGTGCTGCCATTGCTGTTCATTCAATAAAGCTTCATCTGAACGCAAGCGCACATTTGTGTTGGACTGCATCATTGATCAGTGTGTCGTTCCTTCAAAGTCCTGCACTAAAGTTTCAGCGGCTTTTGATTGATTGGAATTAGGGGTGGAACAATAATTACAGTGGATAGTGACAATATGTATCGTATTATTCACCCAAAATTAAAGTTTAGGAAGTTTACAGGGTTTTCGTGTCACTACTACATTAAACTACTGTATAATGTTAAATATAATGTATAATAATGCAATGGGGGAATATTTGTGGGTCCTGATAATGCCAAATGTCTGATGTTACCAGTAAAAAGTGTCCTACATTATTTTAGATATATCTAGTCAGAGACATCAAGCATATTCGTCTGAAATAATTCAGTATTTTCAGCTTCAGAATCATGAATATTGTTATTCTGGTGTCTCTATTGTCCTGCATTGGGTTATCAGCACCAAGTCCAAGCCTATTCATTTACACACACAATGTTAAACCAAATTGACCATTTTGATGGAGTATGGCAATAATATGGTATTGTGAGTTCAGGATGGTGACATAAGGGTCTCGTTACACCCCTAATTGTAATAGTTGAGAACAGCTGCATTCAGCAGTAAATGTGAAATGAAGCTCTTGGGGTTTGAACATGGTCACTGGAGACGAGCTGCTCTATTCTGAGACCATCACAATCACTAAACCTGACAATGCAAAAGAGATCTTCAACTGAAACGCTCTGAACTGGAACAGTTTCTCCTGCTTATGGATTCATTAGTCAGATTGTTAATAAGATTTCATCTTTATGAGTTACATGTTGGCTCATCACAACCCACACTATATTCACACATAAACAACTTTAATCTTTAATATAAAAAATTAACTATAAACAAATTTCCACTATACATGGATGTGTTAAATTGCACACAAAAAACATCAGTATGAAATGTTGATATTGATCCAGTGTTTGAAAAAGCTGTTATAGCACTGTTAAATTACACAATAAATATTAAATAAATAGGAAATTATTATTATTTTTTGATAATGGGCTTGTTTGGTAATCTGGTCTTTAATTTCTAAATTAATTTTAAAATTCTATGTAAAGATATTAATTAAAATTATAAACATTTTCATCTGCTCTGAAATTGAGATTTGTGTTTTGTGATGCTGTTAATATATGAAGGATAAACTCGATAAAATCGATAGACTTATCAAACTGATTAAGCAGAACATCTTTATGATGCAGTGATTCAGTTTAGAAAGAAGAATGAGGATAAATCATAAATGCAGAAAAAAAAAAATGGTTAAAGATTGAAAAATATCCACTAAGTGAAGATCAAACGTGACTGAATTTCCTCACAAATGACTGAAAATAACAGGAGAAAAATGACTTATGAAAAATCATGATCAAAGCTATATAATATATTAATATAATGATATTATTGCTTATTATAAGATAATATTGCTTTGCTTCACTGTGTGAACACCCAGCCATTGTTGATCCTGTGTACACTCATACAGTAATAATGTCCAGCATCTTCAGTCTGGACTCCACTGATGGTCAGAGTGAAATCTGTTCCATAATCTGCTCCATTTCCAGTGAATCTAGATGGAGTTCCTGACTGTCGTGATCTAATGTTATAAATGAGGAGTTTAGGAGCTTCTCCAGGTTTCTGCAGATACCAGGAGAGACAGTTGGCATAACCATAATAACTATCTCCAATTCCTCTGTTAGTTTTACAGTTTATAGAAACTGTTCCTCCTTGAACGGCTGCTTCTGAGGGAGTCTGAGTCACAGAAACCTGGCCTGTAATTTCTGTCAATGACATTTCATAAGATCATTATTACAACAATTATTAAAGTCAAAGTATCCAGTGCAAAATCTAGACTGAACATCAAAAGCATATAAATCACATCTTGAGTTATTAATAGAGTAAATGAACCTTGAACAGAAAGAATGAGAGTCCAGATACAGACGCTGATGATCATCATTCTTCTTATCGGTGGTTTACTTTCAGTCTGAATGAAGAAAAGCTGTCAGTGATGAAGTGTTAAACTCACAGCACTATAAACACTCTCACACACTGAAGATCTGATCAATATGCAAACACACTCCACATCATTTCCCTGAAGACAGAAGAAACACTCACATTATGTTTGTGCAACAGCTTTGTATAGATGTTTATTCACTTGTTGCATTATTTTGGGCTGAGCTAAAACACAATAATGAGTGATTTGATGAAGACAGTAAATGTTCTTGATTGACTGTAATAGTGGAGAACAGCTGCGTTCAGCAGAGAGACGGAGGAGAGAAACACATGTTGTTTGAGCGTCGGTAACTCAGTGCTTGTTTGTTCTTTATCTCTCAAAATTTGAGACATGCTGTAAAAATTAAAGGTGCCTGGAGGAACCTTTTGGGGTTCTTCACTTTGCCACACCGGCGGAACCGTCTGTAGATCCTCTAGGCACCCTTTAAAAAGGGGTGGTTCTCTGAGGAACCACACAGGTTTCCTGAGGAACTCTTATATGAAGCACTGTGTGGAACCACTGTGGGTGCCTCCAGGAACCAAATTTCAAATTGTTTTTTTTTTTTTTTGTATTAAATTAATTTCATGTTGTTACTACGGTTACCATAAACTTAAATTATAATAAACAAACTGAACCAAATTCAAAATAAGAATTGTTTATTACATATTTTAGATCCATATTAATACATACACTTCAATGCACTTGGGGAAAAAAGCTAGTAATAGATTAATATCAATGAATACACACACACACACACACAAAAATGTATAATACAGAAGTAACATGAACAATCAACCATGTGTATACAATAGGCTAAACAAGAAAAGACATCTCAACAAAATGCATAGAAAACACATGTTCCATGTAATAAATCAATGTAAAAAATTTAAATTGACTAATTAAAAATGTCCATCTTCACTTAATTTTAAAACGTGTTTCAGTTCGTTTAAGTCTGACGCCACTGTTTCCAAGTCCAAAAGCTCTCTCAGATGCCAAAAACAAACAACAAACAGTGCTAATATGCACTCATTGTTCTGTAATATTCCTGAAAATTATGATCCTAACCTTGATCTCTATTCCGAAATCTCAGATGGTTTAGTTATTCAGCTATTTTGAATCATAAAATGTTGAAGTCTGGGATGCCGTGAGACTGGAGACTGTAATGTACACTATGGCTTTTGAAAAGCTTAAATGTGTGACTTGAATCAACAGTTCCCATAAATGGTTGTTGAGTATTCTCAATATCTAGAAACAAGATAGAGGAAGTAGAAGTAGAGGCTTCGACCCGGAAACAGTATTCCTTATGTCACAACAAGCAGAAAACATTTTCCATTTGAACAGAGTTAAGGTGTAGTAAAATTATCTGTTGTTCTGTGAATGTTCACTGGTGAATTCAGTCATTTCAATAAGAATCCACACGATCAGCAATTTTGTGTGGTGCTTCATACATTACAACGCTACACTGCTGACAGTGGTCAATGGACCTTTTTGCCTGTGTAATTTCACAAAATTCACAAATGTGACGCACCTTTACTCACTGCAACATAAAATGCAAACAATAATACAATCTTCACAAGGGACATGTGAGGTACTTAATGAGTTAGAAAAGTAAAAAGGTGCATCAGCTTCATTTTCTGTTTGTTTTTCCTCTTTTCTGGTGGATGGTCCAGGCACTTCAGTGATTTTCAGGTCTACAGGAGGATTTTTATTCTTGTTCAAACTTGTATTTCAGCTTACCGAGATCCCTGCAAGGTACAAAATTTACTGTTAGTAAGCTTATTAAAGTGATAGTTGTGAAATTTAAATAATTTCCTCAGCCTTGTGACGTTCCAAACCTGTTTGACTTTCTGTCTGTGGAACCCAAAAGCAGATCTCAGGCATAATGCAACCCCAGTCACCATTCGCTTTCACTGCATGAAACACAAGCAGAAAAAAATTGTGTAAATCATTCATGAAACCATTCTTATGCACACTTGTCTAGTTCAATTCAATGCAACAATTTATGTAAAAATGGTTAAGCTCCAAAAATGTCCCAGAAAAGATCCTAAAAATAATCAATGAATTCACAACTCATGTGTTATGGTTTGTGTTGTACCGGTAAGTCTTATTAAGCCATTTAATAGCTTTTTCCTTTTTTTGTCGAAAAAGACCAAACTTGAAGTTATAATTCAGGGTTCAAATGTCTTATATTCAAATGCATATGATTAAGGTACTGTATAGCCTATAAAAAATGCATAGCATTATTGGCTCCAAACCTGTGATATTACATGAATGTAACATGAATGAGATTTGAGAGCATGAGGGAAGAAGATTTTCAGAGAATAACTGATTAAAAAACACAAGTACACAGTCAAACAATACAATTGCACACAGAGAAAGTTCATAGTAATAAAGTACTTGCATGTGGTGCAGGTACTTACTGGAATTCAATGTTGCCACTGAAACATTGTACTGGTTGTTCTGGGGAAACAAAATAACAAAGCTGATTATTCACTACACAATATTTATTGACGACTAAATGGATTCAAAATGGTATTTGAGAGAATGAGGGCACCTGTAGTAAGTTAGGCTAAACAAAAACAGACCAAACTATATTAACCTGCTTTTGTTATTCATAACAAACACCAATGACGACAGCAGGAATCAGCTAAATTAGTTAGGCTGTAGGTTATATCAGCAATTTGAAGACACAGTTGTACAGAATATGTTGAATTGAATGACTAACTTTAAATCAATCCAAGACAATAAGTCAATAATTTCCATTTGGTCATTAGATCAACGTAGAAAAAACATCGCTGCTAAAACCTTCATACCAGATAGGCCTACTGTACAATAAACGAGTGGTAAACACTGTAAAAACGTAGTAATGTATAATACATTTAGTTTATATATATGTGTGTTCGAATATATAGTGAGTATTTATATTTCTTTGTCGAGTTTACAAACCTTGTAACGGAGAGCCGAACAAACGGCGGAAGATGCGGCAGGCATTGATGAGGAGAGCCGTTACTTTCAAATTCGATGACGTCGATCAGCTGAGCTTTGTTGCGCGCGAGCAGCGCGAGCATCACTGAAGTGACGACAGCAGAGGAATAGCAGCAGTTTCGTGACTGAATAAAACCTTTATCCTCCTGGTTCTTCTTCTTCAAATAATAATTTATGAAGAAGTAAAAAATATTATTTTATTACTATTATTTATTCAATAATAATTCATGATTTTTTTTATATTATTATTATTTAGTGTTGTTTGTTATTGGTTTAAATTAATCAATAAAATAGGCCTATACAAAATAAATCTAAGCTACCCAGGTGAAAAAGACGTAGGCTACTGTTAAATGTATTAAAATGCATTAAAGTAGGTTATATTTGTATTGAAGGCCTACTAAAAACACACTCAAGTACATTTTTTAGTAGCCTACGTATTTTTCACCTGGGTATATATACTGAATCAAACTTAAGTAATAATAGGATAATAATAATATCATTCTGGCCTCACTGAACCATTGAGTTCCTCCAGATGCTGGCTTTAACATAAGAGATCCTCCAGGAACCACTTAAATGTTAAAAGATCTTCCAATAACCCTTTTATCACATTCAAGTTCCTCTATATTCCCCCAAAGCACTTCCAGGTCTCATAGTAATAAAAAGGTGACTCCAGAACCTCTGAACTAAATACAAAGTGCTTAAAGGATCCCATAAGTTCCAGCAAGAACCTCAAATATTGTCAATGCTCCTCCAGTAACCCTACTATAGGAGAAAGAGCTTTGAGGCACCTAAATTACATTTTGAAGTTCCTTGAGTATCCGACAGGATATTTGAGGCTCCTTTAGTTTTTACAGTGTGGTTTCCACATTTGTCTGCTAGAAATATAACTCACTTGGACATGTACAACACAATCACAGATTATGTGAGTTATTGTCAAACACAAAGAGGTCGTTGTTGAGACATAACCCTGTCCTGTTGTAACTCAGGCTGGGGATCGATGGAACAATGAGAGATAATTTGCTGAAATAAGATCCACACAATCTAAATGTGTGCAAGAATGTGTTTGAAGAACAAAGAATAATCAGTTTTGAATAAAGTCATGTATTGTATTTTTTAAGGACTTCAAATTTAGCACAAAAACAACTGCTGTGTGTGTTTGTGTGTGTGATCATGTGTTTGTGTTTGTGTGTGTGATCATGTGTGTGTTCTCAATTCCTGT
Organism: Squalius cephalus; assembly: GCA_022829025.1. Taxonomy (NCBI): domain Eukaryota; kingdom Metazoa; phylum Chordata; class Actinopteri; order Cypriniformes; family Leuciscidae; genus Squalius; species Squalius cephalus. The sequence continues at coordinate 28,320,806 of CM040815.1, forward strand.
CACACAACAGTTCAGTCACTAGCTTGTTGCCATCCTCCTATTTTATGTGAATTTTGGGATTGACTATCACATAAAAAAAACGTTGGATGGAAATGCCGAGATGAACATAAATCCTAATAATGTGCAGAAAAAATCGTATGTACTCGACTGAGGAGATAAATTTTTTATCCGATAAGAAGACATGCACATAAACTATAATGGAAACATATTTATAAATCTCTCAATGCGCAACAAAAAACTCACATGATTTTGTCTTAACAGGGAATGTGACTGATAACTGGAATCATCTTCAGGGTTTGGTTGTAATATTTTTAATGAACTGTTAAACTATCCTCACCGCAAACAGCCGTAACACAGCTAACTGTTTTAGCATGTGGGTTTGAAGTTAGCAACAACTACTAAATAAAATCATATATCCTAAAACCTCTTAAATGTCTCTGATCGCCCATAAACACTGATCTCAGTAAAACTGCAGTATTTTATCAGTAAAATAACAGTGAAGTTTCCACACAATGAAGCGCTTTATTTCAGTGTTGAGCAATAACATCTTTATGAATGTTTAAGTGTGTGTGACTCGAGACTGAAGTGTTGTTGTGAGAGATCTGTCTTCTGCTCATGTGAGATTCAGACGCATCGCTGGATTCATAATTAATGCGTCCAGAAAACAGTGAATGGTCACAGACAGACTGATTGTGGGACGGTGGAGCGTCTGATCATGTTAAATACGGTTTCTCTCTTTCACTGAATCAGTTCATCTGTGACTCTTGGACATGATGATCTAAACAGCGGCTTTATGGAAGATGATTAATAAACTAGTCAAGCAACAATATCTTTATGATTCACTTTACAGTATGGGACGGGTGTATGATTAAGAAGGACAAATAATCATGCTTTATAAAAATACATGAACAACCAAATGATAATAGATAAACCAACAATTATCTGAAAAAATATGATCAAAATAATTTCTTATTATCTTCAGTAATATTAACTAAGTGCTGAAAAATTGATATTAAGTTAATTTTTGTGTTTCTTTTGTGTGTGAAAGTGTGTGAGCAGCTGCAGTTTCAGTTCAGTCACTGTGACTCTGACTGACGGAGGTTTTTGTACGACTCTTTATCACTGTGTGAACACTGGACCACTGATGTAGTGATAACTCTGACAGTAATAATGTCCAGCATCTTCAGTCTGGACTCCACTGATGGTCAGAGTGAAATCTCTGTTAGATCCACTGCCACTGAATCTAGATGGAGTTCCTGACTGGAGGCGGTTTGCGTAATAAATCAGGAGTTTAGGAGCTTCTCCAGGTTTCTGTAAGTACCAGGACACACAGGGTGAGCTGCAGTCTGTAGCACTTCTACTGAGTTTACAGCTCATCTCTACAGTTTCTCCTGGTCTGGCAGGTTTCACAGGAGTCTGAGTCACTGTGATCTGAGATCTACAGCCTGAAAAACAATTCATTAATCAGTCCATAAACTTTATTCATTTATTAGTCAATTTAAAACTGTGTTAAAAATCATATTATTTCAATGATTTATTTAGAATATAAACTGTTCACCTTGTAGTATAAAGCCGTATAACAGTGTCCAGATGAAGATGATGATGAAGGTCATGTTGATGAAGATTGTTGTGTGTGTCAGTGATGAAGTGTTAAACTCACAGCACTATAAACACTCTCACACACTGAAGATCTGATCAATATGCAAACACACTCCACATCATTTCCCTGAAGACAGAAGAAACACTGTTTTGTCTTTTAGTGTCTTTGCTAATAAACTTCTGTGGATCATTTTCAGAAACAGAAACTCATGATTTACTTCATGTTATTTTGGGTCGATCTTCTCGCTCTAAACACTGTTTTAATGATCAGTTTCATTCAGACTTTGATGCTGAGAGAATTTAATACCTGAGCTGCAGATTTATATCATCCATGATACTGTATAACAGGTCAAAGGTCATCCAATAGAGAATGACCATCTAAATCTGGCTGAAGATTTCATTATAAAGCAGGTCAATAGAATTAGCAGAGTTTATATCACATGTGTTTGTAAATGTGATGGATGTATTTCGGGACTGATTATGAAACAAAGGATTTCAGCCTTCATTCAATATCAAGTATTTATATTTAAGATTAATTCTTTGGACTATTTTTTGATTAAGATTTTGTGGCTCTTTTTTGATCAATCATGTTTGATGTTGAGAAGATCTGCAGTTGAGTCTCACATCAGTGTGTGAGTGTGTGTGTGTGTGTGTGTGTGTTCATTTGAGTGTGACAGAGGTTTTTGTACGACTCTTTCACTAGAATGAAACACTGTGGTTGACTTTCGGTGGAGGAACTAAACTGACGATCAGTAAGTCTCTTCAATTCTCTAAAAATTATTTCTTTTATTTATTTGTTTTGTTTTTAGGTTATTATCAAGCATTTGGCAACAAGAAAAGAAAAAAAAGAAAAAAAGAGTTTAAATAAAAAAAAACAAATAACTGCAATATTTCATGGTGAATTTGATTGTTTCACAATTTCTTTAAATTTGTCTGTTATTTTACAAAAAACACTTATATTCCCTGAGATTTCATCACGTTTATCTTTTTTTTATTTCAAAGCATATTTCATATATTTTTTTTAATTGTCTTTTTACACGAGTAATTTCATATATTATAATTGCTAACATTCAATGTTTTTTTTAATAAGTTGATTGCAATATTATTGTAATATTATATTGAATGTAGTTTGTTATATTGTTATATTTTCTGTCATATTCAGTTTTTTTAGAGTACATAATTGTGTCCATAATTCTTGGTAAAAACTGCTAATACTTTTTGCAAAAGTTTGATTATATGGATAAAATAATTATTTTTTATTTGAAAAATTCTTCATTTGAAATGAAATTTGCTGATAATTATGATTGTGAGAGTCTGAAGAATTTTTCAAAATACAATTCATAATTAATAATTAATTATTTTCTCTTTTTTTGGCGTTGTCATCAGACAAATTGAACGATTTGAAAAATTCATTAGTTGAACTGAAATTTGCTGATAATTATGATTTTTCAAAATACAATTAATGATTAGAAATGATTATTCAGAAAATATTTTTACTTTTTATATTATTATTATTATTATTATATTTATTTTATATTTCAAATTACTGTGAGATTCGCTGTATATCATGTCTGCTTTACAGACATTTTTTAGTAATAGTGAATATTGATTAAATGTTTAGTGTTTATTTTTAAACTGAATTCAGGATATTTGTGGTTTATGAATGAAAGCAGTTTTGTGGAATTTCTGTAAAGATAAAATGATTGTGATTTTTTTACTACATGACCATGTCTGACATCTAACTGTGTGTGTGTGTGTGTGTGTGTGTGTGTGTGTGTGCGTGTGTGTCCAGCGGGTCCCTCCGTGTCTCCCTCCGTGTCTCTGCTGTCTCCCTCTTCTCTGCTGATCTCTGGAGACTCCTCCGCTCTGCTCTGCCTGCTCAGCTCTTACTCTCCACAGGGGGCGACGGTGAGCTGGACGCTGGACGGGTCAGAGGTCACCGAGGGGGTTCAGACCAGCGCAGAGAGCGAGCGGGACGGTCTCTACAGTCGCAGCAGCGTCCTGAGCCTCAGCAAAGCACGCTGGGAAGCCGCAGAGCGCTTCGTCTGCAGAGGAACACATGCCGGAGCTGCTCACGAGGCCTCGTTCCTCAAGAGCTCCGAGTGCTGATGTTTCTCCAGTGAAGACCAGCGTATCTGAGCGTCACGTGATTTACAGCTCAATACTGAAGCAGTCTGTCAATGTGCTGCCATTGCTGTTCATTCAATAAAGCTTCATCTGAACGCAAGCGCACATTTGTGTTGGACTCATCATTGATCAGTGTGTCGTTCCTTCAAAGTCCTGCACTAAAGTTTCAGCCGCTTTTGATTGATTGGAATTAGGGGTGTAACAATAATTACAGTGGATAGTGACAATATGTATCGTATCGTTCACCCAAAATGAAAGTTTAGGAAGTTTACAGGGTTTTCGTGTCACTACTACATTAAACTACTGTATATAAAGTTGAATATAATGTATAATAATGCAATGGGGGAATATTTGTGGGTCCTGATAATGCCAAATGTCTGATGTTACCAGTAAAAAGTGTCCTACATTATTTTAGATATATCTAGTCAGAGACATCAAGCATATTCGTCTGAAATAATTCAGTATTTTCAGCTTCAGAATCATGAATATTGTTATTCTGGTGTCTCTATTGTCCTGCATTGGGTTATCAGCACCAAGTCCAAGCCTATTCATTTACACACACAATGTTAAACCAAATTGACCATTTTGATGGAGTATGGCAATAATATGGTATTGTGAGTTCAGGATGGTGACATAAGGGTCTCGTTACACCCCTAATTGTAATAGTTGAGAACAGCTGCATTCAGCAGTAAATGTGAAATGAAGCTCTTGGGGTTTGAACATGGTCACTGGAGACGAGCTGCTCTATTCTGAGACCATCACAATCACTAAACCTGACAATGCAAATGAGATCTTCAACTGAAACGCTCTGAACTGGAACAGTTTCTCCTGTGCTTATGGATTCATTAGTCAGTTTGTTAATAAGATTTCATCTTTATGAGTTACATGTTGCCTCATCACAACCCACACTATATTCACACATAAACAAACTTTAATCTTTATTATAAAAAATTAACTATAAATAAATTTCCACTATACATTGATGTGTTAAATTGCACACACACACACACAAAAACATTAGTATGAAATGTTGATATTGATCCAGTGTTTGATAAAGCTGTTATATATATAGCACTGTTAAATTACACAATAAATATAAAATAAATAGGAAATTATTATTATTTTGGATGGTGGACTGCACCTGTTTGGTAATCTGGTCTTTAATTTCTAAATTAATTAAAAAATTCTATGTAAAGATATTAATAAAAATTATATAAATGTTCATCTGCTCTGAAATTGAGAGTGTTTTGTGACGCTGTTAATATATGAAGGATGAACTTAAAATAATAGACTTATTAAACTGATCGAGCAGAACATCTTTATGATGCAGTGATTCAGTTTAGAAAGAATGAGGATAAATCATAAATGCAGAAAAACAAAAAATATGGTTAAAGATTGAAAAATATCCACTAAGTGAAGATCAAACGCGACTGAATTTCCTCACAAATGACTGAAAATAACAGGAGAAAAATTACTTATGAAAAATCATGATCAAAACTGTCATAGACTGACCAAGCTCAAACCTTTATATTATTATAATATATTAATATAATAATATTATTGCTTATTATAAGATCATATTGCTTTTGTGTGTGTGTGTGTGTGTGTGTGTGTGTGTGTGTGTGTGTGAGATAGAGTGTTTGAGCAGCTGCAGTTTCAGTTCAGTCACTGTGACTCTGACTGACGGAGGTTTTTGTACGACTCTTTATCACTGTGTGAACACATTACCACTGTGATAACTCTGACAGTAATAATGTCCAGCATCTTCAGTCTGGACTCCACTGATGGTCAGAGTGAAATCTCTGTTAGATCCACTGCCACTGAATCTAGATGGAGTTCCTGACTGGAGGTTGTTGGTCCAATAAATCAGGAGTTTAGGAGCTTCTCCAGGTTTCTGTAAGTACCAGCTCAGAGCGGGTTTTCTATAAACACCATAACAGCAGTGTGGATCTCTACTGGTTTTACAGGTTACAGTGACTGATTGTCCAGTTTGAGAGAGCCGCTCTGAGGGAGTTTGAGTCACTGTCTCCTGCCCAACAGATTCTGACAAGAGAGAAAGATTAGAAATCACACACACTTTTACAACCTTATATCTTCACAACACACATAAAGATAACGAGTGAATAATGTTTGTAATCTTGACTGACACAAACCTCGACATAACACTGCCAGCGTCCAGATCAATATAGTGATGAAAGTCATTTTTGTAGGTTGAAGGTTCAGTTCTAGTGAAAAACAGTTGTTGATCATGTTTGATGTTTGACAGAGTTATAAACACATGCAGAGCACTGAAGCGTGTGTCGCTCATGTAAAACACACTCTATGCAAACGCTTCAGGAGTCACAGATTTAACTTTAATGTGCTTTCATAGTCTGGATGCCAGCCGAACTTCGCCCCGCCCACGACATCTGAGGTCGGGAAGTTTGGTCTGGACTCGATCCTTTGTGGAGCAATTAAGCTCGAACCAGAGCTGTTCGGACCAATCAAATTGTCAGGGCGGGCTTTATACGATGATGGACAGATGATCAACAGTAACGTAATCATCCACGTCACCAAAGAGTGCTTGGGTTGAATATGTTTACAACAAAGATGGCTGCCGCTGGAGAATAGAGATGTGTAGATTCTGCCATCGCGTCTGTTATAGAAGATATCGACAGCGCATTCATTTTAAAAGAGGAACAGAGAACCGCGATCAAGCCATTTGTCTATCGGAAAGATGTTTTTGCCGTACTTCCTACGGGATTTGGCAAAAGTTTAATTTATCAGCTGGCCCCGATGGTCGCTAAGAAGATGGTTACGGGTTGTGTGTTGTAAGTCTTCTAAAGCATATATATTAGCTTTTTCCTTTTTTGTCGAAAAAGACTAAACTTGAAGTTATTATTCACAGTTAAAATGTCTTATATTCAAATGCAAAATGCAAATGATAAAGATATAAGAAAAAATGCATAGCATTATTGGCGCCAAACCTGTGATATTATTTTTCTGAGTAACATGAATGAGATTTGAGAGCATGAGGGAAGATTTTCAGAGAATAACTGATTAAAAAACACAAGTACACAGTCAAACAATACAATTTCACACAGAAAAGTTCATAGTAATAAAGTACTTGCATGTGGTGCAGGTAACTTACTGTAATTCAATGTTGCCACTGAAATGTTCAGATTATTTTAGAAATGTAACGTTACTGGTTGTTCTGGGGAAACAAAAGAACAAAGCTGATTATTCACAACATAATATTTATTGACCAGTAAATGGCTTTTAAATGGTATTTGAGAGAATGAGGGCACCTGTAAAGTTAGGCTAAACAAAAACAGACCAAACTTTATTAACCTGTTTTTGTTATTCATAAATGCCAATGATGACAGCAGGAATCAGCTAAATTAGTTAGGCTATATCAGCAATTTGAAGACACAGTTGTACAGAATATGTTGAATTGAATGACTAAATCAATCTAAGACAATAAATCAATAATTTCCATTTGTTCATTAGATCAATGTAGTTAGCATCGCGGCTAAAACCTTCATACCAGATACTGTACAATAAACGAGTGGTAATAAACACTGTAAAAACGTAGTAATGTATAATAAATTTAGTTTATATATATATATGTGTGTTTGAATATATAGTGAGTAGACTCTGTATTTATATTTATTTGGCGAGTTTACAAACCTTGTAATGGAGAGCCGAACAAATGGCGGAAGCTTTGATGAGGAGAGCCGTTACTTTCAAACCCTATGACGATCAGCTGAGCTTTGTTGCGCGCGAGCAGCGCGAGCATCACTGAAGCGACGACAGCAGAGGAATAGCAGCAGTTTCGTGACAGAATAAAACTTTTCTCCTCCTGGTTCTTCTTCTTCATATTATTAATATTATTATTATTTAGTGTTGTTTAAGGTTTAAATTAATCAATAAAATAGGCCTATACTAAATAAATGTAAGCTACCCAGGTGAAAAAGACGTAGGCTACTGTTAAATGTATTAAAAATGCATTAAAGTATATTTGTATTGTAGGCCTACTAAAAACACACTCAAGTACATTTTTAATACATTTAATAGTAGGCTACGTCTTTTTCACATGGGTATGTATACTGAATGAACTTAAGTAGCCTATAATAATAATAATAATAATAATAGGATAATAATAATCTTATTCTGGCCTCACTGACCCATTGGGTTCCTCCAGATGCTGGCTTTAACATAAGAGATCTTCCAGGAACCACTTAAATTTTAAAAGATCTTCCAATAACCCTTTTATCGCATTCAAGTTCCTCTATTTTCCCCCAAAGCACTTCGAGGTCTCATAGTAATGAAAAGGTGACTCCAGAACCTCTGAACTAAATACAAAGTGCTTAAAGGATCCCATAAGTTCCAGCAAGAACCTCAAAGATTGTCAATGCTCCTCCAGTAACCCTACTATAGGAGAAAGAGCTTTGAGGCACCTAAATTACATTTTGAAGTTCCTTGAGTATCCGACAGGATATTTGAGGCTCCTTTAGTTTTTACAGTGTAGAATAAAACACAGAGACTCTGAGAAACACAATTGTTCCTGAATGAATCAGTGTTTTAAATCGGATGATAAAGTTAATGGCTGTATCTGAAATCATACTTCGCTATATATAGGCGAAAAACAGTCTGAAAAGAGTAGGCAAAAAGGTGATTTTTTTAAAAGAAATTGCCGAATTACACTTTTAAATGTATTGTGAAAAAGTATTCACTATTTTTAAAAGTATTGGGTTTCAACATACTCAAATATGTAATGATACAAATGTAAAAATAAAACAAAACTTTAAAGCGGTTCAAATGTTGACATATATCATTATATATAGTTTATACAGATTAGTTTATACTCTATTATATAGAGAAATGGATTATTATGGTAAACATATTTAGACAATTTGTGAAATCACTCAAATCAGTCTCTTGTCGCGTAACGATGAAACTTGCAGAAAGAGTCTGTGTAAAATCCAGCACTAAAGCTGCAGGTTAAACACATCTGTGTGTGATGATGGAGGATCTGCTTCTGTCACGAGACTCGACTCCAGCTCTGAGTATCGCTCCACTTATTCACTGAATTACAGTGTTTTACAATTACTAACAAGCGTTTACCAATACTTAAAGTACTTTTTTCTAAACTCTTATAGTATATATGAATACAGTGAATAGAAAAAAAGTTACATGTTAGGATGGTCAAATGAAATAATCATGGAATATTATGAAAATTAAAGTCTATAATTAATAAAAGGAGGCAACTTGTGCAAACTGAAATCACTCAGATCTCAAATGTGTCACAAAATCTATTTCTGACCTCTATAATTATTAAGAGTGTCAGATTAATTTAGATGGTTTTATTTCAGATGCAAGTGTGACGATGTTATTTCAGATCCTCCTTTGAGCAGCTGCAGTTTCAGTTCAGTCACTGTGACTCTGACTGACGGAGGTTTTTGTACGACTCTTTATCACTGTGTGAACACTAGATCACCCACACAATTATTATTATTATTAGAATCTGTTCTGCAATGATAACTCTGACAGTAATAATGTCCAGCATCTTCAGTCTGGACTCCACTGATGGTCAGAGTGAAATCACTTTTAGATCCACTGCAACTGAATCTAGATGGAGTTCCTGACTGGAGGGTGTAGGCCCAATAAATCAGGAGTTTAGGAGCTTCTCCAGGTTTCTGTAAGTACCAGGATATACCTTCCTCCCCACTATTCCATCTCTGCACATCTCTGCTGATTGTACATTTGATATTCACAGTTCCTCCTGGTTGTTCTGCTGTTATTGAGGGACTCTGAGTGACGGTGATCTGTCCTCTACACTCTGAAACACAACAAGAAGAAAATACACTCAAAACTTTGACAATATACTTGAAGAAATGAATTAATATCAAACTTGTGCTCCACAAACCTTGAGCAAACGCTGTGAGAGTCCAGATGAAGATGATGATGAAGGTCATGTTGATGAAGATTGTTGTGTGTGTCAGTGATGAAGTGTTAAACTCACAGCACTATAAACACTCTCACACACTGAAGATCTGATCAATATGCAAACACACTCCACATCATTTCCCTGAAGACAGTCACTCATTAACAGACACAAAACACAATCACTGAAGTGAGAACAGAGTAAAAATGAATATTTTTCATAATATTTGATCTTCTACAGTAGCCAAAATGTTACAAAATTATATAATTCAATTCAGTTCTGAATACATCTACAAGACCAACTTATAACAATATATATATATATACACATATTCATCTGCTATGAGAATATTTTTACTGTAGTTGGAGTGAAACGTCGCTGTTAATCCTCATATTTTACACCAAATCGGTGTAAATCTTTACAATCTTTACAACTAAAGACGGTGAGAGTAAAAGGCGCAGGGATGTACTTTTCCGTCTGAAGAAGAGCGTTGAGAAAGTACGGCCCCGACCCCGACCTCCGAGGCATCGACTTCGACAATAAATTGTTTCGAGACGTCAGGAGAAAGTAAGACAGGAGCGGAAGTGAAAAGAGTCTTGAGCTGATCAAAAGCAGCTTGAGCTGTCTCTGACCATCTAAAGCGGGACTTGACAGATGTCAGTGCAGTGAGGGGCGCGATAACTTGGCTAAAATTTCGTATGAAACGACGATAAAAGTTGGCAAAGCCAAGAAAGCGTTGAAGCGCAACACGGGAATCAGGAACGGGCCAATCGGTGACCGCTCTGACTTTAGCCGGGTCCATACTGACTCCTTCTGCAGAAATGACTGAGCCCAAAAACGTGACCGACGGAACATGACACGAACATTTCTCAGCTTTGACAAAGAGTCGATTTTCTAACAGACGTTGGAGAACATGACGAACGTGTTGGACATGGACTTGGAGTGAGGGAGAGAAAATGAGAATGTCATCGAGATAGACAAAGACAAAAATATTTAGCATATCTCATAAGACATCATTGATAAGAGCTTGGAACACGGCGGGGGCGTTGACCAGCCCGAAGGGGAGGACCTTATATTCAAAGTGACCGAGGGGCGTGTTAAAGGCGGTTTTCCATTCGTCACCCTCTTTGATGCGGGCTAAGTGATAGGCGTTACGAAGATCGAGCTTGGTAAAGACTTTAGCTCCCTGTAGGATCTCAAAGGCTGACGACATTAAAGGCAAGGGATAACGGTTCTTGACAGTAATCTCGTTCAGCCCACGGTAATCGATACAGGGACGTAACGAACCGTCTTTCTTTTTGACAAAAAAGAACCCTGCACCGGCAGGTGACGAGGAGGGCACAATGGTACCGGCGTTGAGGGAATCGGACAGATAATTCCCCAGCGCCTCCCGTTCAGGAGACGATAGAGAATATAATCTGCCGCGCGGGGGCGTGGTCCCCGGTCCCCGGGAGAAGGTCGATACTACAATCGTAAGGACGATGGGGGGGAAGAGAAGTGGCCCGGGCTCGACTAAAGACCTCCCGCAGATCGTGATAAACCTCCGGGACTCCAGACAAATCACCGGGTTCTTCCTGAAAAACAGATACAGAGGAAACAGGTGGAACAGCAGAGGTTAAACACTCAACATGACAAGACAATTTCCACGACAAAATAGAACCATCAGACCAGTTAATCTGGGGATTGTGTAGTACTAGCCAAGGATGACCGAGTACCACAGGGGTAAAGGGGGAATGGAAAATAAAAAAAAGAAATTGTCTCTTTATGATTTCCCTAGACGGTAAGCGTCAGAGGCGCATTCTTCTGATTTATTCTAGGAAGGACGCTACCATCAAGGACATAGAGAGGGGTGGAGTCTTTTAAGTCTATGAGGGGAATACCTTGCTTCCGAGCCCACAACTCATAGAGGAAATTCCCCTCCGCCCCCGAGTCAACCAGAGCCATGCAGGAGACAGACGAGACGGGCCTCCGAAGAAGTGCAGGAAGGGTTGTACAGGACTTGGATGTAGAGTTCCTTGACATCGCGCTCGCCAGTAACCCTCCGCCTACTGACGAGCTCTGGCTTTTACCGGACAATGAGTGACAAAGTGGTTTGCTGAGGCGCAGTACATGCACAGGCGGTTGGTGATGCGTTGCTCGCGTTCCTTGGGAGAAATTCGAAGACCACCAAGTTGCATGGGCTCAGAGTCCGTGTCAGAGGCATGAGGAGAAACGGCAGAGGAAGAAGTGGGAAAACGAGAGGCTTCGGTCCGACGTGCTCTGTGGCGCAGGTCAAACCGCTTCTCAATTCGGATCGCCAGATCGATGAGGGCATCGAGTCGAGCAGGCACCTCGCGCATGAAAATCTCGTCCTTGAGATCAGGATTCAAAGCCTCTAGAAAGCGCGCAACCAGCGCCGGCTCGTTCCACCCGCAGGACGTGGAAAGGGTGCGGAACTCTATAGAAAAGTCAGTAACAGTACGCCTTCCCTGGCGAAGAGACGAAAGGAGTCGTGAAGCTTCCTCCCCGTGGGCTGACCGGTCAAAGACACGGATCATCTCTTGTTTGAAGACTGTGAAGTCGAAGACGCATTCACCTTCTGCCTCCCAGTGAGCTGTTCCCCATTCCCGAGCTCGTCCTGCAAGGAGGGAGATTACGTAGGCGACCTTGGCTCGGTCCCGAGCGTAAGTGACAGGCTGTAACGAGAAAACCACCTCGCACTGGGTAAGGAAGGAACAGCACTGAGTAGGTTCACCGGAATACACAGGAGGATTGTTGACACGTGGTTCGGAAACTTCACGGATCTCAGAGGCGGGCGGCTCGTGCCGAATCTGATGAACCCACTGTGTGAGGTCGGCCATCTGGCTAGCGAGGGAGTCTACAGCCTGGCGAGCGGTGGATATCTCCTGCTCGTGTTTCCCCAACATGGCACCTTGAAGCTCGACTGCCGCTTGAAAGGGATGGCTGCTCGCTTGGTCCATAACTGGTCAGTTTACTCTGTTGTAATGAGAGATAGAGGACCAAAAAGCGAGATTGACAATAATACAGTCTTTAATGGAAATGAGAAGCGAATCACTGAAGCAATAAAGAACATAAATCTTCTCAGGATTCTCAGGAAACAGTCAACTGAAAACTTCGCTTTGCAGAAATCAACATAAACTGCTGGTGGCAGAAATCACTGGAACTCAGGATGCGCAGCGAGGCGTCAGGCGAAGTAGAGCTCCGAGTGGAGACTGGAGTGAGAGGCGAAGTCCGCCGAGAGAGAAGGTACCATAGACTGGATATCGCGTCTTGATCAGGAACTCAGCGTCTGAATTGGCAGGGCAGAGTACAGTGAGCCAGCAAGAGAAAGGATGAGAATACTGACTCGAGGAGAGGCTTCCTCACGAACCACACAGGACAGGACAGGACAGGACAGGACAGGACAGGACAGGACAGGACAGGACTCGATTCGTTGACAAGAGAGGTAAGAGAAGCGTCTTCAGCATTAGATAGATTGGAATAAACTGACAAAGAGGCAGAGAAAAAGAGTGTTAGAAATAGCAGGAAACATCAGGGGGAAAGGGGAAACAGGTGAGATGAATGAGCGGAGATTAAGGATAAATGGGAACAGCTGGTACTGATGAGACCAGGGTGATGGTGTAGTGAAAAAGTGTGAGATGTGGCCACAAGAGGGAGACAGAGAAAGAAGGAACCCGGATCATGACAATGTGCTTTCATTGAGACTTCACAAAACATTTCACGAGTTCACATGTTAATATGATTATTTATTGATATAAAGCAATATTTTCGGAATATCAGACCAACATGTAAGTGTGATATTGCTTTGATACAACATTTTAATGAACAAGAATCTATTATTAAGTACTTTACATTTTAGTCATTTATATTGCCAGTAGTTATTTACTAACTGAAAGTTACGGCTAACTGAAATATTTCCAAACGAAACCACAGTAAAGCAAACCAGTGCGACTCTGAGAAACACAATCGTGGCATAATAGTTAGAGAGAGTCAGATAGGTTTAATGCAGAGGACAAACTCTGAGTTTGGGTTTCCACACTTGGCCTTCATATGTCACTTTCACAATAGTTCCTGAATGAATCAGTGTTTTTAGTCGGATGATAAAGTTAATGGCTGCATCCGAAATCACATCTTCCCTTCTATATAGTAGGCAAAAAACAGTATGTGACAAAAGAAGGATGTCCGAATTGACAATACTCATAAAAGCAAAAAGTACTCGGATGTCCGACTGCTTTTGGAGAGATTCTGAAGTGTGATAGATGGACACTTTACTATCCCATGAGGCCACAGGAGAGGATCTGTGAATGACAGTGAAGAGATGCAACTGACGCTGGTAGATCACATGATAATGACAACATGGCGGATGTACGTCTGGATTATACTACACACACTCATTTATACTATATAGAACTGACTTTTTTAGCGGCCGTGAAGTAATTACTAAAATTAAAATAAGTATATCTACTCGAGAGAGTATGTGATTTCAGCGCTTCTTTCAGCTTTTTCTAGCGATTCAGAAACTTCATCCTTCGAAGGCCGATTGCGTCACCGCGGCTCGACGAAGTCTGTCTCAATTCAAAGGCTCCTTCAAATGCGTCTTCATATATATATATTTTTTTTTTACTCAAAGTACTTTTTCTAAACTCTTAACACAGCAACACACCTACATCACACAATTAGCCAACTTAATGTTCTGCCCAAAACCACATTTTGTTCTTTAAATACCAAGTCTACATTTCAAAATGTAAAAAAACATTTTCTACATGTTTTTATGCTTAATAGTTATTTTAAGTGTTTCTGGCATTACAGGAAAATCAAACTCTGAGGACACTCGCATACTGTTTCACTGTTGATGAGGTTTGTATAATAAATCAGGAGTTCAGGAGTTTCTCCAGGTTTCTGTAAGTTCCTGCTGAAATAGTTTATCCTGTTCCAGTTGTTCACTATTTTAATGGGTTTGTTCATATTCATCAGTTTACACTGAGGTTTATCAGGTGAAAGATTTTGTATTTTCAGTCCTCAGATTCATCTACATTGTGACTTAAATTGAATCAACTGAAAACAGTGTCTGTAAAGGTGTGAACCAAATGGCCCATACAGTCATATGGCCCATACAGACAAATGCCCCATAGAAACTGATGGATGTGAAACAACATTGCTCAGGGTAGACTGCAGTGTAGACTGATCTCCTGTGGGAGGTCCTAACAGTTTTCCTTTGTTTGTAGCCCTTTTGTCTTCATGTATAAAGATCTGTCTCAGAAACAGAACTTTGGGTTAAGATTGTTGAAGGGCGACATGCTAACATCGCTGCTGAAGGACTGCTACAAACCTTCAATAAATTCTTCTCCCCACAAGAACTCTGGTCAAGCTTACTTATTTTATGTATTGGAGAAATCTAATACATTGGCGAGCCACCCAAACACAGGTCATGTTATCGTTAGCTGCAAGTTTATACCTTCTCATAGTTTTGTGAATAAGTTTCAAATAAAAATTAAAAGCACAAATAAAAGTTCTTTGCTCTTTCTTATCAGAGGCGTCTGATTGGTGCAGAGGAGGGAGAGGCGTGTCTAAACTGAACTGATCGATCAAGGTATAATTAAAACAGCAAGCTAATATAAAACTCTTACTGTCTGCAGAATACAGTGCATAGTAAACAAATGACATGTTAGGATGGGATACTCCAATGAAATAACCATGGAATATTATTAAAATTTAGATCTATTATTAATAATAAAAGGCGGCAACTAGGGCAAACTGAAATCACTCAGATCTCAAATGTGTCACTGATCTATAAGAGCACACAATCTCTTTCTGACCTCTATAATTATTAAGAGTGTCAGATTAATTTAGATGGTTTTATTTCAGATGCAAGTGTGACGATGTTATTTCAGATCCTCCTTTGAGCAGCTGCAGTTTCAGTTCAGTCACTGTGACTCTGACTGACGGAGGTTTTTGTACGACTCTTTATCACTGTGTGAATGTATAATCACCCAAACAATTATGATAAGAATCTGTTCTGCAATGGAAACTCTGACAGTAATAATGTCCAGCATCTTCAGTCTGGACTCCACTGATGGTCAGAGTGAAATCACTGTTAGATCCACTGCCACTGAATCTAGATGGAGTTCCTGACTGGAGTTCTTTTGTATAACGAATCAGGAGTTTAGGAGCTTCTCCAGGTTTCTGTAAGTACCAGGATAAATAAGCTCCACTACTAAATCTGTGCACATCTCTGCTGGTTTTACATTTGATATTCACAGTTCCTCCTGGTTGTTCTGCTGTTATTGAGGGACTCTGAGTGACGGTGATCTGTCCTCTACACTCTGAAACACAACAAGAAGAAAATACACTCAAAACTTTGACAATATACTTGAAGAAATGAATTCATATCAAACTTGTGCTCCACAAACCTTGAGCAAACGCTGTGAGAGTCCAGATGAAGATGATGATGAAGGTCATGTTGATGAAGATTGTTGTGTGTGTCAGTGATGAAGTGTTAAACTCACAGCACTATAAACACTCTCACACACTGAAGATCTGATCAATATGCAAACACACTCCACATCATTTCCCTGAAGACAGTCACTCATTAACAGACACAAAACACAATCACTGAAGTGAGAACAAAGTAAAAATTTGATATTTGATCTTCTGCAATAGCCAAGATGTTAAAAATTATAGAATTCAATTCAGTTCTGAATAAATCTACAAGACCAACTTTAGTATATGAAACTGAATATCTGCTGTGAGAATATTTTTTACTGTAGTTGGAGTGAAACGTCGCTGTTAATCCCCAAATTTTACACCAAATCCATGTGTGTTCCTGCAGTTTATGAACAGACATGAGGATCATCACACACTTTGTTTAATGTGTCCTTCATCCAAACTTCCTCCTGTTCCTCGACGAGGTGTGAACTGTGTCTATAACTCTAGTCAAACTCCTGTTGTAAGTTGATTCTCCACATTGAGGATGATTTGTCTTGGTCTGAGGAGGAAAACGCCTCAAGAGGCTCGGGTGATTCTGTAGCCAAGATCGGCCCGTGATGCTGAACGTCCTCAAGACACTCGACATCATGTATTTTTCTAATGTCAGGTTTATGCATCTTTTACTCTTTATCGCTGAGCATTTGATGTTTTGTATTGATTATCTTTTAATTGATTATGTAATTGGCATGACACATTTACCTGACTAATAATTAATTGTTACTTTTGGATTTATTCTAAATTACTCTGAAATGATTAACTCTGGTAGATTACATTAAGTCCATAACACCACAACTCTACACTCAGGTTAGTAACGGACTGACATCAGCCGAGGAGGAGCAGAGGAGCACGCCGACTGAAGATTCAGAGATACGACTAACACATCGGCAAAGTCAATATATAGACTAATCTAAACAGGGTGAGCATTATTCTAACTAAGTGTACGTGTGAAACCACGGCATAATTTTACAAAGTTACCATTAGAAGTAGTTACAGTAAGTTAGTCAGCTTAGTTCTATGGTAATGGTCGTGGCCTCTGGTTAGATATAATCTTACGTTAATTAAGTGTGTTCAGATCTATGGGGACTAAATAACTGATTAAACTGATCAAGCACAGATTTAAGATGCTGGTGATTCAGTTTAGAAAGAAGAATATATGAAATCATAAATGCAGAAAAAAAAAAAGAAAAAAAAAATGGTGAAAGATTGAAAAATATCCACTGAAGTGAAAATCAAAAGTGACTGAATTTCTACATGAAGGATGTAATAGGAAACAGGAGACAAATATGACTTCTGAAAAAGTTCAAAAACTGATGAAGCTCCAGAAAGTGATGTTCAATAAGATCATATTGGGTCGTTTCTTCACCGTTGTGTGTGTGTGTGTGTGTGTGTGTGTGTGTGTGTGTGTGTGTGAAAGTGTGTGAGCAGCTGCAGTTTCAGTTCAGTCACTGTGACTCTGACTGACGGAGGTTTTTGTACGACTCTTTATCACTGTGTGATCACATGTTTACTGTTGATCCAGTGATAAGTCTGACAGTAATAATGTCCAGCATCTTCAGTCTGGACTCCACTGATGGTCAGAGTGAAATCACTGTTAGATCCACTGCCACTGAATCTAGATGGAGTTCCTGACTGACGGACATTTGCTGAATGAATCAGGAGTTTAGGAGCTTCTCCAGGTTTCTGTAAGTACCAGGACACACAGGGGTTCGGGCTGCAGTTTGTATTACTACTGAGTTTGCAGCTCATCTCTACAGTTTCTCCTGGTCTGGCAGGTTTCACAGGAGTCTGAGTCACTGTGATCTGAGATCTACAGCCTGAAAAACAATTCATTAATCAGTCCATAAAGTTTATTCATTTATTAATCAATTTAAAACAAATCATATTATTTAAATGATTTATTTAGAATATAAACTGTTCACCTTGTAGTATAAAGCAGTATAACAGTGTCCAGATGAAGATGATGATGAAGGTCATGTTGATGAAGATTGTTGTGTGTGTCAGTGATGAAGTGTTAAACTCACAGCACTATAAACACTCTCACACACTGAAGATCTGATCAATATGCAAACACACTCCACATCATTTCCCTGAAGACAGACACTCATTATGTTTGTGCAACAGCTTTGTATAGATGTTTATTTACTTGTTGCATTATTTTGGGCTGAGCTAAAACACAATAATGAGTGATTTGATGAAGACACTAAATGTTCTTGATTGACTGTAATAGTGGAGAACAGCTGCGTTCAGCAGAGAGACGGAGGAGAGAAACACTGTTGTTTGAGCGTCGGTAACTCAGTGCTTGTTTGTTCTTTATCTCTCAACATTTGAGACATGGTTTCCACATTTGTCTGCTAGAAATATAACTCACTTGGACATGTACAACACAATCACAGATTATGTGAGTTACTGTCAAACACAAAGAGGTCGTTGTTGAGACATAACCCTGTCCTGTTGTAACTCAGGCTGGGGATCGATGGAACAATGAGAGATAATTTGCTGAAATAAGATCCACACAATCTAAATGTGTGCAAGAATGTTTTTGAAGAACAAAGAATAATCAGTTTTGAATAAAGTCAACAATTTTAAGTAACAAAAAATTTATTGTATTTTTTAAGGACTTCAAATTTAGCACAAAAACAACAGCTGTGTGTGTTTGTGTGTGTGATCATGTGTGTGTGTTCTCAGTTCCTGTCACACAACAGTTCAGTTACTAGCTTGTTGCCATCCTCCTATTTTATGTGAATTTTGGGATTGACTATCACATAAATAAACGTCGGATGGAAATGCCGAGATGAACATAAATCCTAAAAATGTGCAGAAAAATCGTATGTGCTCGACTGAGGAGATAATGTTTTTATCTGATAAGAAGACATGCACATAAACTATAATGGAAAAATATTCATAAATCCCTCAATGTGCAACAACAAAAACTCACATGATTTTGTCTTAACAGGGAATGTGATTGATAACTGGAATCATCTTCAGGGTTTGGTTGTAATATTTTTAATGAACTGTTAAAACTATCCTCACCGCAAACAGCCGTAACACAGCTAACTGTTTTAGCATGTGGGTTTGAAGTTAGCATGAGTGTAAAGCATCAGATTAAACTAGAGAAATATCTACTTTAGATTATGCAAGTCAAATGATCTACAATACAATGATTGTTTGAAAAAAATAATCTTGATGACATTTTTTACTTTTCCTCCTGAAAATTTGTTTTTGGTCATTAAAACGTCCATCACAATCACTAAACCTGACAATGCAAATGAGATTTTCACCTCAAACTCACAGTTTCACTCTTTTACTGGTTCAACGCTCTGAACTGGAGCAGTTTCACTCTTTTACTGGTTCAACGCTCTGAACTGGAGCAGTTTCACTTCTGCTGATGGAGGGATGAGACCGTTATGAAGTTTGAGTGGTAGTTTATATGACTTGTATGACTTATATAACGTAATGACACTCTTCACTGGTAGATCATGTGTGACTGGACTAGAGGAGTAAATGTAGATGTTGATCTGATTCAATTCACGATTCATAGGTTTTTGATTATTTTCAAGAAAGATTTCTTTCTAATTCACAGAGTGCAATGCGCCTATAAAATACCTAGGAAATTCATAATTTCAGTAAACTATTCACATATTAAAATAATAGCTGATACATTCAAAGTCTCATATTCAAATAAAATAAAATCATATATTCTAAAACCTCTTAATGTCAGGGTTCACAGAGGATGCAGACAAGATGGTAAGATTAACTCTTTCATTTTCAGAATGAGCGGAGATGCAGATAGAAGGTGAGTAACAGCAACACAGAATAACAGTGAATGCTTAGCTGGTTGGTAATGTCTTTCTTTCTCTCTCTCTAGTAGGTGATTGCGGGTCGAAGGCTGAAGAGGATGGCAGGCAGGCTGGACAGACGGAGGAGGAGGAGGAGGAGGAGGAGGAGGAGGAGGAGGAGGAGGAGGAGGAGGAGGATGCAAAGCAGGTAAGTGCACAGGGAGTCTGAGAGTCATGTAATGACATATTGACGAGACCAGACGAGGAGTGAAGGGAGAGTGCTGAATATATATGGCTAGTTAATGAGGGAGTGCAGGTGATGATGATGGCTGAATGAGTGCAGGTGTGCAGGTGTGCCAAGGAGGATGATGGGAAGTGTAGTGCACACACAGATGATGAAGACAGACGGTGAATGTGACACTTAAATGTCTCTGATCGGCCATAAACACTGATCTCAGTAAAACTGCAGTATTTTATCTTGTAAAAATAACAGTGAAGTTTCCACACAATGAAGCGCTTTATTTCAGTGTTGAGCAATAACATCTTTATGAATGTTCAAGTGTGTTTGACTCGAGACTGAAGTGTTGCTGTGAGAGATCTGTCTTCTGCTCATGTGAGACTCAGACGCATCGCTGGATTCATAATTAATGCGTCCAGAAAACAGTGAATGGTCACAGACAGACTGATTGTGGGACGGTGGAGCGTCTGATCATGTTAAATACGGTTTCTCTCTTTCACTGAATCAGTTCATCTGTGACTCTTGTACATGAGGATCTAAACAGCGGCTTTATGGAAGATGATTAATAATCTATTCAAGCAACAACATGTTTATGATTCACTTTACAGTATGAGTGTATGATTAGGAAGAAAAAATAATCATGCTTTATATACATGAACAACAAAATGAGAATAGATAAACCATAAATTATCTTTCTAACTATCTTCAGTAATATTAATGATTGATATTAATATTAAGTTTATATTAATTATATTATAATTATTAATTATATTAATGATAATAAGTTCATATTTGTGTGTGTGTGTGTGTGTGTGTGTGTGTGTGTGTGTGTGTGTGTGTGAAAGTGTGTGAGCAGCTGCAGTTTCAGTTCAGTCACTGTGACTCTGACTGACGGAGGTTTTTGTACGACTCTTTATCACTGTGTGAATGTATCATCACCCTCACAATAACTACCAGAACTATCTACTCTGCAATGGAAACTCTGACAGTAATAATGTCCAGCATCTTCAGTCTGGACTCCACTGATGGTCAGAGTGAAATCACTGTTAGATCCACTGCCACTGAATCTAGATGGAGTTCCTGACTGGAGGCGGTTTGCGTAATAAATCAGGTTCCCTTTCAAGGGAACTCCCGTTGCGTCGAAAATGACGCTATGGGGAACGCTTTGCGTGATGACGTCTTGAAGCACATGTAAAATCAGTCCAATGGTGTGGCGGAACGTCAGAGGCGGGTGACGTCACGTACCAGGAAGCTATAAAAGCCGGCCCGAAACAGAAAACGAAAGCTTTCTGAGTCTTCAGTTGCGCTCTGTGTGAATCTGTCCGTGTTATTTGGTGTTGTCTGTCTATATATTTATATATATTATTCAGTATGGCGAGCAAGCAGCAGTTTAGAGTGTGTGTCCATCCCTGCCCGCGTTATATAACGGGAGGTGACACACACACTCTTTGTGTTGTTTGTTTGGGAGAGGAGCATGCCCAGTCAGCACTCGAGGGTGGTGACTGTGTGCATTGCTGTGCGCTTCCATTGCGTACGCTCCGATCCCGGTTGACACGGTTCAATCCCGATCACGTTCCCCAGGGCTCTGGTCCCGCTGCTGCCGAGGCACAGCGTCGATCTCAGACCTGGGGTTCGCAAATGGATCTATCAGTGGATGTTGAGACGGGCTCTGCCTTATCTCAGCAACCTTCTGATAGATCCAGTGCCTCTCATCAGGGTGTGGAAGCACGCGCTGCGGTTTCTTCCCCCCCGAGAGAGGCACCAGTACTACAATTATCCAGCTCCGAGGAGGTGGATGTTGTTAGTATTGACGCTGGGTCTGAGGATTCGCCACCTCAGTCTCATGCGTTTGAAGAGCTTCTCGATGTTGTTACTAGAGCAGTGGAAAGGTTATCTATTGAGTGGCCAGAGGATAGGCAGGACGTTCGCTCAAAAAGTAAGCTCGACGAACGCTTCCTGCCATCTCGTGCACAGCCTCAGAGAAGAAGCCTTCCGTTTTTCCCCGATCTCCACACCGAGGTGTCGAGATCGTGGGGGAAACCTATGTCATACAGAGTTTACACAACACAAACTTCTCACTACTCTTCCATTCACAATTATAAAGAGTATGGTTATGGGGAGATGCCGAAGGTGGAAGAGACGCTCGCGAGCTATCTCTCTCCAGCGACGGCATCTTCCTTGAAGGCTCCCTCTCTTCCCTCTAAACCAGTAAAATTTACATCTTCGCTGGTTCATAAATCGTATGCAGCCGCTGGTCAAGCTGCAGCGTGTCTGCATACGATGTCTATTATGCAGGCCTATCAGGCTGAATTATTGGGGGATTTAGAGGAGGGCGGGGGTATTGGTCCAGACACAGTGGCTGAACTACGCAGAGCCACGGATCTGTCTCTCAGGGCCACCAAGGAGACCGCTAAATCAATCGGGCGGTCTATGGCAGCCCTGGTGGCCACTGAGAGGCATCTGTGGCTCAATCTGAGCGACATAAAAGAAAAGGAAAAACATGTTCTCTTAGATGCTCCGGTCTCCACTGTTGGTCTATTTGGTGATGTTGTGAACAGTGCGATAGCTAAATCACAAGAGGCCTCTAAACAGGCAGTTGCACTCCAAAAACTTCTCCCCCGCCGTTCATTCTATGAGGCTGCTGAGCGGGAGCAGCCTCACTCCTCTAAAAAGAGCGCTGACCATCGTGCCACTCAAAAACAGAGTGTGTCCTCTCGTGCTCCCCCACAAAAATCTCGGGGACACGGAGGGCGCTCTCAAACCCAGCAGCACTCGAGGGGTAAAACGGATCTGCGGACCGTTATTACCGCCAAGAAGGCTGCTGGGAAGAAATCCTGACGTCCGAGGGCTCAGGACAAATGAGGGTAGTCCCCCCCGAAGCAGAGCGGTTAACACCTCTTTTTACGGTGCCCGTCTCTCTTCGGTACCCTCAGGGGACCGTTCTGCCAACCCTGCCGCCTCAGGTGTTACAGGGCGCAGCGGTCTCCGGCGAGCACATATCTCAAGGACCACCCGGAAACGTAGTGGCCTCGGGATGCCCGCCCCCTCCGAGGAGGGTGTTAGAGCAGTCTGTTCGGTCGTTCCCTGCCGGTGCGCCGTTACAGGGCGACGAATTGACTACTCAACAACAACGAAATCCAGAAACCAGTCTCGAGAGGCTGGTACCTCTAGTAGAATCTTTGACAGCGTGGAAGCTACTGTCGAATGTTTCTCGTTGGGTCCTGCAGACCGTGGAAAAAGGGTATCAGATACAATTCAAAAAACGCCCACCTCGGTTTATGGGGGTCCTGCCCACAGTGGTGGGCCCCGAGCAGGTTCTGGTTATGGAACAGGAAGTAAACACTCTGTTAGAGAAAGGGGCCATAGAATATGTACCTCCCTCCAACAGGGAAACCGGGTTTTACAGCCGGTATTTCATAGTTCCGAAAAAGGACGGGGGATTGCGTCCCATTTTAGATCTTCGAGTTCTGAACGAGTCAGTCATGCAGCTCAAGTTCAAAATGTTAACATTGAGACAGATCGTGCCACAGATCAGGTCCGAGGACTGGTTTGTCACGATAGACCTCAAGGACGCGTATTTCCATATTTCCATCCGTCCGTGTCATTGGAAGTTCCTGAGGTTTGCTTTCGGGGGCAAAGCATACCAATATCGTGTTCTTCCATTCGGCCTAGCTTTATCTCCCCGCACTTTCACCAAATGCATGGATGCAGCTCTGGCGCCGCTGCGCCTCCAGGGTATTCGCATCATGAACTACATCGACGATTGGTTGATTTTAGCTCAGTCGCATCAGTTGGCGGTTCAACATCGAGATGTTGTTCTCGCCCACATGAAAGAGTTGGGGTTACGGCTGAACGCCAAGAAGAGTGTGCTTTCTCCACTCCAGAGGACCACTTTTTTAGGCGTAGTTTGGGATTCAGTGTCGATGCAGGCGCGCCTGTCACCGCCACGTATAGAGTCCATCCTTGCAGCTGTGAAAAGTGTAAAGCTAGGCCAGCTACTCACTGTCAAACAGTTCCAGAGACTGTTGGGTCTCATGGCAGCAGCTTCCAACGTGATACCTTTTGGACTGCTACACATGAGGCCCCTGCAGTGGTGGCTCAGGACCAGGGGGTTTTCCCCGAGGGGCAACCCATTTCGCACAATCAGGGTCACGCGGCGATGCTTACGTGCCCTGGTTATGTGGAAGAAACCTTGGTTCCTGTCCCAGGGCCCAGTGTTGGGAGCTCCTTGTCGTCGCAAACTGCTAACGACGGATGCTTCCCTCACGGGTTGGGGAGCGATCCTGGAGGGTCGCTCAGCTCAAGGTCTGTGGGAAGACCATCATCGTTCCTGGCATATCAATCGCCTAGAGATGTTAGCTGTCTTCCGGGCTCTGAGGAGCTTTATCACAGATCTCAGGGGACACCATGTGCTAGTACATACGGACAACACGTCGGTAGTCGCCTATATCAACCACCAAGGGGGTTTGCGCTCGCGCCCGTTATCCAACTTGGCACGCCATATCCTCTTGTGGTCCCAGGGGAAGTTACTGTCACTCAGGGCAGCTTACATCCCCGGGGTCCAGAATATAGGAGCAGACACTCTGTCGAGGCAGGGGCCGAGGCCCGGGGAATGGAGGCTCCACCCCGAGGTGGTGGAGCTTATATGGAGGGAGTTCGGCCAAGCACAAGTGGATCTGTTTGCGTCTCGAGAGACGTCTCACTGTCCACTTTGGTTCTCCCTCACGCATCCAGCTCCTCTGGGACTGGATGCTATGGTTCAGACGTGGCCGAGGCTACGTCTGTACGCCTTTCCCCCAGTTGCTCTGCTCCCGGGAGTTCTGGAGAGAGTTCGCAGGGACCGGGTTTGCCTGCTTCTTATAGCCCCGCGTTGGCCGGGCAGAGTATGGTTTCCCGATCTGGTCTCCCTCCTCGACGGGCATCCTCTGGAGTTACCCGTCAGGAGAGACCTTCTGTCCCAGGCAGGGGGCTCAATATTTCACCCCCGCCCAGAACTGTGGAACCTGTGGGCTTGGCCTCTGAGGGGGCCCAGCTCATAGAGTCAGGTCTCTCAACTGAGGTTGTTGAGACCATTCTACAGTCCAGAGCTCCCTCCACGAGGAAACTTTATGCCCTGAAGTGGAGAGTCTTCACTTCTTGGTGTAGTGACCGTCGGTTGGACCCAGTTAACTGCCCAATTGGTACAGTGCTGGAGTTCCTGCAGGACCGGTTCACAGCAGGTCTAACCCCGTCCACTTTAAAGGTTTATGTGGCGGCCATAGGTGCTTACCACATTCCTTTGGGTGGAATGTCTGTGGGGAAAGACCCTTTGATATCTCGTTTCCTTCGTGGCACTTGGAGGCTGAGGCCTGCAGTTCGCTCTAGGGTGCCACCTTGGGACTTGTCCATTGCGTTACAAGGCTTGTCCCTGGCCCCCTTTGAGCCAATTGAGGAGGTTCCTGAGAAATTTTTAACGCTGAAAGCTCTTTTTCTTCTTGCTATTTCCTCTCTCAAGAGAATAGGGGATCTCCAAGCGTTGTCGGTTGCTCCGTCATGCTTGGAGTTTGCTCCGGGTATGATCAAAGCATTTCTTCATCCGAGACCGGGCTATATCCCCAAGGTCCCCACTAATGTGGTCAGACCTATTGTTCTGCAGGCCTTCTGTCCTCCTCCCTATCAAAATGCTGACCAGGAGGCTAATAATTTGCTTTGCCCTGTGCGGGCGTTAGACGCATATGTCCACAGAGCTGCCCTGTGGCGAAAAAGTGATCAATTATTTGTGTGCTTTGGGTCCCCTAATAAAGGAGGTCCAGTGTCTAAGCAAAGGATGAGTAAGTGGGTGGTCGAGGCTATCTCACTTGCTTATGAGGCGGCTGGGCAGCCTTCTCCTTTGGCTGTCCGGTCGCACTCGACGAGGAGTATGGCGGCCTCTAAGGCCCTTATTTCAGGAGTTTCTTTACAGGACGTTTGTGATGCGGCAGGCTGGTCCTCACCGCACACTTTCGTCAGGTTTTACTCTCTGGATCTAGACTCTGCTCCAGGGTCTCATGTTTTGTCTTCCTAGTGCTGCCCATCAGATTTCACACAGGACAGACATTCGTAGCTATGGAGGCGTTGGTATAGACGTTCCCCATAGCGTCATTTTCGACGCAACGGGAGTTCCCTTGAAAGGGAACGCCTCGGTTACGACTGTAACCTCGGTTCCCTGAAGAGGGAACGAGCGTTGCGTCGCCTTGCCATATCTCCTTCATGCCTGTCAGCTCGACTTCAGACTTTTACGAAGCTTTCGTTTTCTGTTTCGGGCCGGCTTTTATAGCTTCCTGGTACGTGACGTCACCCGCCTCTGACGTTCCGCCACACCATTGGACTGATTTTACATGTGCTTCAAGACGTCATCACGCAAAGCGTTCCCCATAGCGTCATTTTCGACGCAACGCTCGTTCCCTCTTCAGGGAACCGAGGTTACAGTCGTAACCGAGGCGTTTTTAGGAGCTTCTCCAGGTTTCTGTAAGTACCAGTGTAAATCTTCCTCCCCACCACTCCATCTCGCCACATCTCTGCTGGTTTTACATTTGATATTCACAGTTCCTCCTGGTTGTTCTGCTGTTATTGAGGGACTCTGAGTGACGGTGATCTGTCCTCTACACTCTGAAACACAACAAGAAGAAACTACACTCAAAACTTTGACAATATACTTGAAGAAATGAATTAATATCAAACTTGTGCTCCACAAACCTTGAGCAAACGCTGTGAGAGTCCAGATGAAGATGATGATGAAGGTCATGTTGATGTTTTGTGTGTCAGTGATGAAGTGTTAAACTCACAGCACTATAAACACTCTCACACACTGAAGATCTGATCAATATGCAAACACACTCCACATCATTTCCCTGAAGACAGTCACTCATTAACAGACACAAAACACAATCACTGAAGTGAGAACAGAGTAAAAATGAATATTTTTCATAATATTTGATGATCTACAGTAGCCAAAATGTTACAAAATTATATAATTCAATTCAGTTCTGAATACATCTACAAGACCAACTTATAACAATATAACAATATAACAATATATATATATATATATATATATATATACACATATTCATCTGCTGTGAGAATATTTTTACTGTAGTTGGAGTGAAACGTCGCTGTTAATCCTCATATTTTACACCAAATCGGTGTAAATCTTTACAATCTTTACAACTAAAGACGGTGAGAGTAAAAGGCGCAGGGATGTACTTTTCCGTCTGAAGAAGAGCGTTGAGAAAGTACGGCCCCGACCCCGACCTCCGAGGCATCGACTTCGACAATAAATTGTTTTCGAGACGTCAGGAGAAAGTAAGACAGGAGCGGAAGTGAAAAGAGTCTTGAGCTGATCAAAAGCAGCTTGAGCTGTCTCTGACCATCTAAAGCGGGACTTGACAGATGTCAGTGCAGTGAGGGGCGCGACAACTTGGCTAAAATTTCGTATGAAACGACGATAAAAGTTGGCAAAGCCAAGAAAGCGTTGAAGCGCAACACGGGAATCAGGAACGGGCCAATCGGTGACCGCTCTGACTTTAGCCGGGTCCATACTGACTCCTTCTGCAGAAATGACTGAGCCCAAAAACGTGACCGACGGAACATGACACGAACATTTCTCAGCTTTGACAAAGAGTCGATTTTCTAACAGACGTTGGAGAACATGACGAACGTGTTGGACATGGACTTGGAGTGAGGGAGAGAAAATGAGAATGTCATCGAGATAGACAAAGACAAAAATATTTAGCATATCTCATAAGACATCATTGATAAGAGCTTGGAACACGGCGGGGGCATTGACCAGCCCGAAGGGGAGGACCTTATATTCAAAGTGACCGAGGGGCGTGTTAAAGGCGGTTTTCCATTCGTCACCCTCTTTGATGCGGACTAAGTGATAGGCGTTACGAAGATCGAGCTTGGTAAAGACTTTAGCTCCCTGTAGGATCTCAAAGGCTGACGACATTAAAGGCAAGGGATAACGGTTCTTGACAGTAATCTCGTTCAGCCCACGGTAATCGATACAGGGACGTAACGAACCGTCTTTCTTTTTGACAAAAAAGAACCCTGCACCGGCAGGTGACGAGGAGGGCACAATGGTACCGGCGTTGAGGGAATCGGACAGATAATTCCCCAGCGCCTCCCGTTCAGGAGACGATAGAGAATATAATCTGCCGCGCGGGGGCGTGGTCCCCGGTCCCCGGGAGAAGGTCGATACTACAATCGTAAGGACGATGGGGGGGAAGAGAAGTGGCCCGGGCTCGACTAAAGACCTCCCGCAGATCGTGATAAACCTCCGGGATTCCAGACAAATCACCGGGTTCTTCCTGAAAAACAGATACAGAGGAAACAGGTGGAACAGCAGAGGTTAAACACTCAACATGACAAGACAATTTCCACGACAAAATAGAACCATCAGACCAGTTAATCTGGGGATTGTGTAGTACTAGCCAAGGATGACCGAGTACCACAGGGGTAAAGGGGGAATGGAAAATAAAAAAAAGAAATTGTCTCTTTATGATTTCCCGAGACGGTAAGCGTCAGAGGCGTAGTCTTCTGATTTATTCTAGGAAGGACGCTACCATCAAGGACATAGAGAGGGGTGGAGTCTTTTAAGTCTATGAGGGGAATACCTTGCTTCCGAGCCCACAACTCATAGAGGAAATTCCCCTCCGCCCCCGAGTCAACCAGAGCCATGCAGGAGACAGACGAGACGGGCCTCCGAAGAAGTGCAGGAAGGGTTGTACAGGACTTGGATGTAGAGTTCCTTGACATCGCGCTCGCCAGTAACCCTCCGCCTACTGACGAGCTCTGGCTTTTACCGGACAATGAGTGACAAAGTGGTTTGCTGAGGCGCAGTACATGCACAGGCGGTTGGTGATGCGTCGCTCGCGTTCCTTGGGAGAAATTCGAAGACCACCAAGTTGCATGGGCTCAGAGTCCGTGTCAGAGGCATGAGGAGAAACGGCAGAGGAAGAAGTGGGAAAACGAGAGGCTTCGGTCCGACGTGCTCTGTGGCGCAGGTCAAACCGCTTCTCAATTCGGATCGCCAGATCGATGAGGGCATCGAGTCGAGCAGGCACCTCGCGCATGAA
Source organism: Squalius cephalus (assembly GCA_022829025.1). Lineage (NCBI taxonomy): Eukaryota > Metazoa > Chordata > Actinopteri > Cypriniformes > Leuciscidae > Squalius > Squalius cephalus. The sequence goes on from CM040815.1 coordinate 28,350,056, forward strand.
AATCTCGTCCTTGAGATCAGGATTCAACGCCTCTAGAAAGCGCGCAACCAGCGCCGGCTCGTTCCACCCGCAGGACGTGGAAAGGGTGCGGAACTCTATAGAAAAGTCAGTAACAGTACGCCTTCCCTGGCGAAGAGACGAAAGGAGTCGTGAAGCTTCCTCCCCGTGGGCTGACCGGTCAAAGACACGGATCATCTCTTGTTTGAAGACTGTGAAGTCGAAGACGCATTCACCTTCTGCCTCCCAGTGAGCTGTTCCCCATTCCCGAGCTCGTCCTGCAAGGAGGGAGATTACGTAGGCGACCTTGGCTCGGTCCCGAGCGTAAGTGGCAGGCTGTAACGAGAAAACCACCTCGCACTGGGTAAGGAAGGAACGGCACTGAGTAGGTTCACCGGAATACACAGGAGGATTGTTGACACGTGGTTCGGAAACTTCACGGATCTCAGAGGCGGGCGGCTCGTGCCGAATCTGATGAACCCACTGTGTGAGGTCGGCCATCTGGCTAGCGAGGGAGTCTACAGCCTGGCGAGCGGTGGATATCTCCTGCTCGTGTTTCCCCAACATGGCACCTTGAAGCTCGACTGCCGCTTGAAAGGGATGGCTGCTCGCTTGGTCCATAACTGGTCAGTTTACTCTGTTGTAATGAGAGATAGAGGACCAAAAAGCGAGATTGACAATAATACAGTCTTTAATGGAAATGAGAAGCGAATCACTGAAGCAATAAAGAACATAAATCTTCTCAGGATTCTCAGGAAACAGTCAACTGAAAACTTCGCTTTGCAGAAATCAACATAAACTGCTGGTGGCAGAAATCACTGGAACTCAGGATGCGCAGCGAGGCGTCAGGCGAAGTAGAGCTCCGAGTGGAGACTGGAGTGAGAGGCGAAGTCCGCCGAGAGAGAAGGTACCGTAGACTGGATATCGCGTCTTGATCAGGAACTCAGCGTCTGAATTGGCAGGGCAGAGTACAGTGAGCCAGCAAGAGAAAGGATGAGAATACTGACTCGAGGAGAGGCTTCCTCACGAACCACACAGGACAGGACAGGACAGGACAGGACTCGATTCGTTGACAAGAGAGGTAAGAGAAGCGTCTTCAGCATTAGATAGATTGGAATAAACTGACAAAGAGGCAGAGAAAAAGAGTGTTAGAAATAGCAGGAAACATCAGGGGGAAAGGGGAAACAGGTGAGATGAATGAGCGGAGATTAAGGATAAATGGGAACAGCTGGTACTGATGAGACCAGGGTGATGGTGTAGTGAAAAAGTGTGAGATGTGGCCACAAGAGGGAGACAGAGAAAGAAGGAACCCGGATCATGACAATGTGCTTTCATTGAGACTTCACAAAACATTTCACGAGTTCACATGTTAATATGATTATTTATTGATATAAAGCAATATTTTCTGAATATCAGACCAACATGTAAGTGTGATATTGCTTTGATACAACATTTTAATGAACAAGAATCTATTATTGAGTACTTTACATTTTAGTCATTTATATTGCCAGTAGTTATTTACTAACTGAAAGTTACGGCTAACTGAAATATTTCCAAACGAAGCCACAGTAAAGCAAACCAGTGCGACTCTGAGAAACACAATCGTGGCCTAATAGTTAGAGAGAGTCAGAGAGGTTTAATGCAGAGGACAAACTCTGAGTTTGGGTTTCCACACTTGGCCTTCATATGTCACTTTCACAATAGTTCCTGAATGAATCAGTGTTTTAATCGGATGATAAAGTTAATGGCTGCATCCGAAATCACATCTTCCCTTCTATATAGTAGGCAAAAAACAGTATGTGACAGAAGAAGGATGTCCGAATTGACAATACTCATTAAGCAAAAAGTACTCGGATGACCGACTACTTTTGGAGAGATCCTGAAGTGTGATAGATGGACACTTTACTATCCCATGAGGCCACAGGAGAGGATCTGTGAATGACAGTGAAGAGATGCAACTGACGCTGGTAGATCACATGATAATGACAACATGGCGAATGTACGTCTGGATTACACTACACACACTCATTTATACTATATAGAACTGACTTTTTTAGCGGCCGTGAAGTAATTACTAAAATTAAAATAAGTATATCTACTCGAGAGAGTGTGTGATTTCAGCGCTTCTTTCAGCTTTTTCTAGCGATTCAGAAACTTCATCCTTCGAAGGCCGATTGCGTCACCGCGGCTCGACGAAGTCTGTCTCAATTCAAAGGCTCCTTCAAATGCGTCTTCATATATATATATTTTTTTTTTACTCAAAGTACTTTTTCTAAACTCTTAACACAGCAACACACCTACATCACACAATTAGCCAACTTAATGTTCTGCCCAAAACCACATTTTGTTCTTTAAATACCAAGTCTACATTTCAAAATGTAAAAAAAACATTTTCTACATGTTTTTATGCTTAATAGTTATTTTAAGTGTTTCTGGCATTACAGGATAATCAAACTCTGAGGACACTCGCATACTGTTTCACTGTTGATGAGGTTTGTATAATAAATCAGGAGTTCAGGAGTTTCTCCAGGTTTCTGTAAGTTCCTGCTGAAATAGTTTATCCTGTTCCAGTTGTTCACTATTTTAATGGGTTTGTTCATATTCATCAGTTTACACTGAGGTTTATCAGGTGAAAGATTTTGTATTTTCAGTCCTCAGATTCATCTACATTGTGACTTAAATTTAATCAACTGAAAACAGTGTCTGTAAAGGTGTGAACCAAATGGCCCATACAGTCATATGGCCCATACAGACAAATGAATCTAGATGGAGTTCCTGACTGGAGGACATTTGCTCCATAAATCAGGAGTTTAGGAGCTTCTCCAGGTTTCTGTAAGTACCAGAACATACAGAGTCTCGAGTTGCAGGTTCCTACATTACTACTGACTTTACAGCTCATCTCTACAGTTTCTCCTGGTTTGGCAGGTTTCACAGGAGTCTGAGTCACTGTGATCTGAGATCTACAGCCTGAAAAACAAAAAAAGTATATATTATTTGACATTTTTAAACTGTGTAAAAAATATATTATTTAATGATTCATTTCAAATATAAACTGTTCACCTTGTAGTATAAAGCCGTATAACAGTGTCCAGATGAAGATGATGATGAACGTCATGTTGATGAAGATTGTTGTGTGTGTCAGTGATGAAGTGTTAAACTCACAGCACTATAAACACTCTCACACACTGAAGATCTGATCAATATGCAAACACACTCCACATCATTTCCCTGAAGACAGACACTCATTAACAGACACAAATCACTGAAGTGAGAACTGAGAAAAAATTAAAGGTGGGGTATGTAATTCTCTTTTTTGGCCATTTTTTCAAAATCACTTAAAATCCTATTCCTAACCCACTTACAGCCACTGAGTTAGAAGCACTGAAAAAAAAAATTAAGCAATTTAATCATCTGTGGAATGGGCAGGACTCGAAAAACTCCAGCCAATCATTTCCAAGACCACCTAGAATCATTGGACAGTAAGTGCGTCAATCAAATGGTCGTACCATCCCCCCTCCCCCATCCATGTCCATGTTCTTTGAATGGGTGGAGTCAAAGGAAAGAAGGTAGGACCATTTGAGTTGTGTATTTTCAAAATCTGCCGGCTGTTTTGCAAATCACATACCCTAACCCCACCTTTAACCTTTTATATATAATATTTGATCTTCTACAATAGCCAAAATGTTCAAAATGATATCAAAAATACAAAAGTTTTATTCAATGGATTATATAGACTTTGAGAATATTTTTACTGTAGTTGGAGTGAAACGTCGCTTTTAATCCTCATATTTTACACCAAATCCATGTGTGTTCCTGCAGTTTATGAACAGACATGAGGATCATCACACACACGAGTCTCTGTCAGTCACTGAATAACTGAGTTTGATTGAGGGTCGCGTCTGTCACAAACTGCTCTGAGACACGAGGGTTGAGGATCCAAACGCAGTTTTATTGAACAGAGGGAAGACTAAGTCGTCGCAGGGAATGAATGTAAAAACCAGGCTAATATAGAGTGAGTTAAACAAGGTAATGACACAGGTGAATGTGAGTGTGGATGATAGTCTGAACTCAGGATTATGGGAATGGAGTGTGTGGATGTACGTTGTCCGGGGTGGAGCGCCCTCTGATGGTCATCCTGGACACTCACTGATGACCGTTACAGTCACACATCATAGAAACATCTTCACTTTTATTAATGTTTATAAAATACATGTAAATAAATATGGTGACATGCATGTGCTGTCTTTAATGGAGGACAGGACCTGTTGGGTAATCTTTAATTTTTGAATAAATGTTTATATTATTGCTAATTCCTCCATACATAGATATTAATATAAATTATTATCATCTGCTCTGAAATTGAGGGATGTGTTTATATGATGCTGTAAATATCTGAATAATGAGGGATTAACTTAATAAATCAACAGACTTATTAAACTGCTCAAGATGAACATGTTTATGATTCTGATGATGCAGTTTAGAAAGAAGAATATATTAAATCATAATGCAGAAAATCTGCAAATATCCACTGAAGTGAAAATCAAAAGTGACTGAATTTCTATATGAAGGATGTAATAGGAAACAGGAGACAAATATGAATTCTCAAAAAGTTCAAAAACAGATGAAGCTCCAGAATGTTTAATAAGATCATATTGAGTCGTTTCTTCACTGTTGAGTGAGTGTGTGTGTGTGTGTGTGTGTGTGTGTGTGTGTGTGTGTGTGTGTGTGTGTGTGTGTGTGTGAGCAGCTGCAGTTTCAGTTCAGTCACTGTGACTCTGACTGACGGAGGTTTTTGTACGACTCTTTATCACTGTGTGAATGTAACATCACCCACACAATCATTATCAGAATCTGTTCTGCAATAGTAACTCTGACAGTAATAATGTCCAGCATCTTCAGTCTGGACTCCACTGATGGTCAGAGTGAAATCACTGTTAGATCCACTGCCACTGAATCTAGATGGAGTTCCTGACTGGAGGGTTTTTACAAAATAAATCAGGAGTTTAGGAGCTTCTCCAGGTTTCTGTAAGTACCAGGCTAAACCTTCATCCCCATCATCCCATTTCCTCACATCTCTGCTGGTTTTACATTTGATATTCACAGTTCCTCCTGGTTGTTCTGCTGTTATTGAGGGACTCTGAGTGACGGTGATCTGTCCTCTACACTCTGAAACACAACAAGAAGAAAATACACTCAAAACTTTGACAATATACTTGAAGAAATGAATTAATATCAAACTTGTGCTCCACAAACCTTGAGCAAACGCTGTGAGAGTCCAGATGAAGATGATGATGAAGGTCATGTTGATGAAGATTGTTGTGTGTGTCAGTGATGAAGTGTTAAACTCACAGCACTATAAACACTCTCACACACTGAAGATCTGATCAATATGCAAACACACTCCACATCATTTCCCTGAAGACAGTCACTCATTAACAGACACAAAACACAATCACTGAAGTGAAAGAAAATCAGTCTTTTTCATAATATTTGACCTTCTACAAAATGTTCAGTTGAGTTCTGATTACATCTAGACCAACATCAGTATTAATCTGAATATCTGCAGATCCGGATCCAGACTCAAATCACTGAAGGTTTTCTATAGTAAAGTGCAGATTTAAACTTGAGCAACAGTGAGACATTTAACATTATTCACATCATCACTTTTACCAGTTATTGGAATATATATATATTTTTAAATATACTTTGCTATGAGTATTTTTCTATTAATCTGTTAGTCTGCCTTTACATTGCTTTAATGTGTTATTGTCACATCTCTGTCCCATGCGGAGTGAATCCAGCATTTATATGTAATGTCACTTCAGAAACTTTGCAGCACTGGCCGTCGGTTCTCTAGCAGCAGAAAAAACGTCTCGGGTTACGTATGTAACCCTCGTTCCCTGAGTAGGGAACGAGACGCTGCATCGATACTCGATACTTTGGGGAATGCCTTCGGCATGACGCGTCTGAAGTCTACTATACAACTATTCCAATCTTGATTGGTGCAACGTCATTACGTCACGCGTGACGTCGCATGTGACGGTGATCCGGAAGCTATAAAACGGTCACAGGAACCAGGAAGTGTTAGCTTCTAATTGGTCAAAGCAAGTCGTTCTCAGGGCGCGAAAAGTATGGCCGAGTGATGCAGCGTCTCGTTCCCTACTCAGGGAACGAGGGTTACATACGTAACCCGAGACGTTCCCTTTCGTAAAGGGAACTCCCGCTGCATCGATACTCGATACTTTGGGGAACGAATACCCACGCCGCCATACTGAGAGAAAACGCCCTGGTACAAAGCATCTGGTACATCTCACGGACGATAGAATAAATAGAGTACAGATCCAAACTAGCTTGTCATAAGATTTGGTTGTAAAAAAGAGGAGGTCTGGAACTAGAGGCTCGACTGACCTCCTGGATGAGAGCCCCATACAAATAGAAAGCATTGGATAAGAGGTGAAGGCAAAAGCGCACCTTATACTTCAGATAAGCCTATTGGTTTATAGAAAGCCAGCTGCTCTCTTAGTAATGAAGGGAAATAACTCCTAACCCTGACCTAGCTAGATGGACTGACTCCTTTCAGCCTGAGGCCTATATAGAACCCTCCAAGGCTATGACCTTGACCATCCGACACATGCGATGGAGGATAGAATACCTTGAAGAATCATAATTATTACCCACCGGCACCTCAGTACCGGAGCAAAAAAACGATGCAGAGTGGCTCCCCCAGTAGTAAGTGAGAGGGGGCAGCATCACCACTCTTCCAGGGAGTAAGATAAACAGGAAACCGACTCATTAGATTCTTCTATATATATTTATATATACTCATACATATAATATATGTCATCCACAGGACATGATGGGTGCCAGGGATACCCCATCAGCCTGATGCCAATAAGCTGGACGAAAGGATTTATCCTCCAATCTACAGGAACATGGAGTTTGAGTGGGAATGTCCCTACATATACACCCTTAGAGGCTTGCGGAGGGCACTAAGGCCGCCACAGAGGCCCTAAGCATGAACGGGAGGTCCCGTTAGAGAGCGGGATGGAACACCAGAACTGAAGCCAGTGGGCAGTAATAACACTGGGTTCGATGCCCTCCCTAACTTAATTTTTTAGTTCCTAATAGAATGAGGTTCTAGAATGGCTGTCCTAACCACCTCAGTGGAAAGGCAACCTGATTATGGATGGGACCCCCTCAGGGGCCAGACCCATAGTCTCCATAACTCTGGTCTGGGATGAAATATTGTACCATCAGCCTGGGACAGAAGATCTCTCCTAACAGGAATTTTCCATGGAGGACTCTCCAGGAGACTATTAAGGTCCGAAAACCAAATTCGGGCCGGCCAATACGGAGCTACAAGGAGTAGTCTCACTCCGTACCTCCTGACCCTTTCTAGAACCCCAGGGAGCAGAGCGATCGGGGGAAAAGCATACAGAAGTGACCTCGGCCACCTCTGTACCATGGCATCCAAACCCAAAGGAGCTGGATGTGAGAGAGAGTACCAGAGCGGGCAATGAGCGTTCTCATAAGAGGCGAACAGGTCAACCTCCGCCCGGCCAAACTCTCCCCATATAAGCTCAACCACTTCAGGGTGGAGCCGCCATTCCCCGGGCCTCAGCCCCTGCCTCGACAGGATGTCTGCTCCCATATTTTCAACCCCAGGAATATAAATGGATCTCACAGAGAGAAATTTGCCCTGGGACCAAAGAAGGATTTGATGCGCAAGTCTACAAAGAGGGCGAGATCTCAAACCTCCTTGGTGGTTGATATACGAGACCACCGACATATTGTCTGTCCTAACGAGAACATGATGGCCTCTGAGGTAAACAAGGAAGTGCCTCAAGGCAAAGAATACAGCCAACATCTCCAAACAATTAATATGTAATGAGAGATGATGGTCCTTCCAAGCACCTCGGGTGTAACGGCCCTCCATAACCGCACCCCAGCCCGTGAGGGAAGCATCCGTGGTAAGAGTTCTTCTCTCACATGGTGCTCCCAAAACCGGACCTTGAGACAGGAACCATGGTTTCTTCCACATGACCAGAGAACGAAGACATCTGTGCGTAACTCTGATCGTGCAAAAAGGGTTTCCCAGAGGAGAAAATCCCTTGTTCCTGAGCCACCACTGCAGGGCCCTCATATGAAGCAGACCAAAGGGAATTACCGTGGAAGCTGCAGCCATAAGCCCCAAAATTCTCTGAAAATGTTTTACAGTGATAGCCTGGCCTAACCTGATACTCTTCATTGTGTTTAAAATGGTTTCAATACGAGCGGGAGACAACTGTGCCCGCATCGTGACTGAGTCCCACTCTACTCCCAGGAACATAGTCCTCTGAAGAGGAGTCAATGAACTCTTCTTTACATTGAGTCTCAGCCCCAAGCACCTCAAATGGTTCAAAACAACATCTCGATGTTGAATTGCCAGTTCTTCCGACTGAGCTAAAATCAGCCAGTCATCTATATAATTCAAGATACGAATCCCCTGAAGTCTCAAAGGAGCAAGGGAAGCATCCATACATTTAGTGAAGGTGCGAGGGGATAAGGCTAGGCCAAACGGAAGAACTCTGTATTGATAAGCTTTTCCTATGATGTGGGATGATGGAAATATGAAAATACGCATCCTTAAGATCTATCGTAACAAACCAGTCCTCAGATCTGATTTGTTGAACGATCATAGGTATAGTTAACATTTTGAATTTAAATCTCCTCAAAGATTTATTCAATACCCTAAGATCTATAATGGGACGCAACCCCCCATCCTTTTTTGGAACTATGAAGTACCGGCTGTAGAACCCGGAATCCCTCTGCTCTAAGGGCACATATTCTATGGCCTCCTTAGCTAGAAGAGTCTGAACTTCATCTTCCATCACCTGAGCCTGATCAGGAGCTACCAGTGTATGAATAACGCCACTAAACTTAGGTGGTCTAAACTGGAACTGGATTCTATATCCCTTCTCAACTGTATTCAGGACCCACTGAGATATATTTTGAAGACCTTTCCAGGTGTCTAAATAATCTACTAAGGGAATCAGTCTCTCCGGACTGACCTCAGGTGCTATATTCACATCTGTATTCCTTTCCTTATTTTTGTATTCATTTTTATTATCATCGGTGACCTGAAGCAGTTTTCTGGCAGGAGCTAACCGAATCATTTTTTCTACAGGCCTCGTGAGAGGTAGCGAACGTTTTAACCCACTAGATGTTATAGAAATATTCTGTGTGATACGTTCGCTGGAACTCGATGCGTCCCGAGGCGCACTCGGCGGCGGGAAGCAACATCGATTTCCTGAGGGCTCCGCGGAGCGAAGTTTTAAAAAGCCCACGCGGAGGGGGATGCCCTCAGAGGCCTGGGTGTCCCGTCATGGCCTCTTAGCCGAAGCCTTCTTCGCCTGAATAACAGTCCTCAGATCTGTTTTCGGCTTAGAAGACTTCGACTGAGGGTGTTGCTTCTGCCTCCAGGCCCCTTGGGGGGGAGCACGAGAAGCAACACTCTCCTTCTGCCTCAGCAGGCGTGAGGAGCTGGCGGCGGCCTCCTGGGACTGCCCCCTGGCAGCAGACCCACGAGACCTGGAGCGACGGCGGGGGATAAGCTCCTTAAATGCGGCTGACTGTCGCTTCGCCTCCTGAAACCTATCGACGACTTGGTTGACTCCGTCGCCGAAAAGGCCAGAAGGCGAAAGCGGGGCATCGAGGAGACAAGCCCTGTCCTTGTCCCCGATGCCCGACAGATTCAGCCACAGGTGTCTCTTCGTAGCTACCAATGCTGCCATGGAGCGGCCGATGGCGCGGGCCGTCTCCTTGGTAGCACGGAGAGACAAGTCAACCACACGACGCATCTCCCTGATGTCATCGTAGGCGACCTCCCCGCTGTCGTCCACCTCTTTGAGGAGGTCGGCCTGGTATGCCTGCAACAGCCCCATCGTATGCAGACAACTACCAGCCCGACCTGCCGCCATATATGCCTTTCCCACCAAGGCCGATGTTGTACGGCAGGGCTTGGTGGGAAGCGTCGGAGCCCGCAGGGATGATGCAGCGTCAGGGGAGAGGTGCGATGCAAACGACTCTTCAACCCTGGGCATCATCCCATAGCCCTCCTCCCTAGCACCCAATATATTGGAATATAAATGAACATTGGGGCCAGATATGCGTGAGGAGAAGGGCTTATCCCACGATCTCGACACCTCAGTGTGGAGATCGGGGAAAAATGGCAGGCTCCGACGTAGAGGCTGTGACCGAGGCTGCAGGAAGCGCTCATCGAGCTTACTTTTTACTGTCGCTTCCTGCACCTCAGGTGGCCAGTCAATCTTTAATTTATCAACTGCTCTGGTCACAACCTCTAGCAGCTCCTCAAATGCAGGGGAATGGACTGATGTTATATTTTCACATTCCCCCGCGTCGATGCTCATACTCTCCAATTCCTCAGAACCAGAGAGTTCGAGCATCGGTCCCGCTACCGGGGCGGAAGAAGCCGCAGCGCGGGCTTCCGCACCCTGAGCGGAACTACGGGAACTAGCTTCAGAATGCTGAGAAAGGGCCGAAGCCGTCTCAGCATTATCCACTAGATCCCGCTGCGATCCCCATGAATGCAGACGCCGCGCTGCCTCGACAGACGCGGGACCTGATCCACGAGGATCGCGGGGCTGGCCGGATTCATTAAACATAGCTCGCCGGGAGCGGAGCGTTCTCAGGGGCATGATTTCACAGTTAGCACAGACAGCGCCCTCGAGCGCTGCCTGTGCATGCTCCACTCCCAAACAAACTACACACAGTGAGTGTGTGTCACCCTCGGCGAGAAAACGTGGGCAAGGGGACGCACATTGCATTTTACCATATACCTCAATATAACGGGACAAACAACACCAAATAAGACAGACAAGTTGTACATAGAGCGCTTGCTGAAGACCAGAAGCTAACACTTCCTGGTTCCTGTGACCGTTTTATAGCTTCCGGATCACCGTCACATGCGACGTCACGCGTGACGTAATGACGTTGCACCAATCAAGATTGGAATAGTTGTATAGTAGACTTCAGACGCGTCATGCCGAAGGCATTCCCCAAAGTATCGAGTATCGATGCAGCGGGAGTTCCCTTTACGAAAGGGAACTATAGTTTTATTCAATGGATTATATAGACTTTGAGAATATTTTTACTGTAGTTGAATTGAAACGTCGCTGTTACAGTTTTTTACAATCGCTATGACAATTTTTTCAATACTTTTAACAAATTTTCTAAACTCTTAACGCACCAACACACCTACAACACACAATTGGCAAAACGGTTAATTTCATGCTCAAAATCACACATTGTAAACTAAACTCCAAAACTAATTTTCTAAATACAATAATACACTAACACAATACACAATGTCTAACAAAACACTGCAAACATGTTTCAAAATCAAATAATTATTCAAAACACTAACATATGTTCTCTTCCAACAGAAACATTTAGTCAATCATAACACAATGACAAAAAAAACACTATCATCAGCTGAAATTACAGAAACTGCATTATTTTATGTGTCAGGTCTGCCCTTATACAATAGACAGTATATTGTATTGATCATAGATTGTGTTTTGCACTGCAGTTTTTTTTTTTTTTTTTTTGGAAGTCTCTATATTTTTGTTTTGTTTGTAATGTAAATGCATGCATTTTGTTGTTGTTTTTTTTTTTTTTTTTTGCAGCAGAAATTCAATACAACAAAATAAATTACCCTTCTTAGAGTAGCTTTATAGAATGTATGGTTTGTAAAAAAAAGAAGACAGAGACAGAATTGCTGCAGTAACGGCTATATTTGCAACAGGACATTTCTGCAAGATAACAAAAATATGCAATATAGCTTTTACAGTATTACTGTATGTGAAAATACAAAATATACAAACAGAAAAGGCCATCTTCTAATCTGTCTGGTCTTCTGCATTTGTCCACATGTTCTCATCCACATCACACCTGATATCTTCCCTGGCAAGGCATCTTGGGAAGAATCTTTACAGTAGAATCTTGGGAAGATTCTTGGGAAGAATCTACAGTAACATGCCTTATCCACCCCTGGCAGTGTTCAGCTGTAATGTCTTGTATGCAGCATCTTTTGCATATAGGAGGGACATTTGGTCCTGTGGACTATGGTCAAAAACCTTTCATCTCCAGGCTGAGAAAACTCCTCAATGGGGTTGAGGAAAGGGAAGTAAGGGGCAAGGAAAATAGACATCATCCTCTGATGGGCGTCAAACCTGGCTGTGACCATAGACGGGAATGGTGGAATGCCACATTGTCCCATATTTGCATAACTTCAATCAGCTGTTTCTCACTAGCAATGGAATAATGTGAAAATACAAAATATATGAACAGAAAAAGCACCAGAAGAATAAAAAAAAAAAAAAGAAAAAAAAAAGAGTCATCTTCTAATTATTTGCATAATTCAATCAGCTGTTTCTCAGTAAAAATAGAATAAAATACAGGGGATATATTTGTGTTTCAATTCACAATATAAGCAGCTGTTTACCTTGACTTTACTGTAAGGTTAGGTTTAGAACATGGTGTAATCTGTTCTGACATACAGTGTTAAAGCATTGGTAAATTTGGCAGTAAAAATCCATTGTTTTGTTCTTGTTTGAGCTTGTGTGTAAAAGAAGTTCAAGCATTTTAAATTTGTGTTAATTGTATGCATTTTGTGTTAAAGCAACAAGAAATGTGTTAATAGTATAGCTTACACAGACGGATGTAGTGCTAACTGTGTTAAGAGTTTTGGAAAATTGTTAAAAGTATTGAAAAATCTGTCATAGCAATCGTAAAAAACTGTAATCCCCAAAAACCAAATCCATGTGTGTTCCTGCAGTTTATGAACAGACATGAGGATCATCACACACACGAGTCTCTGTCAGTCACTGAATAACTGAGTTTGATTGAGTCAAAAATTATAGAAACATGTTGACCTTTATAAATCTTTATGAAATAGATTTTAAAATATATGGTGAAATGCACGTGCTGCGTTTGATGAAGGACACCTGTTGGGTAATCTGGTCTTTCATTTTTAAATATTTTTGCTATATAATATAATTGCTAATTCCTCCATATAGATATGAATATAAATTATTATCAGCTCTGAAGTTCAAAGATGTGTTTATATGATGCTGTTAATATCTGCATTATGAGGGATGAACATAATAAATCAATAGACTTATTAAACTGATCAACATATTTAAGATGCTGGTGATTCAGTTTAGAAAGAAGAATATATTAAATCATAAATGCAGAACATCTAAAAAATAAATTTGGTGAAGGATTGCAAAATATCCACTGAAGTGAAAATCAAAAGTGACTGAATTTCTAGATGAAGGATGTAATAGGAAACAGGAGACAAATATGAATTCTGAAAAATCACAATCAAAAAGGTCAAAAACTGATGAGGCTCCAGAAAGTGATGTTCAATAAGATCATATTGAGTCGTTTCTTCACCGTTGAGTGTGTGTGTGTGTGTGTGTGTGTGTGTGTGTGTGTGTGTGTGAGTGTGTGTGAGAGAGTGTGAGAGAGTGTGTTTGAGCAGCAGCAGTTTCAGTTCAGTCACTGTGACTCTGACTGACGGAGGTTTTTGTACGACTCTTTATCACTGTGTGAACACCCAGTTACTGTTGATCCTGTGTACACTCATACAGTAATAATGTCCAGCATCTTCAGTCTGGACTCCACTGATGGTCAGAGTGAAATCTGTTCCATAATTTGCTCCATTGCCAGTGAATCTAGATGGAGTTCCTGACTGTTGTGATCTAATGTAATAAATGAGGAGTTTAGGAGCTTCTCCAGGTTTCTGCAGATACCAGGAGAGACAGCCACTACAACCCGCTGAACGATCTCCAATTTCTCTGTTAGTTTGACAGTTTATAGAAACTGTTCCTCCTTGAACGGCTGCTTCTGAGGGAGTCTGAGTCACAGAAACCTGGCCTGTAATTTCTGTCAATGACATTTCATAAGATAATTATTACAACAATTATTAAAGTCAAAGTATCCAGAACAAAATCTAGACTGAACATCAAAAGCATATAAATCACATCTTGAGTTATTAATAGAGTAAATGAACCTTGAACAGAAAGAATGAGAGTCCAGATACAGACGCTGATGATCATCATTCTTCTTATCGGTGGTTTACTTTCAGTCTGAATGAAGAAAAGCTGTCAGTGATGAAGTGTTAAACTCACAGCACTATAAACACTCTCACACACTGAAGATCTGATCAATATGCAAACACACTCCACATCATTTCCCTGAAGACAGAAGAAACACTCACATTATGTTTGTGCAACAGCTTTGTGTAGATGTTTATTCACTTGTTGCATTATTTTGGGCTGAGCTAAAACACAATAATGAGTGATTTGATGAAGACACTAAATGTTCTTGATTGACTGTAATAGTGGAGAACAGCTGCGTTCAGCAGAGAGACGGAGGAGAGAAACACTGTTGTTTGAGCGTCGGTAACTCAGTGCTTGTTTGTTCTTTATCTCTCAAAATTTGAGACATGGTTTCCACATTTGTCTGCTAGAAATATAACTCACTTGGACATGTACAACACAATCACAGATTATGTGAGTTATTGTCAAACACAAAGAGGTCGTTGTTGAGACATAACCCTGTCCTGTTGTAACTCAGGCTGGGGATCGATGGAACAATGAGAGATAATTTGCTGAAATAAGATCCACACAATCTAAATGTTTGCAAGAATGTGTCTGAAGAACTAAGAATATTAAGTTTTGAATAAAGTCAACAATTTTAAGTAACAAAAGATTTATTGTATTTTTTAAGGACTTCAAATTTAGCACAAAAACAACAGCTGTGTGTGTGTGTGTGTGTGTGTGTGTGTGTGTGATCATGTGTGTGTTCTCAATTCCTGTCACACAACAGTTCAGTCTCTAGCTATGTTGCCATCCTCCTATTTTATGTGAATTTTGGGATTGACTATCACATAAAAAAAACGTCGGATGGAAATGCCGAGATGAACATCAATTCTAGAAATGTGCAGAAAAATCGTATGTGCTCGACTGAGGTGATAATGTTTTATCCGATAAGAAGACATGCACATAAACTATAATGGAAACATATTCATAAATCCCTCAATGCGCAACAAAAAACTCACATGATTTTGCCTTAACAGGGAATGTGACTGATAACTGAATCATCTTCAGGGTTTGGTTGTAATATTTTTAATGAACTGTTAAACTATCCTCACCGCAAACAGCCGTAACATAGCTAACTGTTTTAGCATGTGGGTTTGAAGTTAGCAACAACCAACTTTAACTAACGACTAACTTAAACTAACTAACAACTAACATAAACACTGATCTCAGTAAAACTGCAGTATTTTATCTTGTAAAAATAACAGTGAAGTTTCCACACAATGAAGCGCTTTATTTCAGTGTTGAGCAATAACATCTTTATGAATGTGTAGGATATTTGTAATTTGTAGTGATTACAATTTAGCTCAAAGGATTTATTAATTAATTTATAGGGAATTCAAAAGAGTCACTTATTACAACCGAGCAAATGACTCGTTCGCGGTTCATTTGAACTGGCTGTAACTATCAACTCTGCAACGGATATAAATATCCGAACTATAGTGAAACACTATATAGTTAGCAAGGTAACTTAGATCAGAAGTTTAAGACATTAAATTTGTAAGCACAATAACACAAGTAATATTTCTCTTTAAAATACAAACAAGACTTTATTGATTATTCTAACACATAACTAATATCTAACACAGACACACACACATTCATACGCGTTGGAGAAAGAAAGAGAGTAAGGAAAGATTAAGTTTTAAGAGTGAGTTTAAGAGTGAGATGATGTAATCCCAAGTTTCTATGCACTTATGAAACACAACCTGAATGAACCATCAATCATTAGTTTAACCCTTTTATCGTTTCCTAGGTTATTAAATCTGTATCAAATACACCAGTTCAGTTTAAGAGTCTGGAGGCAGTACTTGCTTGTCTTTGCTTTTGGGGATTCCCTTTTTGTTGCGTGAAAGGGGTTTTCCCGGTCCGTTCGTTGGCTGGTCTCCGCGTGCCTGATGTCTGGGTCACGTGGTCAGTCACGTGGCGTGCTGGCGGAATGAAAGTCTTTGTTTGAAGCTGGCTTTGCAGAAGAAACGTGGCTCGAAATCTTGTCGCAAAACTTAACTTAGAACCGAGACTCACAACGGAAAAGAAAGGAAATTGAGAGGAGTAGATGATGGCTTGAATGAAGCTGTTTAACCCATGTTCTTCAGATCTTGATTTGGGTTATTTCGTCTGCGCGTTTTACATGGTTACTGGTCTGTCTTAGATCTTCATCTCCCGCTGCATTTTTGGTTCTGCACCAAAACTCTAAACTTTGTTCTGGTGTTAAGATTTTAAACTCAAATGTCCGCCCTGCCTCCTGGATCAGTTCTAACCAATTAGACACTGTCTTTGTTTAGGAGGTGGCGTTCTCTTCACTTCTTATCATAAATCAAGCTTATCTGTGCTCTCCTTACTCTCTAAGCTCTAGCAAAGAGTACAGTGGCCACAGCTAAGACATTATTACTATTATAAGAATCCGAAACATTTTCCACAGATTTCAATCAAGCCATCCTTTGAATTAAGAACATATGATCACATCGATATGAAACACAACACATTTTCATTCAAAAATCTAACAATTATAACAATTACATGAATTGTATGGCATCTAAGCATATCAGATACACCCATCTATTGTAGGAACAATATAGAATCATGTCGTTGCATGATGCTTGATCTATAAGTCCATTGAAAATTGTTCTTGAATGATTTTATTTATGTTATAGGTAAAATCTCAGCTCTGTGGTTTGAAACGATTTTACACCCTGAGGTCTATCAGAGGTCCTTACGGAGGGGGGAGTCTGGAATGTTGTGGGCTCGAGCAGCTTCTGCTGTTATCTTGATCGGGCTGAATTGTGCTATCTCTGAGCCAATCATTCTTTTCCAAGCTATCTTACATTGACCAGTTCTTTCTTTAGTTGGGCTCATCTTCTTTGAAGCTTGCATGGCCATAAAGTTCTTAGCTGGGGGTTTTCGTTGGTCAACGGAGACTGGCTGGCTGGAGCCTTCTTTTATGGCTCTGGGGTTGGTGATTTGGTGTCTGGAATGTTCAGTTCTGTGAGAAATTATGTTTGAACAATTCACCTGGAAGATTCATTTGTGTTTGTTTCGCACTCAATCCTACATATCCCCTCTTCGTACGGCGATGTGTTAAGATGAAGACATCGGTGAACGCTGGAGAAACACGGGTAGAAGAAACAGACACATACAAAGCAAACAACAAGACAACACCTCCATGACTGGTCACTGTACTGGTGCAGGGCATTAGATTACTTAAGTATTAAAAGTTCAAGTTCATTCTCTCAATATGGTCTATTATATTGAATAGAGTTTAAATTTTGGGATTGTTATTCTAATTTGTTTCGGTACGGTGATTCTTTGATCAAATTCTGTGATTACGTTTGTTTGTTATCTTCTCTTCTAAGTTGTTTTACGTTAAGACGTTTTACCTTTTATTTTCTGGTGACATAATTTGTGGTAACAATTATGTGACCCATCATGCATGGAGCTCTCTGGCTCACATTCGTTTTAAGGCGGCTTACAAGTGTCAGGCGTGGTGCGTCAATCCTACTACCATGACCTTGACCCTTAAGGGGGTAGACATGCATTTTACCTAATAAAAGAAGAAGGAAAGTTAAGGAAGAGGTAAAACAAAACAATTGAGTGTTCCTAGTATGGCTTATAACTACTGTTGTGCAGCTAAGGTGTCAGGTATCACAGGGTAATGAGAGGTGTTCTACTTGTTGGATGGATAGCTAGTATGTTTCCTATGGTAAGTGTAGCTAAGTCGTTAAGCTAGTTTCTGAAGTTAGTTTTCTACCTGTGGGGAAAACATGTTTGTTGAATGTTTTCCATGGTAGATGTGGTTAACCTCTACGTGTTAGTGAGCATGTTAGTGGCGTAGTGTAGTGCATGTATGTATGTATGTATGCATGCATGTATGTATGTATGTATGGTCAGATCTGTCTCAGTCTGTTTTGCTCCCCCCTTTTCTTGAAGGCTTGCCCACGTGCTTCTTGGCTTAGCTTTGATGAGCTTAGATGAAGATTGGCTGGTTGCATCTTTGCCTTAGGAAAGGGATCGTCTATGATCTGCTGGGGGTCAGTCCAGTAAGGCAGGAAGTTCTCTGGCAGACATTGGGAGGCAGTTTGGCATGGATGCGTGAAGCTGTGGTGCAAAACTTTGTCTCCGTTGTTGCATTCCTCTTCTGATGCCTTCTGGTTGTGACAGACTTTCTGACCTTCTGTGCTTACCGTGGTTACTGTAGCACACACGTGGTTCTTGAGTTTGGAGCTTGTGTGATGGTTTCTTTGTGAGTGATGGGAAGCCAGTGTGGTGTTTTCTGGTACCTCTGGGTGTTTGTCAGTGGTTGGCTTTGAGAGACCCCTCTGTTCTGTGTTGTTGTAGAACAGGTGGTCGTCATCTTCATTATGAAGGTGTACCAGATGATCATTGGTCTTCCGTTCCATCGCTAGTCATAGCGAATTTGACTCATCTTGTTGGTCATTCGTGTTCAGCTTGTTTTCTATGAACACTTTCATTTGCCTCATTAGTTGCTCCATGTCTTCTGAGGGTAAACTGTCTTGTTCTTGGGCACACTCAGTGTTGTGTTTGACTGAGTGGTGCAGAGGTGAGTTTCGTCGTCGATTACTCACATTGAATGCTTTTGGATGCGTTGGATGACAGCCTTTGGACGTCCAGTTAGGATTCCAGTTGTTTCCTTCTTGTGGGTTCATTGAGAAACGTGGCTGGTCCCATGGCTTTTCCATGCAGTTGGTGTGGTAGCTGTCATTGGCCTGGGGGTCACGTTCTCTGTGCACCTTGCGAAGGACTGTGGTGTTGTCCTGCCACTGGGTGTCTTCCAGTGCATAGCTTGTGTCTTGGCTGAAGGAGTTTGACACTGTGGATGTTTTCAAACCTTTCTTTGAGGACATCTTTTGTTTGATGTAGGCTTTGTGCGTCAGGTCACGTAGCTGTTGAATTGTCATTGTGTCTGCGCAGGCCTCGAGACCAAGATGATGACTTAATCCGGGGTGCAGGTTTCTCAGGAAGAGGGTTTTGAAATTCACATCCTCTTCATGTTCAGGTGAGTTATGTGCACCAAAGAAAGCTTGTCGAAAACGGTGGTAGTAGGCTTGGGGAGTCTCATGTCGACCTTGTTTGGTTTCCAAAGCGATTAACACACCGTGTTCCGACTCTGGGCCTGTGAATTCCTTAATCAGTGTCTCACATAGCAGCTGGAAGTTTGACTTGACATGAGCAGGTTGTCGGTCTAGGAAGCTTCGTACCTCTGGACCGGATGTGGATCGGAGGAGGTATAACCTGTCTCTGTCAGTCACATGTGGTCTCACCTCTAGGTGGAAGTTGATATCTCGGATGTAGGCTTCAATGTCTTGGCCCTCCGTGGAGTTCGGGTTGAACTGAGTGATATTCTTAACCAGCTGGTTGAGATCTTTAAAGGTCATCCCCTGTGCAGGTTTGGAGTCTGCCTGGATGAGCTCTCGTTGTTTGTTGGCAGTGAACAGTTCTGTGGTGAAGGCTGGTGATGTTTTGGGTTGCGGCCATTCACCTTTTCTGTTGTATGGCAGTTCTTGGATGGCGGACTCTGTTCTGCTCAGCAGTGGTGATGCTGAGGGAGGTCTCTCCCTTCTTGGCTCTGGTTTCTGTTGGAAAATGTGCTGGAGTTCATCTCTGACTGCGTAGAGCTCGTCGTTGGCGTCATCTCGCTGTTGGGTCAGATGATCAATGTCAGCACTGCACCTTTCCAGGTGGTCTTTCATAGCATTAATTTTAGAGTTCTTATCTTTAATGTCAGCTTTAGCTTTCTCTAGCTGATGTTCAGCAGCCTGGAGTTGGTTTACCAGGTGCTTCTGGACAGTCTTTAATTCTTGTTTGTCACGTTCAGTGACTGCAAGGGCTTCTTGGAGCTTGTCAACTTGCTTCTTTGTTTCTTGCTCCACTACATCAGGCATGAGTTTGTCTTGAGCTTTCGCTTTGAGCTGGTCTGTGCAGCGTTGAGTGTGCATCAGCTCTCTCAGGAACTCAGTGGTCTGACGCTTGAAGTCGTCCTGGACTTTCACTTCCAGCTTGTCCATGCGGCTCTGGGCACGTGTCAGCTCCTCCTGAAGGTGGGTGATGTGCTTGTCGCTTAGTGTCAGCTGGGCTGTGAAGGCATTGCTTAGGGAACAGATGATCTTGGTTAGTTCCACGTGGTTGTGGTTCTGATTCTGGCTTGAATCATGTGTCAGGAGTCTTCTCAGAATTATGATTATTATTAAAAATAATAACAGTTCAATTGTCTTTGGTGTGAGGCAGTCTGTGATGCCTCTGAGCCAGGCGTCCACGTCAGTGGGGTTTGTTGTCCGCGACATGTTGGCACGCTGGGGTGAAGAGACTGACACAGATCTGTGTGGGGTGTAAGCCTATGTGGTTGAACAGCTAAGTGTCGTTTCAGTGACTGTACAACAATAGTGAAGTGTTGTAATGTCTAAGTGTTGGTCTCAGTGTAGACAGGTAGGCTAGTGATGTGGACACTTCGTCACTCAACTGAGCGAGGGAAAGAGAGAAAAAGGTTAAAACAAATCTCAATTGAAAGGATTTTTTTTTTTTCAGTGGGAGAAATATTTTTATAAATATTTTCTATCAATGAAAAGCTGGTTTAAACTCGTGATGTGTCACTCAACTGAGTAAGGGGAAAAGAGAGAGAGGTTAAAACCAATTTCAATAAAACAAGAAAGAAAATTCTTAAGTAGGAGAAATATTATTTTTCTCGTAAATGCTTCCTATCGGTGAGAATCTGTTTCCAGAAAGGTAAACAATATTATTGTTTATGTTTACAAGGAAAAATAATACAATAATAATGCTGATACCTTTTTTCTAAGTTTGACAGGATTGACACACCTTCAGTTTGGACCGCTTACAGCTCTGCTGGGATGCTTTGAAGGCGACGGTTGCTCAACACTTGTCTCTGTTAATTGATCTTGGATAAGATGTCAAATTGTAAATTGCGTTTACAGATGCAGGGAGAGTATGGAGAACAGAGAGGGTTTGATTGAAAATCAAATACCTAATGACTGTTTTCTTTGGGAAGATTATCTTTCTTTCTTTAGACTCGATTTATGGTTCTTCCAGGTGTGTTCCCTACAAATGTGAAGAATGGGAAAGCAGGACAGAACAGGAAGGATGTAAGAAGGAAAGGAGGGAAGGAGATTGGATCCACAAATGGCTCTGGAGCCTTTGTCGAACTACGAGTATAGAATTGATAGTTGCCAACAACTAAACATTCAAAAATAAAACTTTGTAAGAGAGGGTTCTCTCTGATTTATTTGAAACTTGTAGTGAGATGCCAATGTCTCCTATTGAGGCTCAGGTGTTTCACTCCCAAGCTAGGAATCAAAAGAAAGGAAAAGGTGATAAAGATGAAAGAAAGTAATAATGTGATGGACAAAATAAGAAAAAGGGGAATTAAATACAGAGGTAAATAAGTAAAATAGAATGGTTAAGGTTATAACCACAACTGGAAAAGGAGGATATACCGCAATAATAAATGAGCAAGCATGAGTCTAACAATATTTGTAATAGGGAAATGTTGGTTGAATAAGTTTACTTAACTTTCAAAGTTTAAGACTTATTCACCTGAAGTGATTAAATCTAAAAGAGAAATTTAGAAATTATGAGAATTATGAAATTAGATTTATTAAAAATAAATCTAGAAATCGTTAGAAATTACCTGTTTAGAAAAATAAAACTTCAATCTTGATTTAATATTTCCCTTTTTTAGATCAAATTAGAATTTGACAATTAATAATCATAAACCAGTATTTTCTTTTCAAGTAAAATGCAGGTAAATGAAATTAATAATTGTGAACCGAAATTTCCTTTTCGCAGAAAAATATGGGTAAAGTATGAGACAGGTAAAATAGGAAAGAAGAAAAGACCAACAGGTGTAACTTAACAGTCGAGGTGTTTAAATGGTTAAATCACTTTAACGTTGTTCAAACAGACACGGTATTTAACCACTGATGTTAATATTAATGATAACCGTAAATAATGCTTAAGGCTTTAGCATAGGTTAGGCCTCAATGGTAAACAACTACTTAGCTTAGCTTTAGCTTAGCTAGCCTAGCCACCAAAGGGTTTTGTTTCAGTTTGTTTACACAGTGGCCATATTAGACATTCTCTGCAGTGGCGTTGGTCAGAGTTCACCCGGAAGCGTTGGTTAAGACTTCCGTGTCACGATTGTAACTATGGCGACAAAACAAACTCTTGTGGGCAAACAGTGAATTGCAGTTTGTAAACAGTAATGCATGTTACATGAAATGTCGGCGCATTTCAACAATGTTCAAAGAAATATGCAGTTGATAATATTATGTGAAATGACGGCGCATTTCAAACTGTACAAATGGGACACCACTCGTAGCTGTTTTACGACGTGGGGCTTCACTCAGTTTGTTAGGAGTGAGATTAACTTTAAAGGGCAGCTTTGCGCTGTATAATAGATGGAATAACGATCTCAGCGGATCGTCTCATGCAATGTTATCTGAGCACACAAAAGCAACAGGGTTTTTAACTGTTGGTTGAGTTTCAACGTCAAGCTTTACTTGAACACAACTTTAAATAATTCCTATTCAACTACACTCGGACATACGCAGTGTTTACACGAGAATGAATTTAACAGACACAGATAAGTTTATAGTTTATCACGGGGATTGCCGTGGGACACGCACAGACAACCTGAGAAACAAAGACTAATCTGTGAGGAGAATATTCGTCCCAGTGGAACACGCACTGAATGACGATCAGATAAATAAGGACTAACGTTCACGTTAGACGAGGAACACGCTCGTCCGTCCTTTACATGGTTATTTTAATTACTGCAGTTTTAATTTCATTCAGCTCTCTGACTGATACAAACACACATAACGTTATAGCTATTTGAAAGACTCTGGAACACGCAGATGTCTTAAGCTATAATTAAAGTATTTCAGAATCGAGGGACACGCTCAATTGTTACCTTATCGTTGCGTGGGATCTCATATCTTGGGTTATTTTACTGCAGTTTGAATAAAATAACAAATAAAAAGAATAAAATGGGGAGGCAGACTAGACTAGAGTAACAGCTCAGACATTCATTCAAACAGAGCGCGCGGCGCGCGCTGCATACGTCATACACACAGACTCGGAGGTTCGGATCTCTCCTCCGCATAGGCTACTATGAAAATATAATTACTTCGTATATGCTTACAATTTTAGGTTAAACTGCCCGCATTCTCCACCAATATAATGTAGGATATTTGTAATTTGTAGTGATTACAATTTAGCTCAAAGGATTTATTAATTAATTTATAGGGAATTCAAAAGAGTCACTTATTACAACCGAGCAAATGACTCGTTCGCGGTTCATTTGAACTGGCTGTAACTATCAACTCTGCAACGGATATAAATATCCGAACTATAGTGAAACACTATATAGTTAGCAAGGTAACTTAGATCAGAAGTTTAAGACATTAAATTTGTAAGCACAATAACACAAGTAATATTTCTCTTTAAAATACAAACAAGACTTTATTGATTATTCTAACACATAACTAATATCTAACACAGACACACACACATTCATACGCGTTGGAGAAAGAAAGAGAGTAAGGAAAGATTAAGTTTTAAGAGTGAGTTTAAGAGTGAGATGATGTAATCCCAAGTTTCTATGCACTTATGAAACACAACCTGAATGAACCATCAATCATTAGTTTAACCCTTTTATCGTTTCCTAGGTTATTAAATCTGTATCAAATACACCAGTTCAGTTTAAGAGTCTGGAGGCAGTACTTGCTTGTCTTTGCTTTTGGGGATTCCCTTTTTGTTGCGTGAAAGGGGTTTTCCCGGTCCGTTCGTTGGCTGGTCTCCGCGTGCCTGATGTCTGGGTCACGTGGTCAGTCACGTGGCGTGCTGGCGGAATGAAAGTCTTTGTTTGAAGCTGGCTTTGCAGAAGAAACGTGGCTCGAAATCTTGTCGCAAAACTTAACTTAGAACCGAGACTCACAACGGAAAAGAAAGGAAATTGAGAGGAGTAGATGATGGCTTGAATGAAGCTGTTTAACCCATGTTCTTCAGATCTTGATTTGGGTTATTTCGTCTGCGCGTTTTACATGGTTACTGGTCTGTCTTAGATCTTCATCTCCCGCTGCATTTTTGGTTCTGCACCAAAACTCTAAACTTTGTTCTGGTGTTAAGATTTTAAACTCAAATGTCCACCCTGCCTCCTGGATCAGTTCTAACCAATTAGACACTGTCTTTGTTTAGGAGGTGGCGTTCTCTTCACTTCTTATCATAAATCAAGCTTATCTGTGCTCTCCTTACTCTCTAAGCTCTAGCAAAAAGTACAGTGGCCACAGCTAAGACATTATTACTATTATAAGAATCCGAAACATTTTCCACAGATTTCAATCAAGCCATCCTTTGAATTAAGAACATATGATCACATCGATATGAAACACAACACATTTTCATTCAAAAATCTAACAATTATAACAATTACATGAATTGTATGGCATCTAAGCATATCAGATACACCCATCTATTGTAGGAACAATATAGAATCATGTCGTTGCATGATGCTTGATCTATAAGTCCATTGAAAATTGTTCTTGAATGATTTTATTTATGTTATAGGTAAAATCTCAGCTCTGTGGTTTGAAACGATTTTACACCCTGAGGTCTATCAGAGGTCCTTACGGAGGGGGGAGTCTGGAATGTTGTGGGCTCGAGCAGCTTCTGCTGTTATCTTGATCGGGCTGAATTGTGCTATCTCTGAGCCAATCATTCTTTTCCAAGCTATCTTACATTGACCAGTTCTTTCTTTAGTTGGGCTCATCTTCTTTGAAGCTTGCATGGCCATAAAGTTCTTAGCTGGGGGTTTTCGTTGGTCAACGGAGACTGGCTGGCTGGAGCCTTCTTTTATGGCTCTGGGGTTGGTGATTTGGTGTCTGGAATGTTCAGTTCTGTGAGAAATTATGTTTGAACAATTCACCTGGAAGATTCATTTGTGTTCACTGTAAAAAAAAACTGTAAATTTACAGGAAACGGTCTGTATTTTTTTACAGAATTTTGCCGTTTTGTCATTATACAGTGAATACCTGTTATTTTACAGATATTTGTTGTAATTTAAAGGTCCACTATTAAATTTACAGGTAATTGCTTTTATTTTGGTTTTACATTAATTTTACGTTTTTTAAAGGAAATTCTCTGTAATTTTATAGGGTTATGTGTAATTTTACATAAAAAATTAAGTAATATTTTACAGATTATTTCTGTGGAATTAGAAAACAAAGAAAATAAGGTATAACTGCAGAAATCAGCAGTCACTTAACATGTTTTCCTTAAAGATTATTAAGCATGTGGGGGTTAAAGTGAGTTTTAAGATTTGTACACACATTAGGCAAGCCTATTTAATTATTTATAGTCTTTTAATTTTGTCTTGCAAATAGATGTTCATTTTGATCATCATTTGTATTTGCCCGTAAATTTAATTTAGGCCTATATTTTATGTCTTTTATGAATCGTTTTTCCAAATCTGCGTGGCTTTGTGTGCGTTTGTATGTGTGTGTGTGTGTGTGTGTGTGTGTGTGTGTGTGCCCGCGCGCGCGCAGATTCAAATTATCCGCCATTACGTTTCGTTGCTGCTTAGTCCCGCCCACAACAGTTAGCTACAGATCTGTCTCTGTCGTCGATCTGTGTCAAGGGCAAGCGGGAGATTTGAAGTTTCAGTCTACGCTCGTGAAGTAGTCGTGGATTGTGATCACAGTGGTTCAAAGCTATAATCGTATTCAACAGAAGCAGCCAGCCGTGAGCAGGAGCGCTGAACACATATTAGTTGTTTGTGTCTGGGTGTCAGTCAGCCCAGAAATAACGCGCCCTTTTTCAGTGAGCCTGGTTCGTCGTCACAGCGGACCTCATCCCGACCGATCAACGGCTGAGGTAAGAGTCTCATACTACATGTGTGTACGATATTTTATATTACATTTGTGTTAAGTGGTTAGACAGTTTCCATGCTAACGTTAGCATTCTTAAATGATGTTCAGTTATAACTGGGTCAGGGCAAAACACTGAAAATGCAGCATGCGTTTTTTAATTATCGATCTGTGTTAAGAAAGATCAGTTGAACCCAACCCACATCTCTACTTGTTAACTTAAAGACCTAAAACAATCTTTAGTAGACTTGTTATTCATATTAAAGTCCATAATTGTGTATAAAATCTTCGTTATGATAGTCAGTAACATTAAACCAATAAATGGCGGGATATTTTGAAACACTGTCTGGAAGCTGAAAACTTTTCTCTTAAAAAACATACTTTATTTTATTATAATAAAATTGTAGTAAACACGTTTTTAGCTGATTTTTTTACCATTGTAATAGCCACAGTTTTACTAAAAATAGGCCTACCGTGTTTCTTTTGTTTATTTCGTAATAGTTAACATGAACATAATAGTTAAGACCGTTAAGAAATCGAAATACTTGTTGATGATACAGGAAAGCCTAGAACAGGAAGACTAGAATATGAATACAACATGATGAACCCCTAGGACCTAGGTGTGCAGCTAGGTCACAGTAAATCATATTCATTTAACATTACTTTCTATAATTGTAACTTAGCTAAAATCACATGGCAGCTCAAAATATTACTGTTAGCCTTTCCAGCTCAGCTTCAAGATCATAGTCATTTGAGTTTTTGCATTGTCCCAATGGAACATATTCTGACATGTGTAAATCTAATACTGAGTTTTAAAATAACTTGTGTGTGTGTGTGTGTGTGTGTGTGTGTGTGTGTGTGTGTGATTTCAGGTCACGTGGAAAACAGATGATCATGGCAAACAAGGTATGGGAAGAATTCATTAAAACATAAAAATCATAACGGTTCTGATTCCATATGTTCTTAACAGCCTTCTGATTCCATATGATTGCACTAAAAGTATGCACAAGGTTTGGATTTGCTACAGCAAGATTACGATTGTGTTAGATTCCACCCATCTTTCTTTTTTTTTTCTTTTTTTTTAACTACCCACTAAGCAAAATGATGTCCGAAAGACTTCTTTTCAATGTCTTTGTTACAAAAATCAGACGTTGAAATGCCGTCCACTGAGGAGCCAGAATGAAAGTTATGACGTCTTTTTTTGACGTGTTCTGCACGTCCGATATAGACGTTCATCGAACCTTCGTACAAGGTTAAAACTAGTTCAGATGTGGCCATTGTGGACATATTTCAACATAATTTATGGTCTCATTTAGACATAATTACTTTGACTATTGCTGTCTTATGATCTTACTGAGAATTAACAGAGGTTTAGATGTTGATATTCGTTTAATTTGAAGTGTCACCATTGTGGCGATCCGTGTTTGCTTTAGTTGGGCTCTTGGTCCCCGTTCCTTTTATTTTAACTTTTCTTTGGCTGCTGTAACAGTGTGTTTGTGTAACACAATTGTTGTGGCAGAGAAAGCCTAGAAAAAGTATGAGGTGTTATCAGTTCAATGTTGATGATGACATATTATCACAAAAATAGGCCTTTAATATTGTGTTTAAAGTTTTGTGTTTATATTTGCCGTTAATAACCACCAACCTTTTGGAACTGCATTATTGGTGAAGGTGTATTTATTTGAAGGTGTATAAAAAGCATGTGCACATTATGTTTTGAGCAAGAGTATCATACAGTCACACACAGACATCAAGATTTTGGATATGAATCACAACAACGGTGACAACCAAAAAAAGCTTGGGAATTAAGGATGAGTTTTGTACTATGAAAGCTACCCATCATGCATTGCAGCATGAAGCTTTTTTTTAAATTGTCACCATTGTTGGAAATCATATGCACAATCTTGATGTCTGTGTGTGACTGTATGATACTCTTGCTCAAAACATCATGTGCACATGCTTTTTATGCACCTTCAAATAAGTGATCATTTTAATGTTTTTGGCACCAATAATGCAGTACCACAAGGTTGTTGGTTATTAATGGCAAATATAAACACAAAACTTTAAACACAATATTAAAGGCCCATTTTTGTGATAATTATGTCATCATCAACATTGAACTGATAACACCTCAAACTTTTTCTAGGCTTTCTCTGCCACAACAATTGTGTTACACAAACACACTGTTACAGCAGCCAAAGAAAAGTTAAAATAAAAGGAACGGGGACCAAGAGCCCAACTAAAGCAAACACGGATCGCCACAATGGTGACACTTCAAATTAAACGAATATCAACATCTAAACCTCTGTTCATTCTCACTAAGATCATCTGACAGCAATAATTAAAGTAATTATGTCTAAATGAGACCATAAATGATGTTGAAATATGTCCACAATGGCCACATTTTAACTAGTTTTAACCTTGTACGAAGGTTCGATGAACGTCTATATCGGACGTGCAGAACACGTCAAAAAAAGACGTCATAACTTTCATTCTGGCTCCTCAGTGGACGGCATTTCAACCTTTGATTTTTGTAACAAAGACATTGAAAAGAAGTCTTTCGGACATCATTTTGCTTAGTGGGGCTCTGTCATTTAGAAACATGACTTTTCCTATCACTACTATCTTAATGACACATATCTTTTAATCCAGCTAGATGATCTGACGGTTGCTGCTCGCATCTCAGCCTACCTGATGGAAAATTCTTGCTGGATGAATGACCTTCACCTTTAAATCAGCCTTGCCAAGACAGAACTGCTTATGGTTCAGCTTTCAGCCAAAACATACTTGCTGTGATCCTGCTGATTTGCCTTATCATTAGGAGGATCAGGCCCTTCCTATCGGAGCTACACAACTCTCTTGTTATATCCAGACTGGGCTATTGTAATGCTCTCCTGGCAGCTCTTCCAGTGTCAGTCAAACCTCTGCAACTGATCCAGATGCTGCAGCAAGAGTTGTCTTTAAAGGTAGCCCTATGCCTAAACTCACTGCTTCCGATCTATGTGTCCTCCAGAAGCATGTGTTCTGCAAGTGAACGGCACCTTGTGGTGCCATCATCCCAAAGAGACACAAAACCACTTTCACTGACATTTACCTGGACTGTTTCCTGGTGGTGGAATGACCGGCGCAACGCAACACATTTTCAAGAAACTGCTAAAGATCCATCTTTTTCATAAACACTTCACCCAATAATACTAAATCTTTGTAAAAAAAAAAAAAAAAAAAAAAAAAAACACCTTTCTATGTGTACTGTGCTAGACTAAGTGGGACTTGTCACTGCACTTGTTGCTTTTTATTATCTTTAATTATTATCTTAATTGGTTAGTCACTTTGGATAAAATGTAATTGTAAATGTTAAAATAAGTTATACTGTAAAGGTATACGGTAATTGCTTTTTATTGTGGATATTTTTACATGTTCTAAATTATATACTAAGCTTCTATTTCCTATCAATCACTTATCTTGATGTTTAGTGTTTGTTCAATTACTAATACTGTAAATATGCAGGTAATTTGTACTCATACATTTAGTTAATTTAAAAGAAATTGGCTGTACATTTGCTATTATTAAGAACTTAATTAGAGATGTTGTGAAATTGGATCTGTACAAATAAAAAATAAAACTGTAAATTTACAAACATTTGTATTTGAATTTATGTACTTGTATGCATTTTTTTATACATAATTTCATTGTTATTTTACACATAAAAACTATATTAAAAGAAAATTACTGTAGATAGACAGCATTATTATATAAAATAATTTTATAAAACCTTAAATTTACAGTATTTAATTGTTTTAAAGGTGTATATGACTTTTTAAAACATTAAAAATCCCAATAATTACATAAGATTTAATGTAATATTAAAGATATAATCTGTTATTTAATTATGGAAAATTACTGTATTTTAACGAGATTGTTTTTTGCCGTTATTTTACGGTAATTTTCTGGCGCCCCAGCTGCCGGAATAATACCGTTTTTTTACAGGTTTTTTTTTTACAGTGTTTGTTTCGCACTCAATCCTACAAATGTTTAAGTGTGTGTGACTCGAGACTGAAGTGTTGTTGTGAGAGATCTGTCTTCTGCTCATGTGAGACTCAGACGCATCGCTGGATTCATAATTAATGCGTCCAGAAAACAGTGAATGGTCACAGACAGACTGATTGTGGGACGGTGGAGCGTCTGATCATGTTAAATACGGTTTCTCTCTTTCACTGAATCAGTTCATCTGTGACTCTTGGACATGATGATCTAAACAGCGGCTTTATGGAAGATGATTAATAAACTAGTCAAGCAACAACATGTTTATGATTCACTTTACAGTATGAGTGTATGATTAAGAAGAAAAAATAATCATGCTTTATAAAAATACATGAACAACCCTATGAGAATAGATAAACCAACAATTATCTAAAAAAAAAAAAAATCAAAATAATTTCTTATTATCTTCAGTAATATTAATGAAGTGCAGAAAATTTGATATTAAGTTAATATTTGTGTTTCTGTTGAGTGTGTGTGTGTGTGTGTGTGTGTTTGAGCAGCTGCAGTTTCAGTTCAGTCACTGTGACTCTGACTGACAGAGGTTTTTGTACGACTCTTTATCACTGTGTGAACACATTATCACCACCCGCACAAGAACTAGTAGAACCTGTTCTGCAATGGAAACTCTGACAGTAATAATGTCCAGCATCTTCAGTCTGGACTCCACTGATGGTCAGAGTGAAATCACTGTTAGATCCACTGCCACTGAATCTAGATGGAGTTCCTGACTGGAGTTTTTTTGCATAACGAATCAGGAGTTTAGGAGCTTCTCCAGGTTTCTGTAAGTACCAGGCTAAACCTTCATCCCCATCACTCCATCTGAACACATCTCTGCTGGTTTTACATTTGATCTTCACAGTTCCTCCTGGTTGTTCTGCTGTTATTGAGGGACTCTGAGTGACGGTGATCTGTCCTCTACACTCTGAAACACAACAAGAAGAAAATACACTCAAAACTTTGACAATATACTTGAAGAAATGAATTAATATCAAACTTGTGCTCCACAAACCTTGAGCAAACGCTGTGAGAGTCCAGATGAAGATGATGATGAAGGTCATGTTGATGAAGATTGTTGTGTGTGTCAGTGATGAAGTGTTAAACTCACAGCACTATAAACACTCTCACACACTGAAGATCTGATCAATATGCAAACACACTCCACATCATTTCCCTGAAGACAGACACTCATTAACAGACACAAAACACAATCACAGAAGTGAAAAAAATCAGTCTTTTTCATAATATTTGACCTTCTACAAAATGTTAAAAATTATATCATTCAATTCAGTTCTGAATAAATCTACAAGACCAACTTTATATATGAATCTGAATATCTGCTGTGAGAATATTTTTACTGTAGTTGGAGTGAAACGTCGCTGTTAATCACCACATTTTAAACACCAAATCCATGTGTGTTCCTGCAGTTTATGAACAGACATGAGGATCATCACACACAGGAGTCTCTGTCAGTCACTGAATAACTGAGTTTGATTGAGAGTCACACATGATATAAACATGTTCACTTTAATAAATTCAGTAATTCAGTGATGATGAGCTTCATAAAGCTGGGGAAGTCAGTGAGTTTCTGCATGTTGATGTGTGTGTTGTTGATCTGAAGTTCAGTTAGTGAAGCGTTCAGGAGGTTTTTCTTCTCATGATCTATTAGTTTATTTCACTGGTTCACTTTCAGCAGCGGCTCCAAACTGATGATGGCAGTAAATCAGCACATATTAAGATTATTAATACAACAGCTGACTGTTAAATACTTTGTAGAAAGGATGCACTTTTAGCATATTTTTTTAATATATATTTTTTTTATCTGCAATTACACATTGAATGTTTGTCAAAACTGTAAAGATGATTTTCAGTGTCAAAGGATCTTTTTTTTCATCCACTGAACTAGAAACAATCATTTCTGACATTTACTTGATTTGATAGCCTGGGTTTCCCCATACTGCCTTGAGCAGCGCGATTTTATTCACGCTGCAAGGTAGTCTGGCTACCATGGGCTAATTTTTCCCCTGAAATAGGGAACCAATCACAGAACGGGGAGGGAACAGCAAGACGATGACGAAGTATATGCGACACACCGAAGCAGTTTGTTTATCTATGGATCCAACATGACAGACGTAAAAATATATGCATATTTAGTTTAGCAAGCAAACACATCTACAAAAATATGCCTGTATTTCAAGTTGATAAAATAATTTAAAATCCACATCAGTTTATTTGTGCCGACGCGCCACGCCCTCCCAGGATCTATAACGTTACCTAGGCTACTTCCACTTTTAAAAATTCATCATAACCGCGCGCGCGATCTGCTTGCAGTCGTCGAGATAGATGCTGAGGAGTTGAAGAAAAGAATAGCTAGTGGAGATTGTAAAGTTGTCGACAATACGTCATCAAAAATCAAGTCCAGTGTGTGGGAGAAATTTGGAGTTATCTGAAGAAAATATTGTAAAAGGCTTTGCTGCAAACATTTTCGTGTTGGATAGCCGCAAATGTGGAACTTCATCCCTGAGGAAGCACGCAGATAACTGGTAACAAAGCCGTTCTATCGAACGGTATTTTTCATATTTAACACTGTTAGTATGTGTGGTGTGCAAGGTGTGTTTGAACCCAAAATTGTCAGATGTCTAGACGAAATTGCGTGGCATATAGTGTTGTAGCCGCGTCTGTTCGATTTGTGTGGTAACGTTAGCCATGTTCTTCATGTACCGGCCTTTTGACAGCTTCGGCTGAAGTTGTCCTTCTGTTAATTGTCGTGTAATAACTTCTGTATGACCTGGCAATAAACATTTTTGTAAGTGTGTCTATAATGTGATAGTCTAAACTGATTTTATTTCGGGTGCGGGTCGGGTGTCGGTTCTATTTTAAGCGGGTCGGTGCAGATTTTTATTAGTGCTGCTGTTGGAAAACGGGTCGGGTGCGGATTTACAAAATCGGACCCGTGCAGGACTCTCTGGTGTACACATAAATCTCTGACCCATCGTCTTCTTCTTCGTTGAATATCTGTCGCTCTACATACGTCATCTGGTATAATTTGAAACGATTGGCTATGAGCTACGTACAGGCGCATTTGATAGACATTTGTAGCGCCCAATAAACGGCTCTGGGCATTCGTAAACCACGCCTCAAATACGAGAAAATGAACATGTAGTATCCAGACCACGTCTCAAAGAGAAAGTGGTCTGACGTTAGCCAGGCTATTGATTTGACGAGTTTTCAGCTCTTTTCTTCCTCAAAGATAATTCAATTCTTTAAGGGTTAAAATACATTGAAAGAAAATAACATTTGGCTGGTATTTTGGCACAACTTTTTATTTTGGTATTAATTGATTTGTTTCTAATATATTGTTAAATGAACAGCAATATTTCCAAACTGGCATTTATATTCTTAATAGTATTTCCTCTTAATGATCAGCTCTGTCTGATACTTCAGGAGTAAAAAGGTTTATAGAAATTAATTTTAATTCATTATAAAGTTATAGTGGATGTGACACACAAAGTTTGCTTAATCATGAAAATGACACTTCAAATCTACAATATAACTTCTATTTAACTCTAATCGCTTTAGTGATCACAGGCTTTGTGAAAACTCTTCTCTAAAAACATTCAGATCAACTTTTTGAAAGTTAAAGCTGATAAAGTGAATCAAACATTACAGAGAAACATATTCTTCTATTTCTAATGCTGTTTCTTTTAGACTCTTATTTGCCGTTTTCAGTCGATTCTTGTTTGTAAAACTAACACTTGATGACCTGAAATTAGTTTTTGTCTTCGTTTTCAACTTGTTAAAACAATAAATTGTATAATTAATATTTTTTGTTCAATAAAACTGGATATTGAGACTGAGAATATCAAAGATGACACATTCACTAACAACAGTCTTTATGTTTCTGCATCGACTGAAAGTGGAACTTGATTGAGTTTTTCTGGAAGTTTGAAACTCAATGATATTTCCTTTTTAAATAATTTAATAATCAAGTATCGACTGTGAACCGTATTCTGAACATCTGCATCTGCTTTCTGCCTTTCATACAAGACTGTGTGTGTGCTTTATCATTCAGGCATGATTTTATTACAATTCAGTCAATAAATAAAATATAATTGTAACTTTATGTCTTTGTGTGCATTTTGTGTCATTTTTGTTTCGGGTCTTTCATTAGATCAGGGCTTTAACTCACATTTTATAAATAAACTTCATCAATGGATCATGAACACTCCTGCAGATTCATGATGAAACAAGAACATGCGGACAAATTATAGACATAGTTTAAATTATAGATATAGTTTTAGATAAATGTAATAAGATAAAGAGATAAGATCAAGTATTTAGTAAGTTAAAAACTCAATGAATGCTTTATGTTTCATTTAATATCTATGAATAACTTGACTGAGTGTGTGTGTGTGTGTGTGTGTGTGTGTGTGTGTGTGTGTGTGTGTGTGTGTGTGTGTGAAAGTGTTTGAGCAGCTGCAGTTTCAGTTCAGTCACTGTGACTCTGACTGACGGAGGTTTTTGTACAACTCTTTATCACTGTGTGAATGCATAATCAGCCACACAATAACTAGCAGAATTTGTTCTGCAATGGAAACTCTGACAGTAATAATGTCCAGCATCTTCAGTCTGGACTCCACTGATGGTCAGAGTGAAATCTGTTCCTCCAGATCTTCCATTCCCACTGAATCGACTGAAACTGTTATCATAGAGACTATATACATCATAAATGATGAGTTTAGGAGCTTCTCCGTGTTTCTGCTGATACCAAGCAAAACGCCAGCTACTTAACCCAGTATCAGTTTTACAGTCTATAGTGGCGATTTCTCCTACAGAAACATTCACAACTTCAGGCTGAGTCACAGTGATTCCTCTGGACGCTGTTGACAACAACATTATATGAGTTTCATCAAATGACATGAAGATTAAAGACTCAGAAATGACAAGCTTTGACTTCTGTTACCTGGAATAAAAGCGGTCAGAATCCAGATGAAGCTGCTGAAGAGATTCATGGTGTGTGTTGGGTTTGTACCGTGGTAAACAGCAGTGTGTTATAAAGTGTGTGAGTCTGAAGGCTATAAACACTCGGAGAGCTGAAACACGTGCCGATGCAAAGTGACTCTCTGAGCAAAAACCAGCTGGAGGAAAACACACATGAACATGAACACATGCAGAAGAAACTGATCCAGTTTTGTGGCCTTTAATGTGTTTTATTCTCATGATCCAGTGGAGTGTGTTTTCACTTCTGTAGGAGTTTACAAATCATTTCTTCTTTATTCTGCACGAGTCTCTGCTTCAGAGTTCAGACTTTCTGATCAATCAAATGACAGTTTCATCACTAAAAGAAACAAGTATTTCACTGTGAACTCCATGAGAGGGCAAAGGTCATTCCAGAGGTCACAGGTCATCAACACTTATTAAAATGCTTTGAGAAATACATGAACATTTAGAAACTTAGTTAAGATGTGTAAAGATCAGCACAGAGTCTTTCTGATTATATTATTTATTTAGATTTAATAGTTTTCATGCATTAAGAGACATTTAGAGACGATGAGACAGTTCTATAATCCTGATGTTGAGTCTCATATCAGTGTGTGTGTGTGTGTGTGTGTGTGTGTGTGTGTGTGTCTTTCTCTGCTGGAGTGTGTGTTCATTTGAGTGTGACGGAGGTTTTTGTACGACTCTTTCACTAGAATGAAACACTGTGGTGGACTTTCGGTGGAGGAACTAAACTGACGATCAGTAAGTCTTTTCTATTCTCTAATAAAAATGTTCTCTAATAAGAAAATTTTAATTCATTCATTTTATTTTATTGTTTAGATTATTTCAGCAAGATAATTATTTGTGATGATCTTAAAATGCCAGGAATGAACCTTAAAAAAATTATTTCTTATTTGTCAACAAGATAATTCATTTATTATAAAAATATGTTTTTGAAAAGCAATTTATCATTTAACTATTTTATTTTACATTAATAATTTAATTATTATTGGTAACATTTGATTGTATTTTTCTGTAGCTTTATGGATTGCAGTATTTTATGATATATTTAAATTATTTCTTGATATAAATAATTTTGTCTATAATTAAACAATTAAGGGTTTTTAAATGCATCCAAAGTTTGAATGTTTGTGTAAGCGTCATCATCAGACAAAGAGATATTTAGTTAATAAGCATTTTAAAAATCAAGATTATGATGATTATGATTGTAAGTGTCTTAACGGTAGAATTTAAAATAGTTGAAACTTTGCTGAAAATTACGATTGATTTTTTGTATCAAAATGTATGAACATTTTTACAAATACAATTAATATTGAATGTAGTATTTAAAATTTATTTCAAAATCTTATGAAGAAATCACAATATATCAATAAGTTTTCATGTGGACAATGTTTTTTAAAAATTAGATTGAGATTAAAAGGTTCTGTAATCAATCAAATGAGTGTTTTTTTATTTATTTCATTTTTTATAAAATTGTATCATTTGTATCGCTATTTTAAATGTCATATTTCATTTTACATGAATATTTAAAATCTTGTTATTGCTAACATTTAGTTAATTTCATGTATTGACTGCAGATACTTTAAAATCTATTCAATAATTTCTTCATATATAATTTTGTCTATAATTCTTGATAAATTTAACTATTAAGGGCTTTTTTGAACGTATGAAACAAAAGTTGTATAATGTGGAAAACATAAATATGATCTTTATAATTTTCATCAGACAGAAAGAAACTCAGTTGAAGAGCATGAATATGAATCATTCAAACTATTTAAACTATCTAATTTGCTGATGTTTATGATTGTGAGTTTCTGAATAGCAGAATATTTTCAAAATACAATTAATATTGAACTGATCATTTAAATTAGTTTTCTAGATCTTATAACGACATCTCGATATAATCATCAATTTACTTCGACAATGTTTTTCAAACTCATTCTGTGGATCATTTAAAATGTAACTTGTATATTTAAAATCAAATGATCATTCATGAATGTGTGTGTGTGTGTGTGTGTGTGTGTGTGTCCAGCGGGTCCCTCCGTGTCTCCCTCCGTGTCTCTGCTGTCTCCCTCTTCTCTGCTGATCTCTGGAGACTCCTCCGCTCTGCTCTGCCTGCTCAGCTCTTACTCTCCACAGGGGGCGACGGTGAGCTGGACGCTGGACGGGTCAGAGGTCACCGAGGGGGTTCAGACCAGCGCAGAGAGCGAGCGGGACGGTCTCTACAGTCGCAGCAGCGTCCTGAGCCTCAGCAAAGCACGCTGGGAAGCCGCAGAGCGCTTCGTCTGCAGAGGAACACATGCCGGAGCTGCTCACGAGGCCTCGTTCCTCAAGAGCTCCGAGTGCTGATGTTTCTCCAGTGAAGACCAGCGTATCTGAGCGTCACGTGATTTACAGCTCAATACTGAAGCAGTCTGTCAATGTGCTGCCATTGCTGTTCATTCAATAAAGCTTCATCTGAACGCAAGCGCACATTTGTGTTGGACTGCATCATTGATCAGTGTGTCGTTCCTTCAAAGTCCTGCACTAAAGTTTCAGCGGCTTTTGATTGATTGGAATTAGGGGTGGAACAATAATTACAGTGGATAGTGACAATATGTATCGTATTATTCACCCAAAATGAAAGTTTAGGAAGTTTTCAGGGTTTTCGTGTCACTACTACATTAAACTACTGTATATAATGTTGAATATAATGTATAATAATGCAATGGGGGAATATTTGTGGGTCCTGATAATGCCAAATGTCTGATGTTACCAGTAAAAAGTGGCCGACATTATTTTAGATATATCTAGTCAGAGACATCAAGCATATTCGTCTGAAATAATTCAGTATTTTCATCTTCAGAATCATGAATATTGTTATTCTGGTGTCTCTATTGTCCTGCATTGGGTTATCAGCACCAAGTCCAAGCCTATTCATTTACACACACAATGTTAAACCAAATTGACCATTTTGATGGAGTATGGCAATAATATGGTATTGTGAGTTCAGGATGGTGACATAAGGGTCTCGTTACACCCCTAATTGTAATAGTTGAGAACAGCTGCATTCAGCAGTAAATGTGAAATGAAGCTCTTGGGGTTTGAACATGGTCACTGGAGACGAGCTGCTCTATTCTGAGACCATCACAATCACTAAACCTGACAATGCAAATGAGATTTACACCTCAAACTCACAGTTTCACTCTTTTACTGGTTCAACGCTCTGAACTGGAACAATTTCACTTCTGCTAAAATTAGTTATGAGTAATAAATTCACTATAAGCTTGAGATGATAGCTAGGCCTACTTGAAAAAGACTCAAAAACATCTTCGTTACATTGACTTTATCATATAGTGTATTGTACAAAACAAACAATATATGGTTTGTTTGATTTCATATCAGTTTACACATTCAGTTTTCTCTGATTCAGAGCATATTTGAGTCAAACCCGTCCGTCACAGTACAGATCTGTTGTGTTGAGAAGTATACAATACTTGGTGTTCAGCTCATAGTAATTGCTCACTATAACAGATGTAATAATGAGGAACTGCAGCACTTCAGGCTCTAGTGAGAAACTGTGTTGAGTAATGCGAAGAAAAAGAATAAAGGTTTAAGCTGAATCCGAAATCACAAACTTCACTACTATATATGGGTGAAAAGCAGAATGTGACAAAAGAAGTATGTCCGAATTTACAGTACAAGTCCCCAGATTGACCGACTACAGTGAAGCGACGCAACCGACGCTGGTAAATCACATGATAATGACAACATGGCCAATATAGTACGTCCAGATTACATTCATACTACACTCATTAATACTGTAGAATGCACTTTTTTAGTGGTCGTGAAGTAATTACTTATTCAAAAAGGTTTGGCAATTTCGGACGCATCCTCAGTGTTAGTTGCACACAAGTCCTGAAAATGTAAGCCAATCGTCTTGATCGCCCCCAGGTGGCTGGTCCCAGTACAGCTCATTAACCCCGTCCTCTCTATGTAATCGAATGGGATGTGTAACAAATTAAACAATCAAATAACATTTCAAATTAATGATGGTTTCTGTCGTTTCTGGTAGTTTTTGTTACGCTGATGTAAATTCAGTTGTTCGTTTTTTTAAGTATCTATTTAATGCTATAAATGCGTGTGACGACATGATTGACAGCTGAGATTGATGGCTTCTCTGAGTAAAGTAGTCACTGAGGCACCAACTGACTTTGTTCGGGAGGAGATTGGAGCTTTAACTTTAATTTCTACATTTCCATGATTTATTTCACACTGACATGAGTTGTTCTGCAGTAAACTGGACCTTGATGCCGCGACTCCACTTCACTCTCACTTCTGCGCAGACTCAGTCCCATCATTAGGCCTGTCACAGTCTCAGATCATCCACAGCAGACCCGTCAGCTCTGCCCACTAGATCATTATCACACCAATTATAATCACTGTACATGCTCATTAGGACTCATACAAACAGTTACTTCACACTAGCACCTTCGTCTGGCCTCATCTATACCTATGGAAAGACTGGAATACTCACCTTGGAAACTTCCCTGTCCTCAGTCCTTCTTCATCTCTGTCATTACTTCTGCACACACACCATCAGCACTACAACCAACAGAGAACTGTGAATGTTAAAGCTAAGTGCAAACCTGCTACTCTGAATCCCATGCTCACCTGTTTACCTCCTGTTTAAGACACTGTTGTTTTACGTTAGATCTGAGTCTTCTCCTTCTGTTACTGTGACAGAGACATATTGGGACATTGGCGGCTTCACTTTTCTACAGTGGAAGAGAGTGAAATTGCGTCGTCCATCTTTTATTACAGTCTGTGATTGTACCCGCATGGAGTGCGTTCTGTTAAAAGGGTGAAAACACCACAAATTGTCGATGAGGATGAGCGCCTCAGTGCCGAGCAAACCCCTGTTTCTACTGTCAGTGGGAGCCACCGAATCCATTTGAGACGTGGCAGAAAGTCTTTCATAATGACGGAGATGCGTGGCCGGAGATACGCAGATGAGGGGTCTCGCTGCTTTGCTTGGGGACGGAAGGCCAGCGCCTGTTTTATACTCTACCAGATCAAGGCACTACTTTTGATGAAGCATGAGTGTGAACTACTGAAGCTGAATGCGAGAACTGTCCAGAACTGTCACAGTTATGCCAGACAATTCAGTCGTGTTGGCCTAAACTGCAAAGGTCTATCCTCAGTGACTTACATCCATACTTTCCTGTTAGACATGAACTGGTTGTTGAATCTCCACTGATTTTCAGAGGGAATCGTTTGATTGTTCATATTGCACTGTGGGAACGCCTCATCCTTCTGGCACATGAGGGACATCAGGGGCTGGTGTGAACGAGTGCGCCGAACAAGTGCTGAAAAGTTAGGCCAAAGCGTCTCTATCGCCCCCAGGTGGCTGGTCCCAGTATCGCTCATAAACCCCGCCCTCTCCATGTAGTCTATAATGGGACGCGAGGGAAACTAAATCAAATTACACTTCAAACAAATGTCATTTTAGGAAGTTTTTATCACGCTGATGTAAGTTTAAGTGTTGTTTTTTTAAAATAAGTTTGGTCTTAGTTATTTGATGCTATAAAAACGGGAATGTGATGCCATGATTGACAGCTGTGATTGACAGCTGCTCTTAACGAAGTAGTCACTTTTGGGGGATTTTCAGGAGGAAATTGGAGCTTCAACTGTCCATATCTGTTTATTTCACACCGATATAAGTTGTTCTGCAGTGAACTGGACTAACCGATTCTGCGGGAGTGTGGACGGGACTCTCACTCTCACGACTGTGCAGAATCAGGTCTCGGATCAGTGCAAGATGTCAGCGCCATATTGGGACTTCGCATTTCTACAATAGAGGAGAGTGAAGGTGCGGCGCCCATCTTTATTTACAGTCTATGGGTGCGAACCGAACAGTGTCTGAGGGAGTTGTATTGCCGGCCACGAATGGACGATCTTGTTCACACAATCCTATCTGCATGTGTGAGCGGCCAGACCAGTGATAAATCAGCCAAAACATTCACAGCTCCAGTGCAGCCAGTGGGGTTCACCAAATGGCCCATTGAAACCTTTCGAGAAGGGAGAAACTGACTGTTAGATTGCAATAACACTGACTGACTATTTCAGCAAATGGCCAGAAGTTGTTTTGCTTCATCAGTAACTTCGTGTGTGTGTGTGTGTGTGTGTGTGAGAAAGTGTTTGAGCAGCTGCAGTTTCAGTTCAGTCACTGTGACTCTGACTGACGGAGGTTTTTGTACGACTCTTTATTACTGTGTGAACACAGCTTTACTGTTGATCCAGTGTGCACTCTGACAGTAATAATGTCCAGCATCTTCACTCTGGACTCCACTGATGGTCAGAGTGAAATCTCTCCCTGATGATCCACTGCCACTGAATCTAGATGGAGTTCCTGACTGACGGGTGTTTGTGTAATAAATCAGGAGTTTAGGAGCTTCTCCAGGTTTCTGTAAGTACCAGCTAAGAAAATGGTATCCATTTTTCCACATTGGATCACTGCTAGTTTTACAGGTTACAGCGACTGTTTGTCCAGTTTGAGAGAGCCGCTCTAAGGGAGTTTGAGTCACTGTCTCCTGCCCAACAGATTCTGACAAGAGAGAAAGATTAGAAATCACACACACTTTTACAACCTTATATCTTCACAACACACACAAAGATAACGAGTGAATAACGTTTGTAACCTTGACTGACACAAACCTCGACATAACACTGCCAGCGTCCAGATCAATATGGTGATGAAAGTCATTTTTGTAGGTTGAAGGTTCAGTTCTAGTGAAAAACAGTTGTTGATCATGTTTGATGTTTGACAGAGTTATAAACACATGCAGAGCACTGAAGCGTGTGTCGCTCATGTAAAACACACTCTATGCAAACGCTTCAGGAGTCACAGATTTAACTTTAATGTGCTTTCATAGTCTGGATGCCAGCTGAACTTCGCCCCGCCCACGACATCTGAGGTCGGGAAGTTTGGTCTGGACTTGATCCGTTGTGGAGCAATTAAGCTCAAACCAGAGCTGTTCAGACCAATCAAATTGTCAGGGCGGGCTTTATACGGTGATGGACAGATGATCAACAGTAACGTAATCATCCACGTCACCAAAGAGTGCTTGGGTTGAATATGTTTACAACAAAGACGCCGCCATCGCGTCTGTTATAGATGATATCGACAGCGCATTCATTTTAAAAGAGGAACAGAGAACCGCGATCAAGCCATTTGTCTATCGGAAAGATGTTTTTGCCGTCCTTCCTACAGGATTGGGCAAAAGTTTAATTAATCAGCTGGCCCCGATGGTCGCTAAAAAGATGGGGCGCAATGAAAACCCTGAGGTCATTGTGGTTTCTCCGTTGCTCTGATTGGTTGTAGGTCTATCCAACTGAGTGCTGAAGCATTTTCTTTCCTGGTTCGGTTGAAACACGCGCCTTAATCACAGCAGATCAGACTCATATTCTGACTAGAACCTGAGTATGACGACGTCAGGCTTTCATGGAGATACCAAACATTTCACATGTTAATATATAATCCTTTATTGATAAAGCAACATCAGACGAGCAGGAGCACTGTTTGAGTGATTTATATTTTAGTAATTTATATTGCCAGTTTTGTTTTTGTTCGGCCAACTGAAATATTTCCAGACGAAGCCACAGTAGAAACAACCGCAGCTCGACTCTGAGAAACACACAGTATTTCTTGAATGAATGAGTGTTTTGAATGAATCGGTTGAGTGAATGATTCATTGACTCACTCATAAAGTCAGTCTCTTGTCGCCATCTACTGGCGTAACGATGAAACTTGCAGAAAGAGTCTCTGTAAAATCCAGCACTAAAGCTGCAGGCTAAACACGTGTGTGTGATGATGGAGGATCTGCTTCTGTCACGAGACTCGACTCCAGCTCTGAGTATCGCTCCACTTATTCACTGAATTACAGTTTTTTACAAGTACTAACAAGCGTTTACCAATACTTAAAGTACTTTAAGAACGCTTAACACATCAACACACAACATGATCATACAATTAGCCACATAGTTACATGTCTGCCTAAAACCGCATTTTAATAATTAAATACCAAGTCTACATTTCAAAATGAAAAAAACATATTTGTATGCTTAATAGTTATTTGAAGTGTTTCTGGTATTACAGGAATATCATTAGAGGACAATGAATATCTGCTCTATTCTGAGAGAAACACAATCACTCCTGATGATGAAATATGAGTTTAACTCGCTCACTTTCACTGTTGATGATGTTTGTATAATAAATCAGGAGTTTCTCCAGGTTTCTGTAAGTTCCTGCTGAAATAGTTTATCCTCATCTAGTTGTTCACTGTAACGGGTTTGTTCATATTCATCAGTTTATCAGGTCATGTTATCATCAGCTGCCAGTTTATACCTTCCCATAATTTTGTGAATAAGTTTTCAATAAAAATTCAGTTAAAAGCACAAATTAAAGTTCTTATCTGGCTCGTTCTTATCAGAGGCGTCTGATTGGTGGAGAGGAGGGAGAGGCGTGTCTAAACTGAACTGATTATCAGAGCTACAATTAAAACAGCAAGCTAATATAAAACTCT
The DNA here is from genome assembly GCA_022829025.1 of Squalius cephalus. NCBI lineage: Eukaryota > Metazoa > Chordata > Actinopteri > Cypriniformes > Leuciscidae > Squalius > Squalius cephalus. The sequence continues at coordinate 28,393,715 of CM040815.1, forward strand.
TACTGTCTGCAGTATATAGTATGAATACAGTCAATAGTAAACAAATTACATGTTAGTATGGGATATGTGACAGACTGACTGTGACCCAGGACTTTTATTTTGAAGGGATTGAGCACGGGTATGTGCACACAACAAACTGTTTCCACCATTACACAGAAAAGTACACCAAAAACACTTTATACAATAAGGGTTTATTTCATTTAATTCAGTTACCAAGTTAACTTCATGCATTTCTAATTTCTACACTGGTGCACCCCTCACTTGCCAAACCATTACACAAGGAAAGTAGCCATGTTTAAACTAGCATGTGCTTATGGAAGATTACTCCATCTGGTTCTGGCCTCATGGGGGAGAGGGAGGGAACCTAGTATGTAAGTTTTCTTCTTATGTTTTGTCTTTATTGTTTTGAGCCCAAATATGGTACTAGAAATAAATGATGTATGGTTTAGAGTTGAAATGTCATGACAGTTAGTTTGTTTATGTCTTGTCACCTCTTTGTAATTTATAGGTTTCTCCCTAAAATATTTTTTTTCCCCCAAAAAAATAGGAGGAGTTAAGGCCTATAAAAGAGGTAGCCGTTTTAGGGATAAAGCGGGTGTGGAGAGGCTGAATCTTGTTTGTATTTGTGGGCCTGTACATCGGCATAGCCAACTTGCATTTGTGTATTGTCAACAATTTTGATTTATTTTCTTTGGTATTATAATTTTTGATAATCTGTTTTTTCTATAGGCTAACTTCACTATTGCCATTGGATATTGATATTTTTTGCACCTTTGGAATTAAAACCACTCTGGACTGTGTTATTTCTGCCTTTGTCACGTCATTTACACCTCTGGCCGCTGGTACAGGATACTCAAATGAAATAAACATGGAGTATTATGAAAATTAAGATCTATTATTAATAAAATGGGGCAACTAGGCAAACTGAAATCATTCAGATCTCAAATGTGTCACTGATCTATAAGAGCTCAAAATCTCTTTCTGAACTCTATAATTATTAAGAGTGTCAGATTAATTTAGATGGTTTTATTTCAGATCCTCCTTTGAGCAGCAGCAGTTTCAGTTCAGTCACTGTGACTCTGACTGACGGAGGTTTTTGTACGACTCTTTATCACTGTGTGAACACATTACCACTGTGATAACTCTGACAGTAATAATGTCCAGCATCTTCAGTCTGGACTCCACTGATGGTCAGAGTGAAATCACTGTTAGATCCACTGCCACTGAATCTAGATGGAGTTCCTGACTGGAGGGTGTTTGCATAATAAATCAGGAGTTTAGGAGCTTCTCCAGGTTTCTGTAAGTACCAGGATAGAGGCTGAATACTCCAACCCTGATAGACTTCAGGACTGGTTTTACAGGATATAGTAAATGTGTCTCTTAGTTGAACAGATTTCACTGCAGGCGTCTGAGTGACTGTCGGTTCAGCGACTGATTCTACATCAAGAAGAATAAATAAACATTCAGAATTACATATCTGGATAATATTTCAAGCACTGTTAATCAGTTAAAATAGTGCAGATTAACTTCATATTTCCTCACCTGTGAAACAGCTGGAGAACATCCAGATGAAGATGAAGATGATGAAGCTCATGGTTGCTGATGGTTTAGATTCTCAGTGTTCAAACTCAGAGTTATAAATCCTTCTGAAGCACACACACACACACACACACACACACACACACACACACACACGATGTGCTGCGATGCAAATCATCTCTATGTAAATCTGTGTGAGGATTCCAACACATGATGCTCATAAATCATAACAGTGTTTAGGAGATTTTTCCATGTTCTGAGTTGTAAATATTTATTCATGTGTCTGAAGCTTCAGGCTTTCTGATGATTCAAATGACAGAGTTGCTACACTGTGAACTTCATTACAGGGCAAAGGTCATTCCAGAGGTCACAGGTCATCAGAATGTATTAAAATTGCTTTAATCATTAACAGTGCATTGAGATGAGTGATAGAGTCAGTAGTTTTGATAGAACAGTTATGATGAGTAATATCTTTATTATTATCTTGATAAACTTCGAGGGAAAGATAAAGCTGCTCGAAAAAGCTCAGAAACATATGGTGGCAGTTTTGTTTGTTTGATTTGATATTAATATACAGACTTTTCTCTGATTCTGAGCATATTAGAGTCAAACTCTTCTGTCACAGGACTGATCATAGAGATGATTTCAGTCATAAGGCAGTTTTGAGCACATGTGTAGTTCATGTGTTTATCCTCTGTGTGTCAGTAGTGTGTGTGTGTGTGTGTGTGTGTGTGCAGCTGCAGTTTCAGTTCAGTCACTGTGACTCTGACTGACGGAGGTTTTTGTATGACTCTTTATCACTGTGTGAACACATAGCCACTGTGGCGACTCTGACAGTAATAATGTCCAGCATCTTCAGTCTGGACTCCACTGATGGTCAGAGTGAAATCACTGTTAGATCCACTGCCACTGAATCTAGATGGAGTTCCTGACTGGAGGGTTTTTGCATAACGAATCAGGAGTTTAGGAGCTTCTCCAGGCTAAACAATGATCCCAACCACTCAAGTACACATCTCTGCTGGTTTTACATTTGATATCCACAGTTCCTCCTGGTTGTTCTGCTGTTATTGAGGGACTCTGAGTGACGGTGATCTGTCCTCTACACTCTGAAACACAACAAGAAGAAAGTCACCAGAATAAATGAAAGATCTTTGCTAAAACAAGTCAATGTAAAGTAGTAAATGCAGTGAAAGTGAGTGTCACCGTTGAGGAGCAGCAGCAGAGAGCAGAAGATCAGTGTGTGTGTCCTCATCTTTACTGGGAATGAGTGAAACTGAAGGTCAGAGATGTTGGATGAACAGTCTGACTGACAGACGCTGATATTGAGCTTCAGTCTCAGGGGTGGGACACAAATTCAAAGCCGTTTCCTCTCAAATGAGTCTCAGTCACTGACAGAAGAGCAGAAATGAGGAATATGACAATGAAGTTCATTTTCCCTCATCAAACACTCAATAATAGTTTGTTTCTCTGTGATTCACTCTCAGCAGAAAACTGGATGACGGCAGTAAGTAAATCATCAAATCAGTTTAAAAATAATTATTATTAATTATTATTATTAATCTAAGGTGGAAACAGGCTTGGATATTTCTTTTTCTGATCTGTCGTCTGCTCTGCTTTGTGTGTTTCATACACAACTGTACGTGAGCTTTATCATTCAGTCATAATTTTATTACAATTCAATCAACATAGTTTGAAATAAAAGAATAACCTCATGTGTTTGAGTTCATTTGTTTTTTCATTTCAGGTTTTTCATTGGATCAGGGCTTTTGCTCACATATTAATAAACTTCAGCGAAGCATTAAAACACCTGCAGATTCATGATGAACCTCACAGAGATTATGATAGATAGATTGAAGATAAACATGCATGACAGACTCATATCACTCATCTCTCGTTGTGTTTTATGTTTAATAGTTATTTAAAGTGTTTCAGTATTATAGAAACATCAAACTCTGAGGATGATGAACATCTGCTCTATTCTGAGAGAAACACAATCACTCCTGATGATGAAATATGAGTTTAACTCGCTCACTTTCACTGTGGGACTGAAACCAGACGTTTTTGACTAATATGAGGCTTGTTCATATTCATTAGTTTACACTGTTTATACTTGTGAACAAGTTTTCAACAAAAATTCAGTTAAAAGTGTAGATTCAATTTGTATCTTGCTTATCAGTTAAAACTTAATGACAGTAAGTTCAATAAAACACAAAATACATCCATAAATAAATACATGCGTAATAAGTCCATAAATAAATGCATTACAAATAAAAAATAAAAAAAATAAATAAATGCATAAACAAACAAAGTAATAATTCCAGCGTTCAAAAGGAGAGAGAGGCTTAGATATGTATCGGCCTTATTGATCAATGCAGAAATACACTGTTTTCTGTGAAACCTGTGTTTATAATTAAGACAATATATTTAAATAATATGGTAATAAATACCAGTTTGCAATATCATGACGCTGTTCATCACTCACACTAACAAATCAATGCATTTTCATCTAAAATATCAACGCATATTGCTGTTAAACCCACTGAGGAAAACCTTATGGCAATATCCATATGCAGAATTATCTTATTAATGATCAACTAAATGCTGTGAGAATATGAGCTAATGTCTACTGCAGATATAGATCTTCATACATGTGAATAAGGTTGTTCTGAAGGGAATGAGCCAGTGGAGGTCAGTGATTATCTTCATCATCTGTCAGTGATCCTCTTCTTCGAGCGGATGAACTGCTGGATCATCAGGATGAGAGTCGAGGTCTAAGAGCAGCGCTGGCCTTCACTGGTGTGTGTTCATACAGGACTGTGTGTGTTTATCAGTGTAAGTTGATACTGTACTGACTGATTGATAAGGAGCAGAACCTGCCTGTAGTTTATAAAGAGATTGATCAGTGTTTGATGTTTTTATACTTGTAATTTGTCAGTGTTGTAGTTGTTTCTTCCAGTATATTCCAGTATAACCACATCTTGATCCACATGTTAAGTCTCAAATAAAAGCAACTAATGGAACTTTGTGCTTTTTAATCGACGTCCCACAGTGATTACATTCACTAGTTCTCATGAAACTTTATTAAAAGGCTTCAGATGCAGTCGACAGTTAACTTGCTCTTGACTGTATTTGACAGATCCAATATGGCGATCAGCTGATATAGATCTCAGTCATATCACTGATCTAGAAGAGCACAAAATCTCAAAGCTGTGCAGAGATCAGTCAGTCAGTCAGTTAACACCATATTTTTATTCTCCCTAAAGATATGAATATGAGGACATTTAAAACACATACTACTGAGACAGTGGCACCCTTATGAAAAGAAAATATATTTCCCATATATGAACGATCAAGATATTAAATGGTTTAACAGTATATTTGAAAATATACAGAATAATATATTGTGTTAATATATTAAAATATATTGAATAATATATATTGAATTGACGCTTTTCATATATTGAAAAATATGTGACAATATATTTATTAATAGGCCCTATACCATAATGCATGTCATTTTATATTCAGTATTACTGAACTAGGATACTGAACTGTGTGTGTGTGTGTGTGAACATACATTCACATCTATATGGAAACATGTATGTGCAATATATGTACACAATAATAAATAATATTTTATATTTATTAATATATAGCCATGGTCAATGCATATATTGCAGTATATTGAAAAATATAAGCACTAGTTTCCCATATATGGAAATGTATTATGTAATATATCGCATTATATTTTGCAGTATATTCCCATATATTTTTGTTCTGTAAGGGCAGGGACACTGGTGGACTTTGTCTAGTTGTTTCTCTCAACATATGCTTTTATTTCTGATCTCTATAATCTAATAAAGAGTTTAATTTAGATGGTTTTATTTCAGATGCAAGTGTGACGATGTTATTTCAGATCCTCCTTTGAGCAGCTGCAGTTTCAGTTCAGTCACTGTGACTCTGACTGACGGAGGTTTTTGTACGACTCTTTATCACTGTGTGAATGTATAATCACTCTCACAATCACCATCAGAATCTGTTCTGCAATGGAAACTCTGACAGTAATAATGTCCAGCATCTTCAGTCTGGACTCCACTGATGGTCAGAGTGAAATCACTGTTAGATCCACTGCCACTGAATCTAGATGGAGTTCCTGACTGGAGGGTGTCGGCGTAATAAATCAGGAGTTTAGGAGCTTCTCCAGGTTTCTGTAAGTACCAGTTGAATAAGTACACACTCCCAACACTGTACACATCTCTGCTGGTTTTACATTTGATATTCACAGTTCCTCCTGGTTGTTCTGCTGTTATTGAGGGACTCTGAGTGACGGTGATCTGTCCTCTACACTCTGAAACACAACAAGAAGAAAATACACTCAAAACTTTGACAATATACTTGAAGAAATGAATTAATATCAAACTTGTGCTCCACAAACCTTGAGCAAACGCTGTGAGAGTCCAGATGAAGATGATGATGAAGGTCATGTTGATGAAGATTGTTGTGTGTGTCAGTGATGAAGTGTTAAACTCACAGCACTATAAACACTCTCACACACTGAAGATCTGATCAATATGCAAACACACTCCACATCATTTCCCTGAAGACAGAAGAAACACTGTTTTGTCTTTTAGTGTCTTTGCTAATAAACTTCTGTGGATCATTTTCAGAAACAGAAACTCATGATTTACTTCATGTTATTTTGGGTCGATCTTCTCGCTCTAAACACTGTTTTAATGATCAGTTTCATTCAGACTTTGATGCTGAGAGAATTTAATACCTGTGCTGCAGATTTATATCATCCATGATACTGTATAACAGGTCAAAGGTCATCCAATAGAGAATGACCATCTAAATCTGGCTGAAGATTTCATTATAAAGCAGCTCAATAGAATTAGCAGAGTTTATATCACATGTGTTTGTAAATGTGATGAATGTATTTTGTGGCTCTTTTTCGATCAGTCATGGTTTATGTTGAGAAGATCTGTTGTTGACTCTCATATCAGTGTGTGTGTGTGTGTGTGTGTGTGTGTGTGTGTGTGTTCGTTTGAGTGTGACGGAGGTTTTTGTACGACTCTTTCACTAGAATGAAACACTGTGGTACACTTTCGGTGGAGGAACTGAATTGAGGATCAGAAGCTGTAAGTCTTTCTTGAATTATCTATAAAAACATATGTGTGTGTGTTTTTAGAAGGAGGTTTAAGGTTATTTAACAGCATTTGCCAACAATATTCTTAATTTATTACACAAATATATTATTGAAATTTTTTATATGCTTTACTTTACTTCAACTCTTATTTATTGTCACATATTTTACTGATTGATTGCACGCATTCATGCATTTAAATGTAATTTTGTTTGCTATATTATGAATGTCATATTTGGTGATATTCTATGTTTATTACATTTCAATCCATAGTTCACATTCATAATGTTTTACATTAGTAATTTCACACATAATGTTTGCTAACATTTCATTGTATTTTCAGTAATTGCAATGTTTTCAGTTATTTCTAAATATATTTAATTTGACACAAAAGTTGGATAATATAGACAAAATAAATTATCATCAGTGTCATCATCAGGCAAAAAGAAATGTAGTTGATAAACTAAATTTAAACTAAGTTTACTTATATTTCTGTTTACGAGGAAGTCTATTGAATGGTGATTATTCTCAAAACACAAATAATATATTGTGTTAAGTTAAATTTAACATAGTTAAATCTAGTTAGTTAAACCTATTACCAGTTTTCAGTGTATACAGTAAAGCAACAAACCGTTTACCAATTAATCATTTTTACCGTAGCATTTTTTACCATAGTCTTTTACCGTTAAAATTATGATCATTTTTTACAATGTACAACATTTAGTAATATTGATTAAATGGAGAATGTTTAGAAACTAAACTCAGGATAGTGTCTATGAATGAAAGCAGTGAGGTGAAACTACAGTAAAGATGAAATGATTGTGCTTTTACTGAATTACCATCAAACAAAGAGGAATTTAGTTAATGAGCATTTTAAAAATCAATCATTTAAACTATTAAGTTTGCGGATGATTATGAGTGTTTCTTAACAGAAGAATAAAAAAAAAAACATAATTGAAAATGGGCTGAAAATTACAATTGATTCTGAGTATCAAAAATACGTATGTAATACTTTATTCTAAATCTTATGAATAAATGTATTAATCAATTTAATGTGGACAATTTTTTTAAACATTTGACTGAGATTAAAATGTTCTGTAACAATTCTGAGAAAATTCAATATTTTTAATTTATTTAATCATTTAATGAAATTTTATATCAATTGTAATTTTTCATTTTACATTAATAATTTAACATCTTATTATTGCTAACATTTAGTTAATGTGATGTATTGACTGAAGATACTTTAAAATATATTTGAATAATTTCTTCATATATAGTTTTGTCTATAATTTTTTATAATTTTATAATAATCAGACAAAAAGTATAATGTGGACAACATAAATATAATTTTTTATAATTTTCACCAGACAGAAAGAAACTCAGTTGAAGAGCATTTTAAAAATGATTCATTTAAACTATCAAATTTGCTGATGTTTATGATTGTGAGTTTCTGAATAGCAGAATATTTTCAAAATACAATTAATATTGAAATGATCATTTAAATTAGTTTTCTAGATCTTATAACGACATCACAATATAACCATCAATTTACTTGGACAATGTTTTTCAAACTCATTCTGTGGATCATTTAAAATGTAACTTGTATATTTAAAATCAAATGATCATTCATGAATGTGTGTGTGTGTGTGTGTGTCCAGCGGGTCCCTCCGTGTCTCCCTCCGTGTCTCTGCTGTCTCCCTCTTCTCTGCTGATCTCTGGAGACTCCTCCGCTCTGCTCTGCCTGCTCAGCTCTTACTCTCCACAGGGGGCGACGGTGAGCTGGACGCTGGACGGGTCAGAGGTCACCGAGGGGGTTCAGACCAGCGCAGAGAGCGAGCGGGACGGTCTCTACAGTCGCAGCAGCGTCCTGAGCCTCAGCAAAGCACGCTGGGAAGACACAAAGCACTTCGTCTGCAGAGGAACACATGCCGGAGCTGCTCACGAGGCCTCGTTCCTCAAGAGCTCCGAGTGCTGATGTTTCTCCAGTGAAGACCAGCGTATCTGAGCGTCACGTGATTTACAGCTCAATACTGAAGCAGTCTGTCAATGTGCTGCCATTGCTGTTCATTCAATAAAGCTTCATCTGAACGCAAGCGCACATTTGTGTTGGACTGCATCATTGATCAGTGTGTCGTTCCTTCAAAGTCCTGCACTAAAGTTTCAGCGGCTTTTGATTGATTGGAATTAGGGGTGGAACAATAATTACAGTGGATAGTGACAATATGTATCGTATCGTTCACCCAAAATGAAAGTTTAGGAAGTTTACAGGGTTTTCGTGTCACTACTACATTAAACTACTGTATATAATGTTAAATATAATGTATAATAATGCAATGGGGGAATATTTGTGGGTCCTGATAATGCCAAATGTCTGATGTTACCAGTAAAAAGTGTCCTACATTATTTTAGACATATCTAGTCAGAGACATCAAGCATATTCGTCTGAAATAATTCAGTATTTTCATCTTCAGAATCATGAATATTGTTATTCTGGTGTCTCTATTGTCCTGCATTGGGTTATCAGCACCAAGTCCAAGCCTATTCATTTACACACACAATGTTAAACCAAATTGACCATTTTGATGGAGTATGGCAATAATATGGTATTGTGAGTTCAGGATGGTGACATAAGGGTCTCGTTACACCCCTAATTGTAATAGTTGAGAACAGCTGCATTCAGCAGTAAATGTGAAATGAAGCTCTTGGGGTTTGAACATGGTCACTGGAGACGAGCTGCTCTATTCTGAGACCATCACAATCACTAAACCTGACAATGCAAATGAGATTTACACCTCAAACTCACAGTTTCACTCTTTTACTGGTTCAACGCTCTGAACTGGAGCAGTTTCACTTCTGCTGATGGAGGGATGAGACCGTTATGAAGTTTGAGTGGTAGATTATATGACTTGTATGACTTATATAACGTAATGAGATTCTTCACTGGTAGATCACGTGTGACTGGACTAGAGGAGTAAATGTAGATGTTGATCTGATTCAATTCACGATTCATATGTTTTTGATTATTTTCAAGAAAGATTTCTTTCTAATTCACATTGATATACTTTGATATTGAAATTCACAAACTAATTCACAGAGTGCAGATAAGCTTTCAATTTAGATTTAAAAATAGCAATTGAAGGTGCAAGGCAATTGGGTCCATAGACGAGGGCCGGCAACAGCAAAGGCCTTAGATGTCCCTTAGATGTTAGACGGGATATCGAGGGATAGATAAAAGAGCCCTGTCTGAAGATCTTAAAGATCTAGTGGATGACAGAGGAGCAAGAAGATCTCTAAGATATAATGGAGCTTGATCATTAAGAGCTTTAAAAACAAACAACAGAATTTTATTCGGGAGCAAATGAAGCAAAGCTAAAATTGGGGTGACATGATCGTATTTCTTTGTCCCGGTCAGCAGCCTTAGAGGCATTTTGCACCATCTGGAGGCGTGCAAGAGATGATTGAGGAAGACCCAAGTACAATGAATTACAGTAATCCAAGCGTGAGGTAATAAAAGCATGAATAACCTTCTCCAAGTCTTGGAATGACAAAAATGATTTAAGTTTGGAAATTAACTGCAATTGATAAAAACTATTCTTTACAACAGAATTAATTTGTTTAGATAAACATAATTCTGAGTCAAGATTGACTCCAAGGCTCCTGACCTGAGAGGAAACTGAGGGGAAATGGTTACCCAGCTCCTTAATGAGAATATTCCTCAGTTTTGGAGGGCCAAAAACAATAATTTCTGATCTGTCCTCATTAAGTTGGAGACAGTTAATTGATAACCATTCCTTAATGTCCCGGATGCAATCCATCAAGGTCTGAATGTAATCGCCAGCTTTCAACGGCAGATACAGCGGTGTATCATCAGCATAAAAGTGGAATAAAACATTGTGCTTCTTAATAATATCCCCCAACGGACGCATATATAAGGTAAAAAGAAGCGGACCCAGAATAGAGCCCTGAGGTACTCCACTAATAATAGCAGCAGAAGATGAAGAGAACTTGCCTATCTCCACAGAAAAAGACTTGTCTTTAAGATATGATCTAAACCACCGTAAGGCTGTACCCTTAATACCGAATAAATGCTCTAAACACCTAAGAAGAATATTATGGTCTACAGTAGCAAAGGCAGCTGTAAGATCAAGTAAGAACAATACAGCATTTTTACCAGCATCAACTGTAAGTAAAATGTAATTGAGCACTTTTAGCAAGACCGACTCTGTGCTTTGATGGGCAGTGAAACCAGATTGAAAAGGTTGTAATAACTTGGCTGCATTTAAAAACAAGTTCAATTGAGACAGCACGACTTTTTCTAAAAGTTTTGATAATAACTTAGAGACAGGCTGATCATTATTAAAGCAACCCTCATCCAGACCTGTTTCTTAAGCAGAGGCTGAACAACCGCATGCTTAAACTATTTGGGACTACCCCAGTGATCAAAGATGAATTAATCAACACTTGGACACTGGGGCCAATTATAGGAAAAGCTGCTTTTATAATCTCTGAGGGAATAACATCAAGTGGGGTGAGTTATCTTTGTAAACTCCACCCACTGGCCCAAAAACTGTATCCGGTGTCGTGGTCGAAGGGAATTCAGCGTGTATGTCTTTTCGGGCGCTTCTGGAAAAATCACTTTAATTTATTAAACAGTTGATTTCTAATTTTAATTCTGACTCCATGAATAATTTAATCTGACTCCAAATTGAAGTGACTCTTTTTTTAAATTTTCTATCTTAACAGCTGACGTCGCGAATGTGCGCTCACGATCACAAACTAGCCAGTCCTGAAATAGTCAGAGGATGCAGTGCAACTACTTTACCCTAAGCGGCCGCTCACTGCTGACTCATAACAAAGGTGTAATTTTGTTTTAATAGTTGCGAGCTTGCAACGAGCTAAGTCAGTGATAGTCAGAAATCAGAAGGTCTCCTTAATGATGTGCCCCATGCTCCATTCATAGTGCCTTCGGTTTGATCTATCCTGGACAGAGAGATGAACAACCATATGAGAATAGATAAACCAACAATTATCTAAAAAAAATTATCAACATCATTTCTTATTGATATTAAGTTCATTTTTGTGTTTCTTCACTGTTGTGTGTGAAAGTGTGTGAGCAGCTGCAGTTTCAGTTCAGTCACTGTGACTCTGACTGATGGAGGTTTTTGTACGACTCTTTATCACTGTGTGAACACTGGACCACTGTGTACACTCTTGCAGTAATAATGTCCAGCATCTTCAGTCTGGACTCCACTGATGGTCAGAGTGAAATCACTGTTAGATCCACTGCCACTGAATCTAGAGTTCCTGACTGGAGGACATTTGCTCCATAAATCAGGAGTTTAGGAGCTTCTCCAGGTTTCTGTAAGTACCAGAACATACAGGGTCTCGAGCTGCAGGTTCCTACATTACTACTGACTTTACAGCTCATCTCTACAGTTTCTCCTGGTTTGGCAGGTTTCACAGGAGTCTGAGTCACTGTGATCTGAGATCTACAGCCTGAAAAACAAAAAAAGTATATATTATTTGACATTTTTAAACTGTGTAAAAATTATATTATTTAATGATTCATTTCAAATATAAACTGTTCACCTTGTAGTATAAAGCAGTATAACAGTGTCCAGATGAAGATGATGATGAAGGTCATGTTGATGAAGATTGTTGTGTGTGTCAGTGATGAAGTGTTAAACTCACAGCACTATAAACACTCTCACACACTGAAGATCTGATCAATATGCAAACACACTCCACATCATTTCCCTGAAGACAGTCACTCATTAACACACACAAAACACAATCACTGAAGTGAGAACAGAGAAAAAATTAAAGGTGGGGTATGTAATTCTCTTTTTTGGCCATTTTTTCAAAATCACTTGAAATCCTATTCCTAACCCACTTACAGCCACTGAGTTAGAATCACTGAAATAAAAATTAAGCAATTTAATCATCTGTGGAATGGGCAGGACTCGAAAAACTCCAGCCAATCATTTCCAAGACCACCTAGAATCATTGGACAGTAAGTGCGTCAATCAAACGGTCGTACCATCCCCCCTCCCCCATCCATGTCCATGTTCTTTGAATGGGTGGAGTCAAAGGAAAGAAGGTAGGACCATTTGAGTTGTGTATTTTCAAAATCTGCCGGCCGTTTTGCAAATCACATACCCCACCTTTAACCTTTTATATATAATATTTGATCTTCTACAATAGCCAAAATGTTCAAAATGATATCAAAAATACAAAAGTTTTAAAGTTCTGTAAAGTTCTGATACATCAAGACCAACTTCAGTATTAATCTGAATCTCTGCTGTGAGCAGATCCGGATCCAGACTCAAATCACTGAAGGTTTTCTATAGTAAAGTGTAGATTTACAGTGAGACATTTAACATTATTCACATGTCATCACTTTTACCGATAATTGGAATATATACTGTATATATATTTTAAATATACTTTGCGACAAGTATTTTTATTAGTCTGCCTTTACATTGCTCTAATGTGTTATTATTGTAACATGTCACATCCATACGGAGTGATTATATTTTTTTTTATATAGACTTTGAGAATATTTTTACTGTAGTTGAGTGAAACGTCGCTTTTAATCCTCATATTTTACACCAAATCCATGTGTGTTCCTGCAGTTTATGAACAGACATGAGGATCATCACACACACGAGTCTCTGTCAGTCACTGAATAACTGAGTTTGATTGAGAGTCGCGTCTGTCACAAACTGCTCTGAGACACGAAGGTTGAGGATCTAAATGCAGTTTTATTGAACAGAGGGAAGACTTGAAGACTTCGCAGGGAATGAATGTGAAAAGCAGGCTATTATAGAGTGAGTTAAACAAGGTAATGACACAGGTGAATGTGAGTGTGGGTGATAGTCTGAACTCAGGATTATGGGGAATGGAGTCTGTGGATGTGTGTGTTGTCCGGGGTGGAGCGCCCTCTGATGGTCATCCTGGACACTCACTGATGACCGTTACAGTCACACATCATAGAAACATCTTCACTTTTATTAATGTTTATAAAATACATTTAAATAAATATGGTGACATGCATGTGCTGTCTTTAATGGAGGACGGAACCTGTTGGGTAATCTTTAATTTTTGAATAAATGTTTATATTATTGCTAATTCCTCCATACATAGATATTAATATAAATTATTATCATCTGCTCTGAAATTGAGGGATGTGTTTATATGATGCTGTTAATATCTGAATAATGAGGGATTAACTTAATAAATCAACAGACTTATTAAACTGTTCAAGATGAACATGTTTATGATTCTGATGATGCAGATTAGAAAGAAGAATATATTAAATCATAATGCAGAAAATCTGCAAATATCCACTGAAGTGAAAATCAAAAGTGACTGAATTTCTAGATGAAGGATGTAATAGGAAACAGGAGACAAATATGAATTCTCAAAAAGTTCAAAAACAGATGAAGCTCCAGAATGTTTAATAAGATCATATTGAGTCGTTTCTTCACTGTTGAGTGAGTGAGTGAGTGAGTGAGTGTGTGTGTGTGTGTGTGTGTGTGTGTGTGTGAAAATGTTCGAGCAGCTTCAGTTTCAGTTCAGTCACTGTGACTCTGACTGACGGAGGTTTTTGTACGACTCTTTATCACTGTGTGAATGTTTCATCACCCACACAATCATTATCAGAATCTGTTCTGCAATGGAAACTCTGACAGTAATAATGTCCAGCATCTTCAGTCTGGACTCCACTGATGGTCAGAGTGAAATCACTGTTAGATCCACTGCCACTGAATCTAGATGGAGTTCCTGTGTAGAGTTTTTTTGCATAACGAATCAGGAGTTTAGGAGCTTCTCCAGGTTTCTGTAAGTACCAGAATAAAGCTTCATCCCCATCATCCCATCTGTACACATCTCTGCTGGTTTTACATTTGATATTCACAGTTCCTCCTGGTTGTTCTGCTGTTATTGAGGGACTCTGAGTGACGGTGATCTGTCCTCTACACTCTGAAACACAACAAGAAGAAAATACACTCAAAACTTTGACAATATACTTGAAGAAATGAATTAATATCAAACTTGTGCTCCACAAACCTTGAGCAAACGCTGTGAGAGTCCAGATGAAGATGATGATGAAGGTCATGTTGATGAAGATTGTTGTGTGTGTCAGTGATGAAGTGTTAAACTCACAGCACTATAAACACTCTCACACACTGAAGATCTGATCAATATGCAAACACACTCCACATCATTTCCCTGAAGACAGTCACTCATTAACAGACACAAAACACAATCACTGAAGTGAGAACAGAGTAATTAATGTTTTTCATAATATTTGATCATCTACAAAATGTTAAAAATGATATAATTCAATTCAGTTCTAATCTACAAGGCCAACTTTAGTATATTAATCTGAATATCTGCTGTGAGAATTTTTTTACTGTAGTTGGAGTGAAACGTCGCCGTTAATCCCCAAATTTTACACCAAATCCATGTGTGTTCCTGCAGTTTATGAACAGACATGAGGATCATCACACACACGAGTCTCTGTCAGTCTCTGAATAACTGAGTTTGATTGAGAGTCACACATGATATAAACATGTTCACTTTAATAAATTCAGTAATTCAGTGATGATGATCTTCATAAAGCAGGGGAAGTCAGTGAGTTTCTGTTGTAATGATTTGACGGTGGAAACACAGCATTCAGAGAGTGAGGATCCAAATACAGATTATTTACAAGTATAATCCAGTCATAGTCCATATATCAGACAGAGTCAAAGCACATGTTATCAGTCCGAACAAAATCTATTCTATATCTATTCAAACTGATCTATTAGTTTATTTCACTGGTTCACTTTCAGCAGCGGCTCCAAACTGATGATGATATACTTTATAAAACTATATACAGAATTCAGACACCTTCAACATTTCTCACATTATCAGTTTATCCACTATAGTTTAGAAAATGGTAATAAAATATGACAAATATTAAACTGTGTCAGAACAAATTCATCTTGATAATGTCAGATAACTTTGAGCAAAACATGTTCAGGTCAAAGTGTCTGAATCAATTTTTGGCTCATTTAATTTAATTTAATTTATTTTAGAATGTTTCTAAGACGCTTCTCAAGCTTTGGGTTCTAGCAGGATGCCGGTTATAACGTTTTTGTAACGAGTGTTTAATCCACGACGTATATTTAGACATTCATTCATCTGCCAATCAACGAAAACGGAGAATCTGTGGCGTGCAGGTGACATCATCATCGTTATGGTGTATTATTATACGTTTAATCTCACTATGTGTGTCTGTGCGTTAGAGCGAGAGGTAAGTGATTATTTCACACTATTGATTTTGTCTTTCCCTTTGGACCTTTGGGGAGTTTTCTGTTTCCTGGCACGAACACACACTTCCTGTTTAGTATCAGTATTTCCGCGGTTTGAGAGCCCTTGTTAGTCGCTGGACGTCACAGTCCGGCTCGGCTCAAATATTCCCGAAGTGTAATGAGTTTAGGTTGGATGCATCATGCATGTTCAATAAATGTTATTTTGTTTCTTTTTGTAGCAAATGTGTTGAATCGAATCTTATTCTTTCCAATAGAGTTAAAGGTACGACCCTAAATCAGGTTAGACGCCATTTTGAATTTAACGCAGATGAAAACGAGGCTGTTATAAACGAGGGATAGACTTGGTCTGTGTCCGAAATCTCTTGAGTAGATGCTTATTTTGAACAAGTAATTACTTCACGACTGCTAAAAACGTACATTCTATATAGTATGAATATAATCCAGACATACATTCGCCATGTTGTCATTATCATGTGATGAAGTAGTAGGTCATTTGCCTACTCTCTTATGAGTACTTCTTTTGTCACATGCTGGTTTTTGCCTACTATTTAGTAGACAGGGAAGTATGTGATTTTGTATGGCACTCATTGTATAAATGTCATATGAAGGAGTTTTTAATCTACTGCCTTTTTTCGAAAAGAAGTTTCCTCATCTGAACAATCGGGATGTTAAACAACAGTGCGATCCATTAAACTCACTGTACTTATATCCCTCACAGTCTCGTTTTCATTCCTGTCTAAAAATAAATGCCTTCTGGTTTGTATTTCCACAGAATGAAGGGAAGATCTTACGCATTTATGAATGAACTGCTCATTGACAAGTTGTTTTGATATCTGCTTCAAACATTACAGTCTCATGATAACTTTAGTTAACTCTACAAGTAAATCCACTTCAGCTAAATACTCTTAGACAGCGATACCATAGAAATGGACAGAGCTAACGCAAAAACGGACATTCAAAGACAAAACTCTAAAGATGGCCGTGGACTTGTTTCTCTAAGGTCTATAACTAGAGGAGGCTCTGAAGAGTCTTAAAGGGATATTTCACATAATAATGAAAACCTGTCATAATTTACTCACTCTCATATGCTTGTTCCAGTCATGTATGATTTTAATTTCTTCTGCATAAAGTTGAAACATATCTATTCACATACATTGTGAATACGTGGTGCACATGAGACCAGTGACCAACAGGGGGAGCAAGAGACAATCCATCAGGAGCAGAAGGTAAAAGTTCATAAATGTAAAACAAAGACATAAGCTCTGCTCGAAATATTTTGTTGGTTGGAATTTTCTTTATGTAAGTAAAATATAGGCTATTTTTTTAAATGGCAGATGACTGGAAAAGTCATGGACATTCATTGATCATACAATGTAGAGGACTGACTGAAGTATAAACCAGAGAGTATAGGCTATGCAAACGGTAGCAACGCTGTTGTTTTCACACAACCTCATTTGTAATCTTATTAAAATAAGCCATTAAGACATCATGGATTTAATTACTTCCAGATCATTTGATTAGATTGTTGACTTGAGCTTTCTCAATCTCTGTTTGTCTGATCTGTGGTATATACTGTGAAAGTAATGAGAAGATTTTAAAAACAAAAACAAATCTTTGATCATACGCCAAATATGGAAATCATAATGTGGCCAAAGGTAAATTATTAGAAACAGAAATGAGTCCATCAGGTCCATTTGGTCTGGTTTCAGATGTGTTTGCTCTGCTGACTGGTGAAAGTTTATGAGAGAGAAAACATTTATAGAAGAATGTTTAGATGTGTGTATTTGAAAACGTGTGTGTGTGTGTGTGTGTGTGTGTGTGTGTGTGTGTGTGTGTGTTTGAGCAGCTGCAGTTTCAGTTCAGTCACTGTGACTCTGACTGACGGAGGTTTTTGTACGACTCTTTATCACTGTGTGAACACAACACTACCATGATAACTCTGACAGTAATAATGTCCAGCATCTTCAGTCTGGACTCCACTGATGGTCAGAGTGAAATCACTGTTAGATCCACTGCCTCTGAATCTAGATGGAGTTCCTGACTGGAGGGTTTTTACATAATAAATCAGGAGTTTAGGAGCTTCTCCAGGTTTCTGTAAGTACCAGTGTAACTCTTCATTCCCACTACTCCATCTGTACACATCACTGCTGGTTTTACATTTGATATTCACAGTTCCTCCTGGTTGTTCTGCTGTTATTGAGGGACTCTGAGTGACGGTGATCTGTCCTCTACACTCTGAAACACAACAAGAAGAAAATACACTCAAAACTTTGACAATATACTTGAAGAAATGAATTAATATCAAACTTGTGCTCCACAAACCTTGAGCAAACGCTGTGAGAGTCCAGATGAAGATGATGATGAAGGTCATGTTGATGAAGATTGTTGTGTGTGTCAGTGATGAAGTGTTAAACTCACAGCACTATAAACACTCTCACACACTGAAGATCTGATCAATATGCAAACACACTCCACATCATTTCCCTGAAGACAGTCACTCATTAACAGACACAAAACACAATCACTGAAGTGAGAACAGAGTAAAATTAATGTTTTTCATAATATTTGATCTTCTACAATAGCCAAAATGTTAAAAATGATAACATTCAATTCAGTTCTGAATACATCTACAAGACCAACTTCAGTATATTAATCTAAATATCTGATGAGAGACTTTGAGAATATTTTTACTGTAGTTGGAGTGAAACGTCGCTGTTAATCCCCAAATTTTACACCAAATCCATGTGTGTTCCTGCAGTTTATGAACAGACATGAGGATCATCACACACACGAGTCTCTGTCAGTCACTGAATAACTGAGTTTGATTGAGAGTCACACATGATATAAACATGTTCACTTTAATAAATTCAGTAATTCAGTGATGATGATCTTCATAAAGCAGGGGAAGTCAGTGAGTTTCTGTTGTAATGATTTGACGGTGGAAACACAGCATTCAGAGAGTGAGGATCCAAACGCAGTTTATTTACAAGTATAATCCAGTCATAGTCCATATATCAGACAGAGTCAAAGCACATGTTATCATGTGTTATCATGGAACGAGAAATCCAAGACTCAGACAGAGAGAATCACCAAAAACAAAGAGACTGATCGAGAATTAATTTTGGTTCAACCAAAAAACAATAAATTTTGGTTTATTCAATTTAATTAAAGGTGAACTATGCAGTTTTTTTTTACCTTTACTGAACAGCTTCGGAGTCATTGGAATGATTATATGACTTTTTTCAGGTTGAATGGTGGTCTTCTCGCACCCCCCGAGCGCATGTGAGCGGAAAAACCACACTTGCAACATTGGGCCGGCGGGAAGTATTGCGTGATATCAGGTCTCGCGATGTAACGAATTGCTTTACGGCACTGCACACATACACTATCTAAATGTGACCGGGGATTTAGATTTACCACCAGGAACACATAAGGGGGTTCTATTTACTTTAAGTTTATTCATGTGATGTGAAATAAAGAAAAATGACTTATTCTTCAAATGTTGTGTATCAATTTAATTGACAAGGAATGATTTGGTTTAAATGATCACAAAGAAACAGAAAATAAAAGAAACAGAATTCAATAACTGAGGTTCTCAGAGCTGGTGATAAAATTTAAACCACCTCACTGCTCTTCATTACTCAGGGTGCAATATTCTCTGTGATACACAGTATGCTTGAGTATCACAGTCCACTGGCGTATAACGAATACAATACTCTCTCTCTCTTAACCACGGCAATATACAACCGTTTTACAATGCTAAAATAAAATCTAAAATAAGAGAGTAATGCAACAATTCTAAACCTTTACAATACGGCAGTGGGAATACTGTTCAAAGAAAACAAAACAACATAAGTACATTTTTATATTACCCACTTATTTATCACTTGAGAGAAATTAGAGAAAATAACACTCACATAATAATCAGCTTTTACACACCAACACTTTCACTTCACGAAGGGTGCACACTGTAAATAATCACATTAAAATATAATTACATGAAAAACTTATAGAAAATATGAAGTATCACATATGGCATAAAGCCAAATAACATGGCCTAGACCGCATGGAGTGACGTCATATCATCGTGGACATTTTACACAACGTAACTTCCCAAACATGACAGTCCGAATCAACACAAAATATACATCCACAAATGGTATTAAACAACAATATATTTGCAAAACATTGTATTTACCCATGGATGACTCAAATTGTCGACAACATCTTGAGAGTGCGCGTCTCTCTTGCACTGCCCGCTGCACATCTCACCAACAAAAAATAATACGGATGCCGTGAGGCAAGAGCGCAAACGCGTTGTTGTGCGCAACACACAAAGCGCCACCCGCTGATGACTCCAAAGAAATACAGGTAGTGTCTGTTTTTATATTTAAACATGGAAAATAATAATTAAATAAAAGACTTTAACATAAGGGAGAAAAACAAACTTTAAAGGCATTTACCACCCGGTTACATAAACATTTATAGCCTTCTGTGTATCATACACACCTCAGTGGACATGGCTCCGTGTGTTCGCCGGCTTCTTTGAAAACAAATGCACATGACCAGCGGGAGAAGATGGGAGGGGGGAGAGTCGCCAACGAGTTTTGTCGACAGTGTTGTCAAATATCTATTCCGAAGCCGTACGGGGAGCTCTGTAGAGAAACTCGTGAGAAAACAGCGAAGAAATTGCCAAAACTGCATAGCGCTGCTTTAATTTATTTTAGAAGACGCTTCTCAAGCTTTGGGTTCTAGCAGGATGCCGGTTATAACGTTTTTGTAACGAGCGTTTAATCCACAACATATATTTAGACATTCATTCATCTGCCAATCAACGAAAACGGAGAATCTGTGGCGTGCAGGTGACATCATCATCGTTATGGTGTATTATTATACGTTTAATCTCACTGTGTGTGTCTGTGCGTTAGAGCGAGAGGTAAGTGATTATTTCACACTATTGATTTTGTCTTTCCCTTTGGACCTTTGGGGAGTTTTCTGTTTCCTGGCACGAACACACACTTCCTGTTTAGTATCAGTATTTCCGCGGTTTGAGAGCCCTTGTTAGTCGCTGGACGTCACAGTCCGGCTCGGCTCAAATATTCCCGAAGTGTAATGAGTTTAAGTTGGATGCATGTTCTTGTTATTTTGTTTCTTTTTGTAGCAAATGTGTTGAATCGAATCTTAATCTTTCCAATAGAGTTAAAGGTACGACCCTAAATCAGGTTAGACGCCATTTTGAATTTAACGCAGATGAAAACGAGGCTGTTATAAACGAGGGATAGACTTGGTCTGTGTCTGAAATCTCTTGAGATGCTTATTTTGAACAAGTAATTACTTCACGACTGCTAATAAAGTACATTCTATATAGTATGAATGTAATCCAGACATACATTCGCCATGTTGTCATTATCATGTGATGAAGTAGTAGGTCATCCGGGTACTTTTTGCCTACTCTCTTATGAGTACTTCTTTTGTCACATGCTGTTTTTTGCCTACTATTTAGTAGACAGGGAAGTATGTGATTTTGGATGGCATGCATTATATAAAGGTCATATGAAGGAGTTTTTTATCTACTGCCTTTTTTCGAAAAGAAGTTTCCTCATCTGAACAATCGGGATGTTAAACAACAGTGCGATCCATTAAACTCACTGTACTTATATCCCTCACAGCCTCGTTTTCATTCCTGTCTAAAAATAAATGCCTTCTGGTTTGTATTTCCACAGAATGAAGGGAAGATCTTACGCATTTATGAATGAACCGTTCGTTTTAAAATCTTCCTGGTCTACTGACATGTTATGACATCCACTTCAAACATTACTGTGCTCATGATAACTTTAGTTAACTCTACAATAAGTAAATCCACTTCAGCTAAATACTCTTAGACAGTGATGCCATAGAAATGTACAGAGCTAACGCAAAAACGCACATTCAAAGACAAAACTCTAAAGATGCCGTGGACTTGTTTCTCTAAGGTCTATAACTAGAGGAGGCTCTGAAGAGTCTTAAAGGGATATTTCACATAATAATGAAAACCTGTCATAATTTGTTTGGTTTGAAGTGTTTGAGCAGCTGCAGTTTCAGTTCAGTCACTGTGACTCTGACTGACGGAGGTTTTTGTACGACTCTTTATCACTGTGTGAACACATATTTACTGTTGATGACATGTAAACTCTGACAGTAATAATGTCCAGCATCTTCAGTCTGGACTCCACTGATGGTCAGAGTGAAATCACTGTTAGATCCACTGCCACTGAATCTAGATGGAGTTCCTGACTGGAGGGTGTTTGTGTAATAAATCAGGAGTTTAGGAGCTTCTCCAGGTTTCTGTAAGTACCAGTTGAATATGTACACACTCCCAACACTGTACACATCTCTGCTGGTTTTACATTTGATATTCACAGTTCCTCCTGGTTGTTCTGCTGTTATTGAGGGACTCTGAGTGACGGTGATCTGTCCTCTACACTCTGAAACACAACAAGAAGAAAATACACTCAAAACTTTGACAATATACTTGAAGAAATGAATTAATATCAAACGTGTGCTCCACAAACCTTGAGCAAACGCTGTGAGAGTCCAGATGAAGATGATGATGAAGGTCATGTTGATGAAGATTGTTGTGTGTGTCAGTGATGAAGTGTTAAACTCACAGCACTATAAACACTCTCACACACTGAAGATCTGATCAATATGCAAACACACTCCACATCATTTCCCTGAAGACAGACACTCATTAACAGACACAAAACACAATCACTGAAGTGAGAACAGAGTGAAAATAATGTTTTTCATATTTGATCTTCTACAATAGCCAAGATGTTCAAAATGATATAATTAAATTCAGTTCTGATTACATCTAGACCAACTTTAGTATATGAGCCTGAATATCTGCTGTGAGAATATTTTTACTGTAGTTGGAGTGAAACGTCGCTGTTAATCCCCAAATTTGACACCAAATCCATGTGTGTTCCTGCAGTTTATGAACAGACATGAGGATCATCACACACTTTGTTTAATGTGTCCTTCATCCAAACTTCCTCCTGTTCCTCGACGAGGTGTGAACTGTGTCTATAACTCTAGTCAAACTCCTGTTGTAAGTTGATTCTCCACATTGAGGATGATTTGTCTTGGTCTGAGGAGGAAAATGCCTCAAGAGGCTCGGGTGATTCTGTAGCCAAGATCGGCCCGTGATGCTGAACGTCCTCAAGACACTCGACATCATGTATTTTTCTAATGTCAGGTTTATGCATCTTTTACTCTTTATCTCTGAGCATTTGATGTTTTATATTGATTATCTTTTAATTGATTATGTAATTGGTATGACACATTTACCTGACTAATAATTAATTGTTACGTATGGATTTATTCTGATTTACTCTGAAATGATTAACTCTGGTAGATTACATTAAGTCCATAACACCACAACTCTACACTCAGGTTAGTAACGGACTGGCATCAGCCGAGGAGGAGCAGAGGAGCACGCCGACTGAAGTTTCAGAGATCCGACTAACACATCAGCAAAGTCAATATATAGACTAATCTAAACAGGGTGAGCATTATTCTAACTAAGTGTACGTGTGAAACCACGGCATAATTATACAAAGTTCCCATTAGAAGTAGTTAAGTTGGTCAGCTTAGTTCTATGGTAATGGTCGTGGCCTCTGGTTAGATATAATCTTACGTTAATTAAGTGTGTTCAGATCTATGGGGACTAAATAACTGATTAAACTGATCAAGCAGATTTAAGATGCTGGTGATTCAGTTTATAAAGAAGAATATATGAAATTATAAATGCAGAAAATCAAAAAAACAAAATGGTGAAGGATTGAAAAATATCCACTGAAGTGAAAATCAAAAGGGACTGAATTTCTATATGAAGGATGTAATAGGAAACAGGAGACAAACATGAATTCTGAAAAATCACAATCAAACAAGTCAAAAACTGATGAACTGATGTTCAATAAGATCATATTGAGTCGTTTCTTCACCGTTGCGTGTGTGTGTGTGTGTGTGTGTGTGTGTGTGTGTGTGTGTGTGTGTGTGTGTGTGTGTGTGAAAGTGTTTGAGCAGCTGCAGTTTCAGTTCAGTCACTGTGACTCTGACTGACGGAGGTTTTTGTACGACTCTTTATCACTGTGTGAACACTGGACCACTGTGATAACTCTGACAGTAATAATGTCCAGCATCTTCAGTCTGGACTCCACTGATGGTCAGAGTGAAATCACTGTTAGATCCACTGCCACTGAATCTAGATGGAGTTCCTGACTCGAGGGTTTTTGCAAAACGAATCAGGAGTTTAGGAGCTTCTCCAGGTTTCTGTAAGTACCAGGAAACTAAGGGTCTCGAGTAACTGGTTGCTACATCTCTACTGAGTTTACAGCTCATCTCTACAGTTTCTCCTGGTTTGGCAGGTTTCACAGGAGTCTGAGTCACTGTGATCTGAGATCTACAGCCTGAAACACAATTCATTTATCAGTCCATAAAGTTTATTCATTTATTAGTCAATTTAAAGCTGTGTTAAAATCATATTATTTAAATGATTTATTTCAAATTTAAACTGTTCACCTTGTAGTATAAAGCAGTATAACAGTGTCCAGATGAAGATGATGATGAAGGTCATGTTGATGAAGATTGTTGTGTGTGTCAGTGATGAAGTGTTAAACTCACAGCACTATAAACACTCTCACACACTGAAGATCTGATCAATATGCAAACACACTCCACATCATTTCCCTGAAGACAGAAGAAACACTGTTTTGTCTTTTAGTGTCTTTGCTAATAAACTTCTGTGGATCATTTTCAGAAACAGAAACTCATGATTTACTTCATGTTATTTTGGGTCGATCTTCTCGCTCTAAACACTGTTTTAATGATCAGTTTCATTCAGACTTTGATGCTGAGAGAATTTAATACCTGAGCTGCAGATTTATATCATCCATGATACTGTATAACAGGTCAAAGGTCATCCAATAGAGAATGACCATCTAAATCTGGCTGAAGATTTCATTATAAAGCTTATATTTCATCAGAAAGATGTTTTCATCATGATTTTGTGGCTCTTCAATGATCTGATGAAACTGTATGATGTGTGTGTTTTTAAAAGAAGGTTTAAGGTTTTTATTTGGCAAAGATATTCTTAATTTATCACAAAATGTATTCTTGAAAAGCTTAACCTAATTTCAAATCTCATTTACTGTCACATTTAATTCTATTTTATGGATTGATTTCACCAACTGATGTATTCAATTTTTTTATTATTATTATAAATATGCCATATTTGGTGATATTCTGTTTTTTTTATTGAATGATTTACATTAGTACTTTCACATGTAATGTATGCTAACATTTCATTTTATTTTAATTAAATTTGATATTGACAAAATTATCATTTAGAGACTCCCAGTTAAGATGTGTGAAGATCAGAGTCTGTCTGATTATATTATTTATTTAGATTTAATAGTTTTCATGCATTAAGAGACATTTAGAGACGATGAGACTGTTTTTGTGAAAGTCACTTCAGTTCAATAATCCTGATGTTGAGTCTCATATCTGTGTGTGTGTGTGTGTGTGTGTGTGTGTGTGTGTGTGTGTCGTCCGTCTCTTTCTCTGCTGGAGTGTGTGTTCGTTTGAGTGTGACGGAGGTTTTTGTACGACTCTTTCACTAGAATGAAACACTGTGGTACACTTTCGGTGGAGGAACTGAATTGACGATCAGAAGCTGTAAGTCTTTCTTAAATTATCTAATGAAAACGTATGATGTGTGTGTTTTTAGAAAGAGATTTAAGGTTATTTAACAGCATTTGGCAACAATATTCTTAATTTATTACAAAAATAAATTATTGAAATGCTTTATTTGCTTTACTTTACTTCAACTTTTATTTATTGTTGCGTTTTAGTCTATTTTACTGATTGATTTCACGCATTCATACATTTAAATGTAATTTTGTCTGCTATATTATGAATGTCATATTTGGTGATATTCTATGTTTATTACATTTCAGGAGTGTGTTCTGTTAAAAGGGAGAAAACACCACAAGTTGTCGATGAGGATGAGCGCTTCAGTGCCGAGCAAACCCCTGTTTCTACTGTCAGTGGGAGCCACCAAATCCATTTGAGACGTGACAGAAAGTCTTTCATAATGACGGAGATGCGTGGCCGGAGATACACAGACGAGGGGTCTCGCTGCTTTGCTTGGGGACGGAAGGCCAGCGCCTGTTTTATACTCTACCAGATCAAGGCACTACTTTTGATGAAGCATGAGTGTTTCTGAGACCATCACAATCACTAAACCTGACAATGCAAATGAGATCTTCAACTGAAACGCTCTGAACTGGAACAGTTTCTCCTGTGCTTATGGATTCATTAGTCAGTTTGTTAATAAGATTTCATCTTTATGAGTTACATGTTGGCTCATCACAACCCACACTATATTCACACATGAACAAACTTTAATCTTTATTATAAAAAATTAACTATAAATAAATTTCCACTGTACATGGATGTGTTAAACTGCACACAAAAAACATCAGTATGAAATGTTGATATTGATCCAGTGTTTGATAAAGCTGTTATAGCACTGTTAAATTACACAATACATATAAAATAAATAGGAAATTATTATTATTTTTTGATGGTGGACTGCACCTGTTTGCTAATCTGGTCTTTAATTTCTAAATTAATTTTAAAATTCTATGTGAAGATATTAATTAAAATGATATAAATGTTCATCTGCTCTGTAATTGAGAGTGTTTTGTGATGCTGTTAATATATGAAGGATAAACTCGATAAAATCGATAGACTTATTAAACTGATCGAGCAGAACATCTTTATGATGCAGTGATTCAGTTTAGAAAGAAGAATGAGGATAAATCATAAATGCAGGAAAACAAAAATATGGTGAAAGATTGAAAAATATCCACTAAGTGAAGATCAAACGCGACTGAATTTCCTCACAAATGACTG
Source organism: Squalius cephalus (assembly GCA_022829025.1). Taxonomy (NCBI): domain Eukaryota; kingdom Metazoa; phylum Chordata; class Actinopteri; order Cypriniformes; family Leuciscidae; genus Squalius; species Squalius cephalus. The sequence goes on from CM040815.1 coordinate 28,420,679, forward strand.
AAAATAACAGGAGAAAAATGACTTATGAAAAATCATGATCAAAACTGTCATAGACTGACCAAGCTCAAACTTTTATATTATTATAATATATTAATATAATGATATTATTGCTTATTATAAGATAATATTGCTTTTCTTAGTGTGTGTGTGTGTGTGAGCAGCTGCAGTTTCAGTTCAGTCACTGTGACTCTGACTGACGGAGGTTTTTGTACGACTCTTTATCACTGTGTGAACACAACACTACCATGATAACTCTGACAGTAATAATGTCCAGCATCTTCAGTCTGGACTCCACTGATGGTCAGAGTGAAATCACTGTTAGATCCACTGCCACTGAATCTAGATGGAGTTCCTGACTGGAGGGTTTTTACATAACGAATCAGGAGTTTAGGAGCTTCTCCAGGTTTCTGTAAGTACCAGAATATATAATCATCCCCATCACTATCTCTGTACACATCTCTGCTGGTTCTACATTTGATATTCACAGTTCCTCCTGGTTGTTCTGCTGTTATTGAGGGACTCTGAGTGACGGTGATCTGTCCTCTACACTCTGAAACACAACAAGAAGAAAATACACTCAAAACTTTGACAATATACTTGAAGAAATGAATTAATATCAAACTTGTGCTCCACAAACCTTGAGCAAACGCTGTGAGAGTCCAGATGAAGATGATGATGAAGGTCATGTTGATGAAGAATGTTGTGTGTGTCAGTGATGAAGTGTTAAACTCACAGCACTATAAACACTCTCACACACTGAAGATCTGATCAATATGCAAACACACTCCACATCATTTCCCTGAAGACAGTCACTCTTTAACAGACACGTATAATAAAAACAATTACGGAATACATCTATAAGACCAACTTTAGTATATTAATCTGAATATCTGCTGTGAGAATATTTTTACTGTAGTTGGAGTGAAACGTCGCTGTTAATCCTCATATTTTACACCAAATCCATGTGTGTTCCTGCAGTTTATGAACAGACATGAGGATCATCACACACACGAGTCTCTGTCAGTCACTGAATAACTGAGTTTGATTGAGAGTCACACATGATATAAACATGTTCACTTTAATAAATTCAGTTAGTAATTCAGTGATGATGATCTTCATAAAGCATGCAGGGGAAGTCAGTGAGTTTCTGCATGTTGATGTGTGTGTTGTTGATCTGAAGTTCAGTTAGTGAAGCGTTCAGGAGGTTTCTCTTCTCATGATCTATTAGTTTATTTCACTGGTTCACTTTCAGCAGCGGCTCCAAACTGATGATGGCAGTAAATCAGCACATATTAAGATTATTACAGTTTTTCTCGATTGTTTACACACATTTTCTGGTACTTGAGACACAATGACCACAACATGTAACTCATTCACCAACCCCCTGAGCCAATTCTGCTAAACTACAAGCACAATTCCTGCTTTACACTCAAATTGCAGTTCTAAAACACACTTTTTTCAAAACACTACACACAATTCTCTGCTTTAGGTACAATTTTCATGCAGAAAATCTCTTGTTTTCACAAGGAACACACTGCCATTCAGATATGCACACTGACTCATCACATGGGCAAACACCCATCACACAGTTTTACAATTAGCAATCAGAGCTTAAGCATAAAAGAGCAACAGGTGAGCTCTTCAATGGAGCAATGGATGCCAACATTGGATTTATTTTTTATTACTGTAACTGTATACAGTAAATTCTTCTGTTGTTTTGTATGTAGACCACTGTATGTACAACTTTGTGTTGGTTGGGATGTACACTGTGTACATTGTTTTTGTGGGAAAAATTAAATATATTCGTTACCATGTATTTGTGTGTTCTGAGTATAAAAACAATATTCTCAGATATTTTACAACACACTTATGTATGTACTGTCTGTAGAAAGTGTAACACTGAACAAAAAAAGGCCTAAGTCATTATGATGAATGGAGAAGAAGTGTTTTCCATTCATCATAGTGTTTTACATTGAGCATATCAGTGTTCAACTGGTTCTTATAAATGTCTATTCATATGATGGTTTGTGTGTGTCATTTGAAAACAAAATACCATTTTGAGAAGAAATAACATTGTTTTGAATGTAAAGTTTAATTTTGCAGGAGAATTGAGGGGTTTTGCCCATTGTGTGTGTGTTTTTGGATTTGTGTGTAGAGTTCTGAGAATGAGGCATGCTTTCAGAAAATGTGTGTAAACAATTGAGAAAAACTGTAATACAACAGCTGACAGTTAAATACTTTGTAGAAAGGAGGCACTTGTAGCATATTTTTTTTATATATATATTTGTGTGTGCAATTACACATTGAATGTTTGTCAAAACTGTAAAGATGATTTTCAGTGTCAAAGGATCTTTTTTTTTTCATCCACTGAACTAACAATCATTTCTGACATTTACTTGATTTGACGAGTTTTCAGCTCTTTTCTTCCTCAAAGATAATTCAATTGTAAAGGGTTAAAAATACATTGAAAGAAAATAACATTTGGCTGGTATTTTGGCACCACTTTTTATTTTGGTATTAACTGATTTTTTTTTATAATATATTGTTAAATGAACAGCAATATTTCCAAACTGGCATTTATATTCTTAATAGTATTTCCTCTTAATGATCAGCTCTGTCTGATACTTCAGGAGTAAAAAGGTTTATAGAAATTAATTATAATTAATTATAAAGTTATAGTGGATGAGACACACAAAGTTTGCTTAAGGTTTTATTCAGAGTCTTAAACTGTAGTGAATTCAGTTCTTGTGTTTCTTCACATCTGATCTTTGATGCTTTTAACAAAGTGAGTTTCAGTGAAGTTGATCATGAAAATGACACTTCAAATCTATAATATAACTTCTATTTAACTTTCACCGCTTTAGTGATCACAGGCTTTGTGAAAACTCTTCTCTAAAAACATTCAGATCAACTTTTTGAAAGTTAAAGCTGATAAAGTGAATCAAACATTACAGAGAAACATATTTCTTCTATTTCTAATTCTTTTAGACTCTTGTTTGTCGTTTTCTGTCGATTCTTGTTTGTGAAACTAACGCTTGATGACCTGAAATTAGTTTTTGTCTTCGTTTTCAACTTGTTAAAACAATAAATTGTATAATTAATATTTTTTGTTCAATAAAACTGGATATTGAGACTCAGAATATCAAAGATGACACATTTACTAACAACAGTCTTTATGTTTCTGCATCGACTGAAAGTGGAACTTGATTGAGTTTTTCTGGCAGTTTGAAACTCAATGATATTTCCTTTTTAAATAATTTAATAATCAAGTCTCGACTGTGAACCGTATTCTGAACATCTGCATCTGCTTTCTGCCTTTCATACAAGACTGTGTGTGTGCTTTATCATTCAGGCATGATTTTATTACAATTCAGTCAATAAATAAAATATAATTGTAACTTTATGTCTTTGTGTCGTTTTTGTTTCAGGTCTTTCGTTAGATCAGGGCTTTAACTCACATTTCATAAGTAAACTTCAGTCAGTGGAGCATGAACACTCCTGCAGATTCATGATGAAACAAGAACATGCGGACAAATTATAGATATAGTTTATGATAAATGTAATAAGATAAAGAGATAAGTATTTAGTAAGTTAAAAACTCAATGAATGCTTTGTTTAATATGTACGAATAACTTGTGTGTGTGTGTGTGTGTGTGTGTGTGTGTGTGTGTGTGTGTGTGTGTGTGAGTGTGTGAAAGTGTTTGAGCAGCTGCAGTTTCAGTTCAGTCACTGTGACTCTGACTGACGGAGGTTTTTGTACGACTCTTTATCACTGTGTGAACACTGGACCACTGTGATAACTCTGACAGTAATAATGTCCAGCATCTTCAGTCTGGACTCCACTGATGGTCAGAGTGAAATCAGTTCCTCCAGATCTTCCATTCCCACTGAATCGACTGAAACTCCCGCCATAGCGATCATTTACCTGATAAATGATGAGTTTAGGAGCTTCTCCATGTTTCTGCTGATACCAAGCTAAACCCCAGTCATATATCCCAGTATCAGTTTTACAGTCTATAGTGGCGATTTCTCCTACAGAAACATTCACAACTTCAGGCTGAGTCACAGTGATTCCTCTGGACGCTGTTGACAACAACATTATATGAGTTTCATCAAATGACATGAAGATTAAAGACTCAGAAATGACAAGCTTTGACTTCTGTTACCTGGAATAAAAGCGGTCAGAATCCAGATGAAGCTGCTGAAGAGATTCATGGTGTGTGTTGGGTTTGTACCGTGGTAAACAGCAGTGTGTTATAAAGTGTGTGAGTCTGAAGGCTATAAACACTCGGAGAGCTGAAACACGTGCCGATGCAAAGTGACTCTCTGAGCAAAAACCAGCTGGAGGAAAACACACATGAAAATGAACACATGCAGAAGAAACTGATCCAGTTTTGTGGCCTTTAATGTGTTTTATTCTCATGATCCAGTGGAGTGTGTTTTCACTTCTGTAGGAGTTTACAAATCATTTCTTCTTTATTCTGCACGAGTCTCTGCTTCAGAGTTCAGACTTTCTGATCAATCAAATGACAGTTTCATCACTAAAAGAAACAAGTATTTCACTGTGAACTCCATGAGAGGGCAAAGGTCATTCCAGAGGTCACAGGTCATCAACACTTATTAAAATGCTTTGAGAAACACATGATCATTTAGAAACTCCCAGTTCAGATGTGTAAAGATCAGCACAGAGTCTTTCTGATTATATTATTTATTTAGATTTAATAGTTTTCATGCATTAAGAGACATTTAGAGACGATTAAACTGTTCAATAATCCTGATGTTGAGTCTCATATCAGTGTGTGTGTGTGTGTGTGTGTGTGTGTGTGTGTGTGTGTGTGTGTGTGTGTGTGTGTGTTCATTTGAGTGTGACGGAGGTTTTTGTACGACTCTTTCACTAGAATGAAACACTGTGGTGGACTTTCGGTGGAGGAACTAAACTGACGATCAGTAAGTCTCTTCTATTCTCTATAAAAATGTTCTCTAATAAGAAAATTTAAATTCATTCATTTTATTTCATTTTTAGATTATTTCAGCAAAATAATTCTTAGTGATGATCTTAAAATGCCATGAATGAACCTTAAAAAAAAACATCTAAAAGATGATCTTATTTGTCAACAAGATAATTCATTTATTAATAAAATATGTTTTTGAAAAGCAATTTATCATTTAAATATTTTATTATTTACTTAAGTTTTATATTTACAAATGTTTTTTAATGTTATTTTTAATTTTACATTAATAATTTAATTATTATTGGTAACATTTGATTGTATTTTAATGTAGCCTATGGATTGCAGTATTATGATATTTTAAATTATTTCTTGATATAAATATATTTGGCTATAATTAATAGTAAATTTAACAATTAAGGGTTTTTAAATGCATCCAAAGTTTGATAATAAAATGTTTGTGTAAGGATCATCATCAGACAAAGAGATATTTAGTTAATAAGTATTTTAAAAATCAACATTTTAAATAGTTAAATTTGCTGATGATTATGATTGTAAGTGTCTTAACAGCAGAATTTAAAATTACGATTGATTTTTTTGTATCAAAATGTATGAATATTTTTTACAAAAACAATTAATATTGAAATTATTATTTAAAATTGATTTCAAAATCTTATGAAGAAATCACAATATATTAATCAATTTTCATGTGGACAATGTTGTTAAAAATTAGATTGAGATTAAAATGTTCTGTAACTTCTGAAAAAAATCAAATGAGTATTTTTTTATTTATTTCATTTTTATTTTTTTATAAAATTTTATAATTTGTATCGCTATTTTAAATGTCATATTTCATTTTACATGAATATTTACATGAATATATTATTGCTAACATTTAGTTAATTTCATGTATTGACTGCAGATACATTAAAATCTATCCAATAATTTCTTCATATATAATTTTGTCTATAATTCTTGGTAAATGTAACTATTAAGGGCTTTTTTAAATGTATGAAACAAAAGTTGTATAATGTGGACAACATAAATATATTTTTTTATAATTACAATGTTTTTCAAACTCATTCTGTGGATCATTTAAAATGTAATATTTGTATATTGTATATTTAAAATCAAATGATCATTCATGAATGTGTGTGTGTGTGTGTGTGTGTGTGTGTGTGTGTGTGTGTGTCCAGCGGGTCCCTCCGTGTCTCCCTCCGTGTCTCTGCTGTCTCCCTCTTCTCTGCTGATCTCTGGAGACTCCTCCGCTCTGCTCTGCCTGCTCAGCTCTTACTCTCCACAGGGGGCGACGGTGAGCTGGACGCTGGACGGGTTAGAGGTCACCGAGGGGGTTCAGACCAGCGCAGAGAGCGAGCGGGACGGTCTCTACAGTCGCAGCAGCGTCCTGAGCCTCAGCAAAGCACGCTGGGAAGCCGCAGAGCGCTTCGTCTGCAGAGGAACACATGCCGGAGCTGCTCACGAGGCCTCGTTCCTCAAGAGCTCCGAGTGCTGATGTTTCTCCAGTGAAGACCAGCGTATCTGAGCGTCACGTGATTTACAGCTCAATACTGAAGCAGTCTGTCAATGTGCTGCCATTGCTGTTCATTCAATAAAGCTTCATCTGAACGCAAGCGCACATTTGTGTTGGACTGCATCATTGATCAGTGTGTCGTTCCTTCAAAGTCCTGCACTAAAGTTTCAGCGGCTTTTGATTGATTGGAATTAGGGGTGGAACAATAATTACAGTGGATAGAGACAATATGTATCGTATCGTTCACCCAAAATGAAAGTTTAGGAAGTTTACAGGGTTTTCGTGTCACTACTACATTAAACTACTGTATATAATGTTGAATATAATGTATAATAATGCAATGGGGGAATATTTGTGGGTCCTGATAATGCCAAATGTCTGATGTTACCAGTAAAAAGTTGCCTACATTATTTTAGATATATCTAGTCAGAGACATCAAGCATATTCGTCTGAAATAATTCAGTATTTTCAGCTTCAGAATCATGAATATTGTTATTCTGGTGTCTCTATTGTCCTGCATTGGGTTATCAGCACCAAGTCCAAGCCTATTCATTTACACACACAATGTTAAACCAAATGTACCATTTTGATGGAGTATGGCAATAATATGGTATTGTGAGTTCAGGATGGTGACATAAGGGTCTCGTTACACCCCTAATTGTAATAGTTGAGAACAGCTGCATTCAGCAGTAAATGTGAAATTAAGCTCTTGGGGTTTGAACATGGTCACTGGAGACGAGCTGCTCTATTCTGAGACCATCACAATCACTAAACCTGACAATGCAAATGAGATTTACACCTCAAACTCACAGTTTCACTCTTTTACTGGTTCAACGCTCTGAACTGGAGCAGTTTCACTTCTTTTCATGAGAAATGAGTTATGAGTAATAAATTCTTTATAAGTTTGAGATGAAGGAGCTACATAAAAAAGGCTCAAAAACATCTTTATGTTACTTATGATAGACAATAACTTTATATGAATTTAGAATAAGATATGTGTGCACTATAATCTACAAAAAAACTATAAGACTGGAACTAGGCAAAATATAATATTTTTGTTTGATTTTATATCAGGTTTTGTAGTTTTCTCTGATTCTGAGCATATTAGAGTCAAACTTGTGTGTGTGTGTGTGTGTGTGTGTGTGTGTGTGTGTGTGTGTGTGTGTGTGTGTGTGTGTGTGTGTGTGTGTGTGTGTGTGTGTGAGTGTGTGTTTGAGCAGCTGCAGTTTCAGTTCAGTCACTGTGACTCTGACTGACGGAGGTTTTTGTACGACTCTTTATCACTGTGTGAACACTGGATCGCTGTGATAACTCTGACAGTAATAATGTCCAGCATCTTCAGTCTGGACTCCACTGATGGTCAGAGTGAAATCACTGTTAGATCCACTGCCACTGAATCTAGATGGAGTTCCTGACTGGAGGGTGTTGGCCCAATAAATCAGGAGTTTAGGAGCTTCTCCAGGTTTCTGTAAGTACCAGGCTAAGAAATCATCAGAACCATCATTGTACACATCACTGCTGGTTTTACATCTGATATTCACAGTTCCTCCTGGTTGTTCTGCTGTTATTGAGGGACTCTGAGTGACGGTGATCTGTCCTCTACACTCTGAAACACAACAAGAAGAAAATACACTCAAAACTTTGACAATATACTTGAAGAAATGAATTAATATCAAACTTGTGCTCCACAAACCTTGAGCAAACGCTGTGAGAGTCCAGATGAAGATGATGATGAAGGTCATGTTGATGAAGATTGTTGTGTGTGTCAGTGATGAAGTGTTAAACTCACAGCACTATAAACACTCTCACACACTGAAGATCTGATCAATATGCAAATGGCGAAATCTTTTATTTAAATGAGGCTCTAAATGAAAGTTCAGGAGGAGCTCGCTCTTCTCATCCTGTCAAACACAACATCAAATATATCATGTAATCATCATGATTAACTAATAATTGTGAACTTTAAAACCTCACTTCATCACTATACCATTTTATAATATATATGTTTTGCTTTATACTTGAATTGATTTTGCTTCATAACTGATGAACTTTGCAACATTTAAAACTGTTATTTAACTAACTTGCATCAACACTGAACTAATTTGAGCTGAATAATGACTCTATTGCTTTACAGCTGAAATTGTATTAGTTCAATTATTGACTTATTTTGCAACTTTAAAGTCAACATGAAATGGAAGTTGCTCTTGTCTCTTCCTCCCTATTGTTACGTATAATCAAAAAATATAGATATAGAAAGACGATTCTCTCCTATAGACCCTTTTCACATTTCCGGGTTTCCCAGAAGCAGAGGTCGTCATGTGTGAATGAGAGAATACATTCAAATTGTTCTTCGTGTTCCCATTTGCTCAAATAGCAAAAGAATAACTCAACAACAGTGTTTTCACAACTTTACTGTAAAAAAAAAAAAAAGAGGAAAACAATAGAGATTGTTAACGGCAGTCAGAAGAGAGAAAGATGTCAACTTTACCATGTCACAGTCTTTAGAAAACACCCTCACAGCGTCACAGTATTACTGTAAATATCTTTCCTCTGCCACCAGTTTGTGATAATGTGTGGATTCTGCAAAAAGCATGTCAAAATTGACATTACTGTATGACAGTCACATAAATGGGATTGATAAAACATCTGCATTACTGTAGACACAGTTTGTTCTGCTAACAGGGCAATTGTGAAATGAGGGCAATTGCTCAGCTGTGCAAATGAGTTTCAGACAGGTGCATAGAGATTTAAAATTATGCAAGTACTTTCTATCAGCTGTGAATAGATGTTTTCCTTTTGTTCAACACAGTGAATCCAATAGAGTTCGGGGTCTTTCAATGAGATCTGTGGTAACTGTTTGGACAAAGGGTGTGAAAAATGTGTGAAACAAATGAAAAAGTGTTAAAACATTTGCAAAAGAAGACTTCTGCTGTGCTAATAATGTGATGATGAAGATCAAGCGGATCCCAGTTTCATTTAGTGTGTCTTGGCAAATGAGAAAAACTGTAAAGACATGGGCAACTAGAGTGACTTGAATTTCATCTGAGACTGCTTGTCTTCTTGTCCTTGCCCTTCCTCCTCATCATTCTTATCCCTCTTCCTTCATGTCTTTCTGGATCCATTGTTCCAAAATGCAATAAACTGATTTGGGCCCTTTTATATATCTATTGAAGGTTCTGATTGATGTGTGTTAAATTTTGACTCTTAGTGTTTCCACTTGGGTAATTGTGTGCTAACTGAGCTGAAGCTGTGCTGACTTGAGTGAACAATATTGAATGCTAGTGCTTTCTAAATGACAATATGGTCTAGGCAATGAGAAATGAAGGGATTTGTGTGTAGAGTTTTGCAGTGACAGTTCAACAAATCTGACTCATGTGTCAAAACAGGGAATAGTGTTTATAGTTTAGTGAAATGGGTGTGCTTTTTGATAAATGGCATTATGGTTTAGAAATTTTAGTTCAAAAGCCTGGTTATAGTGTTTAAGCAATCGAGAAAAACTGTATTATCTTGATAAACTTCGAGGGAAAGATAAAGCTGATTGTAAAAGCTCAGAAACATATGGAGGCAGTTTTGTTTGTTTGATTTGATATTACAGTTTTTCTCGATTGCTTAAACACTATAACCAGGCTTTTGAACTAAAATTTCAAAACCATAACGCCATTTATCAAAAAGCACACCCATTTCACTAAACTATAAACACTATTCCCTGTTTTGACACATGAGTCAGATTTGTTGAACTGTCACTGCAAAACTCTACACACAAATCCCTTCATTTCTCATTGCCTAGACCATGTTGTCATTTAGAAAGCACTAGCATTCAAAATTGTTCACTCAAGTCAGCACAGCTTCAGCTCACTTAGCACACAATTACCCAAGTGGAAACACTAAGAGTCAAAATTTAACACACATCAATCAGAACCTTCAATAGATAGACAAAAGGGCCCAAATCAGTTTATTGCGTTTTAGAACAATGGATCCAGAAAGACATGAAGGAAGAGGGATAAGAATGAGGAGGCAAGGACAAGAAGACAAGCAGTCTCAGATGAAATTCAAGCCACTCTTGCCCATGTCTTTATCAATGGTATGACTATGAGGGAGGCTGGGCTACGAGTAAGGCCAAATTTGAGTCGCTTTACCATCGCCTCGAGAACCTTCAGGGAGGTGTGGTGGCAAACAAAATTCTATAACTGAATAAGAGACAAACATTTCCAATAGTCTTTGATGAGGTTTATTTTCTTGCAAGAAAAGGCCAGCAGTCGTACAGTCAGACAGTGTGGCTGCAGAGTGTGACAGTGAAGGGAGGGCATCCTTTCTCCTTTATAGTCTTGACTCCCAGAATGTTATCTTTCTAGGTATTTCAACCATATGTGGAACATTCTTAGACGTGTCCATCATATTGTATCCTTGAGTGGAGACCCTCCTGTCACGACCCAACACTCTTTACCATTCCAATACAATTCGAATTCCATATTAGAATATGGATTGTGTGTGCTCTTTTACTGTCATATGTTGGTCACACACATCTTACTGTAAGTAAATATAAAAAAAAAAATTAGAGGAGAGAGTAAAAAAAGAGTAAAAAAAAAAGAGTAAAACAGAAAAAAAAAAGTTTTTGTGTGTGTGTGTTTTCTGTGTATGAATAAAAATGTGTCAATGTATCCACTGGTTGTGTCTTTTGTGTTCATCATGTGAAAAGGTTTGTGAGAGGGGGAACCACAAGCAACATAACTTAGCAGTTTTGGAAATGTTGTTTTGAATTTATTGCACCAGTGTGTTAGACTATGTTGTAGTGTGTGTGATTTTGAGGGCTTGTGTGTCCTGTCTTAGGGCAAAGTTTGGTTTTTCAGCAAGAGTGAATGGTTTTGAGTGTAGAGCTTCATTTTGACCTGAAAATAGGATGTTTGGGGAATTGGGTGAGACGTTATGGATTTGTGTTTATAGTTTTGAGAATACGAGGCATAGTTTCAAGAAATGTGTTTAAGCAATCGAGAAAAACTGTAATATACAGACTTTTCACTGATTCTGAGCATATTAGAGTCAAACTCGTCTGTCACAGGACTGATCATAATAGAGATGATTTCCGTCATAAGTCAGTTCTGAGCACATGTGTAGTTCCTGTGTGTGTGTGTGTGTGTGTGTGTGTGTGTGTGTTTGAGCAGCTGCAGTTTCAGTTCAGTCACTGTGACTCTGACTGACGGAGGTTTTTGTACGACTCTTTATCACTGTGTGAACACTGGACCATTGTGTACACTCTGACAGTAATAATGTCCAGCATCTTCAGTCTGGACTCCACTGATGGTCAGAGTGAAATCACTGTTAGATCCACTGCCACTGAATCTAGATGGAGTTCCTGACTGGAGGGTGTCGGCCCAATAAATCAGGAGTTTAGGAGCTTCTCCAGGTTTCTGTGAGTACCAGGACATACAGGGTCTCGAGCTGCAGGTTCCTACATTACTACTGACTTTACAGCTCATCTCTACAGTTTCTCCTGCTTTGGCAGGTTTCACAGGAGTCTGAGTCACTGTGATCTGAGATCTACAGCCTGAAAAACAATTCATTTATCAGTTTAAAGTATATATTATTTGACATTTTTAAACTGTGTTAAAAATTATATTATTTAAATGGTTTATATCAAATATAAACTGTTCACCTTGTAGTATAAAGCAGTATAACAGTGTCCAGATGAAGACGATGATGAAGGTCATGTTGATGAATTGTTGTGTGTGTCAGTGATGAAGTGTTAAACTCACAGCACTATAAACACTCTCACACACTGAAGATCTGATCAATATGCAAACACACTCCACATCATTTCCCTGAAGACAGTCACTCATTAACAGACACACAACACAATCACTGAAGTGAGAACAGAGTAAAAAATATATATTGTCTTCATAATATTTTATCTTCTACAATAGCCAAAATGTTAAAAAATTATAGCATTCAGTTCTGAATACATCTACAGGACTAACTTTAGTATATTAACCTGAATATCTGCTGTGAGAATATTTTTACTGTAGTTGGAGTGAAACGTCGCTGTTAATCCCCAAATTTTACACCAAATCCATGTGTGTTCCTGCAGTTTATGAACAGACATGAGGATCATCACACACACGAGTCTCTGTCAGTCACTGAATAACTGAGTTTGATTGAGAGTCGCGTCTGTCACGAACTGCTCTGAGACACGAAGGTTGAGGATCCAAATGCAGTTTTACTGAACAGAGGGTAATCCAAAGACATAATCCAGAAAACAGGCAAGAGGTCAAAAACACGAGTAATCAGTCCAAACTATAGCAGGGTCACGGGCAAAAAGGAAAATCCAAGGACCGGCAGAGATCAAAACCGAGAACACGAGAATGACAGACAGAACGCTCAGAATTGCAGCACAAACACTAAACAAGTCTTCGCAGGGAATGAATGTGAAAACCAGGCTATAATAGAGTGAGTTAAACAAGGTAATGACACAGGTGAATGTGAGTGTGGATGATAGTCTGATCTCAGGATTATGGGAATGGAGTGTGTGGATGTGTGTGTTGTCCGGGGTGGAGCGCCCTCTGATGGTCATCCTGGACACTCTCACTGATGACCGTTACAGTCACACATAGAAACATCTTCACTTTTATTAAAGGAGACATATCATGCTTTTAAATCGTTCCTTTTTACATATAAATCATACATTTGTAGTCTATATAAAGCGGAACTGCAATGCTTGGGTCTGAATTCCTCATTATTATAGCTCCACAGGCCCCACAGCTCTCAAGATGAACATGTTTATGATTCTGATGATGCAGTTTAGAAAGAAGAATATATTAAATCATAAATGCAGAAAATCAAAAATGTGGTGAAGGATTGAAAAATATCCACTGAAGTGAAAGACTGAATTTCTAGATGAAGGATGTGATAGGAAACAGGGACAGATATGAATTCTCCAAAAGTTCAAAAACTGATGAAGCTCCACAAAGTGATGTTCAATAAGATCAAGATCATAATGTTGTTTCTTCACTGTTGAGTGTGTGTGTGTGTGTGTGTGTGTGTGTGTGTGTGTGTGTGTTTGAGCAGCTGCAGTTTCAGTTTCAGTCACTGTGACTCTGACTGACGGAGGTTTTTGTACGACTCTTTATCACTGTGTGAACACAGGTTTACTGTTGATCCAGTGATAACTCTGACAGTAATAATGTCCAGCATCTTCAGTCTGGACTCCACTGATGGTCAGAGTGAAATCACTGTTAGATCCACTGCCACTGAATCTAGATGGAGTTCCTGACTGGAGGCGGTTTGTATAATAAATCAGGAGTTTAGGAGCTTCTCCAGGTTTCTGTAAGTACCAGCTCAGAGCGGGTTTTCTATAAACACCATAACAGCAGTGTGGATCTCTACTGGTTTTACAGGTTACAGTGACTGATTGTCCAGTTTGAGAGAGCCGCTCTGAGGGAGTTTGAGTCACTGTCTCCTGCCCAACAGATTCTGACAAGAGAAAAAGATTAGAAATCACACACACTTTTACAACCTTATATCTTCACAACACACATAAAGTTAACGAGTGAATAACGTTTGTAATCTTGACTGACACAAACCTGGACATAACACTGCCAGCGTCCAGATCAATATGGTGATGAAAGTCATTTTTGTAGGTTGAAGGTTCAGTTCTAGTGAAAAACAGTTGTTGATCATGTTTGATGTTTGACAGAGTTATAAACACATGCAGAGCACTGAAGCGTGTGTCGCTCATGTAAAACACACTCTATGCAAACGCTTCAGGAGTCACAGATTTAACTTTAATGTCCTTTCATAGCCTGGATGCCAGCCGAACTTCGCCCCGCCCACGACATCTGAGGTCGGGAAGTTTGGTCTGGACTTGATCCGTTGTGGAGCAATTAAGCTCAAACCAGAGCTGTTCGGACCAATCAAATTGTCAGGACGGGCTTTATACGGTGATGGACAGATGATCAACAGTAATGTAATCATCCACGTCACCAAAGAGTGCTTGGGTTGAATATGTTTACAACAAAGACGCCGTCATCACATCTGTTATAGAAGATATCGACATGCACGAAGCACGACATGCAATACTAACATTTTCAGACGCCTGAAATATGCCAGAATGTGAGAAGGGTGGATATCGCCCGGTTTCAGCGGGGCTGAAAACACTCCATTCTCCTTTCGCCAGTGACGCACGGGAACCGTAGAAACGGTGTTCGGTTGCAGGCAAGCGGGTACTACGCGCTCGCTGGCTGCAAAATGCATCTCTGCAGTCGCCTTCAGTATGTTGTGTTGTGTTGTGTTGTGAAAAGGATACTTTGTGATTTTGAGTATTGTACTAACACAATTGAAAACATGATGAAATGTTTGAAAAAAGTGCACTTTTGATGATCTGTTCTGATATTAGCACTAAGAGTTTGGAAAATGTACACCTAACTTGTGAAAATAGTACCAAAGCGAATAAAAAAAACTGTATTAGGAAGAAAAAATAATAATGCTTTATAAAAATACATACAACAAAATGAGAATAGATAAACCATCAATTATCTTTCTAATTATCTTCAGTAATATTAATGATTGATATCAATATTAAGTTTATATTAATTATATTATAATTATTAATTATATTAATTGATATTATTGAATTGATGTGTGTGTGTGTGTGTGTGTGTGTGTGTGTGTGTGTGTGTGTGTGTGTGTGTGTGTGTGTGTTTGAGCAGCTGCAGTTTCAGTTCAGTCACTGTGACTCTGACTGACGGAGGTTTTTGTACGACTCTTTATCACTGTGTGAATGCGAAGAGAAAACCCAGACAGTAATAATGTCCAGCATCTTCAGTCTGGACTCCACTGATGGTCAGAGTGAAATCACTTTTAGATCCACTGCCACTGAATCTAGATGGAGTTCCTGACTCGAGGTGATTTACATAATAAATCAGGGGTTTAGGAGCTTCTCCAGGTTTCTGTAAGTACCAGGATAAATATTCTCCATAATAATTCCTGTTCACATCTCTGCTGGTTTTACAGTTGATATTGACAGTTCCTCCTGGTTGTTCTGCTGTTATTGAGGGACTCTGAGTGACGGTGATCTGTCCTCTACACTCTGAAACACAACAAGAAGAAAATACACTCAAAACTTTGACAATATACTTGAAGAAATGAATTAATATCAAACTTGTGCTCCACAAACCTTGAGCAAACGCTGTGAGAGTCCAGATGAAGATGATGATGAAGGTCATGTTGATGAAGATTGTTGTGTGTGTCAGTGATGAAGTGTTAAACTCACAGCACTATAAACACTCTCACACACTGAAGATCTGATCAATATGCAAACACACTCCACATCATTTCCCTGAAGACAGAAGAAACACTGTTTTGTCTTTTAGTGTCTTTGCTAATAAACTTCTGTGTATCATTTTCAGAAACAGAAACTCATGATTTACTTCATGTTATTTTGGGTCGATCTTCTCGCTCTAAACACTGTTTTAATGATCAGTTTCATTCAGACTTTGATGCTGAGAGAATTTAATACCTGAGCTGCAGATTTATATCATCCATGATACTGTATAACAGGTCAAAGGTCATCCAATAGAGAATGACCATCTAAATCTGGCTGGAGATTTCATTATAAAGCAGGTCAATAGAATTAGCAGAGTTTAGATCACATGTGTTTGTAAATGTGATGAATGTATTTCGGGACTGATTATGAAACAGGATTTCAGCCTTCATTCAATATCAAGTATTTATTTTTAAGATTAATTCTTTGGACTATTTTTTAGATGAAAATTTTGTGGCTCTTTTTTGATCAATCATGAGAAGATCTGCAGTTGAGTCTCACATCAGTGTGTGTGTGTGTGTGTGTGTGTGTGTGTGTGTGTGTGTTCATTTTAGTGTGACGGAGGTTTTTGTACGACTCTTTCACTAGAATGAAACACTGTGGTGGACTTTCGGTGGAGGAACTAAACTGACGATCAGTAAGTTTTTTCTATTCTCTAATAAAAATGTTCTCTAATAAGAACATTTTAATTCATTCATTTTATTTTATTTTTTAGATTATTTCAGCAGGATAATTCTTTGTGATGATCTTAAAATGCCATGAATGAACCTTAAAAAAAACATCTAAAAGATGATCTAAGATGATCTATTTGTCAACAAGATCATTCATTTATTAATGTTTTTGAAAAGCAATTTATCATTTAACTATTTTATTATTTACTTAAGTTTTATGTTTCATATTGTTTTTAAATGTTATTTTTAATTTTAAATTAATAATTTAATTATTATTTGTAACATTTGACTGTATTTTAATGTAGCCTATGGATTGCAGTATTTTATGATATATTCAATTATTTCTTGATATAAATAATTTTGTCTATAATTAATAGTAAATTTAACAATTAAGGGTTTTTAAATGCATCCAAAGTTTAATAATACATTTTT
Source organism: Squalius cephalus (assembly GCA_022829025.1). Taxonomy (NCBI): domain Eukaryota; kingdom Metazoa; phylum Chordata; class Actinopteri; order Cypriniformes; family Leuciscidae; genus Squalius; species Squalius cephalus. Next base: position 28,437,575 of record CM040815.1, read on the forward strand.
TTTGTGTAAGCGTCATCATCAGACAAAGAGATATTTAGTTAATAAGCATTTTAAAAATCAACAATTTAAACTGTTAAGTTTGCTGATGAATATGATTGTAAGTGTCTAAACAGCAGAATTTAAAGTATATAGTGAAACTTTGCTGAAAATTATGATTGATTTTTTGTGAGTATCAAAATTTATGAATATTTTTACAAATTAATATTGAAATTATTATTTAAAATTAATTTCAAAATCTTATGAAGAAATGACAATATATTAATCAATTTTCATGTGGACAATGTTTTTTAAAAATTAGATTGAGATTAAAAGGTTCTGTAATCAATCAAATGAGTGTTTTTTTATTTATTTCATTTTTTATAAAATTGTATCATTTGTATCGCTATTTTAAATGTCATATTTCATTTTACATGAATGTTTAAAATCTTGTTATTGCTAACATTTAGTTCCTTTCATGTATTGACTGCAGATACTTTAAAATCTATTCAATAATTTCTTCATATATAATTTTGTCTATAATTCTTGGTAAATGTAACTATTAAGGGCTTTTTTAAACACATGAAACAAAAGTTGTATTATGTGGACAACATAAATATAATTTTTAATAATTTTCATCAGACAAAAAGAAACTCAGTTGCAGAGCATTTTGAAAATTAATCATTTAAATTATCAAATTTGCTGATGTTTATGATTGTGAGTTTCTGAATAGCAACGACATCACAATATAACCATCAATTTACTTGGACAATGTTTTTTCAAACTCATTCTGTGGATCATTTAAAATGTAACTTGTATATTTAAAATCAAATGATCATTCATGAATGTGTGTGTGTGTGTGTGTGTGTGTGTGTGTGTGTGTGTGTCCAGCGGGTCCCTCCGTGTCTGCCTCCGTGTCTCTGCTGTCTCCCTCTTCTCTGCTGATCTCTGGAGACTCCTCCGCTCTGCTCTGCCTGCTCAGCTCTTACTCTCCACAGGGGGCGACGGTGAGCTGGACGCTGGACGGGTTAGAGGTCACCGAGGGGGTTCAGACCAGCGCAGAGAGCGAGCGGGACGGTCTCTACAGTCGCAGCAGCGTCCTGAGCCTCAGCAAAGCACGCTGGGAAGCCGCAGAGCGCTTCGTCTGCAGAGGAACACATGCCGGAGCTGCTCACGAGGCCTCGTTCCTCAAGAGCTCCGAGTGCTGATGTTTCTCCAGTGAAGACCAGCGTATCTGAGCGTCACGTGATTTACAGCTCAATACTGAAGCAGTCTGTCAATGTGCTGCCATTGCTGTTCATTCAATAAAGCTTCATCTGAACGCAAGCGCACATTTGTGTTGGACTCATCATTGATCAGTGTGTCGTTCCTTCAAAGTCCTGCACTAAAGTTTCAGCGGCTTTTGATTGATTGGAATTAGGGGTGGAACAATAATTACAGTGGATAGTGACAATATGTATCGTATTATTCACCCAAAATGAAAGTTTAGGAAGTTTACAGGGTTTTCGTGTCACTACTACATTAATCTACTGTATATAATGTTAAATATAATGTATAATAATGCAATGGGGGAATATTTGTGGGTCCTGATAATGCCAAATGTCTGATGTTACCAGTAAAAAGTGTCCTACATTATTTTAGATATATCTAGTCAGAGACATCAAGCATATTCGTCTGAAATAATTCAGTATTTTCAGCTTCAGAATCATGAATATTGTTATTCTGGTGTCTCTATTGTCCTGCATTGGGTTATCAGCACCAAGTCCAAGCCTATTCATTTACACACACAATGTTAAACCAAATGTACCATTTTGATGGAGTATGGCAATAATATGGTATTGTGAGTTCAGGATGGTGACATAAGGGTCTCGTTACACCCCTAATTGTAATAGTTGAGAACAGCTGCATTCAGCAGTAAATGTGAAATGAAGCTCTTGGGGTTTGAACATGGTCACTGGAGACGAGCTGCTCTATTCTGAGACCATCACAATCACTAAACCTGACAATGCAAATGAGATTTACACCTCAAACTCACAGTTTCACTCTTTTACTGGTTCAACGCTCTGAACTGGAACAGTTTCACTTCTGCTAAAATTAGTTATGAGTAATAAATTCATTATAAGCTTGAGATGATAGCTAGGCCTACTTGAAAAAGGCTCAAAAACATCTTTCTTACATTGACTTTATCATATAGTGTATTGTACAAAACAAACAATATATGGTGTGTTTGATTTCATATCAGTTTACACATTCGGTTTTCTCTGATTCAGAGCATATTTGAGTCAAACCCGTCCGTCACAGCACAGATCTGTTGAGTTGAGAAGTATACAATACTTGGTGTTCAGCTCATAGTAATTGCTCACTATAACAGATGTAATAATGAGGAACTGCAGCACTTCAGGCTCTAGTGAGAAACTGTGTTGAGTAATGCGAAGAAAAAGAATAAAGGTTTAAGCTGAATCCGAAATCACAAACTTCACTGCTATATATGGGTGAAAAGCAGAATGTGACAAAAGAAGTATGTCCAAATTTACAGTACAAGTCCCCAGATTGACCGACTACAGTGAAGCGACGCACTGACACTGGATCACATGATAATGACAACATGGCCAATATAGTACGTCCAGATTACATTCATACTCAAGTAATTACTTATTCAAAAAAGTTTGGCAATTTCATCCTCAGTGTTAGTTGCACACAAGTCCTGAAAATTGAAGCCAAACGTCTTGATCGCCCCCAGGTGGCTGGTCCCAGTACAGCTCATTAACCCCGTCCTCTCCATGTAATCTAATGGGATGTGTAACAAACTAAACAATCAATTTACACTTTAAATTAATGATGCTTTCTGGCGTTTCTGGTAGTTTTTGTTACGCTGATGTAAATTCAGTTGCTCTTTTTTTTAAGTAGCTATTTAATGCTATAAAAGCGGGCGTGTGACGACATGATTGACAGCTGAGATTGATGGCTTCTCTGAGTAAAGTAGTCACTGAGGCACCAACTGACTTTGTTCGGGAGGAGATCGGAGCTTTAACTTTAATTTCTACATTTCCATGATTTATTTCACACTGACATGAGTTGTTCTGCAGTAAACTGGACCTTGATACAAGGCTCCACTTCACTCTCACTTCTGCGCAGACTCAGTCCCATCATTAGGGCCTGTCACAGTCTCAGATCATCCACAGCACCAGACCCGTCAGCTCCGCCCACTAGATCATTATCACACCAGTTATAATCACTGTACATGCTCATTAGGACTCATACAAACAGTTATTTCACACTAGCATCTTCGTCTGGTCTCATCTATACCTATGGAAAGACTCGAATACTCACCTTGGAAACTTCCCTGTCCTCAGTCCTTCTTCATCTCTGTCATTACTTCTGCACACACACCAGTCAGCACTACAACCAACAGAGAACTGTGAATGTTAAAGCTAAGTGCAAACCTGCTACTCTGAATCCCATGCTCACCTGTTTACCTCCTGTTTAAGACACTGTTGTTTTACGTTAGATCTGAGTCTTCTCCTTCTGTTACTGTGACAGCGCCATATTGGGACATTGGCGGCTTCACTTTTCTACAGTGGAAGAGAGTGAAGTTGCGTCGTCCATCTTTTTTTTACAATCTATGATTGTACCCCGCATGGAGTGTGTTCTGTTAAAAGGGAGAAAACACCACAGATTGTCGATGAGGATGAGTGCTTCAGTGCCGAGCAAACCCCTGTTTCTACTGTCAGTGGGAGCCACCGAATCCATTTGAGACGTGGCAGAAAGTCTTTCGTAATGACGGAGATGCGTGGCCGGAGATACGCAGACGAGGGGTCTCGCTGCTTTGCTTGGGGACGGAAGGCCAGCGCCGGTTTTATACTCTGCCAGATCAAGGTACTACTTTTGATGAAGCATGAGTGTGAACTACTGAAGCTGAATGCGAGAACTGTCCAGAACTGTCACAGTTACGCCAGACAATTCAGTCATGTTGGCCTAAACTGCAAAGGTCTATCCTCAGTGACTTACATCCATACTTTCCTTTTAGGCATGAACTGGTTGTTGAATCTCCACTGATTTTCAGAGGGAATCGTTTGATTGTTCATATTGCACTGCAGGAACGCCTCATCCTTCTGGCACATGAGGGACATCAGGGGCTGGTGTGAACGAGTGCGCCGCACAAGTGCTGAAAAGTTAGGCCAAAGCGTCTCAATCGGCTGGTCCCGGTATCGCTCATAAACCCTGCCCTCTCCATGTAGTCTATAATGGGACGCGAGGGAAACTAAACATCAAATTACACTTCAAACTAAATTTTTTGCAAAGATTTTCTGTCATTTTAGGTAGTTTTAATCACATCAAGTTATTTGATGCTATAAAAACGGGAATGTGACGCCATGATTGACAGCTGTGATTGACAGCTTCTCTAAACGAAGTAGTCACTTTTTGGGGGATTTTCAGGGGAAATTGGAGCTTCAACTTTAATTTCTACATGTCCATAACTGTTTATTTCACACAGATATAAGTTGTTCTGCAGTGAACTGGACTAACCGATTCTGCGGGAGTGTGGACGGGACTCTCACTCTCACTAATGCACAGAATCAGGTCTCAAATCAGCACAAGATGTCAGCGCCATATTGGGACTTCGCATTTCTACAATAGAAGAGAGTGAAGGTGCGGCGCCCATCTTTATTTACAGTCTATGGGTGCGAACCCAACAGTGTCTGAGGGAGTTGTATTGCTGGCCACGAATGGACGATCTTGTTCACACAATCCTCTCTGCATGTGTGACCGGCCAGGCCAGTGATAAATCAGCCAAAACATTCACTGTGAGGTTCACTAAATGGCCCATTTCAACCTTTCGAGAAGGGAGAAACTGACTGTTAGATTGCAATAATACTGAATGACTATTTCAGCAAATGGCCAGAAGTTGCGGTTTTGCTTTATCAGTAACTGTTCTGAAATTTCTCGAGAAGGAAACCATTTGTAGCGGGACGCCGCATTGAGGTGAGAGCAAGCAACCTCTGTAAGATATAGCTGACTATGCCACCCTGTTATACAGGGAAATATGAATATTAATTAATTTAACCACCTACAAAGGACACACAGGAACGTGGTTATCGAAAGGAGGGCCTGAGACGTGGATACCATAAGTTTTATTTCAATCATCAAGCAGTAATCTTCAAACATTAAAAGACTGAAGGAGCAGGTTACACATACAAACATTAAAGGGATACTTCACCTCTGGGAAGATGAATGTGTATTTAAAATAGGTCATTTAAGTAGAAGAAATGTGAAGAAATTTTTGAATTTGGAGCTTTCTAGACTGAGAAAAGCCAGAAAAAGTATTTTTGGCTTATGTGGATGAAAGACAACAACTCCCAGAATGCACTTGCTTCGCTGCCTTAGGAGGCCACGCCTACCGGTAAGAGTGCGCAGATGAAAACAACAAAGCTAGCCTACGTGATGAGTTTGCGAGGGATAGAGATCGTCCAAAATGTCCGGGATTCGGCTTTTGCGTTCTACAGTCGCCATTCATCATGTTTACTGTGGCGAGCAGGACGAGGCTGACGGCCGCGGGAGAACAGCGCGAGGCCGGTGGCGTGATTACTGAGACGCGCCGGGTCTCGCATCTCTCACGGAGGAGCGGGAATTTTTCTTAGCAATGGTAAAACGCACATCAACCGATCACTTGTTTAGAGTTCATGTAAACACTACATTCAGATTCACCGATCGGAATTAATTCAGTTAGATTGAAAGGTGTGCATGTAAACAATGAATGGCGACCGCAGAAAGCAAAAGCCGAATCCCGGACATTTTGAACGATCTCACCCGCCGGACAAGTCCAGGAAAAGGAGGATGGTTACTTACTCAGCTTTCTCCTACTATTCAGCTTTCTCCACAGAACAAGAGCCTGCTAGCTTAGCTTCCAAAGAAAGAGGCTGACAGTGTGTACATTCTGTGAGTGAGATCCCACCCTCTATGGGCGGGCTGAAAACATGCGGAACAACGCCTTCTACTGGCTGTAGTCTTTAGCCTCTGGCCAGAAAATCCTCCGATGACGCAAAATGACGATTTTTGCGTCATCGGAGGATTTTTTCCAGACAAAAAATACATAAATCTCTTGTCTCAGGGGGATATGAGGGTGGAAAGCATGGTAATTCGAAAATACTACAGGTTTTCTAATAATACAAAGCTTAATGCTAAATCCTGAAGTAACCCTTTAAAGAAACCAAACATGAAAAGGAGGCCGAGGCTTACCAATGGCAGGAAAACTAGTTTAATGAGCACAAGACTCCTATTCCACCCTGTGCACAGGTCTCACCACAACACACACCGATACGGTCATGAACACACAGCACTCCGTGACAGAACCCCACCACCGCACACGAGGGCCTATGAGCGGCCGGCCCTGAAGCCTCGGCTCCTATAACGAGAAACAAAATGGTCTCCAAATAAACAAAACAAATAACAACAACTGAAACTTAAATAAAAGATACAGAAGAAAAACATTTAATTAATAAAGCTGAGAATCATGCATCAAACCACGCTGAGGTTAAGAATTGTGCACCAAAACTTGATGGATATTCACTCCACTTTCATACTTCTCCAGCAACCCAGCGATCACAAACAATATATGCTGGAAAGCAAGTGTCACAAACACATGAACCGAGCGCACACTCGCTGACGAGCGAGTTTCTCACAGGAGAAATCAGGGTAGCCGAAACAAACAAAAGAGATACAGCAATGGCACTAAAGAACAATAAAGTAAATGTACAAAAAGCAAAACACAAACACATGAACTGAGCGCACAGGCGCTAACCAGCGAGTTGTCCAGGAGAAACCAGGATCGATAAAGCAGCATAAAATAGTGTTACTCACTGAACGCACGGTATCCGAGAACAGATTATTCTTGTTAGAATTTAAACATTAAAATTTCTCCCAACATAACTATGAATGAACGTTGCACAGTAGCGGTAATTACACGTACCTTCATTTCATAGCGGGTCGCAAATCCAAGTGACGCACACAGAAGACTATCGCCATGCCAACAAAAGCACGGGAATGCAGGAGGGGCAAATGAATAGCCATCGCCAACAACCCCCAGCAACGAACCATCCGCCATAATGCTATAAACCTGACTGTCACAAATCTATGTGCTAACTAGTTAGCCAAACACATACCTCAAGCGGAAGGGATTAAACAAACCGGAATCGGCGGTGACCACACACACACACGAACGGTGCATTCGAATAGAGAGCCTAAGTCCCTCCCCTTCCGGTGGACCACCATGGGACCTTATTTCGGAAAAATATTGTATGGTAGTCAATGGCGAGAGACAACAAATATTTTGATCTCGTTTGAATTGTGCCCTGAATTACACATATGATGTTTGTCAATTTAAAAGATAGATTTTAAAGTCAAGAAAGTCGCAGTTTGATGTAAAACTGCTGAGGTATAAGACTGTGAAAATATGTAATTACAAAGACTACAAACCCAAAAGGCACACATGTGACATCATACCTTTTCTCTCAATGAATGAGGCTAACTTTACTGAAGCTAACGTCTGTCATTTTTTCTATAGTCTTACGTTATAATCGTAACGTTACGCCGTCATGCCTGAGTGTTTTGTACCAGACTGCACACATACGAGCAACGGACGGTGACGTACATAGTGCGCGACGAGAGATGTAGTTCATTGAGCGATTTTCACATAAAACTAAATGTTACTCTTCTGTTTTATGACAAACTGCGACTTTCTTGACTTTCATAATTATCTTTTAAATTGACAAACATCATATCTGTAATTCAGGGCACAGTTCAGACGGAATAAAAAGATAAGTTGTGTCTCGCCATTGACTACCATACATATTTTTTCCGAAATAAGGTCCCATGAGCCGGAAGCAGAGGGGAGGGACTTAAGCTCTCTATCCCTTTTTATAGGCTCCCTCACGGAATATAATTGGACACTACATTACCCACAAGCATTAAATTAATTAAAAACGAAACTCTGTACGTTCCACCACACTTTGCTGATTTTGTGAAAACACAGGGAATAAAGAACATAAAGACAGTGTTTATCACCCTCAGGCTAACAGGGCCACTGAACGGTTCAACAGGCTGCTTAAAGAATGTTACAATAATGTTATAGGATGTTACTGACAATACACAGATCGTTAGAGATGATCTAAATTTCTTAAAATTGCAGTTGGAAATAAGATGCGAATAAGGAATGATTCAGTTTAGAAAGAAGAATGAGGATAAATCATAAATGCAGAAAAACTAAAATATGGTGAAAGATTGAAAAATATCCACTAAGTGAAGATCAAACGCGACTGAATTTCCTCACAAATGACTCTAAATAACAGGAGAAAAATGACTTATGAAAAATCATGATCAAAACTGTCATAGACTGACCAAGCTCAAACTTTTATATTATTATAATATATTAATGTATAATAATATTATTGCTTATTATAAGATCATATTGCTTTTCTTAGTGTGTGTGTGTGTGTGTGTGTGTGTGAAAGTGTTTGAGCAGCTGCAGTTTCAGTTCAGTCACTGTGACTCTGACTGACGGAGGTTTTTGTACGACTCTTTATCACTGTGTGAATGTAAGATCACCCACACAATCATTAACAGAATCTGTTCTGCAATGGAAACTCTGACAGTAATAATGTCCAGCATCTTCAGTCTGGACTCCACTGATGGTCAGAGTGAAATCACTGTTAGATCCACTGCCACTGAATCTAGATGGAGTTCCTGACTGGAGGGTGTTTGTATAATAAATCAGGAGTTTAGGAGCTTCTCCAGGTTTCTGTAAGTACCAGCTCAGAGCGGGTTTTCCATCACCATCACCATAACAGCAGTCTGGATCACTGCTGGTTTTACAGTTTACAGTGACTGATTGTCCAGTTTGAGAGAGCCGCTCTGAGGGAGTTTGAGTCACTGTCTCCTGCCCAACAGATTCTGACAAGAGAGAAAGATTAGAAATCACACACACTTTTACAACCTTATATCTTCACAACACACACAAAGATAACGAGTGAATAACGTTTGTAATCTTGACTGACACAAACCTCGACATAACACTGCCAGCGTCCAGATCAATATGGTGATGAAAGTCATTTTTGTAGGTTGAAGGTTCAGTTCTAGTGAAAAACAGTTGTTGATCATGTTTGATGTTTGACAGAGTTATAAACACATGCAGAGCACTGAAGCGTGTGTCGCTCATGTAAAACACACTCTATGCAAACGCTTCAGGTGTCACAGATTTAACTTTAATGTGCTTTCATTGAGACTTTACAAACATTTCACGAGTTCATGTGTTAATATGATCCTTTATTGATATAAAGCAATATTTTCTGAGTGTGAGTCTAATATTGCTTTGATACAACAGTTTAATGAACAAGGATCTATTATTGAGTACTTTACATTTTACTCATTTATATTGCCAGTAGTTATTCACTAACTGAAAGTTACGGCTAACTGAAATATTTCCAGACGAAACCACAGTAAAACAAACCAGTGCGACTCTGAGAAACACAATCGTGGCCTAATAGTTAGAGAGAGTCAGAGAGGTTTAATGCAGAGGACAAACTCTGAGTTTGGGTTTCCACACTTGGCCTTCATATGTCACTTTCACAATAGTTCCTGAATGAATCAGTGTTTTTAATCGGATGATAAAGTTAATGGCTGTATCCGAAATCACATCTTCCCTTCTATATAGTAGGCAAAAAACAGTATGTGACAAAAGAAGGATGTCCGGATTGACAATACTCATAAAAGCTAAAAGTACTGGGATGTCCGACTACTTTTGGAGAGATCCTGAAGTGTGATACGATGGACACTTTACTATCCCATGAGGCCACAGGAGAGGATCTGTGAATGACAGTGAAGAGATGCAACTGACGCTGGTAGATCACATGACAATGACAACATGGCCAATGTAGTACGTCCAGATTACTTTCATACTACACTTATTTATACTATATAAGACTGGCTTTTTTAGCGGACTTGAAGTAATTAATTATTCAAAATACTGTAAGTATCTACTCAAGAGAGTATATGATTTCAGCACAGCCATTGATTGATTCACTGTGTCCCGATTCAGAGAAAAGGCCCCAAAGTTATGTTAGTGTTGCTATTATTTAGTACAGTTGACCATATTGTGCTTTATGTTTCATGTTTACTCCCGTTTATTCAAAGCTTGTAACAGGGTAGCCAAAGCGCTTGCTGGTTTGTATATTATATCTGACGTCACACAGTTAGTATGCAGTGTGATAGAGAAATCGGTCGGTTGGATTGTAATTGTGAGCGGCACCTTTGACCTTTCCTCAGAGTTTGCGTAAATGAGAAGAGTAAGTATATTTGCTGCATTACTCGTGATATTGTATTTCTTTGTCAAACCAGCTGTTATTTCTGCTATCTGATGTGGATGAGAGTTAGGAGTATAAGGGTCGCTACATGACCGTTGTGCTAATTAACGTTATATCCACGTTCATACATGCTACTTTCGAGCTTCGGCTCACCTGACTCAGTACGTCGGGTCTAAATATGTCACATCGTGTTTAGACATGTTTATACTTTACTGCATGTTGTTAGGATTGTTCAGTACTTTGTGGTTGAGTAAAATAAGAAGTAAGTGGTGTTAAATATTATTATCTGGCTTCTCTATCAAGGCTTTGCTAGCTGGAACAGAACATAGCATCCGGTCCAGGGTTTTCACAATAAAAGCATCCAGCCGTTTAGTTAGTTGGAGGCTTTAAAGCGTATTATAGATGACAGGAAGTGCTGTCTGCTTAACGCATGGTAGAAAATCTGAGAATCCCATATAATAAGTGTTTGAATCCTTTTTCTCTGCTTACATTATTAGAGTTTAAGAGATATATAGTCATATTTTGTCTATTGTTTATTTTATGTTTGGTAATGTATATTAGTGCTTACAGAGGTATGAGTGTATGCATATGTTTCCTTTATTCATTTGTATTTTGTTTCTCTCTTTATAGAAACCACCCTCAGAATTACACTCACCCTCAAACTCACTCACACAAGAAAGAGGAAGAAATAAACAGAATAAGAACTAGATCTCAGCTCTTCATTTCATACTCTGGAATATTTGGCCTTAAGTAGTGTTCTGGCCGACACACCTGAGAAGGTGATAAACCCAGAATTAGCACTCAGAACAGTAGCGGTTTTTGGCCCGGGGCGGCATTTTTTTTTTGGGGGGGGGGGGGGGGGGTGTATATTTCCTGCACATTTTTGTTTTTCTGAATTGTCTGAATGGCTAATAAAAATAGGTAATACAAAGACAAGATGGACAAGAAAGGTCAAAGCCATCAGGTGCCCAATTTAGAAACGAGCGAAAGATAAAGGTATACAACTATGTTTTCTCTGTATGATTATGGTATCCATGTCATGAATGAAGAGGCAATTAAAATTGGTGGGTATAACTCTTATTTGTTAGCCTTTTTGCTATGATTCTTGCTATGCTTAAAATAATTCGGTTTTAACTCAAACACGAGATCTAATTTCACCATAATATTGTGCTTTGCAACAAAACTGTTACAAGTTCAGTTATTACACTGCAAAAAAAGAGGATCTCGCCCAGGGTGTAATTCAATGTAGAACCGCCACTGACTCAGAATGAGTGTCTACCCATTATCTTCAGTACACAGAGACTTCATCCTTCGAAGGCAAAGCCTGTTTCAATTCAAAGGCTCCTTCAAATGCGTCTTCATATATTTTTTTACTCAAAGTACTTTTTCTAAACTCTTAACACTGCAACACACCTATGTCACACAATTAGCCAACTTAATTTTCTGCCCAAAACCACATTTTGTTCATTAAATACCAAGTCTACATTTCAAAAGGCATAAAAATGTTTCTGGTATTACAGGAAAAACTCTTAAAAACGATGAACATCTGCTCTATTGAGAAACCCAACCACTCCTGATGATGAAATATGAGTTTAACTCGCTCAGGCGTTTGATTGGTTTGTATAATAAATCAGGAGTTCAGGAGTTTCTCCAGGTTTCTGTAAGTTCCTGCTGAAAAAGTTTATACTGTTCCAGTTGTTCATCATTTTAACGGGTTGATGATGATGATGAATTTTATTTATAGTGCACTATACATTTGACATCAAATCTCAAAGTGCTACAAGGATCAAACAGATAAAAAATATATAAAAACAAATATATAAAAACAAATACACAGACACTTAAAATACGCTTTTCTGAAAAGAAAGGTTTTCAGTTCTTTTTTAAAAACATCCATAGTCTTGGGAGCTTTGAGTTGTTCTGGAAGGGCATTCCACAGACATAACACCCATAGTCTTGAGCCGTGTCCTAGGTGTAACCAGGAGGTGCCGTTTGCCTGCTCTGGTCCGGGTGGAGGTGTGTAGGGAAAGGAGATCAGTGAGGTATGTTGGGGCCGCACCGTGCAGACAGTGGGTGTGCAAGAGGATCTTATATTCTATACGGAAGTGAACAGGGAGCCAGTGAAGGGATTTTAGGATAGGGGTAATGTGCTCATGTTTCCGCACCCTCATTAGGACCCTGGCAGCACTATTCTGCACAAACTGGAGCTTTTGGAGGCTCCTGCCAGGGATTCCCCACAGGAGTGCGTTACAGTAATCCAGCCTGGAGGAGACAAAGGCATGGATGAGCTTCTCTGCAGCTGAAAAGGAAAGAGAGGAACGCAGTTTGGAAATGTTACGGAGGTGGAAAAACGAGGTTTTACAAATTGAGGTGACATGATTGTCAAAAGAAAGGTAGGGGTCAAACTTGACCCCAAGGTTAGTAACGGAGGGAGAGAAGGAAATAGTTTTGCCAAAAAATGAAACAAGTGTGATGGGAGACGAACGTAGTTGGTGAGGCGTTCCGATTTGGATGGCTTCTGTTTTAGAGCCATTCAGCTGCAGAAAATTTTGATTCATCCATGCCCCGATCTCCTCCAGGCAGGAAGTGAGGCGGGAAATAATGGCAGAGATGGGGAGCCGGAGGGAGTGATATGAAGATAAAGTTGTGTATCGTCAGCATAGCAATGGTAGTGAATTCCATGCCTGCTGACGACACGACCAAGGGGAAGCGTGTAAATTGTAAAAAGGGTTGGACCGAGTACGGAGCCCTGGGGGACCCCACAGGTAACAATGTGAGGTGAGGATTTTGCCTCCCCCAAGGCTACACACTCGGTCCTATCTGTGAGGTAGGAGCAAAACCATTTTAGGGAAGTGTCGGAGAGACCAATATAGTGCTGAAGTCTGTGAAGGAGGATACGATGATCAACAGTATCAAACGCAGCAGAGAGGTCGAGGAGGATAAGTAGAGAAGTGGAGCCAGAGTCAGAGGCCATAAGGAGGTCACTGGTCACTCTGAGGAGGGCTGTCTCTGTGCTGTATTGAGAGCGAAAACCAGATTGATATTTATCGTACAGACCTTTGGAACTGAGATGGGTATGGAGCTGGGAGGAAACCACTTTTTCTAGCACTTTTGAGATGAATGAGAGGTTAGAGATGGGTCTGTAATTTGACAGAGGTTCAGGATCTAGGGTGGGTTTTTTAAGAAGAGGTTTAATAATAGCTGTTTTTAGGGCTGTTGGAACATTTCTGTAACGGTCACCAGCTGGAGTGCCCTTGAGAGCCACCAGAGGGCACTCCACACCGGACTATCATATTCACTCACAGACTACATTTCCCATCCTGCATCTACCTGGACTGATTACTTCATACACCTGCACTGCACTGATTACACACACACACCTGCACCTCATTTACACACACATAAAAGCCACTTCCACACTCCACTTCTCGGCGAAGTATTGCATTGCCCCGGCGTACAATCTCTGAGCGTTTTCCCTGTGTTTGCTGAACTGTTACTGACCTTGGATTGTTTATACTGACTTCTGATTCTTCTGCTGCCTGTCTCGACTCGGATTGTTCTTTGGACTGTGATTCCTGCCGCCTGCCTCGACCCTTGCCCGTTATCTGTTTCTGCTTTAAGATTATCTCCATTGTTCTGACTGCTCCTGATTTACCCTGCCTGTTGATTATTCTAATAAAGCTGCAAATGGATCTTACTGCGTCCTCCACTTCGTAACAATTTCCTGTTTGCAGTGAAAGATTTATCAGTTTAGTTATAAGAGGGCTAATGGAAAAATGGTGAGTTTTGAGCAGAGCGGTGGGAAGGGGATCAAGAGAGCAAATGGATGATTTAGATTTACGGATATATTCTCGACCTCCTGCTGCGTTGTAGATGAAAAATGTGACACTTTTTGCGTGATCAGTACTGTAGGGATGTCGGGAGTGGAACATGTGAGAAGAGAGAGAGCTGAGCGGATACAGTCTATTTTGGAAGTGAAAAAAATCATAAATTTATTGCAATTGAGTCGGTATGGCTGAAAAATGAGGGAGTCTGTGGTTTGAGAATGTGGTGAATTGTGGAGAACAATTTTTTGGAGTCACCTGCATTGTTGTTAATCAGCATGGAATAATGCTGTGTCCTAGCCTTTGAGAGAGCTCTAGCATAGGCCCTACGGTGCTCTCGGTAGGCCAATTTATGCACCATCAAGCCAGATTTTTTTTATAGGCACGCTCCAGGACACGACCAGACTGCTTCATCTCTCTAAGTTCTCCTGTGAACCAGGGTGCGGACCTAGAGAAAGTGACAGTCCGGCTTTTAACTGGGGCATGACTGTCCAGAATGGAGCTAAGGCTGGTGTTGTAAAAATTCACAAGTTCATCCATTGACAAATCTGGGGAAGGGGAGAGAAGATGTAAATCCTGACTAAAAGAGATGAAATCGATGTTCTTGATATTTCGGAAAGGGTAACACTTTATTTCGATAGTCCAGCTTAGACATTCTACTAACTATAAGTAACTTTGCAGCTACATGTCAACTAACTCTCATTAGAGTATTCGTTGACTGTAGTTGACTGTCAATAGACTGTTAGGTTATGGTTAGGTGTTAGGGTTCGGGTTAGGAGAATAAGTTGACTTGTAATTGCCAAGTTACTTATAGTCAGTAGAATATCTGTTGGAGGACCAACAAAATAAAGTGTTAGCAAATATTAAGCAGACAGTCTACTAATACTCTAATGACAGTTAGTTGACATGTAGTTGCAGAGTTACTTATAGTTAGTAGAATGTCTAAAGCGGACTATCGAAATAAAGTGTTACCTCGGAGGGTCATCTGACTTTTCGGTTTATGAAAAGAAGATGACAGTGGGATTTTGAATAATGTTGCCAGATGGTCAGAGACGCCAACATCATACACCTCAAGGCCAGTAACTGTAAGAGAGTCAGTAATCACTAAATCCAGTATATGGCCTTTAGTATGTGTTGGGACATCAACAAGTTGATGGAGATTAATACAGTCTAATGTGTATTTGAAGTTAGATGCCAGTCGGTAGGTCTGGGAGTCCATATGTACATTAAAGTCACCAATAACTAAAATGTTGGAGTATATTGTACAAAGGGAAATAAGAAAACTGTGTATGTCAGAGATGAATGTTGGATGTGGTTTAGGCTGACGATAAATAAGAGCTATTGTTGCAGAAAACGGATGTTTACAATTAAAAACAAGACTTTCAAATGTGTCCGTATTGGGAACGGCCACGGGGGATAGCACCAGATTGCTGCGATGTATTACAGCAAGCCCCCCCACCCCGGGCAGTTGTACGAGGCTTAGAAAGGTAGCAATACCCAGGTGGGCAGGCCTCATTAAGAGAGGAATAGACATCAGGCTGCTGCCAGGTCTCACTTAGGCAGAGAATATCTATCCCTTTGTCCAAAATGTGATCGTGTATGAGTCCAGATTTATTTGACAATGACTGCACATTGAATTGTTCAATAATAATGTAAGTTTTGAGGTCCAGTTTGTTACAAGGACGTAGGACACTGTGATCCACTCCGGGTTTTCTGTTGTACCAATCGGAGTTAACTGTTCCTCCAGTGGCGGTGCTCTGATGACGTAATCCAGGTGCGGCGTGGCGTGAGGCCGTCCAGAGAGATGCGATGTTGCTGTGGTCACCGTGTTTGGACACAACAAACCGGCGACCCGACCCTCTATGGATATACTGGGTTCGGCGTGGAAGAAGATCCAGTTGTAAATGGATTTCAGTGCTGCTGGAAATCCTGTGTTGTTCCATTTGGGATGTCGGTCGTCAACACAGTGCCGGGTTGGGCACCGCTGCTCGCGGTTAGCCAAGATCCAGGAGGGCAATGAGGTATGATAGTCACACACACAACCAGGATGATCCACAGCATAATCCACGGCGTCAGGAGGAATATTTTTTCTTTGCAGATATCCGTTTAAAGGCGGAGGTATTACAGGAACTGAAGAGCTCGAGGAAGCTTCACCATTATTATAGCCTCGCCATAGCAGGGTGGCAGGTATCCACCTTATTCTGCTCAGTCTAAACAATGCGCGCTGCCATGACGACGACTCCGGTTGCCTACTTCCGTTCGTAGCGCTTGACCTGTACTAGCAGCGAGAGAATGAGTTCAAGCTCCTCATGTGCTGTTGTTATTTGTTTTAACAATTCAAAGAAGATTTCAAACTTTTTAGAAACTGAGTGTTTCGAGCATAAGATAAGAAGGAGATAATGCCCATGTCCGATTCCGTATCAGATACATTCAATAAAGTAAACGTTTAGAGTGGTTAGCGTTAAAACTGAACTTCTCTCGCTATAGTACAGGTCAAGCGCTACGAACCGGAAGTATGGAACCGGAGTCGTCGTTATGGCAGCGCCCATTGTTTAGAGCAGAATAAGGTGGATAGGCATCAAAACTTCATGGCAGT
Source organism: Squalius cephalus (assembly GCA_022829025.1). NCBI lineage: Eukaryota > Metazoa > Chordata > Actinopteri > Cypriniformes > Leuciscidae > Squalius > Squalius cephalus. The sequence goes on from CM040815.1 coordinate 28,454,326, forward strand.
CCAAAGGATATAAACTGGTATACTTACAGTCCATTAATTACTGTAGCGGACACATCCAGTATGTAAAGAGGACTCAATTGAGACAGATAACCGGGAAAAGCGGCAAAACCAGGAGAAGCGGCGAACAATCAGCACCAGCGTCCTCTCCAGACAATGTTTGTTCATGTTCATCAGTTTACACTGAGGTTTATCAGGTCATGTTATCTTCAGCTCCCAGTTTATACCTTCTCATAGTTTTGTGAATACGTTTTAAATAAAAATTCAGTTAAAAGTGCAAATAAAAGTTTGTATAGCTCTTTTTTTATCAGAGGCGTCTGATTGGTGCAGAGGAGGGAGAGGCATGTCTAAACTGAACTGATTATCAGAGCTACAATTAAAACAGCAAGCTAATATAAAACTCTTTCTGTCTGCAGAATACAGTGCATAGTAAACAAATTACATGTTAGGATGGGATACTCAAATGAAATAATCATGGAGTATTATGAAAATTAAAGTCTATTATTAATAAAAGGCAGCAAATAGGGCAAACTGAAATCACTCAGATCTCAAATGTGTCACTGATCTATAAGAGCACAAAATCTCTTTCTGAACTCTAATTATTAAGAGTGTCAGATTAATTTAGATGGTTTTATTTCAGATGCAAGTGTGACGATGTTATTTCAGATCCTCCTTTGAGCAGCTGCAGTTTCAGTTCAGTCACTGTGACTCTGACTGACGGAGGTTTTTGTACGACTCTTTATCACTGTGTGAACCACGGAATGCTCTCAGGCCAGTATAAACTCTGACAGTAATAATGTCCAGCATCTTCAGTCTGGACTCCACTGATGGTCAGAGTGAAATCACTGTTAGATCCACTGCCACTGAATCTAGATGGAGTTCCTGACTGGAGGCGGTTTGCATAATAAATCAGGAGTTTAGGAGCTTCTCCAGGTTTCTGGAAGTACCAGGCTAAACAATGATCCCGACCACTCAAGTACACATCTCTGCTGGTTTTACATTTGATATTCACAGTTCCTCCTGGTTGTTCTGCTGTTATTGAGGGACTCTGAGTGACGGTGATCTGTCCTCTACACTCTGAAACACAACAAGAAGAAAATACACTCAAAACTTTGACAATATACTTGAAGAAATGAATTAATATCAAACTTGTGCTCCACAAACCTTGAGCAAACGCTGTGAGAGTCCAGATGAAGATGATGATGAAGGTCATGTTGATGAAGATTGTTGTGTGTGTCAGTGATGAAGTGTTAAACTCACAGCACTATAAACACTCTCACACACTGAAGATCTGATCAATATGCAAACACACTCCACATCATTTCCCTGAAGACAGTCACTCATTAACAGACACAAAACACAATCACTGAAGTGAGAACAGAGTAAAATGAAGGTTTTTCATAATATTTGATCTTCTACAATAGCCAAGATGTTAAAAATTATATAATTCAATTCAGTTCTGATTACATCTACAAGACCAACTTCAGTGTATGAACCTGAATATCTGCTGTGAGAATATTTTTACTATTTTTGGATTGAAACATCGCTGTTAATCCCCAAATTTTACTCCAAATCCATGTGTGTTCCTGCAGTTTATGAACAGACATGAGGATCATCACACACTTTGTTTAATGTGTCCTTCATCCAAACTTCCTCCTGTTCCTCGACGAGGTGTGAACTGTGTCTATAACTCTAGTCAAACTCCTGTTGTAAGATGATTCTCCACATTGAGGATGATTTGTCTTGGTCTGAGGAGGAAAACGCCTCAAGAGGCTCGGGTGATTCTGTAGCCAAGATCGGCCCGTGATGCTGAACGTCCTCAAGACACTCGGCATCATGTATTTTACTAATGTCAGGTTTATGCATCTTTTACTCTTTATCGCTGAGCATTTGATGTTTTGTATTGATTATCTTTTAATTGATTATGTAATTGGCATGACACATTTACCTGACTTATAATTAATTGTTATATTTGGATTTATTCTGATTTACTCTGAAATGATTAACTCTGGTAGATTACATTAAGTCCATAACACCACAACTCTACACTCAGGTTAGTAACGGACTGACATCAGCCGAGGAGGAGCAGAGGAGCACGCCGACTGAAGTTTCAGAGATACGACTAACACATCGACAAAGTCAATATATAGACTAATCTAAACAGGGTGAGCATTATTCTAACTAAGTGTACGTGTGAAACCACGGCATAATTATACAAAGTTCCCATTAGAAATAGTTAAATTGGTCAGCTTAGTTCTATGGTAATGGTAGTGGCCTCTGGTTAGATTATCTTACATTAATTAAGTGTGTTCAGATCTATGGGGACTAAATAACTGATTAAACTGATCAAGCACAGATTTAAGATGCTGGTGATTCAGTTTAGAAAGAAGAATATATGAAATCATAAATGCAGAAAATCAAAAAGAAAAAAAAAAAGGGTGAAGGATTGAAAAATATCCACTGAAGTGAAAATCAAAAGTGACTGAATTTCTACATGAAGGATGTAATAGGAAACAGGAGACAAATATGAATTCTGAAAAATCACAATCAAAAACTGATAATAAGCTCCATAATAAGATCATACTGAGTCGTTTCTTCACCGTGTGTGTGTGTGTGTGTGTGTGAAAGTGTTTGAGCAGCTGCAGTTTCAGTTCAGTCACTGTGACTCTGACTGACAGAGGTTTTTGTACGACTCTTTATCACTGTGTGAACACAGGTTTACTGTTGATCCAGTGATAACTCTGACAGTAATAATGTCCAGCATCTTCAGTCTGGACTCCACTGATGGTCAGAGTGAAATCACTGTTAGATCCACTGCCACTGAATCTAGATGGAGTTCCTGACTGACGGCTGCTTACTGAATGAATCAGGAGTTTAGGAGCTTCTCCAGGTTTCTGGAAGTACCAGCTCAGACACTGTTTGCTGCTACTACACCAGTCGACTGGATCACTGCTAGTTTTACAGGTTACAGCGACTGATTGTCCAGTTTGAGAGAGCCGCTCTGAGGGAGTTTGAGTCACTGTCTCCTGCCCAACAGATTCTGACAAGAGAGAAAGATTAGAAATCACACACACTTTTACAACCTTATATCTTCACAACACACATAAAGATAACGAGTGAATAACGTTTGTAATCTTGACTGACACAAACCTCGACATAACACTGCCAGCGTCCAGATCAATATGGTGATGAAAGTCATTTTTGTAGGTTGAAGGTTCAGTTCTAGTGAAAAACAGTTGTTGATCATGTTTGATGTTTGACAGAGTTATAAACACATGCAGAGCACTGAAGCGTGTGTCGCTCATGTAAAACACACTCTATGCAAACGCTTCAGGAGTCACAGATTTAACTTTAATGTGCTTTCATTGAGACTTCACAAACATTTCATGAGTTCACGTTAATATGATCCTCTATTGATATAAAGCAATATTTTCTGTGATATTGCTTTGATACAACAGTTTAATGAACAAGGATCTATTATTGAGTGCTTTACATTTTAGTCATTTATATTGCCAGTAGTTATTCACTAACTGAAAGTTACGGCTAACTGAATTATTTCCAAACGAAACCACAGTAAAACAAACCAGTGCGACTCTGAGAAACACAATCGTGGCCTAATAGTTAGAGAGAGTCAGATAGGTTTAATGCAGAGGACAAACTCTGAGTTTGGGTTTCCACACTTGGCCTTCATATGTCAGTTTCACAATAGTTCCTGAATGAATCAGTGTTTTTAATCGGATGATAAAGTTAATGTCTGCATCCGAAATCACATCTTCCCTTCTATATAGTGGGCAAAAAACAGTATGTGACAAAAGAAGGATGTCCGAATTGACAATACTCATAAAAGCAAAAAGTACTGGGATGTCCGACTACTTTTGGAGAGATCCTGAAGTGTGATACGATGGACACTTTACTATCCCATGAGGCCACAGGAGAGGATCTGTGAATGACAGTGAAGAGATGCAACTGACGCTGGTAGATCACATGATAATGACAACATGGCGAATGAAGTACGTCTGGATTACACACACACACTCATTTATACTATATAGAACTGACTTTTTTAGCGGCCGTGAAGTAATTACTAAAATCAAAATAAGTATCTACTCGAGAGTATGTGATTTCAGCGCTTCTTTCAGCTTTTTCATTTCCATTTTAACACTCAGTCCGACCTTCACGGCCTTCGAAGGATCCAGACTCTGAATTGACCGTTCACAAAGACCCGCCCCCTTTAGTTACTGTTGCTACACTCAAAAAAATTTACTAGGACGGTTGTGCACTTTACATAATATATTTATATTTAGTTTACTTATAATAATTGTGTTTGTTGACTTGAAATGTTTTTTTCTATTAAGGTCCACGCAATTATGTCTCAACTTAACAGTACAAAATCCTAATGCGTTGTCTAAACACAAACCATTTATGTTAAGTAAATAATTCTTACATCCAGATGGTGGCAGTATAGTGCGACGCCAACTGCCATTTTGCCCTAACTTAATTTGATTGTGTTCAATCTGCTTATATATGAAAAATGTAAGTTTACTTAATCCATTTGTGTTGTCATTACTTGAATGATTTGTGTTGCATTATCTGAAACTTGGCAGTGCTTGTTAGTTCCCAGCATGCTTTGCATATGTTTGAATTAAGAGAGAATAAATGTTAAAATTAAGTGTTATTTTATGTTTTTGAGAAAATGAGAAAAGGGGAAGACTTGATTGTGTGTAAGTTGTGTTTAATGTTCAATTACATTGGAATTATTAGATCCATTTAAATTACAGTGGGTTGCCATTGTGGAGAGGAGTGGAGCATTTTGTTTGGCTGTGGACTGATTCAGATACTTTCAAATGCTTTGGTTAAAGGAACATGTAAATCTTACCATTTAAAATGCTAATATGTGTTACTGCTAGCTGATAGCTATCTATAGTCTATCAATTTAATTATGTGTCACTTAAATGAATGGAATATTAAATAAGTTGGATTCACAAATTTTGTTAGTACATATAACTTAACTGACTTTAGTTAGTTAAACTCAAACGTCTCTTGTTGAGCAAAAATGATTGATAATAGTTGACTTGAGTCCAAAATATGATTTATCCCTAAAACAACCACATTAAAGGGGGGGTGAAATGCTATTTCATGCATACTGAGTTTTTTACACTGTTAAAGAGTTGGATTCCCATGCTAAACATGGACAAAGTTTCAAAAATTAAATTGTACGTTTGAAGGAGTATTTCTGTGCCAAAAATTGTCCTTCCGGTTTGTCACAAGTTTCGGAAAGTTTTTTTCGAGTATGGGCCTGTGTGACATCAGCTGGGGCGGAATTTCCTTATATGGGTCCTAAGGGCACTTCTCCGGTAAGATCGCGGGCGCGCGCGCACTCTTAGACCAGAGCAAGAGAGTGAAAGCAGTTCGCCATCAAAGCGCCCTGCCCGGCTTTTGGGAAGTCAATGTCACCAAAGAAGTGTGTTTTTGGTTGCCAGGGCAAGACAACCCTGCACAGATTCCCAAAGAACCCAGCGTTAAGGGACCCGTGGATGGAGTTTGTTTTCCTGAGCATAAACGGAGTTGTGTAGACTGTTTGTTCCCTGCATTTCGACGATGATTGTTTTATAAACAAAGCCCAGATCGACGGATTTGCAGATCGTCTAATGCTTAAGGATCGAGCAGTCGCAATGATAAAGGTTTGCGGTCGTGCGTTGGAACCGGACGGTGAGTAAAACTGTTGAACAAATGTCTCTGTGTGTTGTTAGCTCGGCGCGTTAGCACAGCTTTAGCTCCGCCCACACGGCCCGCCCCCAGCCGCTCGTTTTTTTCCTGAAAGACTCGGTACAGCCTATCTTTCTTTTATAAATATAATAAAACTAAAGACTTTTTGGAGATATGAAGGATGCAATACTACTCTATAGGTACCAGTGATGCGCGGGTCAATGTATAAACAACCCGCACCCGACCGACGTTTTCAACTAACCTGCCCGCAACTCGGACCGCAAAAAAAAAAGAAGAAAATATTGTACCCGACCCGCTTCCTGACCCGCATTTTTTAAAAGTAGTAAATGCATAGCAAGAAGTACACATAACAAAGCCAGCACTTTGGTCATCATCTTTCATTATTTCGGCAAATGTCTACCACACTTTGTGTGTATTTGCGGAGCTTCCACTCCCCAGTCTTCACCTTTTCTCTTGCCGCCTCCATCTCTACCTGCAGACTGAGCTCGTGCGTCATCTTCGCGCCAGTTATTCAGCCAATAAAGTGTAGGTATGTATTTCATAGATAATTGTGGAGCATGTGAGCGGAGTGGAGAGGGAGCGAGCGCGGAGCCCGAGCGGGCGTATCTTTAACAGAGCGCAGAGCGGCATTTTTAAAAGGACGGAGCGTCGCCCTATTTCCCCCTCCAATTTCGCTCCGCGCACACCACGATTCTGAAGCATGCTCAGTCTAGCCTGACTCAGTCTACTGTTGATGACTGCAAGATGGATTCTATTTTCAGTCAAAACTCGGCTCAATAATGGAGTTTAAAAAGTAGCCTACTTCAAAAAGGAAAATAAGAAGTCATACAGGTGTACTATAATATAAAACTAACTAATGTGGTAGAAGAAAACGAATGTGGAGAAATCGTTTCAGTCAGTAAAAGACACATCTCTCGAAAACATGCAGTGTGCTATGTGAACACGCTGGGAAGAAAGCAAAAGGTTAGCAAATTGAGTACGGTAACATGTAACAAAGTGTAAATTAAATATAGCGTAATATTCAAACAATTGATACAAGCCCATTTTTAAATTGTAATCCTGCGCGCTGCGCAAAAATTCAGTTATAAGAATGTTGGCCTAATAGTTAATAGTTTAGTCTACTTTTAAAACGTTTACGTATATTTTTTATATATATTATTCACTAAAAGTGATATACATGTAGATTTTTTTTTCCTTTTTTGGAGCGAGCGGGGTCGATTTGAGTGGAGCAAACTGCGTTGAGCGCTGAGCGATAATGAGCGGAGCGGCCTGATGTAGCTTTGAGCGGGGGAGCGGAGGGGTGAACAGTTCCGTGAGTGATGAGCGGAGATTCTCACCGCTCCACTCCGCTCATATGCTCTCTAGTAGGCTACTATATAAATTACAAAGGTTTAATTGGCATCTTTATTTCAAACGACCCGACCAACCGCAACCCGAATATAATTAAAAATATTTTTTGATGACTCGTAACCGCGGGTGACCGTGGGTGACCGCAGGCACCCGCTCATTTCGGATCAACCCGCGCATCACTGATAGGTAATCAAGATTAACAGGAGATTGAGTGAAAATGAGCATTTCACCCCCCCCTTTAAGTTAGATAAACTTAATTATTTGTTTTCAACTTTCATAATTAAATTAAGTGGAACCTGTTGACAAGAAAAAATTAATTAAAGTCAAGGTTTCATTTTTTTTAGTGTATGTCTGATAAGCGACGCCGCTCTCACGCCACACACGTTCTCACGCAGTGAAACACACATCGCGGAGCAGAGAAACTGACAACACACTGAGAGAGGACAGACCAGGGCACTTTTGATATGAAACAAAGTCTCACCTTTCAATTTAGTCATTTTTTAAACAATAAATACCGTTTTGTGTCTCTTTAATGTGTCTGACAGATCGCTGTAGAGTCTCAGTTAAAGCTGCTCGTGAACCGATCATCTCTTCCTTTAGTTCATTTATAGCGTCAAATAAACATGAATGAATATCAGAAGGAATGTTGTTTTAACAGTGGAAAGAAGTCAGTACACTTCGTTTCTCAAGTTTAAATCCTCCAACATTAATCTATTAACTCTCCTCACTGCTTTGTTGGACAAAATGGCGGATGCGGATTATGAGTGGTCAGATCGCCTGTCAATAAAACTCCCTGCGAAGGGTCAATTGTGACGCAGCCATTGACATAGTAGTTGTTCATTTAAGCTATTAGTCGACTAATCGCACATGTATATTAATAAGCCATTGTGATGTCACTAGAGGCTGTGTCCTGGAGGGGCTCTACATTCCCCTGAGATGGCTGCAACCACAAACAGCTATGGCTCCATCTGCTGGTGGAATCGGGAACTCCACCCCTCAATACACCACATTCCCGCACACCTGAGACTGATCAGAGTCTGATGAGCTGAAGGGCTTTTTAAGGATCAGAGACACAGTTAATGTCAGTGTGAGGTTTGGGAGACAAGCTTCAGGTTGTTGTCGTCTCTGCAGAGGAGGACCAGACCGCTCAAGTATCGTTCCCACGAGGAATACTGAAGGTTGGAAATACTTACCAGAAATTTGAAGGACTTACTGCTGAATTGGCCACAGGCTGCAGCACTGATTGAAGTAAGGTTGGAAAAGACTGTTTACTTACCTAAGGGAATCGGGATTATGAAATTCACCATCAGAAGAGGCATCGTTTAAGTTTTGACTGTTGAAGATCAACCTGAACCTTAGTTACACTTTTGAATTTGGAACACTGTTTCTGTTGATTCCCAAGAACTTTAATAAAATCCTTGGTTATATTTGAACTTTGTGTCCTTGCACTACTTGAACTGTCCCGCTTAGAGCTGTGCAGCCTCTCATGAAATCACACCATATAAATCATAATAATAAGCCTTTAATTTCCTATATATAATACATCGGCTAATCAGTGCTCAAACGCACACATAAAGCTTGTCACAGCGCACCGGCAAACTACAGAGAACCGCCGGCAACGATCTGTCCCTCACAGACTTCACCACAAGTTTATTTTTCCTGCGACTAACAGACGAATAAACTTTTTAGTTGACTAAGCCTCTTCTAGTTGACTAAAGAGTAGTTGAATATGAAGGAGCAGCTCTACACTCAAATCACTCTCTTGTCGTGTAACGATGAAACTTGCAGAAAGAGTCTCAGTAAAATCCAGCACTAAAGCTGCAGGTTAAACACATCTGTGTGTGATGATGGAGGATCTGCTTCTGTCACGAGACTCGACTCCAGCTCTGAGTATCGCTCCACTTATTCACTGAATTACAGTAATCTTCAATTACCTACAATAACCGTCTCATAGTTTTGTGAATACGTTTTCAATAAAAATTCAGTTAAAAGCACAAATAAAAATTCTTATCTAACTCTTTCTTATCCGAGGCGTCTGATTGGTGCAGAGGAGGGAGAGGCGTGTCTAAACTGAACTGTTGATCAAGGTTATAATTAAAACATCAAGCTAATATACAACTCTTACTGTCTGCAGAATACAGTGAATAGTAAACAAATTACATATTAGGATGGGATACTCAAATGAAATAATCATGGAGTATTATGAAAATTAAGATCTATTATTAATAAAAGGAGGCAAAGAGCAAACTGAAATCACTCAGATCTCAAATGTGTCTCTGATCTATAAGAGCACACAATCTCTTTCTGAACTCTATAATTATTAAGAGTGTCAGATTAATTTAGATGGTTTTATTTCAGATGCAAGTGTGACGATGTTATTTCAGATCCTCCTTTGAGCAGCTGCAGTTTCAGTTCAGTCACTGTGACTCTGACTGACGGAGGTTTTTGTACGACTCTTTATCACTGTGTGAACCACATAATGCTCTCAGGCCAGTATAAACCCAGACAGTAATAATGTCCAGCATCTTCAGTCTGGACTCCACTGATGGTCAGAGTGAAATCTCTGTTAGATCCACTGCCACTGAATCTAGATGGAGTTCCTGACTGGAGGCGGTTTGCATAATAAATCAGGAGTTTAGGAGCTTCTCCAGGTTTCTGTAAGTACCAAGCTAAACAGTTTCCACTGTGCACATCTCTGCTGGTTTTACATTTGATATTGACAGTTCCTCCTGGTTGTTCTGCTGTTATTGAGGGACTCTGAGTGACGGTGATCTGTCCTCTACACTCTGAAACACAACAAGAAGAAAATACACTCAAAACTTTGACAATATACTTGAAGAAATGAATTAATATCAAACTTGTGCTCCACAAACCTTGAGCAAACGCTGTGAGAGTCCAGATGAAGATGATGATGAAGGTCATGTTGATGAAGATTGTTGTGTGTGTCAGTGATGAAGTGTTAAACTCACAGCACTATAAACACTCTCACACACTGAAGATCTGATCAATATGCAAACACACTCCACATCATTTCCCTGAAGACAGTCACTCATTAACAGACACAAAACACAATCACTGAAGTGACAAAAATCAGTCTTTTTCATAATATTTGACCTTCTACAAAATGTTAAAAATTATATCATTCAATTCAGTTCTGAATAAATCTATAAGACCAACTTTATATATGAATCTGAATATCTGCTGTGAAAATATTTTTTACTGTAGTTGGAGTGAAACGTCGCTGTTAATCACCACATTTTAAACACCAAATCCATGTGTGTTCCTGCAGTTTATGAACAGACATGAGGATCATCACACACACGAGTCTCTGTCAGTCTCTGAATAACTGAGTTTGATTGAGAGTCACACATGATATAAACATGTTCACTTTAATAAATTCAGTAATTCAGTGATGATGAGCTTCATAAAGCAGGGGAAGTCAGTGAGTTTCTGCATGTTGATGTGTGTGTTGTTGATCTGAAGTTCAGTTAGTGAAGCGTTCAGGAGGTTTTTCTTCTGATGATCTATTAGTTTATTTCACTGGTTCACTTTCAGCAGCGACACCAAACTGATGATGCAGTAAATCATCACATATTAAGATTATTAATACAACAGATGACTGTTAAATACTTTGTAGAAAGGATGCACTTTTAGCATATTTTTTTAATATATTTTTTTTTTATCTGCAATTACACATTGAATGTTTATCAAAACTGTAAAGATGATTTTCAGTGTCAAAGGATCTTTTTTTTCATCCACTGAACTAGAAACAATCATTTCTGACATTTACTTGATTTGACGAGTTTTCAGCTCTTTTCTTCCTCAAAGATAATTCAATTCTTTAAGGGTTAAAATACATTGAAAGAAAATAACATTTGGCTGGTATTTTGGCACAACTTTTTATTTTGGTATTAATTGATTTGTTTCTAATCTATTGTTAAATGAACAGCAATATTTCCAAACTGGCATTTATAGTCTTAATAGTATTTCCTCTTAATGATCAGCTCTGTCTGATACTTCAGGAGTAAAAAGGTTTATAGAAATTAATTTTAATTCATTATAAAGTTATAGTGGATGTGACACACAAAGTTTGCTTAATCATGAAAATGACACTTCAAATCTATAATATAACTTCAGTTTAACTCTAATCGCTTTAGTGATCACAGGCTTTGTGAAAACTCTTCTCTAAAAACATTCAGATCAACTTTTTGAAAGTTAAAGCTGATAAAGTGAATCAAACATTACAGAGAAACAGAGTTCTTCTATTTCTAATGCTGTTTCTTTTAGACTCTTATTTGTCCTTTTCAGTCGATTCTTGTTTGTAAAACTAATGCTTGATGACCTGAAATTAGTTTTTGTCTTTGTTTTCAACTTGTTTAAACAATAAATTGTATAATTGATATTTTTTGTTCAATAAAACTGGACATTGAGACTGAGAATATCAAAGATGACACATTTACAGACAACAGTCTTTATGTTTCTGCATCGACTGAAAGTGGAACTTGATTGAGTTTTTCTGGAAGTTTGAAACTCAATGATATTTCCTTTTTAAATATTTTAATAATCAAGTCTCGACTGTGAACCGTATTCTGAACATCTGCATCTCTGCTTTCTGCCTTTCATACAAGACTGTGTGTGTGCTTTATCATTCAGGCATGATTTTATTACAATTCAGTCAATAAATAAAATATAATTGTAACTTTATGTCTTTGTGTCATTTTAGTTTCAGGTCTTTCGTTAGATCAGGGCTTTATCTCACGCTTTTTAAGTAAACTTCAGTCAGTGGATCATGAACACTCCTGCAGATTCATGATGAAACAAGAACATGCGGACAAATTATAGATATAGTTTTAGATAAATGTAATAAGATAAAGAGATAAGAAAAAGTTTTTTATAAGTTAAAAACTCAATGAATGCTTTATGTTTCATTTAATATCTATGAATAACTTGACTGAGTGAGTGTGTGTGTGTGTGTGTGTGTGTGTGTGTGTGTGTGTGTGTGTGTGTGTGTGTGTGTGTGTGTGTACTGTATGTGTGTGTGTGTGTGTGTGTGAAAGTGTTTGAGCAGCTGCAGTTTCAGTTCAGTCACTGTGACTCTGACTGACGGAGGTTTTTGTACGACTCTTTATCACTGTGTGAACACCCAGCCATTGTTGATCCAGTGTGCACTCATACAGTAATAATGTCCAGCATCTTCAGTCTGGACTCCACTGATGGTCAGAGTGAAATCACTGTTAGATCCACTGCCACTGAATCTAGATGGAGTTCCTGACTGACGGTCGCTTACTGAATGAATCAGGAGTTTAGGAGCTTCTCCAGGTTTCTGGAAGTACCAGCTCAGACACCGTTTGCTGCCACTACACCAGTTGATTGGATCACTGCTGGTTTTACAGGTTACAGCGACTGATTGTCCAGTTTGAGAGAGACGCTCTGAGGGAGTTTGAGTCACTGTCTCCTGCCCAACAGATTCTGACAAGAGAGAAAGATTAGAAATCACACACACTTTTACAACCTTATATCTTCACAACACACATAAAGATAAGGAGTGAATAACGTTTGTAATCTTGACTGACACAAACCTGGACATAACACTGCCAGCGTCCAGATCAATATGGTGATGAAAGTCATTTTTGTAGGTTGAAGGTTCAGTTCTAGTGAAAAACAGTTGTTGATCATGTTTGATGTTTGACAGAGTTATAAACACATGCAGAGCACTGAAGCGTGTGTCGCTCATGTAAAACACACTCTATGCAAACGCTTCAGGAGTCACAGATTTAAGTTTAATGTGCTTTCATTGAGACTTCACAAACATTTCACAAGTTCACATGTTAATATGATAATTTATTGATATAAAGCAATATTTTCTGAATGTGAGTGTGATATTGCTTTGCTACAACAGTTTAATGAACAAGAATCTATTATTGAGCTCTTTACATTTTAGTCATTTATATTGCCAGTATTATTTACTAACTGAAAGTTACGGCTAACTGAAATATTTCCAGACGAAACCACAGTAAAACAAACCAGTGCGACTCTGAGAAACACAATCGAGGCCTAATAGTTAGAGAGAGTCAGATAGGTTTAATGCAGAGGACAAACTCTGAGTTTGGGTTTCCACACTTGGCCTTCATATGTCACTTTCACAATAGTTCCTGAATGAATCAGTGTTTTAATCGGATGATAAAGTTAATGGCTGAAAATCACATCTTCCCTTCTGTATAGTGGGCGAAAAACAGTATGTGACAAAAGAAGGATGTCCGAATTGACAATACTCATAAAAGCAAAAAGTACTCGGATGACCTACTACTTTTGGAGAGATCCTGAAGTGTGATACGACGGACACTTTACTATCCCATGAGGCCACAGGAGAGGATCTGTGAATGACGGTGAAGAAAAAAACCTCAATACTGGTGGTTACCAACATTCTTCAAAATATCTTCTTTTCTGTTCAGCAGAAGAAAGAAATGCATACAGGTTTGAAACAACTTGAGTTCATTCATTGAGTTCAACTGTTCATCAAACAGTCCTCTCATTTCAACAAGACCAAGCGATGTTGTGTTTTTATGTTTTATGGGGACTTTTTACAGACATAATGATTTTATACTTTACAGTATATTATATCCCCCTGCACTAACCCTGCCTATCACAGAAAACTTTCTGCATTTTTACATTTTCAGCTGTTTTCCAAAAATAAATAAATAAATAAATCCCCACAAGGACAAGTATTTCGGATATTGCCATCTTTGTGGTGACATTTTGTCCCTATAATGTAGTGTTACACACACACACACAGGGCCGGAGTGGGGCCACTTTTCAGCCCGGGAGTTTCAGGCCCAAGACTGGCCCACTTTTTCCATGGTGGAATTCCAAATTAGCACTTTTTTTAAATTGGATAAATGAAGCAACAGTTCAGCTCGTACTATTGTGTAGTTTGTATTAATACCATGGGTTAACAAATAATGTAAAGGTTAAATAATAATTCACTTAGACTTTATAAGAAGCAATTGCGACTTTATTTCACACAATTCTGACTTTATATTTCGCAATTCTGACTTTATATTTCGCAATTCTGAATTTATAAGACGTTTTGCGACTTTATATCACACAATTCTGACTCTATATCTTGCAGTTCTGACTTTATAAGCAATTGCGACTTTATTTCACACAATTCTGATTTTATATCTTGCAATTCTGACTTTATAACACACAATTGCGACTTTATTTCAGGCAATTCTGACTTTATAACACGCAATTGCGACTTTATTTCACGCAATTCTGACTTTATATCTCGCAATTCTGAGAAATAAAGTCAGAATTGCGAGATGTAAACACGCAATTGTGAGATAAAAAGTCGCAATTATCTTTAAAAAAAAATTTATTCTGTGGCGGAAACAAAGCTTCCATACCTCCTGGCCTCCCATCCATCCTCCCTGACGCATAGCCTACCGTTACGGCCGGCCCAGCTATCGGTAGGCGCCGGCGGTGCCGCGGTAGCCTACCTGAGAAAACGTTTTGGAAAAGACGGGCTATAGACCCAACCAACTCTATAGGAGAGGAGGGGAGGGGAGAACTCCCTCACATGGTACAACCCATGCAGAGTGCTGAGAGCTGCGGTGTCAGAATGCGGAACGTGTGTAGCCTAATGTAACTAATGTGACATTGAAATATGAAAAAAAAAAAGGGAAAAGAAAAAATTCCTTGACCGGCCCAAAAGTGAAGCGACCCACCGGGAATTCTCCCGATTACCCACTCCGGGCCTGCACACACACACACTTAAGCATACACAATCTCTCTCTCTCTCTCTCTCTCTCGTCAAACTAACGATTGTTCGCCACTTATCCCGCGATTGTAATACAGTAGTAAAAACTGATTTGTCCCGCATTTTTGTGCATAGAACTGTTGATTTCTCCCTAGCTTACCGCATCTAGGTTTCCTTCAGAGGAGCATTGCCGCTTCACACCAGAGCCAAATTAGCCAATCAGTTTAGCGATGTGTGTTAGCAGGCGAGGCTCAGATATATTAACCGTTTGTGTAGGCTACCGTGAATTGCACATTTTTCTCAGAACGCTCTTGTAAGAGATTTTAATCTAAATAAGATGTTTCCTGATTAAATAAAATAAGCCTAATACATAAAAACCACAAGACACAACCGGACAACAGTGGTTATATATAAATATATATTTAAGTTTTGATCGAAATTATAGGGACATATCATATTGGTAGGGACACGTCCCTAGCGTCCCTACTAAATTCTACGCCCCTGGCTGTAGAGTCTCAGTTAAAGCTGTTCATGAACCGATCATCTCTTCCTTCTAGTCCATTTATAGCATCAAATAAGCATTAATGAACATAAGAAGGAATGTTGTTTTAACAGGGGAAAGACGTCAGTACACTTCGTTTCTCAAGTTTAAATCCTCCAACGTTAATCTACTAACTCTCCTGACTGCTTTGTTGGACAAAATGGCGGATGGCGGATTATGATTGGTCTGATCGCCTGTCAATCAAACTCCCTGCGAAGGGTCAATGGGCACGTAGCCATTGACATTGTAGTTGTTCATTTAAGCTATTAGTCGACTAATTGCACATGTATATTAATAAGCCATAAAAATCATAATAATAAGCCTTTAATTTCCTTTATATAATAAATCGGCTAATCAGCGCTCAAGCGCGCGCATAAAGCTTGTCACAGCGCACCGGCAAACTACAGAGAACCGCCGGCAATGATCTGTCCCTCACAGACTGAGTGACTTTGACACAAGTTTATTTTTTCTGCGACTAACCGACGAATAAACTTTTTAGTTGACTAAGCCTCTTCTAGTCGACTAAAGAGTAGTTGAATATGAAGGAGCAGCTCTACACTCAATTCACTCTCTTGTTGCGTAATGATGAAACTTGCAGAAAGAGTCTGTAAAATCCAGCACTAAAGCTGCAGGTTAAACACATCTGTGTGTGATGATGGAGGATCTGCTTCTGTCACGAGACTCGACTCCAGCTCTGAGTATCGCTCCACTTATTCACTGAATTACAGTAATCTTCAGTTACCTACAATAACCGTCTCATAGTTTTGTGAATAAGTTTTCTATAAAAATTCAGTTAAAAGCACAAATAATTTTTTTTAATCTAGCTCTTTATTATCAGAGGCGTCTGATTGGTGCAGAGGAGGGAGAGGCGTGTCTAAACTGAACTGTTGATCAAGGTTATAATTAAAACGGCAAGCTAATATAAAACTCTTACTGTCTGCAGAATACAGTGCATAGTAAACAAATTACATGCTAGGAAATGAAATAACCATGGAGTATTATGAAAATTAAGATCTATTATTAATAAAAGGCGGCAACTAGTGCAAACTAGCCTGGGTTTCCCCATACTGCCTTGAGCAGCGCGATTTTATTCACGCTGCAAGGTAGTCTGGCTACCATGGGCTAATTTTTCCCCTGAAATAGGGAACCAATCACAGAACGGGGAGGGAGCAGCAAGACGATGACGAAGTATATGCGACACACCGAAGCAGTTTGTTTATCTATGGATCCAACATGACAGACGTAAAAATATATGCATATTTAGTTTAGCAAGCAAACACATCTACAAAAATATGCCTGTATTTCAAGTTGATAAAATAATTTAAAATCCACATCAGTTTATTTGTGCCGACGCGCCACGCCCTCCCAGGATCTATAACGTTACCAAGGCTACTTCCACTTTTAAAAATTCTTCATTACCGCGTGCGCGCGTTCTGCTTGCAGTCGTCGAGATGGATGCTGAGGAGTTGAAGAAAAGAATAGCTAGTGGAGATTGTAAAGTTGTCGACAATACGTCATCAAAAATCAAGTCCAGTGTGTGGGAGAAATTTGGAGTTATCTGAAGAAAATATTGTAAAAGGCTTTGCTGCAAACATTTTCGTGTTGGATAGCCGCAAATGTGTAACTTCATCCCTGAGGAAGCACGCAGATAACTGGTAACAAAGCCGTTCTATCGAACGGTATTTTTCATATTTAACACTGTTAGTATGTGTGGTGTGCAGGGCGTGTTTGAACCCAAAATTGTCAGATGTAGGCTAGACGAAATTGCGTGGCATATAGTGTTGTAGCCGCGTCTGTTCGATTTGTGTGGTAACGTTAGCCATGTTCTTCATGTACCGGCCTTTTGACAGCTTCGGCTGAAGTTGTCCTTGTGTTAATTGTCGTGTAATAACTTCTGTATGACCTGGCAATAAACATTTTTGTAAGTGTGTGTCTATAATGTGATAGTCTAAACTGATTTTATTTCGGGTGCAGATTTTAATTAGTGCTGTTGACGGAAAACGGGTCGGGTGCTGTTTTAAGCAGTGCGGGTACAGGCGGGTGCGGATTTACAAAATCGGACCCGTGCAGGACTCTCTGGTGTACACATAAATCTCTGACCCATCGTCGTCTTCTTCGTTGAATATCTGTCGCTCTACATATGTCACACTGTAAAACTTTTCACTGTAAATTTACAGTAAAATACTGGCAGCTGGGTTGCCAGCCACATACTGTATTTTTACAGAACTAGTACTGTAAACAGCATTTACAGTATTGTACTGTAAAACGTTGTACTGTAAATTTACAGTAAAATACTGGCAGCTGGGTTTCCAGTCACATACTGTATTTTTACAGAACTAGTACTGTAGACAGCATTTACAGTATTGTACTGTAAAACATTGTACTGTAAATTTACAGTAAAATACTGGCAGCTGGGTTGCCAGCCACATACTGTATTTTTACAGCACTAGTACAGTAAACAGCATTTACAGTACTCCACTGTAATTACCAAATACAGAATATACCACATATTTTTACAATATTAAACTTGTCTACAGCAATAAATTGTATAGTAGTCACACTAGGAAAAAGAAAACAACATTTTCTGGGTTTTAAAACATTTATTTTGGTTAAAAGCAAAGATCAGAAAATTGCCTTCTGTGAACATGTTGGCTGAATTTTTTTTAAACATAAAATGCAATTTTAGCACTTAACAACAAACAGATAACACTTAGCACTTAATTAAAGGGATAGTTCACCCAAAAAATTAAATTAGCTCAAATTTACTCACCCTCAAGTCATCCTAGGTCTATATGACATTCTTCTTTCAGACGAATACAATCGGAGATATATTAAAAAATGTCCTGGCTCTTCCAAGCTTTATAATGGCAGTGAATTGCTGTTTCTGTTTTGAAGTCCATACAAGTGCAAACGAAGTCCCATCCAAAGTCTTCAAGTTTTCGCAGAAGTGAGGACACCTGTAGGCTTACAGTGTTCTTTTTTTGCACAACTTGGCCAGTTTTGTTTGAAGTTACTTGTCCTTTCTTTGTTTTTGATCCACGTTCAGGATTGATGTCAGGAAATCGTCTAAAAGGCAGAAAAGAAAGGAAAAAAAACAATGAAATATTATGGACTGAGTTTATATATTTTGACAGAGAGAGACAGCACAAAAGATGTGTAAATAAAAAACAGATATCGGTTTTAACGACTAATCTGTTTGGATAAAACTGAACAACATAAAAAAAAATGCAATGTTGGATGTTGTGATCAATAACTGATATTTTTTCTGCCCTGGTTAAAATACATCAACTCAATGTGTCTGTTTACATGTGCACTGTCAACTAACTAAACTTTTGGAAGTGGGGTTGCCAGATTTAAAGTTTTATTCTACAACTTTTAATATCATCCCCTCATCAGGTCCCATCAGAGTATCAGTGGAAAGGCAGCCATAGACTCTGTTTATATAGAGCACACATTGCCAGAATCCAGCCCAAACCTTTGTGACAGAAATAATTTAACTTTAATTGCAAGCCTTGCAATGTTTATTGCATACATGACTACATGATAATGTTAAACATGACATTTACCAGACTAAAATGCATGTTTGCACCCAAAAATGAAAATTCTGTCATTATTGCTCACCCTTAAAGGGATAGTTCAGGATTTTAGACATGAATCTCTATAGCTTCCCCATAAGCAGTGTGGTGCATTGACCATGACTTACCCCCGACAGCGTCCTGTGAGCCGATCTCCGGTCCAGTTTTGGTCAAGATGAAATTAGTCCGGCAAGTTTGCTGGGGTCACGGCAATAAAGCTTTTTTCTTCTCAAATCAATATGTGTTCAAAAGAGTGATATATTTGCAGCACAAAACCGCTGTCTATGGAGAGGTCAGACCTCGTAATGGCTTGGCACTATTTTCTTCCCCGTCATATCACTGCGCGCTGCCGCTACCTACAGCCAGCTGGGAGCCGCGCACGTGTCACTTTGTTTACAGCTCGTAAAGAGAACGATAACATGTCTGACTACAGCAGCGACGATGACAACATTGACTTCGACACACAGCCAAAAGGATATCTTTACGAACCTGAATACACAGATGACGAGTTACGTCAAAAAGCGCCACATCTTTGTTTGTACAGTCCGGATAGTCACAAGTCCGCACCATTTTCTACAAAGCTTGTACAAACTGATCGCTCTTGGTGAGTAGCTATGTTAGCTCGTTCGTGTAGCTGTTCTGAGCACGTAAACACTGCTGTAAACACTGCCGAACAACTGAAAAAGTGGTGTGCGCCTGCGCAGCTCCCAGCTGGCTGTAGGTAGCGGCAGCGCGCAGTGATATGACGGGGAAGAAAATAGTGCCAAGCCATTACGAGGTCTGACCTCTCCATAGACAGCGGTTTTGTGCTGCAAATATATCACTCTTTTGAACACATATTGATTTGAGAAGAAAAAAGCTTTATTGCCGTGACCCCAGCAAACTTGCCGGACTAATTTCATCTTGACCAAAACTGGACCGGAGATCGGCTCACAGGACGCTGTCGGGGGTAAGTCATGGTCAATGCACCACACTGCTTATGGGGAAGCTATAGAGATTCATGTCTAAAATCCTGAACTATCCCTTTAAGACTTTCGTTCGTCTTCGGAACACAAATTAAGATATTTTTGATGAAATCTGGGAGGTTTCTGTCCCTCCATTGACATCAATGTCATTGCAACTCTCAAAGCCCAGAAAGGTGGTAAAAACATTGGTAAATAGAACATATAACTACAGTGGTTCAACCTTAATATTATGAAGTGACGAGAATACTTTTTGTGTGCAAAATAACCCCAAAATAACCTCTTCTCTTACATGTCATTCTCCTACACTGTTTTGTGAGGATGAGTAGGCCGGAGTGTATTAAAGGGTAACTCTCGCCAAAATGCAACCTAGGGTCTTTTTGTTAATCTACCAGAGGCAAACTTTCATTTAAAAGCATAATTAGGATGGAAACGCCACTTAAGTTTGACCGTATTTTCGTTTTCGGTCTAATTGCCTTTTGAATGGGAGTGCTTGGACTATGATAGCATTAAAAATCGCTTTTTTTTAAAACACTAAGGAGGCTCGACACAACATGAAACTGTGCTCGAAGTATCACCAGGGGCTCTACACATGAACTCCAGCATTGAGAACATTGTTTGTGTACACAGAGTTTACCAAAAATAAAGATTTTGAACAACTCACGGAAGCTGTGTCCGCCTGCATTTTGACAGTCAAAAATAGTCGATCTAATAACTATATTCTAGAGCTGCTGTAAAGCCAAAACAATCTATGTTACTGTAATTTCCTATTATCACTGTAAAGCTGCTTTGAAACAATCTATATTGTTAAAAGCGCTATATAAATGAAGGTGACTTGACACTGTTTACACTACGTCAACAGCGTAGGAGAATGACGTGAAAGAGTAGAGATTGTTGAATAATGTCGTTATTTTTTTGTATTTTTTTTTGTGCACAAAACAGGTTGCACCACTGTAGTTGCATGGATTATTTAAACAATGTTTTTACTACCTTTCTGGGCCTTGAAAGTTGCAAAGACATTTCTGTCTATGGCTGGTTCAGAAACCTCTCAGATTTCATCAAAAATATCTTCATTTGTGTTCTGAAGATTAACAAAGGTCTTACAGGTTTGGAACAACATGAGGGTGTGTAATTAATGATAGAATTTTCACTAATCCTTCAACTGAAAACAACTTGCACTGACATATCTTAAATATGTGACTGCCACTGTTTTGTCTCAAGATGCACACCAGTAATGTTTTTTTTTATTAGACATTTTTATAAAAGCTGCTTAAATACCCTAATTTTATTGAGGCCTAGACCTGTCTTAAAGGGTTAGTTCACCCAAAAATGAAAATGATGTCATTAATGACTCACCCTCATGTCACTCCAAACCCGTAAGACCTCTGAACTCTTCTGAAGACATCTTAAGATATTTTAGATTTATTCCGAGAGCTTTCTGTCCCTCCATTGTAAGTCAATGGACGTGTCACTGTTCACGTCCATAAAGGTAATAAAGACATCATCAAAGTAGTCCATGTGACATCAGTGGGTTATTTAGAATGTTTTGAAGCATCGAATATACATTTTGGTCCAAAATGAACAAAAACTACGACTTTATTCAACATTGTATTCTCTTCCGGTCTGTTTTCCATCCGCGTTCACGAGTCCATATTGACGCACCAGATAACACGTCAGCAGCGTCAATGTGGACTCGTGAACACGGATGGAAAACAGACCGGAAGAGAATACAATGTTGAATAAAGTCGTAGTTTTTGTTCATTTTGGACCAAAATGTATATATTCACTTACAATGGAGGGACAGAAATCCTCTCGGAATAAATTTAAAATATCTTAAGATGTCTTCAGAAGAGAAACGGAGGTCTTACGGGTTTGGAGTGACATGAGGGTGAGTCATTAATGACATAATTTTCATTTTTGGGTGAACTAACCCTTTAAGCTAAGCCCAGTATGGAAACCAGGGCCATATTGTTCATACCAGTAGTCAGTCAGCTTAATAAATACTGTCAAGACAAGTCACAATTCAGTCTAATAGTTATATGAATGGCAAATATGCTAATGACTAACCTCTGAACAAACTCAAGGTGCTGCCTCTTCCTGGTACTGCAAGCTGAAGTTATAGGAGGAGGCAAACAGCGCTGCCAGGCCAGCGATGAAGTTAGGCTGTGATCCTTTCCACACACACCTTGACCTTCCAAACGTAATGTCCAGCACTGGTTGCTTAGAGATTGACCTGTAATTGAAAAAAAATAAAATAAAATGAATTAATAAATAATATTAATAATTAAAATAACTATTGTGGGTTCCACTGTGGTTCGATGTAGTTGTCTATCTATTCATAGTTCTATAAATTAAAATTTTCACCTAAAAATTAAAATTGATTAGGGTTAGAAGAACACTAAAACGCACTGCCATATTATTTTGCTTGTTTTAAGCATAAACTCACAAAATTTTTACTTATTCTTTCAGAAAACAAGACACTTTTTACTTGTCAATGAAATGCTTCTTCATGTAAGAATTTTAGATATCTGGACTGGAAACAAGAAAAAAACACTAATTAAGAAAAACATATTTTGCAGTGGAGTGAGTAAATGATGGCTTTTCATTTTAGGTTTAAACTTAAACCTTTAATGTTTACATACCAGGAAATAAGGCGTGGACTCTCTGGCAAATGTAGATTGCTGGACATCAGCGTTGCAAATTCCTGAAACAATTTTTAAAAAGGACAGCACAACCATGATCAACAGAACCAAAACATAAAACATATATTACAGATTAATGAGATTTGTTGAATATCATCTACTTATCTGCTTGAAGGATAACACCGTCTAACTTCTCTTTGAATTGTTAGGCAATTTGTAGGAACATATGGCATGGCAATCAGGAATACTACATTTGAAAACAGCATTAACATGGATTTTTTTATGCTAGCAAAATTGAAAATTCTGACAATGATTCAAAAGCACGATCACAGAACTGACAGCATTTGATAGCATTTTTTTTTTTTTTACCACATAGACTATAACTGTAACACTACTTAAAAGCACTTACATTAGCACTGGACCGTCATCAGATTACAAAGCCTGAAACGAAAAATATATATCAAAAGCAGGTCATGCAAATAACATGGTATATGTTGCCTATTATGTGAAATATCGAAGTTAACGTTAAGTTACTTGGTAAACAGGTGGAACAGAGTGAATTGTTTGCGCGGCCGCGGTAGAAAACCGCGATCGCAAAATCAAACCAAATAAGCATTTGTGAAAACAATGTAGAAATGCGAACGCAAAAAAACAAAATATATTGGCTTACCGTATCACTCAGTTGAACAATTTTCCATCTTCTCAAACTCTAAATCCCACTAATCGTCACAGGCGCAGGTTATTCAGATGACAAATTCTTCCATCCGTCTTCATGTAACATTATGTCGCCCATTTTCTGCTGCGTCACAGACAACTAATGTTTCAAACACGAACCGAAGCTCACAAAAGCTTAAAAATTGCTCACAGATTCGCAGACACTGTTTATCTTGTTAACAGGAATGATTATTCTGTTCAGTTGAATCCCGCTGACAAATCAAGTTTGCCTGTAGTAGCTACATGTCGGCTCGCGTCACATTTGAACTGAATTGAGCGCGAAAGAAATCAATCCCACAATGCAGTGCTTTTACAGTATGATACTGTATTACGAATTTATCGGGTTGAAAACAGAAATGTGCTGTATATTTACAGCTGTTCTGTAAAATATACAGCCTAATACTGTATTATGGAAATACAGTACAATTCTGTAGGAAATTCGCTGTAAATTTACAGTAAAGTTTTACAGTGCATCTGGTATAATTTGAAACGATTGGCTATGAGCTACGTACAGGCGCATAGAGAGCCTAAGTCCCGCCCCTCCGCTTCCGGCTCATGGGACCTTATTTCGGAAAAAATATGTATGGAAGTCAATGGCGAGAGATAACTTATCTTTTTATTCCGTCTGAACTGTGCCCTGAACTACACATATGATGTTTGTCAATTTAAAAGGTAATTATGAAAGTCAAGAAAGTCGCAGTTTGTCATAAAACAGAAGAGTAACGTTTAGTTTTATGTGAAAATCGCTCAATGAACTACATCTCTCGTCTCGCACTATGTGCGTCACAAGATCCGTTGCTCGTATGTGTGTATTCTGGCTCAAAACACTCAGGCATGACGACGTAACGTTACGATTATAATGTAAGACTATAGAAAAAATGAGACGTTAGCTTCATAAAGTTAGCTTCATTCATTGAGAGAAAAGGTATGACGTCGCATGTGCGCCTTCTGGGTTTGTAGTCTTTGTAATTACGTATTTTCACAGTCTTATACCCTTAGCAGGTTTACATCAAGCTGCGACTTTCTTGACTTTAAAATGTATCTTTTAAATTGACAAACATCATATGTGTAAATCAGGGCACAATTCAAACGAGATCAAAATAATTGTTGTCTCTCGCCATTGACTCCCATACAATATTTTTCCGAAATAAGGTCCCATGGTGGTCGACCAAAAGGGGAGGGACTTAGGCTCTCTATTTGATAGACATTTGTAGCGCCCAATAAACGGCTCTGGGCATTCGTAAACCACGCCTCAAATACGAGTAAATGAACATGTAGTTCCCAGACCACGTCTCAAAGAGAAAGTGGTCTGACGTTAGCCAGGCTAAGTGCAAACTGAAATCACTCAGATCTCAAATGTGTCACTGATCTATAAGAGCACAAAATCTCTTTCTGAACTCTATAATTATTTTGAGTATCAGATTAATTTATATGGTTTTATTTCAGATGCAAGTGTGACGATGTTATTTCAGATCCTCCTTTGAGCAGCTGCAGTTTCAGTTCAGTCACTGTGACTCTGACTGACGGAGGTTTTTGTACGACTCTTTATCACTGTGTGAATGTAAGATCACCCACACAATCACCATCAGAATCTGTTCTGCAATGGAAACTCTGACAGTAATAATGTCCAGCATCTTCAGTCTGGACTCCACTGATGGTCAGAGTGAAATCACTGTTAGATCCACTGCCACTGAATCTAGATGGAGTTCCTGACTCTAGTTTTTTTACAAAACGAATCAGGAGTTTAGGAGCTTCTCCAGGTTTCTGTAAGTACACTCAAAAAAATACCTCATCAGTTGAATGTATATTAATCATGTGGCAAATTTCCACATAAAATTATTACATTAATAAATCTGTTTGTAATCATGTCTGTCGGATGTAATCAAACTATTTCTATCTGAATTATCACAATTACATTGACCTAATGTAATTTTCCTTAAAATCAAACTTAACTGTATTACATTGACCTAATGTAATTTTTTGAAAATCAAACTTAACTGTATTACATTGACCTAATGTAATTTTCCTTGAAAGTCAAACTTACTGTATTACATTGAACTAATGTAATTTTCCTTGAAAGTCAAACTTACTGTATTACATTGAACTAATGTAATTTTTCCAGAGTAAAATGTAACTTATGTATTACACTGACCAATGTGTTTTTCTATAGGTCTAACAGAATGTCACAATGTAATGCATTTTTTCATGAGTAAAATATAAAAAATTGACTATATTGTGCTGATCTTAGAATTGCTTCCGTGCATGTCTTTCACATTGTTGCATACATTAAAAATATGCCATTACAGTGTATGCACATCAAAAAAGCAAACAAATCAAATAGCAAGTCAAATAGTTTATTCATTTCATAATGCTATAAACAGATATAACAGAAATGCAGACAAAACACATCATGTAAAAAAAAACAAAAAAAAACACACGATCTACTCAAACATCTTCAGCTAGCCTTTGTCCATCCAGTTTCAGTTTTTGAAAGACCTCGAAAGTATGCTGCAGGTTGGATGGGTACCTCAGATCCAGAGAATAAATTATGCCCATAAGCAAAGTGATGGCACACAGCACAGTCTGAATTTCCTCGAGTACCTCTACTCCCTGAATTACAATTGACACTTCTTTTGGTGGTTGTTGTGCACCCTCCGCATGGATCACACAGATCCCTAGGACCATCTCCTCTTTTGCTTTCTCAGCCTGCTCACAGTACTTGAAATTGGAGAACACAAAAAACACAAACATAGTGTGTGTGTAATGGTCAAAACAACAAAACATCCCACTAAACTTGCATTACAAACAGAAATATTATATATACTGTATATATATATATATATATATATATATAGTGGTGTCCAAAATTATTAGAACGGTAATATTTTTTGATGTTTTAAAAGAAGTCTCTTCTGCTCACCAAGGCTTCATTTATTTAATCCAAAAACAGTAATATTGTGAGATATTTTTACAATTTAAAATAACTTCTTTTTGAATATATTTTAAAATGCAATGTATTTCTGTGTTGGTAAAGCTGAATTTTCAGCATCATTACTAGTCTTCAGTGTAACATGAAAGCTTTTATAACATTATCACTACCGTTTGGAAAGAAATTAATCATTTTATTCAGTAAGGATGCATTAAATTGATCAAAAGTGACAGTATGTATAGACATTTATTATGTTGCAATTATGTTGTTCTATTTCAGATAAATGCTATTCTTTTGAACTTTATATTCATCAAAGAATCGTGAAAAGAAATTGTACACAACTGCTTTCAACACTGATAATAATAAATGTTTTTTGATCATCAAATCATCATATTAGAGTGATTTCTGACAGATCATGTGACACTGAAGACTGGAGTAATGATGCTGAAAATTCAGCTTTGATCACAGGAATAAATTACAATTTAAAGTATGTGGATCCTGGATATGTGGATTACTGTTTTTGTGGTATTTTGGATCAAAAGATAGCCTTGGTAAGCAGAAGAGACTTCTTTTAAAATCTTAAAAGATTTTTCTTTTTATAGGCCTACCTATTTCTTAAAATAGATTTGTGAATTTAAAACACAAATTAAGATATTTTTGATGAAATCTGAGAGCTGTCTCACTTCTTCATAGGCTTTTTTGTAATTGAAACTTGCCGGCCCAGAAAGTTAGTAAAGACAATGTTTAAAATAGTCCAAGTGACTACAGTGGCTCAACTTCAAGTTTATCAAGCGACGCAAATACTTTTAGTGCGCAAAACACATACAAAAATAACGACTTTATTTAACTATTCGTTTTCTTCTATGTGGGCCTCTGATACCCCTTTTCCACCAACAAGAACCGGGTGCTGGTTCAGAGCCAGAGCCAAAGCTGGTTCAGAGTTGGTTCGACTGACGAGCTTACTAAGAACCGGTTTGCCTTTCCACCGGCTAGAGAGCCACAACAGAGCCAGATCTTACGTCACTGTATACGTCTCATGTTGCCCAGCAACCGCTAGTGCGGTAGCGCCAAACACAAACACGCCAGGCTTGTTCGAGATGCATTGGCTTCTCGCAGATCGATCGCCGCATGACATCAAAGCACTGCGATAGCGATCTAAAAGCACAAGGAGTCGTATGCTCTCCAAACACTCCCGCAGCTCCGATCGGTCCTCGCCACTCCGATGCATCTCGAACAAGCCATCAACAATAACGGACGTTGCAATACTATGGATGCTCATGGGTTTGCAAAAATACATCGGAATCCAACGCGTTCATGCAGCTCGCCGTAACTTACATAGACGGATATTATAATCGAGCTGCTATTAGTTCGACTAGCTGCTATTTAAAAATGGCGGTCACAAGTTTCTATTCGTCTTGTTGGTCACAGTAACCCCGCCCCCAGCCCCTGACGCAAGCGGTTCTTTCTTGGCTCCGTTCTAGACCCTGCAATGATTTGGTGCTACTTAAAGAACCAGTTTTACTGGTTCGGAGCTGGTGCTTTGGCGGTGGAAAAACAAAGAACCGATTTGAAACTAGGCTCTGGCTCCGAACCAGCACCAGCTCTGCCTTGGTGGAAAAGGGGTATGAGTGAGTTCATGTAGTGTAACAGCGCAGCGCTTCTGGGTTGTATATCAGCACGTAGGCTCACTATTGGCTGACGCTGGTCATGTGTGTGATGCATGTGATGTACAACACATAAGCACTGTGCTGTTACACTACATGAACTCACACAGAGGCACACATAGAAGAAAATTAATAGTTGAATAAAGTCGTTATTTTAGAGTAATGACAAGTTGCGTATTTGCGCCGCTTGATAAACTTAAAGTTGAGCCACTGTAGTCACTTGGACGATTTCAAACAGTCTTAAATAACATTTAAGCCTATGAAGGAGTGAACCAGCTCTCAGATTTCATCAAAAATAACTTAATTTGTGTTCAAAAGATGAGCAAAAGTCTTACAAGGGCTGGAACAACATGAGGGAGAGTAATTACTGACAGAATTTTCATTTTTGGGTGAACTAACCCTTTAATATTAGAGAAAAAAAAAATACACAAAAGTTAAGAAATAGCTGTTCATGTGTAGAAATTGGATATACATATTTACATGTGTTTAAGCATAGCTTAAATATAACATACCTCATCAAACACAGCCAAAATGTTGTGTATCTTTATTTGAACAACTCCTTTGGCACTGCGGAAGACTTTGATGAGCCTGCAAGCAATATGAAAATGAATGTTGATTTAGTTAATCATGTGAATGTTTTCTTAATCCATGGTCATAATAATTGCATTGTAGCTGCCTCATAATACACTTCTGAGGTAACGTAAATAAATAAAAATAAAAAATGACAGTCTCAGCTGCTTCTCGACACTTTTACTTTGTTATAACGTTACCCATTCATAATCATATGAAAAAGAGGTCCACCAGTCGACCATCTTAAGTGCTGACTGATGGTGACACGGTGCGCATTTACCTCTCTATGGATGTCCCATTATTCCCTATGCCGTCCGCAGTGCCCTTCGAACTGAACATGTTCGCTCCCTTCGGATTCGAATCTCACTCAGATGGCGGAATCGCCTCTGTTACGTCAACTACGGTCGATTGGAACCATTGGAACGCACCTCGAATCACTCTGGCGACTCATTACCTGAGTAAAAGATTCGTTCAAAATGAACGACCCATCACTAGAGTAGATTGTATATTTTTACATTTAGATATATCATTATTTGTTATATATTACTGATTTTATGCTTTTAAAAAACATGCCGCAGAATGTGACGTCATATCACGACCGTTGCAAAGTGCGGAGAACTATCAGTAATGCGATCGCTTCCTTACTGTATCACCAGAAAATGAGATTCTTATAGTTTAAACAATACACAAAACACCTCAGAATACAGACAATTAACATCTCACAGACTTAAAGCTAATGGTAAAACTACTGATTTCAATGTCAACGGAAACGTTTTTTTTTTTTCACCATAGAATACAGCTTCGCCCAACAAAGTGTACATAAAGAGGGGGGGGGGAACTTATTTTAACTGTGACTGGCTAAGAAATTGCCTTGTTATTGTTAGAAATGTCTTAAATAACGTTACTCACCCAACTTTAGCAGGATCCGTCGAAAGTTCTCGAATGGCGGCTAAATAAGTTTCTCGAACACAGTCCACAGCTCTCAGTGACACGCGCAGTAGGCGGGGTCAGGCCACAAACGTAAATTTCAGTCATTGATCCAAGTAAATTCACTCTCATTACATGTACAACCTAGGTAATTTACATTTCTTCAAAAAAACAAAAATACATCTCCTTATAAATGTATAATATTTGAATTGATCTAAAATGAGTGATTTATGGTCATCCAATGAATGCCCATGAGCACTTTTTTGAGTGTACCAGTATAAACCTTCATCCCCATCATTCCATTTCCTCACATCTCTGCTGGTTTTACATTTGATCTTCACAGTTCCTCCTGGTTGTTCTGCTGTTATTGAGGGACTCTGAGTGACGGTGATCTGTCCTCTACACTCTGAAACACAACAAGAAGAAAATACACTCAAAACTTTGACAATATACTTGAAGAAATGAATTAATATCAAACTTGTGCTCCACAAACCTTGAGCAAACGCTGTGAGAGTCCAGATGAAGATGATGATGAAGGTCATGTTGATGAAGATTGTTGTGTGTGTCAGTGATGAAGTGTTAAACTCACAGCACTATAAACACTCTCACACACTGAAGATCTGATCAATATGCAAACACACTCCACATCATTTCCCTGAAGACAGTCACTCATTAACAGACACAAAACACAATCACTGAAGTGAGAACAGAGTAAAAATGAATGTTTTTCATGATATTTGATCTTCTACAAAATGTTTAAAATGATATAATTCAATTCAGTTCTGAATAAATCTATAAAACCAACTTTAGTATATTAACCTGAATATCTGCTGTGAGAATATTTTTACTGTAGTTGGAGTGAAACGTCGCTGTTAATCCCCAAATTTGACACCAAATCCATGTGTGTTCCTGCAGTTTATGAACAGACATGAGGATCATCACACACACGAGTCTCTGTCAGTCACTGAATAACTGAGTTTGATTGAGAGTCACACATGATATAAACATGTTCACTTTAATAAATTCAGTAATTCAGTGATGATGAGCTTCATAAAGCAGGGGAAGTCAGTGAGTTTCTGTTGTAATGTTTTGACGGTGGAAACACAGCATTCAGAGAGTGAGGATCCAAATACAGATTATTTACAAGTATAATCCAGTCATATCCATATATCAGACAGAGTCAAAGCACATGTTATCAGTCCCAACAAAATCCACAGATGCAGAACGAGAATGAGAAATCCAAGACTCAGAGAATCACCAGAAACAAAGAGACTGATTGAGAAAGCTGACAGTAACATGTGAACCAGAACAAACAAGACTTCATACTGAATACAGGCTAAAGGAGTTTAAATAGACAGTAATGAACTAAATGAACCAAGACACGCTGAAACAGATCAATAATGAGCAGGGACTTCTGGGAAATGAAGTCCCTGTGAAGGGAAGTGACCCGCATGCGCAGAAGAGTACTCAACGGTCAACAACGTCACTTGTTGTTTGCGGAAGTAGCTAAACTTCAACTAACTGTGATTCACTCACACACACACACACACACACAACACACGAGCGCGCGCAGCGACCGTTACACAAGAGCCAGACAGCAGCCGCTGACCTATCTAATATCAGCACAAACATAACTTTAGTCTACTCTTATTCACGTTGGATATATCATGATGGTGGCCGTGGGCTTTTATTTATTTTTTTAATTAACGGGCTCGTCGAGGTCGACCCGTTCGGCAGATTTTCCTCAGCTCGACGAATATGCAGTCCGTTTTCAAACCGACGACTACTTCAACGCAGAATTATGACGTTTGTCTCGTATCAATGACGTGCGGGTCGGATACATGCGACCTGGCCGTTCAGACTGAAGTCGCATTTCAAAAGATCGGATACGTATCGGATTTGGACCACATACCCAAGTGGCGTTCAGACTGTCATGAAAAGATCAGATACAGGTCGCATAGGGGCAAAAAAATCGGAATTGGGTCGTTTCATCCTGCAGTGTGAACGTAACCTTATATAACGTAATGAGACTCTTCACTGGTAGATCACGTGTGACTGGACTAGAGGAGTAAATGTAGATGTTGATCTGATTCAATTCACGATTCATAGATTTTTGATTATTTTCAAGAAAGATTTCTTTCTAATTCACAGAGTGCAATGTGCCTATAAAATAGGCCTACCGGAAAAATATTCCATATTTCATAATTTCAGTAAACTATCCACATATTAAAATAATAGTTGATACATTCAAAGTTCATAAATTCAAATAAAATAAAATCATATATCCTAAAACCTCTTAAAGGGACACTCCACCCATTTGCATTAAGCTTTGCATTGTTAGAAACCCAGTCATACTATTGAATGGTCGTGCAACACTCTCTCATTTTCCCCTGAGACGGGAGAAATCTGTTATTTACCTCTTACACTTCCTCCTACAATGACGCAAAAATCGTCATTTTGCGTCATTGTAGGAGGAAGTGTTAGAGGGGGGGATTTCTGTTAAGACTACAGACACTAGTTCCTCATCTTTCCCAGGGGCGGGACCCGCTCACGCTACAGACCTATTACAGATCAGTGGGTGGGACTTTACTCTCTGAAACTGAAAGCAATATCCTCCATCTTGTTTGAAGCTAAGCTAACAGGCGCTGTGGAGACAGAGATGTAAAGTTATGACAATAGCGGAGGAGAGTGCTCAATATGATATAGAAGATGATGATTTCGGAAGTCTGATGCTTGAATCAGGTGTTTGTGGCTACCTTTACAAGCCGCATTATAGCGAAGAGCAGCCGAGGCAGAAGACCTGCCTGCCGCGGACGAGGAGCCCGGACTGGCTCGAGTTAGGGCGGACTGGTGGCGCCGGTGATCTCACTATGCAACTACGAACCGCTACGAACACAGAGATAGAGTCCGTCTGCGGCAAAGAATTTCAACGATGACAATTTCTCCTGGACGAAATCTCTGAATCAGACGAGGACACGGACGTTTGTGTTGAGAACTATCCTAGTTTCGCGCCGCATATGTTCTGACTGAACATCCAGGTACCATGCAATAATTCACCTTTTCGAAAGAAATACAAACGAGGAGTAATGCACTAATGAGTTTGCCAACTAACTAGACATTTTGTGTGAATGTGAAATGAATTTCAAGCTCTGGTGGTAGCTAGCCTTGTAGACGGAAGAGTGATTTCTCTTATAGGCAGATATGCGCTTTCTGGATTAGTGGGAGTGGCTTGCGGAGCTGTGCAATGTGGTGCATTGTGGGAGTTGTTGTCTTTCATACAAATGCGTCCTGAAGTTATTTTTTGTCTTTCCTCGGTCACGAAGGCACCAAATTCAAAATTTATTTTACATTTCGACTACATATATGACCCACTTTCAATAAAAAACAATGTTCAAATGGGTGGAATGCCCCTTTAATTGTCTCTGATCGCCCATAAACACTGATCTCAGTAAAACTGCAGTATTTTATCTTGTAAAAATAACAGTGAAGTTTCCACACAATGAAGCGCTTTATTTCAGTGTTGAGCAATAACATCTTTATGAATGTTTAAGTGTGTGTGACTCGAGACTGAAGTGTTGTTGTGAGAGATCTGTCTTCTGCTCATGTGAGACTCAGACGCATCGCTGGATTCATAATTAATGCGTCCAGAAAACAGTGAATGGTCACAGACAGACTGATTGTGGGACGGTGGAGCGTCTGATCATGTTAAATACGGTTTCTCTCTTTCACTGCTCATTTTGCTCTGAATCAGTTCATCTGTGACTCTTGTACATGATGATCCAAACAGCGGCTTTATGGAAGATGATTAATAAACTAGTCAAGCAACAACATCTTTATGATTCACTTTACAGTATGAGTGTATGATTAGGAAGAAAAATATTAATGCTTTATATACATGAACAACAAAATGAGAATAGATAAACCAACAATTATCAGAAAAAATATGATCAAAATCATTTCTTATTATCTTCAGTAATATTAATGAAGTGCTGAAAAATTTATATTAAGTTGATATTTGTGTTTCTGTTGTGTGTGTGTGTGTGTGTGTGTGTGTGTGTGTGTGTGTGTGTGTGTTTGAGCAGCTGCAGTTTCAGTTCAGTCACTGTGACTCTGACTGACGGAGGTTTTTGTTCGACTCTTTATCACTGTGTGAATGTATGATCACCCTCACAATAACCATAAGCATGTTCTCTGCAATAGAAACTCTGACAGTAATAATGTCCAGCATCTTCAGTCTGGACTCCACTGATGGTCAGAGTGAAATCTCTTTTAGATCCACTGCCACTGAATCTAGATGGAGTTCCTGACTGGAGGTTTTTTGTTGCATAAATCAGGAGTTTAGGAACTTCTCCAGGTTTCTGTGAGTACCAGCTCATTAAGTACTCTTCACTCCCAGCACTGAATGTCGTCACATCTCTGCTGGTTTTACATTTGATATTCACAGTTCCTCCTGGTTGTTCTGCTGTTATTGAGGGACTCTGAGTGACGGTGATCTGTCCTCTACACTCTGAAACACAACAAGAAGAAAATACACTCAAAACTTTGACAATATACTTGAAGAAATGAATTAATATCAAACTTGTGCTCCACAAACCTTGAGCAAACGCTGTGAGAGTCCAGATGAAGATGATGATGAAGGTCATGTTGATGAAGATTGTTGTGTGTGTCAGTGATGAAGTGTTAAACTCACAGCACTATAAACACTCTCACACACTGAAGATCTGATCAATATGCAAACACACTCCACATCATTTCCCTGAAGACAGAAGAAACACTGTTTTGTCTTTTAGTGTCTTTGCTAATAAACTTCTGTGGATCATTTTCAGAAACAGAAACTCATGATTTACTTCATGTTATTTTGGGTCGATCTTCTCGCTCTAAACACTGTTTTAATGATCAGTTTCATTCAGACTTTGATGCTGAGAGAATTTAATCCCTGAGCTGCAGATTTATATCATCCATGATACTGTATAACAGGTCAAAGGTCATCCAATAGAGAATGACCATCTAAATCTGGCTGAAGATTTCATTATAAAGCAGGTCAATAGAATTAGCAGAGTTTAAATCACATGTGTTTGTAAATGTGATGAATGTATTTCGGGACTGATTATGAAACAAAGGATTTCAGCCTTCATTCAATATCAAGTATTAATTTTTAAGATTAATTCTCTGGGCTATTTTTTAGATGAAGATTTTGTGGCTCTTTTTTGATTAATCATGTTTAATGTTGAGAAGATCTGCAGATGAGTCTCACATCAGTGTGTGTGTGTGTGTGTGTGTGTGTGTGTGTGTGTTCATTTGAGTGTGACGGAGGTTTTTGTACGACTCTTTCACTAGAATGAAACACTGTGGTGGACTTTCGGTGGAGGAACTAAACTGACGATCAGTAAGTCTCTTCAATTCTCCAATTTAAAAAAAAAAAATTATTTATTTGTTTTGTTTTTAGGTTATTTTAGCA
The DNA here is from genome assembly GCA_022829025.1 of Squalius cephalus. Lineage (NCBI taxonomy): Eukaryota > Metazoa > Chordata > Actinopteri > Cypriniformes > Leuciscidae > Squalius > Squalius cephalus. The sequence goes on from CM040815.1 coordinate 28,489,141, forward strand.
AGCATTTGGCAACAAGATTAAAAAAAAAAAAAAAAAGTTTAAATAAAAAAAAATGAACTGCAGTATTTCATGGCGAATTTGATTGTTTCACAATTTTTTTAAATTTGTCTGTTATTTTACAAAAAAAAAACACTTTTATTCCCTGAGATTTCATCACGTTTATCTTTTTTTTATTTCAAAGGATATTTCATATTGTTTTAAAATCGTCTTTTTACATGAGTAATTTCATATATTATAATTGCTAACATTCTTTGTTTTTTAATATGTTGATTGCAATATTATTGTAATATTATATTGAATGTAGTTTGTAATATTGTTATATTTTCTGTCATATTCAGTTTTTTTTAAAGTACATAATTGTGTGCATAATTCTTGATAAATGTAACTGCTAATACTTTTGCAAAAGTTTGATTGTACGGATAAAATAATTATATTTTTTAATTTGAAAAATTCATCATTTGAAATTAAATTTGCTGATAATTATGATTATGAGAGTCTTAAGAATTTTTCAAAATTCATTTTTTTAGGCGTCGTCATCAGACAAATAGAACGATTTGAAAAATTCATTAGTTGAACTGAAATTTGCTGATAATAATGATTTTTCAAAATACAGTTAATAATTAGAAATGATTATTCAGAAAATATTTTTACTTTTTATATTATTATTATATTTATTTTATATTTCAAATTACTGTGAGATTCGCTGTATATCATGTCTGCTTTACAGAACTGATTAATATTTCAAATTACTTGATACATTTTTTAGTACTAGTGAATATTGATTTAACTGAGAATATTTTAAACTGAATTCAGGATATTTGTGGTTTATGAATGAAAATGATTGTGATTTCTACTATATGACCATGTCTGACATCTAACTGTGTGTGTGTGTGTGTGTGTGTGTGTGTGTGTCCAGCGGGTCCCTCCGTGTCTCCCTCCGTGTCTCTGCTGTCTCCCTCTTCTCTGCTGATCTCTGGAGACTCCTCCGCTCTGCTCTGCCTGCTCAGCTCTTACTCTCCACAGGGGGCGACGGTGAGCTGGACGCTGGACGGGTCAGAGGTCACCGAGGGGGTTCAGACCAGCGCAGAGAGCGAGCGGGACGGTCTCTACAGTCGCAGCAGCGTCCTGAGCCTCAGCAAAGCACGCTGGGAAGCCGCAGAGCGCTTCGTCTGCAGAGGAACACATGCCGGAGCTGCTCACGAGGCCTCGTTCCTCAAGAGCTCCGAGTGCTGATGTTTCTCCAGTGAAGACCAGCGTATCTGAGCGTCACGTGATTTACAGCTCAATACTGAAGCAGTCTGTCAATGTGCTGCCATTGCTGTTCATTCAATAAAGCTTCATCTGAACGCAAGCGCACATTTGTGTTGGACTGCATCATTGATCAGTGTGTCGTTCCTTCAAAGTCCTGCACTAAAGTTTCAGCGGCTTTTGATTGATTGTAATAGTTGAGAACAGCTGCATTCAGCAGTAAATGTGAAATGAAGCTCTTGGGGTTTGAACATGGTCACTGGAGACGAGCTGCTCTATTCTGAGACCATCACAATCACTAAACCTGACAATGCAAATGAGATTTACACCTCAAATTCACAGTTTCACTCTTTTACTGGTTCAACGCTCTGAACTGGAACAGTTTCACTTCTGCTAAAATGAGTTATGAGTAATAAATTCTTCATCAGCATTATCTTTCATTTTTATTCAGCTTTACAATACCAAAATAAATGCATAAATGTTCCTAACTCAGTTCCACATTTTCTACACATAGGAGAGTTTGTATCATTAAATGTATTAAGCTTCACTGGAGTTATGTAGTATTTATACAGAAATTTATAGTTAGTTACTTTAACTTTAATGTTCACACTCAGTGGTAAGGTCAAATCAGTACACAGAATTAACCATTCTTTTTCACTAAACTTCTTTTTAAGCTCTAATTCCCAATTTGTTTTTAAAGAAGAAAAAGAATTCTAGGAGCGTTCTAACAAAATTTTATACAGATGAGATATCTTCCCCTTAACCGAAGTAGCAGAGATAATAGATTGTTCCAACTCAGTAGGATATAATCTAAGTTGTCCCTTTTTATGTAGAGATATAATAATGTGACGAACCTGCAGATATTTAAAAAAGTCTGTTCTAGGAATTTGATATTCACCACAAATAGCAGTAAAAGATTTAACAGATTCAGAATCTGCATCAAACATATGCGCAAACGTTTTCAGCCCATGAAGTGACCAGTTTCGAAAATCAGTTTGGGAAAGTACTAAAAAATCAGGGTTAAATGCAATAGGAGAGTTTTTACTTATTTGACCTTTTGTGCTCAAATACCTATTACAGTCCTGCCAAAAATATATTTATTGGGCCAATTTCAAATATTTGCATATATTCCAAAAATATATTCTGAAAATATATTTCAAATACATTTCTTTTGTGTATGGGTTGACAGGTTAAAGCTCTGAAATCGCTCTTTGAAATTCTCTGCCAGTCTCATCACAAAGTCGTGCATTAACGGGTCCTCTTGCACCTGGTGTTTCTCGCAGTGCTGTTGTAAATACGGAAAGTGCAGCTTTCTCCCTTGAAGATCCCGCTCAAAAAGGGTCAGCTTTAAACGAAAAGCTTCAACCGCTTCGTACATGTCAGCAATAGTGTGGTTCTTGCCTTGCAATTGCAAATTAAGCTGATTTAGGTGAGACATGATATCGCACAAAAAATGCATGAATGCCATATCTGTGTTGTCGGTCAAAAACTTCAGAAATGTCTCTGCCTTTTGGCTTTGAAGGCTGCTTAAAAATGAACAAAGTTAATTTTGAAGTTCACACACTCTTTCCAGCACACGGCCCTTGCTCAACCATCGGACATCATTGTGCAGCAATAGATCGTGCCGTTCTGCGGACATTTCCTCCAGCAAGGCTCGGAAAAGGCGATGTTGCAGACCAGAACTCACGCAAATAAAGTTTACCAGCCTCATCACAGTATCCATTGTCTCTTTTATTTTTCCAGACAATTTGGCGCATAACACCGATTTATGAATAATACAGTGAAATGCTACGAGTTTTGGATTGACCGCAGCTAGCCTGCTTATCAGGCCTCTGTGATGTCCGACCATTGACGGAGCCCCGTCAGTGACAACTGACACAACTTTGTTTAAATCTAATCCATTCTTTTCAAAGAATTGCATCAGTTTGTTAAAAATAATTTCTCTGGTTGTACGTCCCTGTATTGGCAGCAAACAAAGCAGCTCTTCGCGGAAAACCTTCCCATCAAAAAATCTGACAAACACTGACAGCTGTTCAATGTCGGTTCGGTCGCAAGACGAGTCTATTGCAAGTGACATGACTTCGGCTTTCTTTATGTCGGATAAAAGATTGGACAGACACTCACCCGCCAGTGCCTCTACTCTTCTTGTTGCCGTGCAATCGGATAATGGCACCTTCTGTAATAGCTCCACAACCATTTTTTCCGTTTTCTCATCGTGATTTAAAACTTCATCCACCATGTCAATCGCACATGTCACGGAGTGACAAATAGGAACTATAACAAACAGAAAGAGTTCCCTTGGGGAAACAGTTCCGGTGTAACACCAGGCCGGTTCCGGTGACCTGTCATGGCCGCCCATGTTGATGAGCGACAGCTGCAGTGGATAATCAAGTGGCTATTTCAACGTTCAGTGTTCAGCGTTCAGGGTTCAGTGTGTGTGGCGGTCTGGGGTTCAGTGTGCGCGGCGGCTTGAGGAGAGAGAAGCGGCAGTTTGAAGAGAGGAGGTGCAGATAAGCAGAGCGGTCCTGATCAAAATTGAGGTATGAGAAGACGAGAGGCAGAGGCGGCAGTTTGAAGGCACGAGTGTGCTTTGAATTCTGGATTGTTGATCGAACGTGGTGTCTCCCTTTGAATGTATCATCATAGTGGATCTGCCGGCCCGGCGAGCTGAAGTGAAGGTACCCTTTTCACTCTTAAGTGGTGTGTCATTGAAGTGTCTGACGATTGAAGTGAGCACGTGTGTTATAGTAGTTTGATATATGCATGAGTATTTGAAAGCTTGATGTTACCAGCACTCTGAAAGCTCAGTCGGAGATCGTCCAGCCCGGTGGGGAACCAAGAATTAACGTGAACATAGAGAACCTGTTATCCGCCGCTGCATGCTGCCATCGCTGTCCTGTGGAAAGAAGACTCCGTTGTTAACTGCTGGATTCTGTGCTCACCACTGTTGTTCTGTGAACATAGAAACTGCTAACCGCCACTGCTGTCTGCCATCGCTGCCCTGTGGGAAGAAAACTCAGTTGTTAACTGCTGGATTCTATACTTACCGCTGTTGTTTTGTGAACACAGAGAAACTGTTATCCGCCACTGCATGTCGCCGCTGTCCTGTGGAAGAAGGGTGACACTCAGTATCTGACGCTGTCCTGTGAAAAGAGAAAGCCCACCGTCTGCTGATCCTTGCCTGTGGCCCCTTGTGCCCTGCCCACCTCCTACTACTCTCTGCTCCCCACTACGAAGGTCCTGGTCCTCCGTCCCATCCCCGTTGTCCTGTGAAAGAGAGGTGACATTCAGTGATCTGATGCTGTCCTGTGAGAAGAGAAACCCCACCGTCTGCTGATCCTTGCCTGTGGCCTCCTGTGTCCTGCCCACCACTTACGTTGGTCTGCTGTCTGTCATCTGCAGGTCCTGGCCTCTGGACCAATTCGTTTCCCGTCCCTTCCTTTCTCCTTCTATTGTGGCCCTGTGAGCAGAGCTACCCAGCCCCCGCTGTTGCTTAAACGAAGGCATTCGTCCCTTATCCCTTCCCCCCCCCCCCCTCCTCCTGTATTGCTCCGTGCAAGGAAGAGATCAACTGGTGGCCGACCGGAGCCTTCCTCCACAGAAGCCCTGTTTAGACGAGTGGCCCTACGAAGACTCTAGTGGCAGTGACATTCCTTTAAAGTGTTTTTATATTTAATAAAAAGAATCGAGCTTTTATATCACGTCGTTGTCTGACTCTTGGTGTTCTTGGTGTAGCTCCTCCAGAGTGGTGGTTGTCCTCGGCCCTAGCGGTGACACACAGGTTTTAATTAATTCGGCATCCGCGAACAGCTTTTTGGCCTTTGCCAGGTTCCAAACCACACGTAAGGATGCTGCGGTGGCATTCTCCTATATGGATGTGGTTTTATGAATAACAGCAACTGATTGCTTGTAAGCTGCTACCAATTGTTACCTTCTGTTTGCGACTCTCAGAATGTTCAGGAAAATTGCTGTTAAAATTGCAGTGCAATGAGTTGAAATGGCGTTTGATATTATCAGCCTTACAGACAGCCACGGTCTGCGTGCATATCAAACACGTTGGCTTTGCGTTGTTGTGGTCAGGCAAAATAAAACAAAATTGTTCAGTCCATTCAGATTTGAATAGTCTATTTTCTGTGTCCACTTTTCTTAACACTTGCCATTTTCGATGTGTGCGAATGCTGTCAGATACTGCATTTGAATTTTTACGCCAGTGACGTGCTTACGCTGATGTTACCATGACAACCTTGAAATAAGCACGGGCCAAACATTTCTCTCACGGGCCGGATGTGGCCCGCGGGCCGCCTATTGAGGAACCCTGGTGTAAGTTGATACTGTACTGACTGATTGATAAGGAGCAGAACCTGCCTGTAGTTTATAAAGAGATTGATCAGTGTTTGATGTTTGTATACCTGTAATTTGTCAGTATCGTAGTTGTTTCTTACAGTATAACCACATCTTAATCCACATGTTGAGTCTCAAATAAAAGCAACTAATGAAACTTTGTGCTTTTTAATCGACGTCCCACAGTGATTATATTCACTAGTTCTCATGAAACTTTATTAAAAGGCTTCAGATGCAGTCGACAGTTAACTTGCTCTTGACTGTATTTGACAGATCCAATATGGCGAACGGCTGATATAGATCTCAGTCATATCACTGATCTAGAAGAGCACAAAATCTCAAAGCTGTGCAGAGATCAGTCAGTTTCCACCATATATATATTCTCCCTAAAGTCTCACCCTTATGAAAAGAAAATATATTTTCCAATATATGAATGATCAATATATTAAATGGTTTAACATGTTATATATTTGAAAATATACAGAATAATATATTGTGTTAATATATTACATATCAACTATATATAATTATAATTACATATTATATATATATGTGTGTGTGAACATACATTTACATTTATATGGGAACATGTATGTGCAATATATGTACACAATAATTAATATTTTATATTTATTAATATATAACCATGGTCAATGCATATATTGCAGTATATTGAAGAATATAAGCACTAGTTTCCCATATATGGAAATGTATTATGTAATATATCGCATTATATTTTGCAGTATATTCCCATATATTTTTGTTCTGTAAGGGCAGGGACACTGGTGGACTTTGTCTAGTTGTTTCTCTCAACATATGCTTTTATTTCTGACCTCTATAATCTAATAAAGAGTTTAATTTAGATGGTTTTATTTCAGATGTGAGTGTGACGATGTTATTTCAGATCCTCCTTTGAGCAGCTGCAGTTTCAGTTCAGTCACTGTGACTCTGACTGACGGAGGTTTTTGTACGACTCTTTATCACTGTGTGAACACACGATCCTCAATCGAACAATAACCATCAGAACCTGTTCTGCAATGGAAACTCTGACATTAATAATGTCCAGCATCTTCAGTCTGGACTCCACTGATGGTCAGAGTGAAATCTCTGTTAGATCCACTGCCACTGAATCTAGATGGAGTTCCTGACTGGAGGTGCTTTGCATAACGAATCAGGAGTTTAGGAGCTTCTCCAGGTTTCTGTGAGTACCAGAATAAATAATCTCCACTGTGCACATCTCTGCTGGTTTTACATTTGATATTCACAGTTCCTCCTGGTTGTTCTGCTGTTATTGAGGGACTCTGAATGACGAGGATCTGTCCTCTACACTCTGAAACACAACAAGAAGAAAATACACTCAAAACTTTGACAATATACTTGAAGAAATGAATTAATGTCAAACTTGTGCTCCACAAACCTTGAGCAAACGCTGTGAGAGTCCAGATGAAGATGATGATGAAGGTCATGTTGATGAAGATTGTTGTGTGTGTCAGTGATGAAGTGTTAAACTCACAGCACTATAAACACTCTCACACACTGAAGATCTGATCAATATGCAAACACACTCCACATCATTTCCCTGAAGACAGAAGAAACACTGTTTTGTCTTTTAGTGTCTTTGCTAATAAACTTCTGTGGATCATTTTCAGAAACAGAAACTCATGATTTACTTCATGTTATTTTGGGTCGATCTTCTCGCTCTAAACACTGTTTTAATGATCAGTTTCATTCAGACTTTGATGCTGAGAGAATTTAATACCTGAGCTGCAGATTTATATCATCCATGATACTGTATAACAGGTCAAAGGTCATCCAATAGAGAATGACCATCTAAATCTGCCTGAAGATTTCATTATAAAGCTTATATTTCATCATAAAGATGTTTTCAGCTTTTTTTTTTTTTTAAGATGAGTTTGTGGCTCTTAAATGATCTGATGAAACTGTATGATGTGTGTGTTTTTAAAAGAAGGTTTATGGTTTTTATTTGGCAAAGATATTCTTAATTTATCACAAAATGTATTCTTGAAAAGCTTAACCTAATTTCAAATCTCATTTATTGTCACATTTAATTCTATTTTATGGATTGATTACACCAATTGATGTATTTTTTTTTTAATTATTATTATAAATATGCAATATTTGGTGATATTCTGTTTTTTTATTGAATGATTTACATTATTAATTTCACATGTAATGTATGCTAACATTTCATTTTATTTTAATTAAATGTGATATTGACAAAATTATCATTTAGAAACTCCCAGTTAAGATGTGTAAAGATCAGAGTCTGTCTGATTATATTATTTATTTAGATTTAATAGTTTTCATGCATTAAGAGACATTTAGAGACGATGAGACGTTCAATAATCCTGATGTTGAGTCTCATATCTGTGTGTGTGTCTGTGTGTGTGTGTGTGTGTGTGTGTGTGTGTGTGTGTGTGTGTTCATTTGAGTGTGATGGAGGTTTTTGTACGACTCTTTCACTAGAATGAAACACTGTGGTGGACTTTCGGTGAAGGAACTGAACTGACGATCAGAAGCTGTAAGTCTTTCTTAAATTATCTATAAAAACATTTGTGTGTGTGTTTTTAGAAGGAGGTTTAAGGTTATTTAACAGCATTTGGCAACAATATTCTTAATTTATTACAAAAATACATTATTGAAATGCTTTATTTGCTTTACTTTACTTCAACTCTTATTTATTGTCACATTTTAGTCTATTTTACTGATTGATTGCACGCATTCATGCTTTTAAATGTAATTTTGTCTGCTATATTATGAATGTCATATTTGGTGATATTCTATGTTTATTACATTTCAATCCATAGTTCACATTCATAATGTTTTACATTAGTAATTTCACACATAATGTGTGCTAACATTTCATTGGATTTTCAGAAATTGCAATGTTTTCAGTTATTTCTAAAAATATTTAATTTTTTGAACACAAAAGTTGGTCTATAAATGATATAGACAAAATAAATGTCATCAGTGTCATCATCAGGCAAAAAGAAATTTAGTTTATAAACTAAATTTAAACTAAGTTTACTTATATTTCTCTTTACGAGGAAGTCTATTGAATGTTGATTATTCTCAAAACACAAATAATATATTGTGTTAAGTTATATTTAACTTAGTTAAATCTAGTTAGTTAAATCTATTACCAGTTTTCAGTGTATACAGTAAAGCAACAAACCGTTTACAAAATAATAATCTTTACCTTAGCATTTTACTAGTCTTTTACTGTTAAAATTATGGTATTTTTTTACAATGTACATTTAGTAATATTGATTAAATGGACAATGTTTAGAAACTAAACTCAGGATAGTGTCTATGAATGAAAGCAGTGAGGTGAAACTACAGTAAAGATGAAATGATTGTGTTTTTACTGTATTACCATCAGACAAAGAGAAATTTAGTTAATGAGCATTTAAAAAATCAATCATTTAAACTATTAAGTTTGCGGATGATTATGATTGTGTCTTAACAGAAGAATAAAAAAAAAATCATAATTGAAAATGGGCTGAAAATTACAATTGATTCTGAGTATCAAAATAGAAGAATATTTTTAAAAATACTTTTGTAAAACTTTATTCTAAATCTGATGAATAAATCACAATGTATTAATACATTTTAATGTGGGCAATGTTTAAAAAGATTTGATTGAGATTAAAATGTTCTGCAACAATTCTGAGAAAATTCTACATTTTTTCATTTATTTACTCATTTATTTAAATTTCATAATTCATATTAATATTTCTAAATGTAGTTTTTCATTTTACATTAATAATTTAACATCTTATTATTGCTAACATTTAGTTCCTTTCATGTATTGACTGCTGTACTTTAAAATCTATTAAATTATTTCTTCATATATAATTTTGTCTATAATTCTTGGTAAATGAAACTATTAAGGGCTTTTTTAAACACATGAAACAAAAGTTGTATAATGTGGACAAAATTAATATAATTGAATATAATTTTAATCAGACAAAAAGAAACTCAGTTGAAGAGCATTTTGAAAATTAATAATTTAAACAATTTAAACTATCAAATTTGCTGATGTTTATGATTGTGAGTTTCTGAATAACAGAATATTTTCAAAATACAATTAATATTGAAAATATCATTTAAATTTGTTTTCTAGATCTTATAACGACATCACAATATTATCATCAATTTACTTGGACAATGTTTTTCAAACTCATTCTGTGGATCATTTAAAATGTAACTTGTATATTTAAAATCAAATGATCATTCATGAATGTGTGTGTGTGTGTGTGTGTGTGTGTGTGTGTTCAGCGGGTCCCTCCGTGTCTCCCTCCGTGTCTCTGCTGTCTCCCTCTTCTCTGCTGATCTCTGGAGACCCCCCCGCTCTGCTCTGCCTGCTCAGCTCTTACTCTCCACAGGGGGCGACGGTGAGCTGGACGCTGGACGGGTCAGAGGTCACCGAGGGGGTTCAGACCAGCGCAGAGAGCGAGCGGGACGGTCTCTACAGTCGCAGCAGCGTCCTGAGCCTCAGCAAAGCACGCTGGGAAGCCGCAGAGCGCTTCGTCTGCAGAGGAACACATGCCGGAGCTGCTCACGAGGCCTCGTTCCTCAAGAGCTCCGAGTGCTGATGTTTCTCCAGTGAAGACCAGCGTATCTGAGCGTCACGTGATTTACAGCTCAATACTGAAGCAGTCTGTCAATGTGCTGCCATTGCTGTTCATTCAATAAAGCTTCATCTGAACGCAAGCGCACATTTGTGTTGGACTGCATCATTGATCAGTGTGTCGTTCCTTCAAAGTCCTGCACTAAAGTTTCAGCGGCTTTTGATTGATTGGAATTAGGGGTGGAACAATAATTACAGTGGATAGAGACAATATGTCTCGTATTATTCACCCAAAATGAAAGTTTAGGAAGTTTACAGGGTTTTTGTGTCACTACTACATTAAACTACTGTATATAATGTTGAATATAATGTATAATAATGCAATGGGGGAATATTTGTGGGAATATAAGGGTCTCGTTACACCCCTAATTGTAATAGTTGAGAACAGCTGCATTCAGCAGTAAATGTGAAATGAAGCTCTTGGGGTTTGAACATGGTCACTGGAGACGAGCTGCTCTATTCTGAGACCATCACAATCACTAAACCTGACAATGCAAATGAGATTTACACCTCAAACTCACAGTTTCACTCTTTTACTGGTTCAACGCTCTGAACTGGAGCAGTTTCACTTCTGCTAAAATGAGTTATGAGTAATAGATTCATCATAAGCTTGAGATGATAGCTAGGCCTACTTGAAAAAGGCTCAAAAACATCTTTCTTACATTGACTTTATCATATAGTTTATTGTACAAAACAAACAATATATGGTTTGTTTGATTTCATATCAGTTTACACATTTGGTTTTCTCTGATTCAGAGCATATTTGAGTCAAACCCGTCCGTCACAGCACAGATCTGTTGTGTTGAGAAGTTTACAATACTTGGTGTTCAGCTCATAGTAATTGCTCACTATAACAGATGTAATAATGAGGAACTGCAGCACTTCAGGCTCTAGTGAGAAACTGTGTTGAGTAATGCGAAGAAAAAGAATAAAGGTTTAAGCTGAATCCAAAATCACAAACTTCACTGCTATATATGGGTGAAAAGCAGAATGTGACAAAACAAGTATGTCCGAATTTACAGTACAAGTCCCCAGATTGACCGACTACAGTGAAGCGACTCACTGACACTGGTAGATCACATGATAATGACAACATGGCCAATATAGTACGTCCAGATTACATTCATACTACACTCATTAATACTGTAGAATGCACTTTTTTAGCGGTCGTGAAGTAATTACTTATTCAAAAACGTTTGGCAATTTCAGACGCATCCTCAGTGTTAGTTGCACACAAGTCCAGAAAATTAAAGCCAAAACGTCTTGATGGCCCCCAGGTGGCTGGTCCCAGTACAGCTCATTAACCCTGTCCTCTCCATGTAATCGAAAGGGATGTGTAAGGGACCGTTCGGTATTTATTGAAGGGGCCACCGGAGGAAAATAGGGGAGGGTCATGTCTTTTTATTCTTTGTTGAGGGGAGGGTCATCCAACTTTTTTTAGTCTAGGGGGAGGGTCACCCAACTTTTGAAAACAGCAACATTTCAAAGTGGCTTGTTTGGTGCTATTTTTTTCCATTTAGCTCCATGTTGATCTCGCGTTATCAGCCCCCCTTCGATATCAGATGGGTCTGACCCACAGTCTATGGTCTGACCCAACAAAAATCCAGTTTGGCGCTGTTTGACAGTGCGCGCGCACTTCAGTTCGCGCTTAGAAAAAGTGCATCATGTCAGAACAGGGGTCCGTTCTTCGTACGTCGCTAACTCACTTAGCTGGATTTGATTGTTGGCGATTCGGCATGATCTTGGATTGTTTGGTTCTTCAACGCTCATCCTGGACTTGCTGTCATAGCAACATGTGCGCAAACTTAAACCTGCTCGGGAGCAGGCTTATTTCATGTTAACAGGATTAGATCCCGGCTTCATAAACGGAGCTGATAGTGATACGGTAAGTCCAGCGCAGCGCGATAGTGCACTTTCTTTCTGAGATATATATTTTTTCTCGTGATTCGTGAGATTGTCGTTTTTTCGTTTTTTTATGTTTAAAAAACAGTTTTAGGTTTTTTTTTTTTTGTGGCATTTCCAAGCCACTTAAGACCCAATGTTGTAAAGCAGTTTTTTTATTTTTTTATTTTTTTAGGCTATCATAATTTTTTATGAAGATCATGCAATCATGACCATGCCGATTACAGTATATGTCACTCAGGCTTCACTAACGTGATTTGTACCATAGACTATAGGCTACCATACACTGTAAAAACTAAAGGAGCCTCAAATATCCTGTCGGATACTCAAGGAACTTAAAAATGTAATTTAAGTGCCTCAAAGCTCTTTCTCCTATAGTAGGGTTACTGGAGGAGCATTGACAATATTTGAGGTTCTTGCTGGAACTTATGGGATCCTTTAAGCACTTTGTATTTAGTTCAGAGGTTCTGGAGTCACCTTTTCATTACCATGAGACCTCGAAGTGCTTTGGGGGAAAATAGAGGAACTTGAATGCGATAAAAGGGTTATTGGAAGATCTTTTAAAATTTAAGTGGTTCCTGGAAGATCTCTTATGTTAAAGCCAGCATCTGGAGGAACCCAATGGTTCAGTGAGGCCAGAATGATATTATTATTATCCAATTATTACTTAAGTTTGATTCAGTATACATACCCAGGTGAAAAATACGTAGGCTACTATTAAAAATGTACTTCAGTGTGTTTTTAGTAGGCCTTCAATACAAATATAACCTACTTTAATACATTTTAATACATTTAACAGTAGCCTACGTCTTTTTCACCTGGGTAGCTTACATTTATTTAGTAGCTATAGGCCTGTTTTATTGATTAATTTAAACCTTAAACAACAACACTAAATAATAATAATATTAATAATAAAAATTCATTAATTATTGTTGAATAAATAATAGTAATAAAATAATATTTTTTACTTCTTCATAAATGATTATTTGAAGAAGAACCAGGAGGATAAAGAGTTTATTCAGTCACGAAACTGCTGCTATTCCTCTGCTGTCGTCGCTTCAGTGATGCTCGCGCTGCTCGCGCGCAACAAAGCTCAGCTGATCGACGTCCATCGACTTTGAAAGTAACGGCTCTCCTCGCTGTTTGTTCGGCTCTCCGTTACAAGGTTTGTAAACTCGCCAAAGAAATATAAATACTCACTATATATTCAAACACACTATATATAAACTAAATGTATTATACATTACTACGTTTTTACAGTGTTTACCACTCGTTTATTGTACAGTATCTGGTATGAAGGTTTTAGCCGCGATGCTAACTACGTTGATCTAATGAACAAATGGAAACTATTTACTTATTGTCTTAGATTGATTTAAATTTACACTGTAAAACTTTTCACTGTAAATTTACAGTAAAATACTGGCAGCTGGGTTGCCAGCCACATACTGTATTTTTACAGAACTAGTACTGTAAACAGCATTTACAGTATTGTACTGTAAAACATTGTACTGTAAATTTACAGTAAAATACTGGCAGCTAGGTTTCCAGCCACATACTGTATTTTTACAGAACTAGTACTGTAGACAGCATTTACAGTATTGTACTGTAAAACATTGTACTGTAAATTTACAGTAAAATACTGGCAGCTGGGTTGCCAGCCACATACTGTATTTTTACAGCACTAGTACAGTAAAAAGCATTTACAGTACTCCACTGTAATTACCAAATACAGTATATACCACATACTTTTACAATATTAAACTTGTCTACAGCAATAAATTGTATAGTAGTCACACTAGGAAAAAGAAAACAACATTTTCTGGGTTTTAAAACATTTATTTTGGTTAAAAGCAAAGATCAGAAAATTGCCTTCTGTGAACATGTTGGCTGAATTTTTTAAACATAAAATGCAATTTTAACACTTAACAACAAACAGGTAACACTTAGCACTTAATTAAAGGGATAGTTCACCCAAAAAATTAAATTAGCTCAAATTTACTCACCCTCAAGTCATCCTAGGTCTATATGACATTCTTCTTTCAGACGAATACAATCGGAGATATATTAAAAAATGTCCTGGCTCTTCCAAGCTTTATAATGGCAGTGAATTGCTGTTTCTGTTTTGAAGTCCATACAAGTGCAAACGAAATCCCATTCAAAGTCTTCAAGTTTTCGCAGAAGTGAGGACACCTGTAGGCTTACAGTGTTCTTTTTTTGCACAACTTGGCCAGTTTTGTTTGAAGTTACTTGTCCTTTCTTTGTTTTTGATCCACGTTCAGGATTGATGTCAGGAAATCGTCTAAAAGGCAGAAAAGAAAGGAAAAAAAACAATGAAATATTATGGACTGAGTTTATATATTTTGACAGAGAGAGACAGCACAAAAGAGGTGTAAATAAAAAACAGATATCGGTTTTAACGACTAATCTGTTTGGATAAAACTGAACAACATAAAAAAAAATGCAATGTTGGATGTTGTGATCAATAACTGATATTTTTTCTGCCCTGGTTAAAATACATCAACTCAATGTGTCTGTTTACATGCGCACTGTCAACTAAACTTTTGGAAGTGGGGTTGCCAGATTTAAAGTTTTATTCTACAACTTTTAATATCATCCCCTCATCAGGTCCCATCAGAGTATCAGTGGAAAGGCAGCCATAGACTCATATAGAGTACACATTGCCAGAATCCAGCCCAAACCTTTGTGACAGAAATAATTTAACTTTAATTGCAAGCCTTGCAATGTTTATTGCATACATGACTACATGATAATGTTAAACATGACATTTACCAGACTAAAATGCATGTTTGCACCCAAAAATGAAAATTCTGTCATTATTGCTCACCCTTAAGACTTTCGTTCGTCTTCGGAACACAAATTAAGATATTTTTGATGAAATCTGGGAGGTTTCTGTCCCTCCATTGACATCAATGTCATTGCAACTCTCAAAGCCCAGAAAGGTGGTAAAAACATTGGTAAATAGAACATATAACTACAGTGGTTCAACCTTAATATTATGAAGTGACGAGAATACTTTTTGTGCGCAAAATAACCCCAAAATAACCTCTTCTCTTACATGTCATTCTCCTACACTGTTTTGTGAGGATGAGTAGGCCGGAGTGTATTAAAGGGTAACTCTCGCCAAAATGCAACCTAGGGTCTTTTTGTTAATCTAGGCAAACTTTCATTTAAAAGCATAATTAGGATGGAAACGCCACTTAAGTTTGACCGTATTTTCGTTTTCGGTCTAATTGCCTTTTGAATGGGAGTGCTTGGACTATGATAGCATTAAAAATCGCTATTTTTTAAAACACTAAGGAGGCTCGACACAACATGAAACTGTGCTCGAAGTATCACCAGGGGCTCTACACATGAACTCCAGAGCATTGAGAACATTGTTTGTGTACACAGAGTTTACCAAAAATAAAGATTTTGAACAACTCACGGAAGCTGTGTCCGCCTGCATTTTGACAGTCAAAAATAGTCGATCTAATAACTTTATTCTAGAGCTGCTGTAAAGCCAAAACAATCTATGTTACTGTAATTTCCTATTATCACTGTAAAGCTGCTTTGAAACAATCTATATTGTTAAAAGCGCTATATAAATGAAGGTGACTTGACACTGTTTACACTACGTCAACAGCGTAGGAGAATGACGTGAAAGAGTAGAGATTGTTGAATAATGTCGTTATTTTTTTTTTTTTTTTTGTGCACAAAACAGGTTGCACCACTGTAGTTGCATGGATTATTTAAACAATGTTTTTACTACCTTTCTGGGCCTTGAAAATTGCAAAGACATTTCTGTCTATGGCTGGTTCAGAAACCTCTCAGATTTCATCAAAAATATCTTCATTTGTGTTCTGAAGATTAACAAAGGTCTTACAGGTTTGGAACAACATGAGGGTGAGTAATTAATGATAGAATTTTCACTAATCCTTCAACTGAAAACAACTTGCACTGACATATCTTAAATATGTGACTGCCACTGTTTTGTCTCAAGATGCACACCAGTAATGTTTTTTTTTTATTAGACATTTTTATAAAAGCTGCTTAAATACCCTAATTTTATTAAGGCCTAGACCTGTCTTAAAGGGTTAGTTCACCCAAAAATGAAAATGATGTCATTAATGACTCACCCTCATGTCACTCCAAACCCGTAAGACCTCTGAACTCTTCTGAAGACATCTTAAGATATTTTAGATTTATTCCGAGAGCTTTCTGTCCCTCCATTGTAAGTCAATGGACGTGTCACTGTTCACGTCCATAAAGGTAATAAAGACATCATCAAAGTAGTCCATGTGACATCAGTGGGTTATTTAGAATGTTTTGAAGCATCGAATATACATTTTGGTCCAAAATGAACAAAAACTACGACTTTATTCAACATTGTATTCTCTTCCGGTCTGTTTTCCATCCGCATTCACGAGTCCATATTGACGCACCAGATAACACGTCAGCAGCGTAAATGTGGACTCGTGAACGCGGATGGAAAACAGACCGGAAGAGAATACAATGTTGAATAAAGTCGTAGTTTTTGTTCATTTTGGACCAAAATGTATATATTCACTTACAATGGAGGGACAGAAATCCTCTCGGAATAAATTTAAAATATCTTAAGATGTCTTCAGAAGAGAAACGGAGGTCTTACGGGTTTGGAGTGACATGAGGGTGAGTCATTAATGACATAATTTTCATTTTTGGGTGAACTAACCCTTTAAGCTAAGCCCAGTATGGAAACCAGGGCCATATTGTTCATACCAGTAGTCAGTCAGCTTAATAAATACTGTCAAGACAAGTCACAATTCAGTCTAATATTTATATGAATGGCAAATATGCTAATGACTAACCTCTGAACAAACTCAAGGTGCTGCCTCTTCCTGTACTGCAAGCTGAAGTTATAGGAGGAGGCAAACAGCGCTGCCAGGCCAGCAATGAAGTTAGGCTGTGATCCTTTCCACACACACCTTGACCTTCCAAACGTAATGTCCAGCACTGGTTGCTTAGAGATTGACCTGTAATTGAAAAAAAAAAAAAAAAAAATTAATTAATAAATAATATTAATAATTAAAATAACTATTGTGGGTTCCACTGTGGTTCGATGTAGTTGTCTATCTATTCATAGTTCTATAAATTAAAATTTTCACCTAAAAATTAAAATTGATTAGGGTTAGAAGAACACTAAAACGCACGGCCATATTATTTTGCTTGTTTTAAGCATAAACTCACTAAATTTTTACTTATTCTTTCAGAAAACAAGACACTTTTTACTTGTCAATTAAATGCTTCTTCATGTAAGAATTTTAGATATCTGGACTGGAAACAAGAAAAAAACACTAATTAAGAAAAACATATTTTGCAGTGGAGTGAGTAAATGATGGCTTTTCATTTTAGGTTTAAACTTAAACCTTTAATGTTTACATACCAGGAAATAAGGCATGGACTCTCTGGCAAATGTAGATTGCTGGACATCAGCGTTGCAAATTCCTGAAACAATTTTTAAAAAGGACAGCACAACCATGATCAACAGAACCAAAACATAAAACATATATTACAGATTAATGAGATTTGTTGAATATCATCTACTTATCTGCTTGAAGGATAACACCGTCTAACTTCTCTTTGAATTGTTAGGCAATTTGTAGGAACATATGGCATGGCAATCAGGAATACTACATTTGAAAACAGCATTAACATGGATTATTTTATGCTAGCAAAATTGAAAATTCTGACAACGATTCAAAAGCACGATCACAGAACTGACAGCATTTGATAGCATTTTTTATTTTATTTTACCACATAGACTATAACTGTAACACTACTTAAAAGCACTTACATTAGCACTGGACCGTCATCAGATTACAAAGCCTGAAACGAAAAATATATATCAAAAGCAGGTCATGCAAATAACATGGTATATGTTGCCTATTATGTGAAATATCGAAGTTAACGTTAACTTACTTGGTAAACAGGTGGAACAGAGTGAATTGTTTGCGCGGCCGCGGTAGAAAACCGCAATCGCAAAATCAAACCAAATAAGCATTTGTGAAAACAATGTAGAAATGCGAACGCAAAAAAACAAAATATATTGGCTTACCGTATCACTCAGTTGAACAATTTTCCATCTTCTCAAACTCTAAATCCCACTAATCGTCACAGGCGCAGGTTATTCAGATGACAAATTCTTCCATCCGTCTTCATGTAACATTAATGTCGCCCATTTTCTGCTGCGTCACAGACAACTAATGTTTCAAACACGAACCGAAGCTCACAAAAGCTTAAAAATTGCTCACAGATTCGCAGACACTGTTTATCTTGTTAACAGGAATGATTATTCTGTTCAGTTGAATCCCGCTGACAAATCAAGTTTGCCTGTAGTAGCTACTGTCGGCTCGCGTCACATTTGAACTGAATTGAGCGCGAAAGAAATCAATCCCACAATGCAGTGCTTTTACAGTATGATACTGTATTACGAATTTATCGGGTTGAAAACAGAAATGTGCTGTATATTTACAGCTGTTCTGTAAAATATACAGCCTAATACTGTATTATGGAAATACAGTACAATTCTGTAGGAAATTCGCTGTAAATTTACAGTAAAGTTTTACAGTGTAGTCATTCAATTCAACATATTCTGTACAACTGTGTCTTCAAATTGCTGATATACAGCCTAACTAATTTAGCTGATTCCTGCTGTCATCATTGGCGTTTGTTATGAATAACAAAAGCAGGTTAATATAGTTTGGTCTGTTTTTGTTTAGCCTAACTTTACTTAATACAGGTGCCCTCATTCTCTCACATACCATTTTGAATCCATTTAGTGGTCAATAAATATTATGTTGTGAATAACCAGCTTTGTTATTTTGTTTCCCCAGAACAACCAGTACGTTTCAGTGGCAACATTGAATTACAGTAAGTACCTGCACCACATGCAAGTACTTTATAACTATGAACTCTGTGTGCAATTGTATTGTTTGACTGTGTACTTGTTTTTTAATCAGTTATTCTCTGAAAATCTCAAATCTCATTCATGTTACATCATGTAATATCACTGTCACGAACCACACCGAACAGAAGACAGGTAGATCCAAATGCAGTAAGTGAATTTTAATGGGGAAATCCGTACTCAAAATCCAGTCCAGGCAGGGGTCATAATCCAAACAAGCAATCCAAACAATGAGACACAAAGACAGGAACAGGCAGGAACAGAATACAGAAGTGGTGTGATATCTTACACAGGTAACAGACTTCGGAAGTGGTGGACATTAAGCAAGGACTCCGTGACAAACACTGAAACAACCAGGGTATATATACACACACAGAACTAACAATGAAACAGGGAACAGCTGGGAACAATGATGACATGGAACAGCTGAACACAATGAACACTCAGTGACAGACAGGAATTGTGGGGAATGCAGTTCATGAATGTGGATGACACCGTGGGGAAGAGGACCTCTAGTGGACACCAGGAATACACAAACCAGACACTGTGACAATCACAGGTTTGGAGCCAATAATGCTATGCATGTTTTATAGGCTATACCTTAATCATATGGATTTGAATATAAGACATTTGAACCCTGAATTATAACTTCAAGTTTGGTCTTTTTCGGAAAAAAAGGGAAAAAGCTATTAAATGGCTTCATAAGACTTACAACACAAACCATAACACATGAGTTGTGAATTCATTGATTATTTTTAGGATATTTTCTGGGACATTTTTGGAGCTTAACCATTTTTACATAAATTGTTGCATTGAATTAAACTAGACAAGTGTGCATAAGAATGGTTACATGAATGATTTACACAATTTTTTTCTGCTTGTGTTTCATGCAGTGAAAGCGAACGGTGACTGGGGTTGCATTATGCCTGAGATCTGCTTTTGGGTTCCACAGACAGAAAGTCAAACAGGTTTGGAACGTCACTAGGCTGAGGAAATTATTTAAATTTCACAACTATCACTTTAATAACCTTACTAATAGTACATTTTGTACTTTGCAGGGACCTCGGTAAGCTGAAATACAAGTTTGAAGTTTGAACAAGAATAAAAATCCTCCTGTAGACCTGAAAATCA
Source organism: Squalius cephalus (assembly GCA_022829025.1). Lineage (NCBI taxonomy): Eukaryota > Metazoa > Chordata > Actinopteri > Cypriniformes > Leuciscidae > Squalius > Squalius cephalus. The sequence continues at coordinate 28,509,360 of CM040815.1, forward strand.
TTGAAGTGCCTGGACCATCCACCAGAAAAGAAGAAAAACAAACAAAAAAAGAAGCTGATGCACCTTTTCACTTTTCTAACTCGTTAAGTACCTCACATGTCCCTTGTGAAGATTTTATAATTGATTGCATTTTATGTTGCAGTGAGTAAAGGTGCGTCACATTTGTGAATTTCGTGAAATTACACTGGCAAAAAGGTCCATTGACCATTGTCAGCAGTGTAGCAATGTAATGTATGAACCACCACTCAAAATTGCTGATCGTGTGGATTCTTATTGAAATGACTGAATTCACCAGTGAACATTCACAGAACAACAGATAATTTTACTGCACCTTAACTCTGTTAAAATGGAAAATGTTTTCTGCTTGTTGTAAGGAATATTGTTTCCGGGTCGAAGCCTCTACTTCTACTTCCTTTATCTTGTTTCTAGATATTGAGAATACTCAACAACCATTTATGAGCACTGTTGATTCAAGTCACACATTTAAGCTTTTCAAAAACCATAGTGTACATTACAGTCTCCAGTCTCACGGCATCCCAGACTTCAACATTTTATGATTCAAAATAGCTGAATAACTAAACCATCTGAGATTTCGGAATAGAGATCAAGGTTAGGATCATAATTTTCAGGAATATTACAGAACAATGAGTGCATATTAGCACTGTTTGTTGTTTGTTTTTGGCATCTGAGAGAGCTTTTGGACTTGGAAACAGTGATGTCAGACTAACCATCGGACTGAAACACAAATGTTTTAAAGTTAAGTGAAGATGGACATTTTTAATTAGTCAATTTTAATTTTTTACATTGATTTATTACATGGAACATGTGTTTTCTATGCATTTTGTTGAGATGTCTTTTCTTGTGTAGCCTATTGTATACACATGGTTGATTATTCATGTTACTTATGTATTATGCAATTTTTTGTCTGTGTATTCATTGATATTAATCTATTACTTGCTTTTTTCCCCAAGTGCATTGAAGTGTATGTATTAAAATGGATCTAAAATATGTAATAAACAATTCTTATTTTGTATTTGGTTCAGTTTGTTTATTATAATAGAAGTTTATGGTAACCGTAGTAACAACATGAAATTAATTTAATACAAATAAAATAAAAATAGAAATTTGGTTCCTGGAGGCACCCAAAGTGGTTCCACACAGTGCTTCATATAAGAGTTCCTCAGGAAACCTGTGTGGTTCCTCAGAGAACCGCCCCTTTTTAAAGGGTGCCTAGAGGATCTACAGACGGTTCCGCCGGTGTGGCGAAGTGAAGAACCCCAAAAGGTTCCTCCAGGCACCTTTAATTTTTACAGTGTAGACTGCCATCAAGGCTATGAAGGGGATTATGTGAACAGAAAGGGGATTCACAATGTAAATGTGCAGCCCAGTTACTATTGTGATTCTTAATATTCCAGATTAGTAATATTATATCAAATAAAAAAAAGGCAGTTGACTAAAATCTTCCATATCACAAATGTGAAAGCAAAATGGCCAGGATCTGTGCATGACTTAAGCATTTTCAGAGATTCACATTTATGCCTTATTTGAAAGTGGTAAGAAAAGTTCCACAATTAAATATCAAGCTCACTGTATTACAAACACTTATGCTGATCCTAACAGAACTGCATTTGTTCATAGGTGATTATGACATGTTCCTGCAGACAGCTGTTTTATGACCCCATTCCCTGACCCAAACCAGTTACAGTGCAGCTCTAGCCAGGACAAGGGCACACAATGAAATGAACTTTGGCTAACTAAAGGGAAGATTTCAGTGTCTGAGAAGTCTGAGGGTTGCACATCTGACAGGGCCTGTGACATTGTTGCATGTGCCATATTACACAACATTGCCAAAAAAAAAAAAAAAAAAACACTTTTCATTAAATGTTTAATAAAAGACAAATATGCTTAGTTCCTTGAGTTTTATTTCAATTGTTCTTTGTAAAGAAAAGCCAGTGGTCAAGTGCCTGCAACAAGAGATATTAGACACATGCCTCATGCAACAAATAAAAAGGAGAAGTTGGCTATCCACTGCCCACCTGTAGACCTGTGTCTCCTCTGTCTGTGCAGACTCTTCTGTAGGCCTTTCTGTAGATGTGGAATCCTGCAACTTATATTGCAGCCATAAAGCATACAAGTATAAATGAAGTAAAGTTATTTATGCACTTGCAGGTAGGCTAGTTCCTCCATATGACAGTTATCTGAGAGGGTTTATTCACTGTCCAGTGCAATGGAAACAAATGGACATTACAAAGTCTTATACTTTCTTTCCTTTGGAAAGTTAGAAAATGTCCACTTACTGCACATATTTCAGCCACCACTTTCTTGGGAACAGATACAAGTGTTGGTGTATTGTGTAAAAGTGCACAAAAGAGGAAAACACAATGTCATTACAATGAACTACACTGGGGAAAATGTGATCAATAACTCATGGCAAAATATTTTTACATTAACATAAGTTTATCAGTTTTCACTTTCACAAGTCAAAGCAATTCATCATTACTCAAGATTTAACAGTTGAAATGACTATACGGCCTTAATTTAACGCAGCAAAAATTATTTTACAGTGTAGGCTACTAAGATCTTTTCTATTTTTTTCTCAGCCTTTTTCTTGGTTGCTTTTATAAACAGAACACCATTTATTTAACAGTGCCTTTTTTATAAAAGAGACTATAATATAACTAAAAATGACCATTATGTAGAATATTTTTGTACTTCACTTTTATTTGTTCCCATGTTCTAGTATGGTGACTGACATTACAATGCACAAAGTAATTATGCAATTATTAAAATACAAAAATATAGGCTAATAAGTGATAAAAACATCTAACATGGCCACTTCTAACGGATTTAAATTGTCTGCTACTTTTTGCCAGCCCTCTCTCCTGGCTTTTGCAGACTTTGAGGTGTTCCCTGGCGTTTTAATTAAACATTAAAATTCCGAATAAACTTCGACTATTAGTTCTTGCTCTGCTGAGGAGAAAAACTGAGCGCGCTCTTCGGCCACGCTGAGCAGCCAATAGCAGCGTTGCTGATCAATGTTTCTACTATCGATACATATCCCCTTTTAACCAGCACATGAACGCGCAATTATCTCAGATAACTCATCCAGCTATACTAATCATATCCGGCAAGTGTGTTCGAAGAACCGAGTTAGCCAGATCATGATTCGCACGATGATATCATCTTGGATGTGTCATTTGATCTCGGATGTAATAAGCAACGTACGAAGAACGGGCCCCAGAACGCCAATGAAATGTTTACCCGGCAAAGCTTTAAAGCACGAGCAAATAATGAACTTTTGTGATTGCAAATAAGTGCACAGTGTCCTGTGAGTGTAACTCTACCGCCGCATTAACATGTGTGACGTAAATGTACGTCGAGTTTTACAGTATTGGGACTGAGGAGCCAGAACCGCAGCTGATAGAATGTGCGCTGTATAGCGCGATACTACCATATTTTAGTTTCCATTCTTATTTTGTTTCCACGATGTGTAAGATGTAGGGCTACCACATCTTTAAATTACTATTAGTATTATAAATTCGTTCAAATTGGGCGATTCCAGTGTTATGGACGTGACATTTGCAGTCAAAACTTGAAATATAAATTCTCAGAAAATGCATACCAATATTTTGAAACGTCTGAAAGGAGTCAAGACATTAGAAAAATATCAGTCTACACTTGCGTTTTATATTTAATATGAGGGAAATACACATGTGACGTGACACAAAAAATCTTTAACTTTTAGGTGGCAAATATTTTTTAGTAATTCTATAAATTACACTGTGCAAACCAAAAGATATATACCCACCGGATTAATAAAGATCGGCCTCCACAGAACATAAAATATTATATTATTTTTATTTTATTTTTCGTGTTCGCATTTAGCAAAAAAAAAAAAAAAAAAACAATGTTACGGGCGTAACATTCTTCAGAGAAGATCGCGACACATCGTCAACTTCATCTTTGCAGTCGACACAGAAAACACTTGTTTATTAATAAACAATTAAAATGTTTCCTTGCTATATTTGACATATTAGTAATCATTACTTTTGCCGGTTCTTTGTGACAGCTTTTAGATGCTTTATTGGCAGCGCCAGCCACATGTTGAACGCGTCACACCGCATCAGCACCGAAAACATGATTTTTTTCAAATCTAAAATCAAAAATCGTGATACGAACCGAATCGTAGGTTTGGTCTATCGTTACAGCCCTAGTAAGATGAGAAAGCAAGAGTTTAACGTTATGGTTTAAAAAAAAAAAAAAAAAAAAAAAAAACAATGGCTGAACATCTTTGCCAAGCGCAAACCAGTACAGAAGTAGGCTAATCAATAAATTATCGGGGAGGGTCATGCCTTTTTTCACAATCATTTTGGAGGGTCATAGAAAAATTTATTGCTGGAGAAGGGAGGGTCATGTATTTTTTGACAACAGATCTCAAAACTCCTCCGGTGGCCCCTTAAATAAAAAAACGAACAGTCCCTAACAAACTAAACCATTAAATTACACTTCAAACTAATTTTTTTCCAAATATGTTTTCTGTCATTTTAGGTAGTTTTTATCACACTGATGTAAGTTTAAGTGTTCGTTTTTTAAATAAGTTTGGTCTTAGTTAGTTATTTGATGCTATACTGGACCTTGATACCGCGGCTCCACTTCACTCTCACTTCTGCGCAGACTCAGTCCCATCATTAGGCCTTTCACAGTCTCAGATCATCCACAGCACCAGACCTGTCAGCTCCGCCCACTAGATCATTATCACACCAGTTATAATCACCTGCACATGCTCATTAGGACTCATACAAACAGTTACTTCACACTAGCACCTTCTTCTGGTCTCATCTATACCTATGGAAAGACTTACTCGAATACTCACCTTGGAAACTTCCCTGTCCTCAGTCCTTCTTCATCTCTGTCATTACATCTGCACACACACCATCAGCACTACAACCAACAGAGAACTGTGAATGTTAAAGCTAAGTGCAAACCTGCTACTCTGAATCCCATGCTCAGCTGTTTACCTCCTGTTTAAGACACTGTTGTTTTACGTTAGATCTGAGTCTTCTCCTTCTGTTGCTGTGACAGCGCCATATTGGGACATTGGCAGCTTCACTTTTCTACAGTGGAAGAGAGTGAAGTTGCGTTGTCCATCTTTTTTTAGTCTATGATTGTACCCCCGTAAGATTTTTAATAGATAAAATAGTAAACTGTATATCAAACTAACCATGTCTCTTACATCTAACCTTACTTCCTTTTTCGGGTCTAACATGATAACACTTTGAAACACAATGCACTAAAACATTCTGTCCTGTATTTTTGAATGCTGGATGTTGTGTTGCCATACCCCTTTTACTTCGGTTGTGTGAGTTTATAAATAACACATTTGGGAATTGAAACTAGACAGATGACTAAATTTGAACCTTGTGATTAACAATGAAGTAATCATTTAAACAAAGTTTGCTTTACCTGGTTACAGAAGGGTTTGTCTATGAAAACCAATCAAATTGTGGGAAAATGATGTAATGCATTATACATTTTTGCCATACCTCCATATTCTATAAAAACTGTTGTATTTGTGTTAGCTGGTGGGATTCTCAATGGAATTTGTCTGAGATCCTCCGGCCTTGCTTCTTCTTGGGGGAGATTCTCTGAGAACTGCTCGAGAGATCCTCCAGCCGTGATTAAAGCATTTAAAGGACATTTGCTAAGGTCTGTTTGTCGATTATTCCTGCTAGTGATGGGGACGAGACCGCCTATGCCGAGTCCGACTCAAGAGTACGAGTCTTTGAAGGGTCGAGTCCGAGTCGAGACCGAGTCCGTTGGTTTTCAAATTCAGTCGAGTCCGAGTCAAGACCGAGTCTTTGAAGGGTCGAGTCCGAGTCGAGACCGAGTCCGTTGGTTAACATGGGAGGATTTGAACTTGAAACACGGAGTGTACTGACGCCTTTCCGTGGTTAAAACAACATTGCTTCTTATGTTTGTTCATGTTTATGATTTTGAGGCTATAAATTAACTAGAAGGAAGAGATGATCGGTTCACGAGCAGCTTTAACTGATGCTCTACAGCGATCTGTCACTACACATTTAAGAGCCACAAAACGGTATTTATTGTTTAAATTTCTTTTAAAAAATGACCAAGTTTGAAAGGCGAGACTTTGTTTAATATGTTTAATATCAAAAGTAACCGAAAAGTAACCTGGTCTGTCCTGTCTGTCAGCGTGTTGTCAGTCTCCTCTCTGCTCCGCGATGTATTTTTCACTGCGTGAGAACATGGTGTGGCTGGAGAACGGTGTAGCTTGTCGGACATAGCGACAGTAACTAAGGGGGGCGGGTCTTTGCGAACAGTCAATTAAAATTTTCTAGTGGTATGTATTCTAGTGGACTAGTGATGGGACGAGACCGCCTATGCCGAGTCCGAGTCAAGACCGAGTCTTTGAAGGGTCGAGTCCGAGTCAAGACCGAGTCTTTGTAAGAACAAGTCCGAGTCGAGTCCGAGAAAGCAGAAATCGGTCTCGAGACCGGACTCGAGTACTACATCACTAATTCCTGCGCATGAAGAAAGTTAGTTAGGGAAGCAAGTTAGTTAGGTAGACTTAGAATAGAAAGGGATCGTTGGAGACGGCCCAGGTATTTAATGATGTTTTATTAACAAAGTTCGGGAGGAGCACGTTCAAATAATCAAGCAATCAATCAATCAATCAATCAACTCATCAAACAATTACCATGTCTACCCTATCAGCATGAGAGGAAGCATATATATATATTCACTCTGTCAACTCACCTAACTTCCTTGACAGTTTTCAGCATCCCTCCACCACCCCGACTCCTCACTCTTGGCTTGTTCTTTCACAGCCAGGAATACGGGGGGAGTACTCTGGGTTCGGGCCAAATACCGAGCCCGGAGCCCTCTCCTCGGACAGCACGCCAAATACGCATTTATTCTATCTGACTTATTTGTAAGTGTGAACTCGTGAATTAAGCGTCGATTGGAGACGGCCCAGGGAGAGCGTCGATTGGAGACGGCCCCGGTAGACTTAGGTCAGATAAGATAGGACTTAGTTAGGTTTAAGAGGTTTAATTCTAGTGGACTAGTGATGGGACGAGACCGCCTATGCCGAGTCCGAGTCAAGACCGAGTCTTTGAAGGGTCGAGTCCGAGTCAAGAGTCAAGGGAAGAGGTTCAACAGCTTCAAATGCAGAACAACAAGACTTTATAATAGTTTCATCCCCTATGCAATAAGACTGCTGAACTCCCACTGAATGAATCCTTTTTTTTTTTTTTTTGCATTTGCACTTATGTATCTTGCTGAAATAGATCCTGCTGCCATTTTTATTTTTTATTTTTATTTATATTAGATCTAGTTAGAATTTTAATTAATTTTTATCTTGCATATATATATAAATATCTCATGTACATATATGTATTTTTATGCTCAGAGTCTTGCAACGAAATTTCGTTCAACTGTACATTGCAAAATGTGTAGCTGGATGACAATAAAGTCTGTCTAAGTCTAAGTCTAAGTCTAAGTTTAGGGAAAAATCAATGACACCCGCATGGAGTGTGTTCTGTTAAAAGGGTGAAAACACCACAAGTTGACGATGAGGATGAGCGTTTCAGTGCCGAGCAAACCCCTGTTTCTTACTTTCAGTGGGAGCCACCGAATCCATTTGAGACGTGGCAGAAAGTCTTTCATAATGACGAGAACTGTCCAGTACTGTCACAGTTATGCCAGACAATTCAGTCAGGTTGGCCTAAACTGCAAAGGTCTATCTTCAGTGACTTACATCCATATTTTCCTGTTAGACATGAACTAGTTGTTGAATCTCCACTGATTTTCAGAGGGAATCGTTTGATTGTTCATATTGCACTGTGGGAACGCCTCATCCTTCTGGCACATGAGGGACATCAGGGGCTGGTGTGAACAAGTGCGCCGCACAAGTGCTGAAAAGTTAGGCCAAAGCGCCTCTATCGCCCCCAGGTGGCTGGTCCCAGTATCGCTCATAAACCCCATCCTCTCCATGTAGTCTAATGGGACGCGAGGGAAACTAAACAAATCAAATTACACTTCAAACTAATTTTTTTCCAAAGATGTTTTCTGTCATTTTAGGTAGTTTTAATCACGATGATGTAAGTTTAAGTGTTCGTTTTTTAAAATAAGTTTGGTCTTAGTTAGTTATTTGATGCTATAAAAACGGGAATGTGACGCCATGATTGACAGCTGTGATTGACAGCTTCTCTAAACAAAGTAGTGACTTTTTGGGGGGGGATTTTCGGGAGGAGATTGGAGCTTCAACTTTAATTTCTACATGTCCATAACTGTTTATTTCACACCGATATAAGTTGTTCTGCTGTGAACTGGACTAACCGATTCTGCGGGAGTGTGGACGGGACTCTCACTCTCACGACTGCGCAGAATCAGGTCTCAAATCAGCACAAGACGCCAGCGCCATGGGACTTCGCATTTCTACAATAGAAGAGAGTGAAGGTGCGTCGTCCATCTCTATTTACAGTCTATGGGTGCGAACCGAACAGTGTCTGAGGGAGTTGTATTGCCGGCCACGAATGGACGATCTTGTTCACACAATCCTATCTGCCCGTGTGACCAGCCAGGCCAGTGATAAATCGGCCAAAACATTCACAGCTCCAGTGCAGCCAGTGGGGTTCACCAAATGGCCCATTTCAGGGAGAAACTGACTGTTAGATTGCAATAACACTGATTGACTATTTCAGCAAATGGCCAGAAGTTGATTTTGCTTCATCAGTCACTGTTGAAATTTCTCGAGAAGGAAACCTTTGCTGATTTTGTGAAAACACAGGGAATAAAGACAGTGTTTATTACCCTCAGGCTACACTGTAAAAACAAACCTATAGAATCTACCCAATAAAATTGAGGTAACAATTTGCACTCACTTTGTTTGGGTAGATTTCAACCCATATTTTTGAATAAAAAGTACCTACATTTAATGGCTATGACATACTAAACAAAATTAGGTAAAGTCTACCTAATATTTCTCAATACATTACACAACTAATTACTGAGTAATAATTACTCTATTGTTAGCAGGCAAAAGTCCATCTACTTAATTTTTAATAATAATAATAATAATAATAATAATAAGTCAATAGAAATAATTAAACATTACTTATTCAGAGATGGTTAAATTTACCTAAAAATGGCCAGACACAGGATATTTCATCTATTACTTTTTTATTGACCAAAAAACAAAAATTTCAAATTAACAAAGGAACTACAAAAGAGCCCTCTTACATTCATATACAACTTCTTCAACACTTTCCATTTAAAAATAATGGGAAGTCAGAATATACATTAAAAGCAACAGTCTTAAATCTCTCACATTTTGTTATTTCAAACAGATCTCATTTACCTTAATGGACTGATGTAATATGGATACAACAAAAAAACATTAAATTTGTTATAAACTTAACACAAATTAATGTAGGTAAAAAATAACCATTATTCATCACCAATTTTAAGCGACATACAACTTAATTTCACTCACGTGATAACACTTTACAATAAGGTTTCATTAGTTAACATTAGTTAAATGGTTATTCACCCAAAACTTTAAATTCTGTCATCATTTAGGCTACTCACCCTCATGTCGTTCCCAACCCTTCACAAATGAAGATCTTTTTGATGAAATCTGAGAGATTTCTGTCCCTCCATTTGCAGTCTACACAACTACTGTACCACTTTGAAGCTTCAAAAAATTCATAAATAGATCGTAAAACTAACTTATGAATTGGGTGGTTTAGCGCAAATGTTCTGAAGAAAGACAATCACTGTATATGATGAACAGATTAAATGTAGTATTTTATTCACATAAACATTCATCAACTCAACATCAGTTGTGGTAAACGGAAGCTCAAACATGTTCCCTTGATGTGCGAGAACCAATGAGGTTCATTCTCGTGTTACACAGCACTTTGAGCTTCAGCAAGAACCAATGAGCTTCTATTTGTTCACTGAACAATGTATATGTGAATAAAAGCCTAAATTGAATATGTTTATCATAAAAAGGATTGTCTCTCTTCAGAAAATTTGAACTTAACCACTTCATTCATATGGATTTGTTTAACAATCTCTTCATGAACTTTTTGAAGAGTCAATGGGGTGGTTGTAGACTGTCAATGGAGGGAGAGAAATCTCTCAAATTTCATCAAAAATATCTTACAAGTTTGAAACGACATGAAGGCGTGTAATTAATGACATAACTTTAATTTTTGGGTGAACTATCACTTTAACTACTTTAGTTAACATGAACGAAGAATGAACAACACTTCTACAGCATTTATTAATCTTAGTTCATGTTAATTTCAGCATTTATCAATTAATTATTATAATAAAAAGTTGTTAACATTATAATGCACTGTGAACTAATATGAACAATGAACGACTGTAGATTAGTAAAGATTAATACAGTATTTCTCATTAATAGTCCATCTTAATTAATGCATTAACTAATGTTAACAAATGAAACCTTATTGTAAAGTTTTACCACTTACATTATAAAACTTCTTCAACACTTCCCATTCAAAATAAATGACTTCATGGGATGAAACAGTCTGTGGCTGAACTTATAATATTCTTCTTGCACGGTCTTCAAATGTTTTCATAAAGATCTTTCTGTGGAAGAAAAAGAAAGTAAGAAATGTTTTAATTATTAATTTTTGATTATAGATTTAATAGATTTAACCTTAATCCAGACATAACTGCATTTAGGCTTAAATCACTGTAAGCTGCATCTTGCTTAAAAAAACAACAACAACACTGCTATTGCATGATGCATAATTACATCTGCATGATGCAAAATCAAAAGAGGAGAGCAAAGTTAAAGCTAGGTGATATGATAGCATAATATGTGAACAACTTTGTGTAGGCCTACGTTAAATGATGATATTGATAACGAATAAAGCACATCGCGAACCCAAGTGAAAACATGCACAAATTGCCCAAATATATTAAAATAACTATATTAAGTAATTTGTAAAATAATGCCTATTACTGTAACAACAAAAAAACGTTTTTGACATATATAAGTGAAAGAACCCAACAGAAATGCACACAATAATTATATCTCAGTAAAAAATAACAATAGTAAAAGTACTTTATGATTTGATCTCTTCTAACACAGAGATCATAATATAAATGCAAGGAAACCTTAAAATTAATTGACGTTATCCAGCCAACCACATGTAATAGCAATTTTTATCTCACTGGGAAAAACAGCATCAACAGGTGTAAGAAACATTCAAGAGGCAAAATTGTAATAAAGAAGGAAAGGCTTTATTCACTGAGGATTCATTACAGAGCCGCAGCCACCCAGCTTGTAAGCAAAAATCCTACAAACATAATAAAACTGAGACATTTTATACAGGTTTCTAACATCTTGACCACACCTACTTAGTTTTCTGTAACTTTCCAAAAGATACCCCCTATCTTCAACTGGCCTGGACTGGTTTTCTACCCCCCTGAGCAGGTCACACTGTTCTTTGTCCCTGAGAAGCCAAAAGGCCTTCATCTGTTAGAAAACCCTCACAGAAGCACATGGTCAGATGCTACTACACATAGTTAAATGAAATCAACAAGTTTAAATGAATAAACACAAGAATAATGAATTTTTCATTAACATCTCCCCCCTGTTTATCATTCTCTGATAACCAACAAAATAATAAAAATTCATTTCTATTTTCTAAAATTAATCAAACCCATTTTACTATTGAATCCCCAAGAATATAATTACTTCAAGTCTTTACATCACAGTCATACCCTTCATATTTGATTTTCGTATACCTGATCACTCTTCTTTAAACTTGTAGGAAAAGAAAGGATTAAAAATGAAATAAGCTTAGGCTGTTTTTGTAAGGATAGGCCCTTAATTTTGTAGCAAGCAAGTAAAGGTTTATATAAGGCCGGGCTAGGTGAACAAGCACTGTTATTGCACCCCCAAAACTATAGTTCGGACCCTCGGTCACCTCAATATAAACAAGAAATAGTGTAGTTATATTTAGTAGGAAAACAACACATCAGTTCAACACATATCAATTTCAGCAACCTATTACACAAAGAAAAAGGAAAAAGTAGATACAAAAATATCCCTCAATTCAAACCCTGTCTTTGTATGCCACCTCGTAACACGGATGGCTACTGTTTTTAACCCTCTTTACACATTATCATCATCCTTAGAAAGAAAGAATTTAGAAAGTAAGAAAATCGGAAAATGAAAAAACACCCCCCAATTTACCACGTTACTGTAGCTTCCGCTACTTCCACCATCTGCCTAATTTTGTCCATCCTTGGGATAAACTGAACAGACATTCCAGTACTCGTATTCACCCATGAATAACAAAATTGTCAGAATAACACATACAATCATAACTCCTATAGCCTACATTCAGCCCTTTCCATTAATCCACTTTGGTTGTTAAAAATTAACTCTTACTTTTCCATTGCAGACCGACTGTCTTTTTTTTGTTTATGACCGTACTTCACATCATTGAATAGATTTTATACTTTTCCTGAAAACATTTGCACCAATCAAATCATTAGATCTATATCAATACTAAGCCCTAGTTTGATTTAATCAAATAAAATCATCAACATCATCACAAAACAAATTATTCTGCTAAACTTAAACCATTAATTGGTCCACATCCTCCTCCAGGTGTGTTGACCATCTCGTTCGCCCCATGGACGTTCCGTCTTCACCAATATGACACTTTGCGTGCCGTAGAGAGGATTTTCCATCGCTGGCAAGGGAGGGTACGTTACTAGCACGTCCTTGACCCCTCACTGTCCTTCGCGTCGGCGCGTGGGGTTGCTGAGGTTGGTTGGTGTAGTCTAAGGTCAGAGGCGTGGACCCAGGTGTCACCCTCTCCAACCATTTTCTGATCATTACAAGATTTTTCCTTATCCCGACCGCACCTCTACTGGAATTAACCATTTCCTGCCCGCTGTCACATGTGAATGCAGACCCTAGCTATTTTGTTATTGACCGCTTGTCTAGCCGGTCGTCCCTTTTGGTGTGACCTGTTGAATCAACAGCCTGAAACATATTGTCACCAGATCATTTTGCTCACTGAATGGCACTGAAAAACCTGAAAGGAAAAAAAAACACTCAACCCACTTTGCTCATGTTAACAAAACAATATTTATACATTTGGAACAGAATCAGTTCTGTTCGACACAATCCATCCTGACATCCTGCAAAAGGAAAGTTTTAAGTTATGCGCTGCGCAAGGTGTGGCACCTCTCTGCCACAATAATAACCCAGTTTACTGGGCACAGTCTGCCCTGTATCAAAAGTCTGCATCCTCTGTAAAGAAAAACAAACGTCGAGGTTATTGTCAGATAGTAAAGTACACATAGTTTCTTTTGTCTGCTGTGCTGCCGCGGCCTTCGCTGCCAAATCTGCACACTTACAGACAGCAATTTTGTTAGGGAGAAAAAAATTACTTCTTACATGGCTTTTACCCAGTTAAACGCAGTGTCCTCCCAACATTTATTGTCCCACCTGTATGATGGCTTTCAGCTAATTTGAACCCCTTGGTATGGCAATTGTTACCATCCCCCTTTTGATGCATGATACACAATGGTGTTTGGGTAAACAACGTTTTCAACACTAACCCAAATGTTGTCCTTCAGCCAAATTTCCCCCAGACATCTTTCTCTGCCTCTGAAACAAAACATTACATAAGCCACAATCTCATCTTCTTATCTAATAATTTGAAGGGCACCGGCCCTGAGTCTCACTGCTTTTCAGGCCTGTTATTTGGTCTCTTAAGTCAGTCATCTACAAACATTTTCCAATGTCAAAGTCATCAATTGTTTCTATCAGGTCAGGTCGTCGTGTACAGACTTGGTCAGTATCAGTCAAACAACATTCTCTCTCTGTTCACAATAATCTACAGAGCTTGATGACCAAATTTCTTTCAAATTTGTCATTTGCCTTAACCCATCTGTAATGATAAAACTCTCGTTCCAGAGGTTAATGACACAATATACACACTATAGGGACAGATTAGCTCCCCTAAACTAACACATACCAAACATGAATCAACACTCATAACACACAATGCTGTCACCATCCAACACACACACATACCTGACTATTAACCGCTCATATTCTCATATTCATATCTTTGATTTTAACTCTTAATATATTTAGATTTTAAATAAGATTTTAAACTTCTCGTTTTCCTGTAGCTTTTATCTAATTTTACATGGTCTCTTTACCAGTTTCAAAGCCCGTTTGTTCATTATTCATTTTCTCTTAGAAAAGTCAGCTGGGTTGTTTTTGTTCATTATCATTATTTTGCTTCAGCTTGCTTTAGCATGCCGATAACAGAAAGACTGACAGAATACCATCCGTTCCTTCACTCAAGCAGTCTCTCTCACAATACACAAATAATCTTTTCAACAGCCTCCTAAGACTGTAATTTAGACAAAATCTAATAATAAATTCATTTCAATAACCTTTGACCATTAACCTTTATCCAGACTTTTCTTGAATCTACAAAAGCTGTCTTCACCTTTAGCCACCACCATGTCTAACGACCTTCAGGAGTTAAAACCATCTTATTGGCATATTATTTCAATATCAACATTTCCATAATTTTTTCCCTTGCCCAAAAGGCAACCAGCATCATGTTCCTGATATAAATTAAGTTTTGTTACTGTCTCCACAACAAATAATGACAATCACCTCACGGTCTCAGCTGGCTCTTGAAAGCCCATTCCCATCAGCTCTTTATCTATAATATTCATCAGGGTGTTGTCCCCTGGCATGGTTGCAAACACTTGTCATAATGAAAAACAAGCCATACAATGAATGCGGTTTCTTGCAAGTGGTATATAGAGGAACTCACATTTTCTGGGTCAGACATGCCGTAACTCCTCACAGCCCATCTGGCCTCTCAATGATCTGCTGATGCTGCTGGCCTCACAGTCACCGCTCAACTCTAATACCTTTCTCACATAAAAACACCTCCCCTCAGGAGATGCCCAGTGTCGGTGTGACCCCCTGCCTTAGGTTGACCTCTGGCCAAAGGTTCTTACCCGTCCTTGAGTAGCCACTTCGTGCACACTGGTAGCCGCTCTTTCCCACCACAGAATCTTTGACCATTTTCTTCAACATAATCAGTTCTGGAGCTTAGGAAAGGCACACTCAAGAGTCACCAGAGCCATTCGGACTGCCTAATAGTGTTAACACAGGGAGACAGGTTAATAACAACAGTATTTAATCACTTAAATATTTTAAACATCTTCAAATCAGCAAAATCGCAATACTGAGCTTACACTCAGTGAATTTAGTTATCACAACGTCCATTCAGTGTACTGTTACATCTGTGGCCGGAGCCATCGGCCCTGCATGGTGGAGACTAAAATGAGACAAAGTTACTGGTCCTAAACTAGTCAAACATGTCACTTCTATCGTTTAAGACTTCTTTAAAGTCATTCAGTTTTACATTTACAAATTTTCCCTTTAAATGTATGAAATCTGAACTGCCTTGTAGCATGATTTCCTTTAACATCCATGTCTATGGTTTTCAACTAAAACAATGTGCCTTACACAGGTTCAGACAACAGCTTTCAGCTGACATTGAATGAGAGAGACTCTGAGGCATTCAGGACTGGTACACTGTACTCTCATAAACTTCTAAAATCAAACTTTATCTACCATCTCTTAACTCTAGCCCAGCTTAAGGCATCTTTGCCAGAATTTACATGTATTTTCAAACAACCATATTTTACATTTGTCTTTTGCCCACATCAGGGAATTTAGACATCACATTACAAATTTCCTCTCAGATCGTGTCTCTGTCGCACTGGACGTCTTAGCCACAGCACACACCAGATTCAGATAAGCAAACTGTTTCAGCCAATCACAAGCTTATCTTTTGAAAGCAAAACATCAGCTCTTAGTTCTTTCATGGTCAACCTCCATGTCTTTCTACACTAACAAACTGTTTGTTTAATCAGACACACATTTTACATTTAGCAACTCTTAATCCAGTAATACTGCTTCTGCTTATTTTATCTTAAAGAAAGAATAATAATTATTCTAGTTCTTAATAACGTTTCGCATTTCATCTCAATTTTAGTTGTCAAGTTCTCAATTACTTCAATGTTTTTTTTCTAGGAGTTTATCAATCTGCAATTAGGATTCACACTAACTTTGAGGCTGCTAGCACTCTCCGCTTTTGATACATTTTTTGCATTTATCATTGTAAATAATCTGTCAGACTAGTCTATCTATATCATCTAAACCCTTTTTAAAGTGTTCCATTAAAACACAATCATCACTTTAGGTACTTTTATGTATTTTGCAACTCATTTGTTGGAGTCATTATTATCTGTAATATTACATCAACCTGTATTCATCAATTCACTAGCTCTTTCCTTCAAAAGGATTCCCTTAAGACTTAAATCTTTCAACCTTCTTTTAATCTTCAATCTTCTTACTTCCATCTATTAACTTTCCTTTAACTTTCTTTTCTCCCTTGCACGTTCTTTTCACTTTCTTTAGCACTGCGTTCACATTCTTAGTTCTTTCTCAGACGAAAACTTTAATATCTTCATTTAAATACTGTTCTACTTTCAAAACCCACATTAATCACATCACTTTCACGTTATCACTTTCTTTTCTGAGTGTCCATTTACAATTACGGGCTAAATGGCCCACTGACCACAATTAAAACACTCTCTTTACCTATAGTTTAATCAATGAGCTTGCAAACAGCTCCAACTTACTGCACACCCTTGAAGCAGTGTGTCCCAATCAGGAATGTAAACAGAGCCACTGATAAGCAGTTCTGTATTCTTTTACAGTCCACCAGTGTGGATTCAATCACAATAGCCAAATCATAATCTTCATCATTATTATTGGCATAAAACATAAATTTTCATAAGTTGCAACGAAAATCACTCAACATATTCTAAGGGGTTTTCACTAAACATTTTCTTTTTTAACTTCACATTTCTTTGAAGTCAAAGCTTCAGAGCACAGCTGCTTACAGCGTTTGCTCTCTTTTGTTATGAAAATTCTCTAGACATCACTATTTTACCAGTAAAATAAAATTGTTTCCCATTCTGCTTAATAAAACTTTTGTTCATCCTTATATCATGTTAATCCCTGTTAATCATACTCAATGCCTTATTTTTATCTAAAAACTCACTTTTCATACCATTTTTAACTTAATTTGACTTAACAGGCGTTCATAAATTGTTCCATGAACTCTATCTTCCCCTACATGCTAGTTCCTTCTGCATCTGTTCTCTTTTATCTGCAATCCAACAATTCTCTGTTTATAATTTCCATCAGGAAAAACATTCTATCTTTCCCTATCTTCTTCAGTTCAACAACCTACTGTCTGTTCACAGTTTTACACACATGCTTGACACACACACAACAGCCTCTCCGTTTCCCTGCGTTCTATTCCACTGACTCTTTCACGACATTCAGTCTTATTTTACTCAACGTTCCCGCTTCAGGGAAATCATGATATTTGATCAGTTTCTGTATGTCAGTCATACATTTATCACCATAATTATTTCTCATTTGACAGAAAATTGGTGTATAAAAATGATCTAGTTTACTGTTAGATGACCCCATCCTGGCTGAGTTCCTCTTTTCTGGATTTCACAATTCGACACGTGTCTTACAGAATCTGTCAAACGTCTTTGACAGACCCGATCTTTTACTCCGAGATCGGACGGACCTCTGCTTGTTTACGTTCCACTCAAAGTTTTCTCACATGCGCTTATTTGCTTGCTCAATTCTGTTTTACTTGATTAATTCAACCTGGTCTTGTAATTACGTTCCACTCAAAGTTCCCCCACGTGCGCTTATTCGCTTGACTCAATTCAATGTGGTAAAACTTCGAGTAGAACACAATCACCCAGAAACTTCTTAATCCTGTTTTTAACTTTCTCTAAGGTTTACATAAATTTCGAGTAGAACGTAATCATCTCAGCAGCTGTGATTTCTCTGAATCACCAGTGGATCCCCTGTCCACTAACGAGCTAAGTGAGGCAGAAACTGGTCTGCTTTGTCAGATCAATTTCTCCCCATAAAAATTTGTGATTAACTGACTCACCTCTCGCTCGTACCAAAAAGCAAAACCCAGCCAACATGGTTCATGTTCACTCACAATTATCAAATTACACTCAACTTCAATAAAACAATTTGCCGTGTCTTACCCAGAGATGCTTTTTTCTGTTTCTCCCGCAATCCGCGGATTCTTTGTTCCTGGTGGGAGCTTCCTCCACTGGCCCTGAATGCGGTATTGCTCTCTCTCCCGTAATCTGTTGAGTTTCTATCCCAAACTGTCGAGGTATGAGACGGCCGCCTGTTGCTGCCGAGGTCGTGCACTTTCCCGTCAATCCGTTCTCAGGACCAGGAGAAGAAGCGTCCGCACAGGATCCTAACTTCTGACACCAGCTGTAATAGCAATTTTTATCTCACTGGGAAAAACAGCATCAACAGGTGTAAGAAACATTCAAGAGGCAAAATTGTAATAAAGAAGGAAAGGCTTTATTCACTGAGGATTCATTACAGAGCCGCAGCCACCCAGCTTGTAAGCAAAAATCCTACAAACATAATAAAACTGAGACATTTTATACAGGTTTCTAACATCTTGACCACACCTACTTAGTTTTCTGTAACTTTCCAAAAGATACCCCCTATCTTCAACTGGCCTGGACTGGTTTTCTACCCCCCTGAGCAGGTCACACTGTTCTTTGTCCCTGAGAAGCCAAAAGGCCTTCATCTGTTAGAAAACCCTCACAGAAGCACATGGTCAGATGCTACTACACATAGTTAAATGAAATCAACAAGTTTAAATGAATAAACACAAGAATAATGAATTTTTCATTAACACACATTACAGGGGTGGTTCAGGATTTTCGACATCGGACCTCATTTTCAAGTGAGCCTGGTTGTTATTCATCAGTGGAGACCGTTTTCAAAAAAATTCAGCCAGTCCTTACTTTTGGATAGTTCGCCTATGCTAGGCTAGCGCGAGTCAACGGTGCACGCGTTAGCCTGCCATTAAAACAGTTTTACCCACTCAACAGTACACCAAAAGCAAATAAATTGTTTGAAGAGAAGCATGTTAGTTTGACTCCAGGAAGAATAGCTGTGCTTGTTACAGCTAATGGAGATCAAAATAAATACAAATACAAATACAAAAAAAATTATAACGCCAGACTATCGATGTAAATGTCTGTTGAGAGTATAATGTTAGAAATCAAACTACCCTTTCATCACATTGCATTAGTTATAATTTGTTCCCTGTATTTATAAGCAGTCTACAGCAGTGGCGGAGTTATATTTGGTTACCTAGGAAACCGAGAGAGCCGGTCCACATCCCAGATAGCACACGACTATTTGATGTGAAACTTACAGTACATCTGGAAGACGTATTTTAAAGAGTGTTTGCTCATCTGGAATACGTCTATAGGACGTTTCCTGTCAGATGTCAAATAGACGTTTAGAAGATGTCAGTTTAACATACATTCTAAATCATTCTAAATCATTACATCTTAAAGACATCTTCTAAACGTCTATTTGACATTGGCAGGAAACGTCCTATAGACGTATTGCAGATGAGCAAACACTCTTTAAAATACGTCTTCCAGATGTAAGATGTATATAACTATCACGCAAGTGTATTTACCTGCCGCTGAATGTGATTAAAGGGTAGTTTGATTTCTAACATTATTCTCTCAACAGACATTTACATCGGTAGTCTGGCGTTATAATTTATTTGCTTTTTGTGTACTGTGGAGTGGGTAAAACTGTTTTAATGGCAGGCTAACGTGTTGAGTTTTTATCTGCCTTGATCGCCTAACGTTACCCTGGTCCCTGTCCTCAGGACGTCAACAGTCTCTCTCTGTCAAACACACAGACGCAATGCGCGCTGCTCTTTGTTCACTAATTTTAGCCATGTACATAACACTAATATTTTACTCATGAATGTAGATCTTTACTCGCATTTGCAGGTGTAACTTATATGACCCTGGAACTATGCGAAATCGACCCTCATCCTCAGCTATGGTTGTGGCGCCGCGCCGACAAGATAACAGAAGCGAGCACATTACAAATCTTTTGGTACAGTAAATCTTACCATTAAATAAGTTAACATATGCGTTATGTTATATCAACACGATAAACAACAACAATAAAAATCAAAACTTACCTTGAGCTCAAAGCTTCGTGGTCCCGCTAGAAGACGTTGAATTTGAATTCCGTGATTCCCGCTTGGACGTTGACGTTCGTTGGCGCATGTGCAATTTGCGACCACTGAACTAATAAATTGGGGTATGTTTTACTCAAATATTACTGTTTAAAAATAGGTAGTGTAGTTAGAATGTACCCATTTTAATATATTTTTCTTGCTAACTAATATACTTAAGTAAAATATAACTGATTTGCACAGGTTGAATTTAACACCCTCCTGCATACTTTTTTACAACAGGGCCACTGAACGGTTCAACAATAGAGTTAAAGGTACGATCCTAAATAAAAAGACCTTTGTCAGGTTAGACGCCATTGAATTTAACACCGATGAAAACGAGGCTGTTATAAACGAGGGATAGACTTGGTCTGTGTCTGAAATCTCTTGAGTAGATGCTTATTTTGAACAAGTAATTACTTCACGACTGCTAAAAAAGTACATTCTATATAGTATGAATGTAATCCAGACATACATTCGCCATGTTGTCATTATCATGTGACGAAGTAGTAGGTCATCCGGGTACTATTTGCCTACTCTTATGAGTACTTCTTTTGTCACGTGCTGTTTTTTTGCCTACTATTTAGTAGATAGGGAAGTATGTGATTTTGGATGGCACGCATTGTATAAAGGTCATATGAAGGAGTTTTTAATCTACTGCCTTTTTTCGAAAAGAAGTTTCCTGATCTGAACAATCGGTAGGCTATGTTAAACAACAGTGCGATCCATTAAACTCACTGTACTTATATCCCTCACAGCCTCGTTTTCATTCCTGTCTAATAATAAATGCCTTCTGGTTTGTATTTCCACAGCATGAAGGGAAGATCTTACGCATTTATGAATGAACTGCTTGTTTTAAAATCTTCCCGGTCTACTGACATGTTATGACATCCACTTCAAACATTACTGTGCTCATGATAACTTTAGTTTACTCTTCAATAAGTAAATCCACTTCAGCTAAATACTCTTAGACAGTGTGATGACGAACCTATGTGATTGACGTCATCACCATTTCAGTATGTCTTTGGGAGTGTTGAATGTTGCTATATTTCTGTCAAGTACATTAAGCGCTTTGTTTACATTTTATTTCTTCATCCCGTATAAATAGCTATGGATGTTTGCAACTCCACAATTCATACATTCATACAAAATATTTTTAATTGTTATAAAAGGATAGAGAAAGACAAAATCAACTAATAATGTAATACTTCAAACTACTTTAAACTTCTCGTAAAAACTTTCCCAAGCCAACTTAAAGTTTGTCTCGATGAACTTTCGCATCTAGTTAATAAATGATCTATCTTCCACCGAAAATCATCTTGTCATGCCATACCTTCCTAACTCCTCTCTAACTCTCGGACTACAGCACCTGCCTTTGTCAGTCCTTTGCGACAGACAGCGATGCCATAGATATGTACAGACCTACCGCAAAAACGGACATTCAAAGACAAAACTCTAAAGATGGCTGTGGACTTGTTTTTAACTTGTTTTTAAGGTCTATAACTAAAGGAGATTCTGAAGAGTTTTTTAAATGGCTGATGACTGGAAAAGTCATGGAAATTCATTCATTGGTCAATGATCAAGGTAAATTATTAGAAACAGAAATGAGTCCATCAGGGCCATTTGGTCTGGTTTCAGATGTGTTTGCTCTGCTGACTGGTGAAAGTTTATGAGAGAGAAAATATTTATAGAAGAATGTTTAGATATGTGTATTTGAAAACGTGTGTGTGTGTGTGTGTGTGTGTGTGTGTGTGTGTGTGTGTGTGTGTGTGTGAAAGTGTTTGAGCAGCTGCAGTTTCAGTTCAGTCACTGTGACTCTGACTGACGGAGGTTTTTGTACGACTCATCACTGTGTGAACACAGCTTTACTGTTGATAACATGGAAACTCTGACAGTAATAATGTCCAGCATCTTCAGTCTGGACTCCACTGATGGTCAGAGTAAAATCACTGTTAGATCCACTGCCACTGAATCTAGATGGAGTTCCTGACTGGAGGGTTTTTACATAATAAATCAGGAGTTTAGGAGCTTCTCCAGGTTTCTGTAAGTACCAGGATAGAGGCTGATAACCCGAACCCTGGTAGACTTCAGGACTGGTTTTACAGGTGTCATACAGGTGTACAGGTTTTAAATGTGTCTCTTAGTTGAACAGATTTCACTGCAGGTGTCTGAGTGACTGTCGGTTCACCGACTGATTCTACATCAAGAAGAATAAATAAATGTGGCAGAGGGGGGACACTAGGACCTGGGGAAGAATTGTGTGGGGCATGACTGGTAAGGGTGCTAGAATTAATAATCACACCAATTAAGACCAGGTGAAACAACATATTTAAAGTGAGACAAACGATCAGTAGACGAGAAGGTGAATGGGAAGCTGGGCTCTTTGTTTGTTCAGGGGCGAGCTGATTCAGTGTATAATGCAAACTGCTAAAACAAGGTAGTAACTGCTTTTATGGTTTTAGTTAGTATTTTCTAAGCGTTATGTTCCTTGTTTGCAGCATTTTGATTCTTCATGAGCGGGGCTGATGACTAATATCATTGGAAAGCACAAGTTACTAAAACAAGGTATTAGCCGAATCAATAGTTATTAAATTGTTTGTTTTATAAATGTACTAACGTGTGCATTTTTATTGTAGGACTGACACCGATTGTTATTTGTTTAGAGTTTTGTTTCTTACTGTTTCTATCTAATATGAGGTTTTAATGAGTTCTTGAACTCGCGTGAAACAGTGTTTTAAGTGTGACAAGCAAATGTCGAGTGAGTCCCTCTTTGATGACATTTGTAGGGAAACGAGAATGGAATGAAGGATGAGAATGAAGGATTGCTGAGTTGTTTGTTTAAATGTGTTTTTGTTTGTTCTTTTCCCAGGCGGTTGCACTTGAGGGACAGTGGGCGCACGTGTGGTGTTTACTTTCATTGGATGCAGTGGTTTGGTGTGAGGGTGTCACATATAGGTAAATGCTGTGGTGAATTAATGGTTTGTCTGAGTATTAATTTCTTCACTCCACTTGTACCTCCGTGTACTGCCTGGGTTGGTTTATTTTGTTCTGTTGATGACTAGGTGTCTATAAGGCACTTGTTAAATAAAACTGCTCTGTAAAAGCGTTTATACCAAAGTTCTGACTGCTGGTTTATTTTATATACATGATTTACCTGTGAGCTCATTAAGTGGGCTAGGTTACATAAATATTCAGAATTACATATTTGGATAATGTTTCATCAGTTAATCAGTTAAAATAGTGCAGTTTAACTTCATATTTCCTCACCTGTGAAACAGCTGGAGAACATCCAGATGAAGATGAAGATGATGAAGCTCATGGTTGCTGATGGTTTAGATTCTCAGTGTTCAAACTCAGAGTTATAAATCCTCCTGAAAAAAACACACCACACACCACACACACACCACCCCCACACACACACCACCCCCACACACACACCACCCCCACACACACCACCCCCACACACACACCACCCCCACACACACACACCACCCACACACACAGTGCCGTGATGCAAATCATGTCTATGTAAATCTGTGTAAGGATTTCAACACATGATGCTCATAAATCATAACAGTGTTTAGGAGATTTTTCCATGTTACGAGTCATAAACATTTATTCGTGTCTGAAGCTTCAGGTTTTCTGATGATTCAAATGACAGAGTTGCTACACTAGTATGTCACTGTGAACTTCATTACAGGTCAAAGGTCATTCCAGAGGTCACAGGTCATCAGAATGTATTAAAATTGCTTTAATCATTAACAATGCATTGAGATGAGTGATAGTCAGTAGTTTTGATAGAACAGTTCTGATGAGTATCTTTATTATTATCTTGATCAACTTTGAGGGAAAGATAAAGCTGCTTGTAAAAGCTCAGAAACATATGGTGGCAGTTTGATCTGATATTAATATACAGAATTTTCTCTGATTCTGAGCATATTAGAGTCAAACTCGTCACAGGACTGATCATAATAGAGATGATTTCAGTCACAAGTCAGTTTTGAGCACATGTGTAGTTCATGTGTTTGTCCTCTGTGTGTCAGTAGTGTGTGTGTGTTTGAGCAGCTGCAGTTTCAGTTCAGTCACTGTGACTCTGACTGACGGAGGTTTTTGTACGACTCTTTATCACTGTGTGAACACATAATCACCCACACATTTTTTAAAATAATCTGTTCTGCAATGGAAACTCTGACAGTAATAATGTCCAGCATCTTCAGTCTGGACTCCACTGATGGTCAGAGTGAAATCACTGTTAGATCCACTGCCACTGAATCTAGATGGAGTTCCTGACTGGAGGCGTTTGGCCCAATAAATCAGGAGTTTAGGAGCTTCTCCAGGTTTCTGTAAGTACCAGGCTAAGCCTTCAAGCCCACTATTCCATCTCTGCACATCTCTGCTGGTTTTACATTTGATATTCACAGTTCCTCCTGGTTGTTCTGCTGTTATTGAGGGACTCTGAGTGACGGTGATCTGTCCTCTACACTCTGAAACACAACAAGAAGAAAATACACTCAAAACTTTGACAATATACTTGAAGAAATGAATTAATATCAAACTTGTGCTCCACAAACCTTGAGCAAACGCTGTGAGAGTCCAGATGAAGATGATGATGAAGGTCACCTTCAACCAATGAACCAAATCCATGTGTGTTCCTGCAGTTTATGAACAGACATGAGGATCATCACACACACGAGTCTCTGTCAGTCACTGAATAACTGAGTTTGATTGAGAGTCACACATGATATAAACATGTTCACTTTAATAATTTCAGTAATTCAGTGATAAATAAGTATAAAAATAAATAAATAAATTTTGGTTTATTCAATTTATTTAAAGGTGAACTATGCAGGTTTTTTTACCTTAACTGAACAGCTTCGGAGTCATTGGAATGATTATATGACTTTTTTTCAGGTTGAATGGTGGTCTTCTCGCACCCCCCGAGCGCCTGTGAGAAGAAAAACCACACTTGCAAGATTGGGCCGGCGGGAAGTATTGCGTGATATCAGGTCTCGCGATGTAACAAATTGCTTTACGGCACTGCACACATACACTATCTAAACATTTATAGCCTTCTGTGTATCATACACACCTCAGTGGACATGGCTCCGTGTGTTCGCCGGCTTCTTTGAAAACAAATGCACAGGACCAGAGGGAGAAGATGGGAGGGGGGAGAGTCGCCAACGAGTTTCGATGACAGTGTTGTCAAATATCTATTCCGAAGCCGTACGGGGAGCTCTATAGAGAAACTCGTGAGAAAACAGCGAGGAAATTGCCAAAACTGCATAGCGCTGCTTTAATTTATTTTAGAAGACGCTTCTCGAGCTTTGGTTTCTAGCAGGATGCCGGTTATAACGTTTTTGTAACGAGCGTTTAATCCACGACATATATTTAGACATTCATTCATCTGCCAATCAACGAAAACGGAGAATCTGTGGCGTGCAGGTGACATCATCATCGTTATGGTGTATTATTATACGTTTAATCTCACTATGTGTGTCTGTGCGTTAGAGCGAGAGGTAAGTGATTATTTCACACTTTTGATTTTGTCTTTCCCTTGGACCTTTGGGGAGTTTTCTGTTTCCTGGCACGAACACACACTTCCTGTTTAGTATCAGTATTTCCGCGGTTTGAGAGCCCTTGTTAGTCGCTGGACGTCACAGTCCGGCTCGGCTCAAATATTCCCGAAGTGTAATGAGTTTAGGTTGGATGCATCATGCATGTTCAATAAATGTTATTTTGTTTCTTTTTGTAGCAAATGTGTTGAATCGAATCTTATTCTTTCCAATAGAGTTAAAGGTACGACCCTAAATTAAAAGACTTTAGTCAGGTTAGACGCCATTTTGAATTTAACGCAGATGAAAACGAGGCTGTTATAAACGAGGGATAGACTTGGTCTGTGTCTGAAATCTCTTGAGTAGATGCTTATTTTGAACAAGTAATTACTTCACGACTGCTAAACAAGTACATTCTATATAGTATGAATATAATCCAGACATACATTCGCCATGTTGTCATTTTCATGTGACGAAGTAGTAGGTCATCCGGGTACTTTTTGCCTACTCTTTTATGAGTACTTCTTTTGTCACATGCTGTTTTTTGCCTACTATTTAGTAGATATGAAAGTATGTGATTTTAGATGGCACGCATTATATAAAGGTCATATGAAGGAGTTTTTTATCTACTGCCTTTTTTCGAAAAGAAGTTTCCTCATGAACAATCGGTATGTTAAACAACAGTGCGATCCATTAAACTCACTGTACTTATATCCCTCACAGCCTCGTTTTCATTCCTGTCTAAAAATAAATGCCTTCTGGTTTGTATTTCCACAGCATGAAGGGAAGATCTTACGCATTTATGAATGAACCGTTCGTTTTAAAATAATAATAATAATAATAATGTTTATTTTCTATAGCGCCTTTCAAGAACCCAAGGTCGCTTCACAATGCAATACAAATAACAAACAAACAGCAAGCAAACAGATACAAAGGCCATCTGCTTATAACAGACAAACAATTGACATGAATCAAAGAAAAACATATTGTACTATTTATCAAAGCATACAATTACGACAAAGTAAGTAGCAGATAGGGCTGAGAAAGTGGAGAACAGAGAAAACAGTGTCGAGGATACTTATTTATTGGGCAAGCTTGAAGATATGAGTTTTAAAGATAAAGATAAAGATAAAATATACTTTAATGTCCCCCAAGGGGGAAATTTGTCTTGGGCTGCAGTCACTGCGACACACACTTACAACGTACCACATAAAATATACACCGAATATAAACAATACAAACATGCGTCATTACACTGTATCGTGAAGGAAAAAAAAAAAAAAAAAAGAAAAAAAGAAAAATTTTAATTAAATTAAATTAAATTAATAATAATAATTGCACAACACAGTGGGGATAAAAAGTATACAAGTAGGTAACAGTCATTTGCTACTGTTTAGCATCTTAATAGCAGCTGGGATGAATGAGTTTTTATACCTCTTTAACCTACAGTACGGCATTCTAAATCGTTTACCTGAGGGTAACAACTCTAAGTTGTTTTTTGAAAGACCAGATGTTGTCGGCCGCACAAAGATTCGGGGGTAGCTTATTCCAAAGCTTTGGGCCAGCAACACTAAAAGCCCTACCGCCCACCGTAGAGAGTTTGACCCGGGGTACCACGAGTAGATTTTCAGTGCTGGACCTAAGGACCCGAGTTGGGACATATGGCTGTACCAAATCAACAAGGTATTTGGGTGCCGGGCCATGTAAGGCTTTATACACTAGGACCAACAGTTTGAATTGGATGCGGTTTATGACAGGAAGCCAGTGCAGTTGGTGAAGAATAGGAGTGATATGGGCAGATTTTTTATTATATATGAGGGCTCGTGCAGCAGAGTTTTGTACCATTTGAAGGCGGTGTATTGCATTGGAGGGTAGTCCGCTGTATAATGAATTACAGAAGTCCAATCTGGAAGTGATGAAAGCGTGAATGACAGTTTCTGCATCTATAAAGGTAAGAGAGGGGCGAATACGAACAATATTCCGCAGGTGAAAGAAGCATGGTTTAACAGTCTGACTAATGTGTGAGTGAAAGCAGAGCGTGGGGTCGAACAAAACTCCCAGATTTCGTACAGTTTTTGAAGGCCTAATCTCAATACCATCTATATCAATAAAAATGTCATGTCTGGGTGAGCTCTGTGATCTAGGGTTAATCAACAGGATTTCGGTTTTACCAGCATTAAGCTGAAGAAAGTTAGAGGACTGTTCGTGGAGGCAGGAGATAACTGAAGAGGGTGGAAATGATGAGTTGGGATTGATCGTGAAGTAAATTTGAATGTCATCAGCATAGCTATGAAAATTGAGGCCATGCTGTCTGATGATCTGGCCTAACGGTAGCAAGTAGATTAGAAATAGAAGCGGGCCAAGTATAGAGCCTTGGGGCACACCGTGAGAAACAGACACAGAGCGTGAGTGATTCTTACCTATCTTAACAAATTGTTGTCTATCACATAGATACGAGGTCAACCACTGAAGTGCCGCACCCGTGATGCCTATTTCAGACAATCGTGAGATAAGTGTAGAGTGGCACACAGTGTCAAATGCTGCACTGAGGTCAAGGAGAACCAGGATACTATGTGCACCAGAATCAGAAGCCAGAACGAGATCATTTAGTACTTTTAGAAGAGCTGTTTCTGTGCTGTGGTATGTACGGAAACCAGATTGAAGAGGTTCAAAGAGAATATGTCTCTCTAAGTGTGATTGCAGTTGTGCCACAACTACCTTCTCAAGTAGCTTGCCAACGAAAGCGAGGTTTGATATTGGTCTATAATTGCTATGAATGGCGTTGTCGAGGCCGGGCTTCTTGAGGATTGGAGTAATGGCCGCTACTTTCAGATTAAGCGGAACAGTGGCAGTGGAAAGAGACCTGTTAATAAGGTGGGTAATAGGTTGAATGAGTAAAGACAAATGGGTTTTTAGAAGGTATGTTGGAATAGGATCAAGAGTACAGGAGGTAGAATTTGATTTGTTAATCAATTTTTCAACCACAGATGTATTAGTGAGTGAAAAAGTGTCTAGCGGACAACCAATCAAATATGGAGTTGAAGGGGTAGCTGCAGTAGAAGAAAACGACTGATAAATGTTGTCAATTTTTTTGAAGGAAAAAAGACTGAAAACTTTCACAAAGATCAGCAGAACCAGTAAGAGCTACGGTGGACGGTTTGACCAGTTTATTTATTTCTGCGAAAAGAGCTTTAGGTTTGCATTTAGCTTTGTTAATAACAGTAGAAAGATAGTTAGAGCGTGCAATGTTAAGTGCTTCTTTGTATTTCACTACTGAATCAGAAAAGGCTATGGCATGGACAAGAAGGGAAGATTTGTTGTGGAGTCTTTCAAGACGCCTACATTGAGTTTTCAGAACTCTGAGCTCAGGGGTAAACCAAGGAGAGGAATGAGTAGACGGAACAGTTCTAGTTATTAAAGGAGCAAGCTCATCCAATACATCCCCAATTGATTTATCATAGGTAGAAACTATCTCATCAGGACACAGCAGATTGAGTGAGGAAGGAAGAGCAGAAACAGCAATGGCAGCGGAGAAATTTTCAACAGTTATAGTTTTCAGATTTCGGTAGGATATAGTAGTGTTGGTTATAGGTTTTACAATGGGGAGTGAGAAATCAAAGAGAATTAGTTTATGATCAGAGATGCCCAGATTATGACCTTGAACATGCACATTGTCAATACCAACAGTACAGAGCAGATCGAGAGTATGAAAGTGAGAATGTGTTGGGAAGTCAATATGCTGAGATACTTCAAAATAATTTAGAACAGACAAAAAGTCTTTTGCAGCAGTACAATCAGAATCAACATGTATATTAAAGTCACCAAGCATCATTATTCTGTCATGCCGGGCAAAAGCGAGAGTGAGAAGTTCAGTCAGATCAGAGCAGAAGTTTGGGTTGTTTCTAGGGGGTCTATAAATCAGTAGAATCAGAAGCGGAGCGGGGCCAGCAAGTTGAAGTGAAATACATTCAAAACTTGGAACATCAAGAATGTCATATTTAGTCACTTTGTAATTGTTCTTAAAGATCACTGCCAGACCACCACCTCTACCACTAAGTCGAGGTTTTGTCAGATAACTATATCCAGCAGCGGTTAAAAGGTTCAGCTCAACAAAATCGTCAGTTGTTTGCCAGGTTTCAGTCAGAAAGAGTAAATCCAGGTCTCTCTCAGTTGTAACTTCATTCAGTAGTGTACCCTTGCCAGTCAAGGAACGAGTGTTCAAAAGTGCGCAGTTGTGTCGATGAGGAACATGCGGCGAGTAGGTCACATCTTTAGTTAGGGGTATGAAAGTCCTGGCGCGGTGGAGAGTCACATCGTTACTATAGTAACGCTCCGATCTTGGCGACAGGATCACAGGTATTGAGAGACAGGAGTCGTAGTTACAAAGCCATCTACGTTTAGCAGACCGATGGATATAACGTGTACGACGTGCAATTCCGAGAGTAGTACACAAATCAAACGTGGAAGATTCCAGACGGAGTAGACGATTTAGGTTATGCAGTTGCAATGAAGTATAATTTAAATCCATACCGTGAATGAGAAGCAGAGCAAGGCCAGCAAAGCCCAGGGCCAGCAGTCTCAATGCCGGAGAGTTATTAATGGCAAAGTACATCTCTTTGAAGTTTAAGACAGCACTCACAGAAAGCCGAATGGCCACCCACGTTACTACAACACCACGTTAGCCAAACCCAGCTGGTGATCCACAAAACTAAACTAAACAGCTCGCTAAACAAGTTAAAACTTGCCTACCTGCTGCATCAGATGTTATGGGACTCACAGATATGCAGTGGTAGAGGGCTCGCAGGGAAAGTAATGCGAGGCCACCACGTTAGCCAGACCAAAGAGGGCAGAACCACAATAAAACACTACGCAATGAATAAGGGGAAAATTACCCACCGAGAGTGCAGAAGAATGGTAAAGCCGAAACAGTGGGCAGAGGGCTCGCAGGGATTTCACAAAGTGAGACGCTGAACAGAAGTTAGCAGAGATTGTCCAAATTGACCAGGGAGTGTCAGAGACTTCCGAAAATGTAACATCCATGCAACTGATGCTTAACTCAAACATCCAACACTGTTCCATTAAGTTTTTATGTCCCGAGAAAGCACATCCAGAAGCCAACAGCAGGTTTATCCCGATTATATATCCAGATTTCGTATCCCGAGAAAAGCATCCAGATTCTCCGTTCAGCAGTGTCGACCAGAAGTAAACAACATGATGTTGAGCATGAAGCGTAACAAACAGAAAAAGTCCAGATTCCGTTCCAACAGAATCGCCCAGAGGCAAGCAACACGGTGTTAATAGAGGAAACGTAACAAACAAAGATTTACAAAACAAAACAAAACAAAACAAAACAAAACAACGATTTGCGATGAGAAGCGGCAGCCAGTTCGCGCACAGCGTACTCTCACCCAAGACAGAAAGCGTAAAAATCTTCCTGGTCTACTGACATGTTATTATGACATCCACTTCAAACATTACTGTGCTCATGATAACTTTAGTTAACTCTACAATAAGTAAATCCACTTCAGCTAAATACTCTTAGACAGCGATACCATAGAAATGCACAGAGCTAACGCAAAAACGCACATTCAAAGACAAAACTCTAAAGATGGCTGTGGACTTGTTTCTCTAAGGTCTATAACTAGAGGAGGCTCTGAATTATCAGGCCCTGATTATCAGAGCTACAATTAAAACAGCAAGCTAATATAAAACTCTTACTGTCTGCAGTATATAGTATGAATACAGTGAATAGTAAACAGATTACATGTTAGTATGGGATATGTGACAGACTGACTGTGACCCAGGACTTTTATTTTGAAGGGATTGAGCACGGGTATGTGCACACAACAAACTGTTTCCACCATTACACAGAAAAGTACACCAAAAACACTTTATACAATAAGGGTTTATTTCATTTAATTCAGTTACCAAGTTAACTTCATGCATTTCTAATAGCTACACTGGTGCACCCCTCACTTGCCAAACCATTACACAAGGAAAGTAGCCATGTTTAAACTAGCATGTGCTTATGGAAGATTACTCCATCTGGCTCTGACCTCATGGGGGACGGAGGGAGTATGTAAGTTTTCTTCTTATGTTTTGTCTTTATTGTTTTGAGCCCTTTATATGGTACTAGAAATAAATTATGTATGGTTTAGAGTTGAAATGTCATGACAGTTAGTTTGTTTATGTCTTGTCACCACTTTGTAATTTATAGGTTTCTCCCGAAAATGTTTTTCCCAAAAATAGTTGGAGCTAAGGCCTATAAAAGAGGCAGCCATTTTATGGGAGAAAGCGGGTGTGGAGAGGCTGAATCTTGTTTGTATTTGTGGGCCTGTACATCGGCATAGCCAACTTACATTTGTGTATTGTCAACAATTTTGATTTATTTTCTTTGGTATTATAATTTTTGATAATCTGTTTTTTTTTCTATTACTTCACTATTGCCATTGGATATTGATATTTTTTGCACCTTTGGAATTAAAACCACTCTGGACTGTGCTATTTCTGCCTTTGTCACGTCATTTACACCTCTGGCCGCTGGTACATCCTAACAGGATACTCAAATGGAATAACCATGGAGTATTATGAAAATTAAGATCTATTATTATTAATAAAATATGGGGCAACTAGGCAAACTGAAATCACTCTGATCTCAAATGTGTCTCTGATCTATAAGAGCTCAAAATCTCTTTCTGAACTCTATAATTATTAAGAGAGTCAGATTAATTTAGATGGTTTTCTTTCAGATGCAAAAGTGTGACGATGTTATTTCAGATCCTCCTTTGAGCAGCTGCAGTTTCAGTTCAGTCACTGTGACTCTGACTGACGGAGGTTTTTGTACGACTCTTTATCACTGTGTGAACACTCGATCACTCTCACAATAATTATTAGAATTTGTTCTGCAATGCAAATTCTTACAGTAATAATGTCCAGCATCTTCAGTCTGGACTCCACTGATGGTCAGAGTGAAATCACTGTTAGATCCACTGCCACTGAATCTAGATGGAGTTCCTGACTGGAGGGTTTTTGCATAACGAATCAGGAGTTTAGGAGCTTCTCCAGGTTTCTGTAAGTACCAGAATATATAATCATCCCCATCACCATCCCTGATCACATTTCTGCTGGTTTTACATTTGATATTGACAGTTCCTCCTGGTTGTTCTGCTGTTATTGAGGGACTCTGAGTGACGGTGATCTGTCCTCTACACTCTGAAACACAACAAGAAGAAAATCAGCAGAATAAATGAATGATCTTTGCTAAAACAAGTAAATGTAAAGTAGTAAATGCAGTGAAAGTGAGTGTCACCGTTGAGGAGCAGCAGCAGAGAGCAGAAGATCAGTGTGTGTGTCCTCATCTTTACTGGGAATGAGTGAAACTGAAGGACAGAGATGTTGGATTAACAGTCTGACTGACAGACGCTGATATTGAGCTTCAGTCTCAGGGGTGGGACACAAATTCAAAGCCGTTTCCTCTCAAATGAGTCTCAGTCACGACAGAAGAGCAGAAATGAGGAATATGACAATGTTCAGAAGATCATTTTCCCTCATCAAACACTCAATAATAGTTTGTTTCTCTGTGATTCACTCTCGGCAGCAAACTGGATGACGGCAGTAAATCATCAAATCAGTTTAAAAATTATGATTATTAATTATTATTATTATTAATCTAAGGTGGAAACAGGTTTGAATATCGTTTTTTCTGATCTGTCGTCTGCTCTGCTTTGTGTGTTTCATACTCAGCTGTACATGTGCTTTATCATTCAGTCATAATTTTATTACAATTCAATCAACATAGTTTGAAATAAAAGAATAACTTCATGTGTTTGAGTCCATTTGTGTTGTTTTCATTTCAGGTCTTTCATTGGATCAGGGCTTTTGCTCACATATTAATAAACTTCAGCGAAGCATTAAAACACCTGCAGATTCATGATGAACCTCACAGAGATTATGATAGATAGATTGAAGATAAACATGCATGACAGACTCATATCACTCATCTCTCATTGTGTTTTATGTTTAATAGTTATTTAAAGTGTTTCAGTATTATAGAAACATCAAACTCTGAGGATGATGAACATCTGCTCTATTCTGAGAGAAACACAATCACTCCTGATGATGAAATATGAGTTTAACTCGCTCACTTTCACTGTGGGACTGAAACCAGACAGTTTTTGACTAATATGAGGCTTGTTCATATTCATTAGTTTACACTGTTTATACTTGAACAAGTTTTCAACAAAAATTCAGTTAAAAGTGTAGATTAAATTTGTATCTTGCTTATCAGTTAAAACTTAATGACATGTAAATAAAACACAAAATACATCCATAAATAAATACATGTGTAATAAGTCCATAAATAAATGCATTAAAAATAAATAAATAAATATATAAATGCATAAACAAACAAAGTAATAATTCCAGCGCTCAAAAGGAGAAAGAGGCTTGTATACTGTATGTATATCCGCCTTATTGATCAATGCAGAAATACACTGTTTTCTGTGAAACCTGTGTTTATAATTAAGACAATATATTAAAATAATATGGTAAGAAACACCAGTTTGCAATTTCATGACGCTGTTCATCACTCACACTAACAAATCAATGCATTTTCATCAAAAATATCAACACATATTGCTGTAAAACCCACTGAGGAAAACCTTATGGCAATATCCATATGCAGAATTATCTTATTAATGATCAACTAAATGCTGTCAGCTAATGTCTACTGCAGATATGGATCTTCATACATGTGAATAAGGTTGTTCTGAAGGGAATGAGCCAGTAGAGGTCAGTGATTATCTTCATCATCTGTCAGTGATCCTCTTCTTCGAGCGGATGAACTGCTGGATCATCAGGATGAGAGTCGAGGTCTAAGAGCAGCGCTGGCCTTCACTGGTGTGTGTTCATACAGGACTGTGTGTGTTTATACAGTGTAAGTTGATACTGTACTGACTGACTGATAAGGAGCAGAACCTGCCTGTAGTTTATAAAGAGATTGATCAGTGTTTGATGTTCTTATGCTTGTAATTTGTCAGTATTGTAGTTTCTTACAGTATAACCACATCTTGATCCACATGTTGAGTCTCAAATAAAAGCAACTAATGAAACTTTGTGCTTTTTAATCGACGTCCCACAGTGATTATATTCACTAGTTCTCATGAAACTTTATTAAAAGGCTTCAGATGCAGTCGACAGTTAACATGCTCTTGACTGTATTTGACAGATCCAATGTGGCGATGGGCTGATAGAGATCTCAGTCATATCACTGATCTAGAAGAGCACAAAAGCTCAAAGCTGTGCTGAGATCAGTCAGTCAGTCAGTTAACACCATATTTTTATTCTCCGTAAAAAGATTATGAATATGATGAAATAAAAAAGAAAATACCACTGAGACTCTGGCAGGGACACTGGTGGACTTTGTTTCTCTCAACGTATGGTTTGATTTCTGACCACTATAATTAAAATTTTATTTAGATGGGTTTATTTTATATTCAAGTGTGACGATGTTATTTCAGATCCTCCTTTGAGCAGCTGCAGTTTCAGTTCAGTCACTGTGACTCTGACTGACGGAGGTTTTTGTACGACTCTTTATCACTGTGTGAACACTCGATCACCCACACAATTATTATCAGAATTTGTTCTGCAATGCAAATTCTGACAGTAATAATGTCCAGCATCTTCAGTCTGGACTCCACTGATGGTCAGAGTGAAATCACTGTTAGATTTAATACAGTTAATAGATTTAATAGATTTTAATAGTGCTGTGAGTTTAACACTTCATCACTGACACACACAACAATCTTCATCAACATGACCTTCATCATCATCTTCATCTGGACTCTCACAGCGTTTGCTCAAGGTTTGTGGAGCACAAGTTTGATATTAATTCATGATATTAAGCTAACAGACCAGTGCATGTCTGTTATGTGCGAGTGTATTTATTTTGTGTTGTTCATGGGGAAGATGTTTTTAATATCACTAGTGCAGTGTCCGTTCTCGGCGCATATAAGCCCTGCCCGTGTGAGGAGCGCCGCTTCCCACTCGTGCTCTGTTCTGTAGTTTATTAAAAGTTTATTAATTCTGAACGTGTCGCCTGTGGTGTCTATATTGCACCAAATGCGATACTGCACTCCCTTGTGAAGTCGGATGAACGGTTCTCTAAATAATAAAAATGCAAACGGACGGACAGACAGACACATAGAATACTGCCTTTATTAGAGAGAAGAATATCTTCAGCCCCCGCTCTCTGAAGCTTCGAATATTCGATGTTCATTACTAAAGCTTCGAAGCTCAAAAAATGGTATTCGGACCAGCCCTAGTGTGTGACAGTGAAGTTATTGACTGTTTTCGTAATAACGCTTTTCGGGTTTTGCAATTTGCAGACGGTCCCTTCGGATCTGCCTCACTGCCGTCTGCGCATAGAGTTCAATGTATTTTGTCCACTGCGAGGGAAAGCTCGTTTTGAGGAAAATTACGTTGTAGCTGCTTGTCTAACTGAGGCCTACATTACTACGTTTAAAAAGAGGTGTTATTTGTGTAGTAACAATGTTTAGCTCACGAGTTATTGACCCGGGAAGTTCGAATCTGTGAATTTATTGCCAACTTTACTGCGCGTGCTTAGTTTCAACAGCTTCTAGTTCTTCGTCTTGAGGTGCACTACTGCCACCAACTGGACTAGAGACTTTAACCGCCTTCCGTTTCAACTGAAATGTGCTTCCGTTTCAACTGAAATGCTCTCACACATACAACTGAAATGCTTGCATACAACATACTGAAATGCTCTCACACACACAACTGAAATGCTCTCACACATACAACTGAAATGCTTGCATACAACATACTGAAATGCTCTCACACACACAACTGAAATGCTCTCACACATACAACTGAAATGCTTGCATACAACATACTGAAATGCTCTCACACACACAACTGAAATGCTCTCACACATACAACTGAAATGCTCTCACACATACAACTGAAATGCTTGCATACAACATACTGAAATGCTCTCACACACACAACTGAAATGCTTGCATACAACATACTGAAATGCTCTCACACACACAACTGAAATGCTCTCACACATACAACTGAAATGCTCTCACACACACAACTGAAATGCTTGCATACAACATACTGAAATGCTCTCACACATACAACTGAAATGCTTGCATACAACATACTGAAATGCTCTCACACACACAACTGAAATGCTTGCATACAACATACTGAAATGCTCTCACACACACAACTGAAATGCTTGCATACAACGTACTGAAATGCTTTTCAGTTGTGTGAGTGAGAGCGTTTCAGTTGTGTTTGTAAAAGCATTTCACTTGTATGTGTGTGCGTAATATTTTCAGTTGTATGTATGAGAGCGTTTCAGTTGTGTTTGTAAAAACATTTCACTTGTATGTGTGTGCGTAATATTTTCAGTTGTATGTATGAGAGCGTTTCAGTTGTGTTTGTAAAAACATTTCACTTGTATTTATGAGAGCATTTCAGTTGTGTGTGTGTGAGCGTTTCAGTTGTGTGTGTGAGCGTAATATTTTCAGTTGTATGTATGAGAGCATTTCAGTTGTGTGTGTGTGTGAGCGTTTCAGGTGTATGTGTGTGAGCGTTTCAGTTGTGTGTGTGAGTGTAATATTTTCAGTTGTATGTATGAGAGCGTTTCAGTTGTGTTTATAAAAGCATTTCACTTGTATGTGTGTGAGCATTTCATTATAGTATATGAATGAATTTGGTTTCATATGTGTATGTGAGAGGAAAA
Organism: Squalius cephalus; assembly: GCA_022829025.1. Classification (NCBI taxonomy): domain Eukaryota; kingdom Metazoa; phylum Chordata; class Actinopteri; order Cypriniformes; family Leuciscidae; genus Squalius; species Squalius cephalus. The sequence continues at coordinate 28,546,943 of CM040815.1, forward strand.
GTACATGTATATGCATGGTAATTCTGAATAATGTCCCTAGGGGCACCTCATATGATTGTCTTTACCATTCAGAGACATCTTGATGTAGACGTCCATCCAACAACTCTACATCTTCCCTTTCCAGCTTTGGTTCAGAGTCCGGCTCAAACATGTACGGTTGAATCCCGTAGGTCGCGTTCATTCACCACTTGCGCCATGATGTCAGTTTGTAATGAATAATGATGCTGAAGTTACCTGCGTGTCAACCCCCCTTTTGTTTGTGTGTGTGCTCGCGTCTCATATGTGCGCGAGTTTGTGTGTGTGTGTGCTCGCGTCTCATACGAGTATGTGCAAGAGTTTGTGTGTGTATGCTCGCGTCTCATATGAGTATGTGCGTGCAGAGTTCATGTGTGACTACTTAGTATATGTATGCAAGCGTGTTTCATATATGTGTGCGTGAATGAAGTTTGATTTAAGCCCTAGACGGCGCCTCATACCCCTCCTTCCTTCAACCAATCAACGCGCCCCTCATTTGCATTATTAAAATGAGCGTCCACGACAGCCAAAACATCGCATTGATCTCGCGAGACAATAATGCCTTCAGAAATAAGGGTAAAAGGGTCTGTGTTTATTTTTTTTCCACTTTTCTTTTTTAGAAGGGCCTGAAAGACTATAATACAGCAGTAGGTATCCAAGGTAATACTAGGTTATGACTCCTTTCAACTTTTTAGAGATTTTTTTTTATCAATAATGGTTGATGTTGAGAAGATCTGCAGTTGAGTCTTACATCAGTGTGTGTGTGTGTGTGTGTGTGTGTGTGTGTGTGTGTGTGTGTGTGTGTGTGTGAGCAGCTGCAGTTTCAGTTCAGTCACTGTGACTCTGACTGACGGAGGTTTTTGTACGACTCTTTATCACTGTGTGAACACATAATCACTCTCACAATCACCATCAGAATCTGTTCTGCAATGGAAACTCTGACAGTAATAATGTCCAGCATCTTCAGTCTGGACTCCACTGATGGTCAGAGTGAAATCACTGTTAGATCCACTGCCACTGAATCTAGATGGAGTTCCTGACTCAAGGGTGTTGGTCCAATAAATCAGGAGTTTAGGAGCTTCTCCAGGTTTCTGTAAGTACCAGGACACACAGGGGTTCGGGCTGCAGGGTGTATCACTACTGAGTTTACAGCTCATCTCTACAGTTTCTCCTGGTTTGGCAGGTTTCACAGGAGTCTGAGTCACTGTGATCTGAGATCTACAGCCTGAAAAACAATTCATTTATCAGTCCATAAAGTTTATTCATTTATTAGTCAATTTAAACTTTTGTGTTAATTGTGTTAAAAAAATATTTTTTTTAAATGATTTTAGAATATAAACTGTTCACCTTGTAGTATAAAGCAGTATAACAGTGTCCAGATGAAGATGATGATGAAGGTCATGTTGATGAAGATTGTTGTGTGTGTCAGTGATGAAGTGTTAAACTCACAGCACTATAAACACTCTCACACACTGAAGATCTGATCAATATGCAAACACACTCCACATCATTTCCCTGAAGACAGAAGAAACACTCACATTATGTTTGTGCAACAGCTTTGTATAGATGTTTATTTACTTGTTGCATTATTTTGGGCTGAGCTAAAACACAATAATGAGTGATTTGATGAAGACACTAAATGTTCTTGATTGACTGTAATAGTGGAGAACAGCTGCGTTCAGCAGAGAGACGGAGGAGAGAAACACTGTTGTTTGAGCATCGGTAACTCAGTGCTTGTTTGGTCTTTATCTCTCAAAATTTGAGACATGGTTTCCACATTTGTCTGCTAGAAATATAACTCACTTGGACATGTACAACACAATCACAGATTATGTGAGTTATTGTCAAACACAAAGAGGTCGTTGTTGAGACATAACCCTGTCCTGTTGTAACTCAGGCTGGGGATCGATGGAACAATGAGAGATAATCTGCTGAAATAAGATCCACACAATCTAAATGTGTGCAAGAATGTTTTTGAAGAACAAAGAATAATCAGTTTTGAATAAAGTCAACAATTTTAAGTAACAAAAAATGTATTGTATTTTTAAGGACTTCAAATTAAGCACAAAACAACAGCCGTGTGTGTGTTTGTGTGTGTGATCATGTGTGTGTGTTCTCAATTCCTGTCACACAACAGTTCAGTCTCTAGCTATGTTGCCATCCTCCTATTTTATGTGAATTCTGGGTTTGACTATCACATAAACAAACGTGGGATGGAAATGCAGAGATGAACATCAATTCTAAAAATGTGCAGAAAAATCGTATGTGCTCGACTGAGGTGATAATGTTTTTATCCGATAAGAAGACATGCACATAAACTATAATGGAAACACCTTTGACCTTTCCTCAGAGTTTGCGTAAATTAGAAGAGTAAGTATATTTGCTGCATTACTCGTGATATTGTATTTATTAGTTATTTCTGCTATCTGATGTGGATGAGAGTTAGGAGTATAAGGGTCGCTACACGACTGTTGTGCTAATTAACGTTATATCCACGTTCATACATGCTACTTTCGAGCTTCGGCTCACCTGACTCAGTACGTCGGGTCTAAATATGTCACATCGTGTTTAGACATGTTTATACTTTACTGCATGTTGTTAGGATTGTTCAGTACTTTGTGGTTAAGTAAAATAAGAAGTAAGTGGTGTTAAATATTATTATCTGGCTTCTCTATCAAGGCTTTGCTAGCTGGAACAGAACATAGCATCCGGTCCAGGGTTTTAACAATAAAAGCATCCAGCCGTTTTGTTAGTTGGAGGCTTTAAAGCGTATTATAGATGACAGGAAGTGCTGTCTGCTTAACGCATGGTAGAAAATCTGAGAATCCAATATAATAAGTGTTTGAATCCTTTTTCTCTGCTTACATTATTAGAGTTTAAGAGATATATAGTCATATTCAGTCTATTGTTTATTTTATGTTTGGTAATGTATATTAGTGCTAACGGAGGTATGAGTGTATGCATATGTTTCCTTTATTATCTTTATAGAAACCACACTCAGAATTACACTCACCCTCAAACTCACTCAGAGGAAGAGGAAGAAGAGGAAGAAATAAACAGAATAAGAACTATCTCTCAGCTCTTCAGTTCATACTCTGGAATATTTGGCCTTAAGTGGTATTCTGGCCGACACACCTGAGTGAACCTGGTGATAAACCCAGAATTAGCACCCAGACTGAGCATCTACCCATTATCTTCAGTACACAGAGACTTCATCCTTCAAAGGCAAAGTCTGTCTCAATTCAAAGGCTCCTTCAAATGCGTCTTCATATATATTTTTTTACTCAAAGTACTTTTTCTAAACTCTTAACACAGCAACACACCTACATCACACAATTAGCCAACTTAATGTTCTGCCCAAAACCACATTTTGTTCATTAAATACCAAGTCTACATTTCAAAAGGCATGCTTAATATGCTTAATAATTATTTTTAAGTGTTTCTGGTATTACAGGAAAAACTCTTAAAAATGATGAACATCTGCTCTATTGAGAAACACAACCACTCCTGAGTCCTGATGATGAAATATGAGTTTAACTCGCTCAGGCGTTTGTTTGGTTTGTATAATAAATCAGGAGTTCAGGAGTTTCTCCAGGTTTCTGTAATTCCTGCTGAAATAGTTTATCTTGTTCCAGTTAATCATTTTAACAGGTTTGTTCATATTCATCAGTTTACACTGAGGTTTATCAGGTCATGTTATCGTCAGCTGCCAGTTTATACCTTCTCATAGTTTTGTGAATAAGTTTTCTCAAATTCTCTTTCTGAACTCTATAATTATTAAGAGTGTCAGATTAATTTAGATGGTTTTATTTCAGATGGGAGTGTGACGATGTTATTTCAGATCCTCCTTTGAGCAGCTGCAGTTTCAGTTCAGTCACTGTGACTCTGACTGACGGAGGTTTTTGTACGACTCTTTATCACTGTGTGAACACCCAGCCATTGTTGATCAAGTGTTGACTCTGACAGTAATAATGTCCAGCATCTTCAGTCTGGACTCCACTGATGGTCAGAGTGAAATCACTGTTAGATCCACTGCCACTGAATCTAGATGGAGTTCCTGACTGGAGTTCTTTTGCTTTATAAATCAGGAGTTTAGGAGCTTCTCCAGGTTTCTGTAAGTACCAGTGTAGAGGCTGAACACTCCAACCCTGATAGACTTCAGGACTGGTTTTACAGGATATAGTAAATGTGTCTCTTAGTTGAACAGATTTCACTGCAGGCGTCTGAGTGACTGTCGGTTCAGCGACTGATTCTACATCGAGAAGAATAAATAAATATTCAGAATTACATATCTGGATAATATTTCAAGCACTGTTAATCAGTTAAAATAGTGCAGTTTAACTTCATATTTCCTCACCTGTGAAACAGCTGGAGAACATCCAGATGAAGATGAAGATGATGAAGCTCATGGTTGCTGATGGTTTAGATTCTCAGTGTTCAAACTCAGAGTTATAAATCCTTCTGAAGCACACACACACACACACACACACACACACACACACACACACACACACACACACACGATGTGCTGCGATGCAAATCATCTCTATGTAAATCTGTGTGAGGATTCCAACACATGATGCTCATAAATCATAACAGTGTTTAGGAGATTTTTCCATGTTCTGAGTTGTAAATATTTATTCATGTGTCTGAAGCTTCAGGCTTTCTGATGATTCACATGACAGAGTTGCTACACTAGTGTGTCACTGTGAACTTCATTACAGGGCAAAGGTCATTCCAGAGGTCACAGGTCATCAGAATGTATTAAAATTGCTTTAATCATTAACAGTGCATTGAGATGAGTGATAGAGTCAGTAGTTTTGATAGAACAGTTATGATGAGTAATATCTTTATTATTATCTTGATAAACTTCGAGGGAAAGATAAAGCTGCTTGAAAAAGCTCAGAAACATATGGAGGCAGTTTTGTTTGTTTGATTTGATATTAATATACAGACTTTTTTTCTCTGATTCTGAGCATATTAGAGTCAAACTCTTCTGTCACAGGACTGATCATAATAGATGATTTCAGTCATAAGTCAGTTTTGAGTGTGTGTGTGTGTGTGTGTGTGTGTGTGTGTGTGTGTGTGTGTGTGTGTGTGTGAAAGTGTTTGAGCAGCTGCAGTTTCAGTTCAGTCACTGTGACTCTGACTGACGGAGGTTTTTGTACGACTCTTTATCACTGTGTGAACACTGTTTTACTGTTGATCCTGTGTACACTCATACAGTAATAATGTCCAGCATCTTCAGTCTGGACTCCACTGATGCTCAGACTGAAATCTGTTCCATAATTTGCTCCATTGCCAGTGAATCTAGATGGAGTTCCTGACTGTCGTGAATTAATGTAATAAATGAGGAGTTTAGGAGCTTCTCCAGGTTTCTGCAGATACCAGGAGAGACAGTCGCCACAACCCCAAGAACGATCTCCAATTCCTCTGTTAGTTTGACAGTTTATAGAAACTGTTCCTCCTTGAACGGCTGCTTCTGAGGGAGTCTGAGTCACAGAAACCTGGCCTGTAATTTCTGTCAATGACATTTCATAAGATCATTATTACAACAATTATTAAAGTCAAAGTATCCAGAACAAAATCTACACTCTAAAAAATAAAACATTGGGTCAACAAAAAAAAATATGTTAACGTTTTCCACTAGAATTTTTATGTTAAGACTGCTGGCAGAATTACATTAATTCAAAGCGATGTTTTGAGTACGGTTAATTACTTTTTTTGGGCCACAATAAAACGCATTTCTAAGTAACACGAACTTAATAATTTTCAACATGAATGCAAGTAATTAAGTTGATCCAACATAATGTTTTAAGTTAGGTGAAGCAGTTTTTTTGGCCACAATAAAACACATTTCTAAGTAACATGAACTTAATAATTAAGTTGATCTCTGCAAGAGTTAAGTTGAGCCCTTTTGTTTTTATTTGAAGTTGATTACTCTTTTAAACATACATGTAACATTCATCTTTTAATATATTTCCCTTTCAAAAGATTTAAATGAACTGTATTACCATGTCCTTTCTAATACAACGTAAAGCATACATTTTCTTAGAAATCAACCTATAGCCGACTTATCACTTCAAATCAAACATTCAATTGAAATGTATGGTCACTACACTGTCATTGGACAGGAACACAGAAAACATTTCATCACTGGATAGGTTTCGTTCGTTTATTTAAAGTGTGGTTTATGTCAGCTGAATGTGCGGAACGCTTTTCAGAGAAGATAAGGCAACGTTATTTTAGTACAATTAACACCCAGCGGTAGCTAAGGGGAAAAAATCTCTGAATGCTTCACGTGAAACTTCGGTCTTCCGACCTATTACCATCGTGTCAATTCTCTATTGATTTTGATGGTAATATCAGTTTTGATTAACGTTAATATGCGCGAGGAAGGGAGGGAGAACAAGACAGTTTGAAGACTGTGAGAGTGCGCGCGCGTGGCCGGAGGAGGGTCTCTCTCTCTCTCTCTCTCTGCTCGTTCTCTCAGTAAAATGCGCGGGCGCCTGTCACAATTGTAAACAATAAAAACGAAATTTGGAAAACTAAAACGGAATTCATAGGGCCCTACATAACTCCGACTTGTTTTGAGCAAAGTATCTGAACAAATAGCGTAGCTACTAGCCAACTTTACCTCGGCACACAGACTAACGTATAGCCTACTATCAACACTGCTCAAATTTCAGAGTAAGGACTTCCAGATTTCGGTATTCGGTTACAGTAGGCTATCACCAACAGAATCCTGAGCGAATGCGAATATGTGTAAGCATAAAATTACTTACCATTCACCACATTACGCTTCAGCGAGTTTCAGCTGTGGCCACACTCGTCTGGCCTTAAACATGCACACGGTAACTGTGGACCGTTTACACGTCATCAAATTGTTTTTTACATTAACAGAACTTAAAATTAAATTAATTTTTGATCAACTGAAAATGTTAAACTCTGACAAGTCATGATAGTATGTTTAATCAATAGGCATAATTTGTGTGTCATCCCAGCTCAATAAAATAACAATTACAAGTAAAAAGTCTAACAGTATCTCAGAACTTGATTTTTTATTTCACAACAATATATATATTTAAGTAATGACTAAAGGTCCTCTGAATTAGTTTTTAGAGTGTAGACTGAACATCAAAAGCATATAAATCTCATCTTGAGTTATTAATAGAGTAAATGAACCTTGAACAGAAAGAATGAGAGTCCAGATACAGACGCTGATGATCATCATTCTTCTTATCGGTGGTTTACTTTCAGTCTGAATGAAGAAAAGCTGTCAGTGATGAAGTGTTAAACTCACAGCACTATAAACACTCTCACACACTGAAGATCTGATCAATATGCAAACACACTCCACATCATTTCCCTGAAGACAGAAGAAACACTCACATTATGTTTGTGCAACAGTTTTGTATAGATGCTTATTTACTTGTTGCATTATTTTGGGCTGAGCTAAAACACAATAATGAGTGATTTGATGAAGACAGTAAATGTTCTTGATTGACTGTAATAGTGGAGAACAGCTGCGTTCAGCAGAGAGACGGAGGAGAGAAACACTGTTGTTTGAGCATCGGTAACTCAGTGCTTGTTTGGTCTTTATCTCTCAAAGTTTGAGACATGGTTTCCACATTTGTCTGCTAGAAATATAACTCACTTGGACATGTACAACACAATCACAGATTATGTGAGTTATTGTCAAACACAAAGAGGTCGTTGTTGAGACATAACCCTGTCCTGTCGTAACTCAGGCTGGGGATCGATGGAACAATGAGAGATAATTTGCTGAAATAAGATCCACACAATCTAAATGTGTGCAAGAATGTGTTTGAAGAACAAAGAATAATCAGTTTTGAATAAAGTCATGTATTGTATTTTTTAAGGACTTCAAATTTAGCACAAAAACAACTGCTGTGTGTGTTTGTGTGTGTGATCATGTGTTTGTGTTTGTGTGTGTGATCATGTGTGTGTGTTCTCAATTCCTGTCACACAACAGTTCAGTCACTAGCTATGTTGCCATCCTCCTATTTTATGTGAATTTTGGGATTGACTATCGCATAAAAAAAACGTTGGATGGAAATGCCGAGATGAACATCAATTCTAATAATGTGCAGAAAAATCGTATGTGCTCGACTGAGGAGATAAATTTTTTATCCGATATGAAGACATGCACATAAACTATAATGGAAACATATTTATAAATCTCTCAATGCGTAACAAAAAACTCACATGATTTTGTCTTAACAGGGAATGTGACTGATAACTGGAATCATCTTCAGGGTTTGGTTGTAATATTTTGAATGAACTGTTAAAACTATCCTCACCGCAAACAGCCGTAACACAGCTAACTGATTTAGCATGTGGGTTTGAAGTTAGCAACAACTACTAAATAAAATAATATATCCTAAAACCTCTTAAATGTCTCTGATCGCCATAAACACTGATCTCAGTAAAACTGCAGTATTTTATCTTGTAAAAATAACAGTGAAGTTTCCACACAATGAAGCGCTTTATTTCAGTGTTGAGCAATAACATCTTTATGAATGTTTTAAGTGTGTGTGACTCGAGACTGAAGTGTTGCTGTGAGAGATCTGTCTTCTGCTCATGTGAGACTCAGACGCATCGCTGGATTCATAATTAATGCGTCCAGAAAACAGTGAATGGTCACAGACAGACTGATTGTGGGACGGTGGAGCGTCTGATCATGTTAAATACGGTTTCTCTCTTTCACTGAATCAGTTCATCTGTGACTCTTGGACATGATGATCCAAACAGCGGCTTTATGGACGATGATTAATAATCTATTCAAGCAACAACATGTTTATGATTTACTTTACAGTGTGTGTGTGTGTGTGTGTGTGTGTGTGTGTGTTTGTTTGTTTGAGCAGCTGCAGTTTCAGTTCAGTCACTGTGACTCTGACTGACGGAGGTTTTTGTACGACTCTTTATCACTGTGTGAATGTATAATCACCCTCACAATCACCATCAGAATCTGTTCTGCAATGGAAACTCTGACAGTAATAATGTCCAGCATCTTCAGTCTGGACTCCACTGATGGTCAGAGTGAAATCACTGTTAGATCCACTGCCACTGAATCTAGATGGAGTTCCTGACTCTAGTTTTTTTGCAAAATAAATCAGGAGTTTAGGAGCTTCTCCAGGTTTCTGTAAGTACCAGTGTAAATCTTCATCTCCATCACTATCCCTGTACACATCACTGCTGGTTTTACATTTGATATTCACAGTTCCTCCTGGTTGTTCTGCTGTTATTGAGGGACTCTGAGTGACGGTGATCTGTCCTCTACACTCTGAAACACAACAAGAAGAAAATACACTCAAAACTTTGACAATATACTTGAAGAAATGAATTAATATCAAACTTGTGCTCCACAAACCTTGAGCAAACGCTGTGAGAGTCCAGATGAAGATGATGATGAAGGTCATGTTAATGAAGATTGTTGTGTGTGTCAGTGATGAAGTGTTAAACTCACAGCACTATAAACACTCTCACACACTGAAGATCTGATCAATATGCAAACACACTCCACATCATTTCCCTGAAGACAGTCACTCATTAACAGACACAAAACACAATCACTGAAGTGAAAAAAAACAGTCTTTTTCATAATATTTGACTTTCTACAAAATGTTAAAAATTATATCATTCAATTCAATTCCCAATACATCTATAAGACCAACTTTAGTATATTAATCTGAATATCTGCTGTGAGACTTTGAGAATATTTTTACTGTAGTTGGAGTGAAACGTCGCTGTTAATCCCCAAATTTTACACCAAATCCATGTGTGTTCCTGCAGTTTATGAGCAGACATGAGGATCATCACACACACGAGTCTCTGTCAGTCACTGAATAACTGAGTTTGATTGAGAGTTGCGTCACACATGATATAAACATCTTCACTTTTATAAATGTTAATAAAATAAATGTATATAAATATGGTGACATGCATATTTTGATGGAGGACACCTGTTGGGTTATCTGGTCTTTAATTTTTTTTAATAAAATTTTGTATAATTGCTAATTCCTCCACATAGATATTAATATAAATTATCATCATCTCTGAAGTTGAGGGATGTGTTTATATGATGCTGTTAATATCTGAATTATGAGGGATGAACTTAATAATTCAATCCACTTATTAAACTGCTCAACATATTTAAGATGCTGGTGATTCCGTTTAGAATGAAGAATATATGAAATCATAAATGCAGAAAATCAAAAATGAAGATATTAAGTAATATACGTATATATTTTATATTAAATAAAAATATTAAGATATTTTTGAGGTAATCTGAGAGCTGTCTCACTCCTTCATAGGCTTCTAGATAATTTTATCTGCCGGCCCAGAAAAGTTAGTAAGACATTGTTAAAATAGTCCAAGTGACTACAGTGGCTCAATCTGAAGTTTATCAAGGGCCGAGAATACTTGGAATTAAAGGTTAGGATGGTCAAATGAAACAACCATAGAGTATTATGAAAATTAAGATCTATTATTAATAAAAGGCAGCAACTATAGAGCAAACTGAAGTCACTCAGATCTCAAATGTGTCACTGATCTATAAGAGCACAAAATCTCTTTCTGAACTCTATAATTATTAAGAGTGTCAGATTCATTTATATGGTTTTATTTCAGATGCAAGTGTGACGATGTTATTTCAGATCCTCCTTTGAGCAGCTGCAGTTTCAGTTCAGTCACTGTGACTCTGACTGACGGAGGTTTTTGTACGACTCTTTATCACTGTGTGAACACCCAGTCACTGTTGATGATGTGGCGACTCTGACAGTAATAATGTCCAGCATCTTCAGTCTGGACTCCACTGATGGTCAGAGTGAAATCACTGTTAGATCCACTGCCACTGAATCTAGATGGAGTTCCTGACTGGAGGCGATTTGTAAAATATATCAGGAGTTTAGGAGCTTCTCCAGGTTTCTGGAAGTACCAGCTAAGAAGGGGTTTTCCATCACCATCACCATAACAACAGTCTGGGTTTCTGCTAGTTTTACAGGTTACAGCGACTGTTTGTCCAGTTTGAGAGAGCCGCTCTGAGGGAGTTTGAGTCACTGTCTCCTGCCCAACAGATTCTGACAAGAGAGAAAGATTAGAAATCACACACACTTTTACAACCTTATATCTTCACAACACACACAAAGATAACGAGTGAATAACGTTTGTAATCTTGACTGACACAAACCTCGACATAACACTGCCAGCGTCCAGATCAATATGGTGATGAAAGTCATTTTTGTAGGTTGAAGGTTCAGTTCTAGTGAAAAACAGTTGTTGATCATGTTTGATGTTTGACAGAGTTATAAACACACACAGAGCACTGAAGCGTGTGTCGCTCATGTAAAACACACTCTATGCAAACGCTTCAGGAGTCACAGATTTAACTTTAATGTGCTTTCATAGCCTGGATGCCAGCCGAACTTCGCCCCGCCCACGACATCTGAGGTCGGGAAGTTTGGTCTGGACTTGATCCCATAGACAGTATATACTCTGGACACAGCGACCCCATTGGATTCAACGGAGAAAGTGAAGCAAATTAGAAGCTCTCACTTCCTGATGGTGAGCGACTGCATAGACTCAAACTGAGCTTGACGACGTAGATGTGACGTGAGCATCTCGTCTGTCTTCTAGTAGCTGTGCCGAGAGAAATCTGAATCATTCCCTTCCGAAACTTGCAGAGACGGAGAGCTTGAGTAGGAGCTGTCCATGAGCTAGAAGCAGGAGCAACTTTATGACTCTCTATGGGCTTCTCCCTTGACTTTATAGGACTATATGCCTCCACGTCCCCCCGATTGACTGCGAGCTTCTCCTCCTGTCTATATATGGTAATTTCCAGAGAGTCGCGTGGTTATGATGCAATTGTTAGCCTACTTTTACAAAAACTGCTTCTACAGGGCTATAATGTAAGCTACAAGGTAATGGAGCATTTTATACATAGTCGTGTTTCTTTAGAAATAAACAATGGACAAATGGAGTCTTTAAACGCCTCAGATGTAAAGTTATTCGCTGTCAAAGTGACGCCAAAATGAATGGGAGTCAATGGACTGCTAACAGCAGGTGATGGCTTGTTAGCCAATGGCGGCCCCCGGGGGTGGAACGCTATTCGAGAGCTCGATTACCCACCTGGATCCGTTGTGGAGCAATTAAGCTCGAACCAGAGCTGTTCGGACCAATCAAATTGTCAGGGCGGGCTTTATACGATGATGGACAGATGATCAACAGTAACGTAATCATCCACGTCACCAAAGAGTGCTTGGGTTGAATATGTTTACAACAAAGATGGCTGCCGCTGGAGAATTGAGATGTGTAGACGCCGCCATCGCATCTGTTATAGAAGATATCGACAGCGCATTCATTTTAAAAGTGGAACAGAGAACTGCGATCAAGCCATTTGTCTATCGGAAAGATGTTTTTGCCGTCCTTCCTACAGGATTGGGCAAAAGTTTAATTTATCAGCTGGCCCCGATGGTCGCAAAGAAGATGGGGCGCAATGAAAACCCTGAGGTCATTGTGGTTTCTCCGTTGCTCTGATCGGTTGTAGGTCTATCCAACTGAGTGCTGAAGCATTTTCTTTCCTGGTTCGGTTGAATCATGCGCCTTAATCACAGCAGATCAGACTCATATTCTGACTAGAACCTGAGTATGAAGTGTTTCTGGTATTACAGGAATATCATTAGAGAACGATGAACATCTCCTCTATTCTGAGAGAAACACAATCACTCCTGATGATGAAATATGAGTTTAACTCGCTCACTTTCACTGTTGAGGAGGTTTGTATAATAAATCAGGAGTTTCTCCAGGTTTCTGTATTCCTGCTGAAATAGTTTATCCTCATCTAGTTGTTCATTGTAACTTGTTCATATTCATCAGTTTATCAGGTCATGTTATCATCAGCTGCCAGTTTATACCTTCCAATAATTTTGTGAATAAGTTTTCAATAAAAATTCAGTTAAAAGCACAAATTAAAGTTCTTATCTGGCTCGTTCTTATCAGAGGCGTCTGATTGGTGCAGAGGAGGGAGAGGCGTGTCTAAACTGAACTGATTATCAGAGCTACAATTAAAACAGCAAGCTAATATAAAACTCTTACTGTCTGCAGTATATAGTATGAATACAGTCAATAGTAAACAAATTACATGTTAGTATGGGATATGTGACAGACTGACTGTGACCCAGGACTTTTATTTTGAAGGGATTGAGCACGGGTATGTGCACACAACAAACTGTTTCCACCATTACACAGAAAAGTACGGAAAAGTACACCAAAAACACTTTATACAATAACGGTGTATTTCATTTAATTCAGTTACCAAGTTAACTTCATGCATTTCAAATAGTTACACATACCTTCTGGTGCACCCCTCACTAGCCAAACCAGTACACAAGGAAAGTAGCCATGTTTAAACTAGCATGTGCTTATGGAAGATTACTCCATCTGGTTCTGACCTCATGGGGGAGGGAGGGAACCTATGTAAGTTTTCTTCTTATGTTTTGTCTTTATTGTTTTGAGCCCTGTATATGGTACTAGAAATTAATTCTGTATGGTTTAGAGTTGAAATGTCATGACAGTTAGTTTGTTTATGTCTTGTCACCTCTTTGTAATTTATAGGTTTCTCCCTAAAATGTTTTTCCCCAAAAATAGGAGGAGCTAAGGCCTATAAAAGAGGTAGCCGTTTTAGGGATAAAGCGGGTGTGGAGAGGTTGAATCTTGTTTGTATTTGTGCCTGTACATCAGCATAGCCAACTTACATTTGTGTATTGTCAACAATTTTGATTTATTTTCTTTGGTATCATAATTTTTGATAATCTGTTTTTTTTCTGTAACTTCACTATTGGCATTGGATATTGATATTTTTGCACCTTTGGAATTAAAACCACTCTGGCTATTTCTGCCTTTGTCACGTCATTTACACCTCTGGCCGCTGGTACAGGATACTCAAATGAAATAATCATGGAGTATTATGAAAATTAAGATCTATTATTAATAAAATGGGGTAACTAGGGCAAACTGAAATCACTCAGATCTCAAATGTGTCACTGATCTATAAGAGCTCAAAATCTCTTTCTGAACTCTATAATTATTAAGAGTGTCAGATTAATTTATATGGTTTATTTCAGATGCAAGTGTGACGATGTTATTTCAGATCCTCCTTTGAGCAGCTGCAGTTTCAGTTCAGTCACTGTGACTCTGACTGACGGAGGTTTTTGTATGACTCTTTATCACTGTGTGAACACCCAGTTACTGTTGATGTAATGTTCACTCATACAGTAATAATGTCCAGCATCTTCAGTCTGGACTCCACTGATGGTCAGAGTGAAATCTGTTCCATAATATTTTCCATTGCCAGTGAATCTAGATGGAGTTCCTGACTGTCGTGATCTAATTAAATAAATGAGGAGTTTAGGAGCTTCTCCAGGTTTCTGCAGATACCAGGAGAGACAGTCGCCACAACCATGAGTACGATGTCCAATTTCTCTGTTAGTTTTACAGTTTATAGAAACTGTTCCTCCTTGAACGGCTGCTTCTGAGGGAGTCTGAGTCACAGAAACCTGGCCTGTAATTTCTGTGAATGACATTTCATTAGATCATTATTACAACAATTATTAAAGTCAAAGTATCCAGTACAAAATCTAGACTGAACATCAAAAGCATATAAATCACATCTTGAGTTATTAATAGAGTAGATGAACCTTGAACAGAAAGAATGAGAGTCCAGATACAGACGCTGATGATCATCATTCTTCTTATCGGTGGTTTACTTTCAGTCTGAATGAAGAAAAGCTGTCAGTGATGAAGTGTTAAACTCACAGCACTATAAACACTCTCACACACTGAAGATCTGATCAATATGCAAACACACTCCACATCATTTCCCTGAAGACAGAAGAAACACTCACATTATGTTTGTGCAACAGCTTTGTGTAGATGTTTATTCACTTGTTGCATTATTTTGGGCTGAGCTAAAACACAATAATGAGTGATTTGATGAAGACAGTAAATGTTCTTGATTGACTGTAATAGTGGAGAACAGCTGCGTTCAGCAGAGAGACGGAGGAGAGAAACACTGTTGTTTGAGCGTCGGTAACTCAGTGTTTGTTTGTTCTTTATCTCTCAACATTTGAGACATGGTTTCCTGTTGTAACTCAAGCTGGGGATCGATGGAACAATGAGAGATAATTTGCTGAAATAAGATCCACACAATCTAAATGTGTACAAGAATGTTTTTGAAGAACTGAGAATAATCAGTTCTGAATAAAGTCAACAATTTTAAGTAACAAAAAATGTATTGTATTTTTTAAGGACTTAAAATTTAGCTCAAAAACAAATGCTGTGTGTGTGTGTGTGTGTGTGTGATCATGTGTGTGTTCTCAATTCCCGTCACACAACAGTTCAGTCACTAGCTATGTTGCCATCCTCCTATTTTATGTGGATTTTGGGATTGACTATCACATAAAAAACGGATGGAAATGCCGAGATGAACATCAATTCTAATAATGTGCAGAAAAATCGTATGAGCTCGACTGAGGTGATAATGTTTTTATCCGATAAGAAGACATGCACATAAACTATAGTGGAAACATATTCATAAATCTCTCAATGCGCAACAAAAAAACTCACATGATTTTGTCTTAACAGGGAATGTGACTGATTACTGGAATCGTCTTATGGGTTTGGTTGTAATATTTTTAATGAACTGTTAAAACTATCCTCACCGCAAACAGCCGTAACATAGCTAACTGTTTTAGCATGTGGTTTTGAAGTTAGAATTAAACTAGAGAAATATCTACTTCAGTTTATGCAAGTCAAATGTATCTGCAATACAATGATTGTTCGGCAAAAAATAGTCGTGATGACCTTTTTCACTTTTCCTCCTGAAAATTCGTTTTTGGTCATAAAACGTAAAATGTTGATCACAGTCACATGATGCGGTGTGTGATATTGATGACATCACCATAGCTCTTTCTGACATGTCGAACTGACCCAACACCAGTCTCCCCTAAATGTGAAATGAAGCTCTTGGGGTTTGAACATGGTCACTGGAGACGAGCTGCTCTATTCTGAGACCATCACAATCACTAAACCTGACAATGCAAATGAGATTTACACCTCAAACTCACAGTTTCACTCTTTTACTGGTTCAACGCTCTGAACTGGAGCAGTTTCACTTCTGCTGATGGAGGGATGAGACCGTTATGAAGTTTGAGTGGTAGATTATATGACTTGTGTGACTTATATAACATAATGAGACTCTTCACTGGTAGATCACGTGTGACTGGACTAGAGGAGTAAATGTAGATGTTGATCTGATTCAATTCACGATTCATAGGTTTTTGATTATTTTCAAGACAGATTTCTTTCTAATTCACTTTGATATACAGTATTTTGATATTGAAATTCACAAACTAATTTACAGAGTGCAATGCGCCTATAAAATACCTAGGAAAGGTATTTCATATTTCATAATTTCAGTAAACTATCCACATATTAAAATAATAGCTGATACATTCAAAGTCTCATTTTCAAATAAAATAAAATCATATATCTTAAAACCTCTTAAATGTCTCTGATCGCCATAAACACTGATCTCAGTAAAACTGCAGTATTTGATCTTGTAAAAATAACAGTGAAGTTTCCACACAATGAAGCGCTTTATTTCAGTGTTGAGCAATAACATCTTTATGAATGTTTAAGTGTGTGTGACTCGAGACTGAAGTGTTGCTGTGAGAGATCTGTCTTCTGCTCATGTGAGACTCAGACGCATCGCTGGATTCATAATTAATGCGTCCAGAAAACAGTGAATGGTCACAGACAGACTGATTGTGGGACGGTGGAGCGTCTGATCATGTTAAATACGGTTTCTCTCTTTCACTGAATCAGTTCATCTGTGACTCTTGTACATGATGATCTAAACAGCGGCTTTATGGAAGATGATTAATAATCTATTCAAGCAACAACATGTTTATGATTCACTTTACAGTGTGTGTGTGTGTGTGTGTGTGTGTGTGTGTGTGTGTGTGTGTTTGTTTGTTTGAGCAGCTGCAGTTTCAGTTCAGTCACTGTGACTCTGACTGACGGAGGTTTTTGTACGACTCTTTATCACTGTGTGAATGTATAGTCACCCTCACAATCACCATCAGAATCTGTTCTGCAATGGAAACTCTGACAGTAATAATGTCCAGCATCTTCAGTCTGGACTCCACTGATGGTCAGAGTGAAATCACTGTTAGATCCACTGCCACTGAATCTAGATGGAGTTCCTGACTCTAGTTTTTTTGCAAAATAAATCAGGAGTTTAGGAGCTTCTCCAGGTTTCTGTAAGTACCAGTGTAAATCTTCATCTCCATCACTATCCCTGTACACATCACTGCTGGTTTTACATTTGATATTCACAGTTCCTCCTGGTTGTTCTGCTGTTATTGAGGGACTCTGAGTGACGGTGATCTGTCCTCTACACTCTGAAACACAACAAGAAGAAAATACACTCAAAACTTTGACAATATACTTGAAGAAATGAATTAATATCAAACTTGTGCTCCACAAACCTTGAGCAAACGCTGTGAGAGTCCAGATGAAGATGATGATGAAGGTCATGTTGATGAAGATTGTTGTGTGTGTCAGTGATGAAGTGTTAAACTCACAGCACTATAAACACTCTCACACACTGAAGATCTGATCAATATGCAAACACACTCCACATCATTTCCCTGAAGACAGTCACTCATTAACACACACAAAACACAATCACTGAAGTGAAAAAAATCAGTCTAATTCATAATATTTGACCTTCTACAAAATGTTAAAAAATTATATCATTCAATTTAATTCTCATTTCATCTACAATACCAAATCTGAATATCTGCTGTGAGAATTTTTTTTTTTACTGTAGTTGGAGTGAAACGTCGCTGTTAATCCCCAAAAACCAAATCCATTTATGAACAGACATGAGGATCATCACACACACAAGTAGTAAATCATCACATATTTATTAAGATTATTAATACAACAGCTGACTGTTAAATACTTTGAGGAAAGGATGCACTTTTAGCATATTTTTATATATATTTATATTTGTGCAATTATACATTGAATGTTTGTCAAAACTGTAAAGATGATTTTCATTGTCAAATGATCTTTTTTTTCATCCACTGAACTACCCATACACAAAAGAAATATATTTGAAATATATTTTCAGGATATATTTTGGAATATATGCAAATATTTGAAATTGGCCCAATAAATATATTTCATACTTATATTTCATATATTTTTGTTATATTTCAGAATACATTTCAATGTATTTGGAATATATGCCACATATATTTTTGACACTTTTGGGGACCCATACAGAAAAAAAAACATTGAAATATATTCTGAAATATAAAAAAAATATATGAAATATAAGTATGAAATATATTTATTGGGCCAATTTCAAATATTTGCATATATTCCAAAATATATCCTGAAAATATATTTCTTTTGTGTATGGGTAGAAACAATCATTTCTGACATTTACTTGATTTGACGAGTTTTCAGCTCTTTTCTTCCTCAAAGATAATTCAGTTCTAAAGGGTTAAAAATACATTGAAAGAAAATAACATTTGGCTGGTATTTTGGCACCACTTTTTATTTTGGTATTAACTGATATTTTTCTAATCTATTGTTAAATTAACAGCAATATTTCCAAACTGGCATTTATATTCTTAATAGTATTTCCTCTTAATGATCAGCTCTGTCTGATACTTCAGGAGTAAAAAGAAATGAATTATAATTAATTAAAAAGTTATAGTGGATGTGACACACAAAGTTTGCTTAAGGTTTTATTCAGAGTCTTAAACTGTAGTGAATTCAGTTCTTGTGTTTCTTCACATCTGATCTTTGATGCTTTTAACAAGTTTCAGTGAAGTTGATCATGAAAATGACACTTCAAATCTATAATATAACTTCAGTTTAACTCTAATCGCTTTAGTGATCACAGGCTTTGTGAAAACTCTTCTCTAAAAACATTCAGATCAACTTTTTGAAAGTTAAAGCTGATAAAGTGAATCAAACATTACAGAGAAACATATTCTTCTATTTCTAATGCTGTTTCTTTTAGACTCTTATTTGTCGTTTTCAGTCGATTCTTGTTTGTAAAACTAACGCTTGATGACCTGAAATTAGTTTTTGTCTTCGTTTTCAACTTGTTAAAACAATAAATTGTATAATTTATATTTTTTGTTCAATAAAACTGGATATTGAGACTGAGAATATCAAAGATGACACATTTACAGACAACAGTCTTTATGTTTCTGCATCGACTGAAAGTGGAACTTGATTGAGTTTTTCTGGCAGTTTGAAACTCAATGATATTTCCTTTTTAAATATTTTAATAATCAAGTCTCGACTGTGAACCGTATATTCTGAACATCTGCATCTGCTTTCTGCCTTTCATACAAGTGTGTGTGTGCTTTATCATTCAGGCATGATTTTATTACAATTCAGTCAATAAATAAAATATAATTGTAACTTTATGTCTTTGTGTCATTTTAGTTTTGGGTCTTTCATTAGATCAGGGCTTTATCTCACATTTTATAAGTAAACTTCAGTCAGTGGAGCATGAACACTCCTGCAGATTCATGATGAAACAAGAACATGCGGACAAATTATAGAAATAGTTTTAGATAAATGTAATAAGACAAAGAAATAAGAAAAAGTATTTAGTAAGTTAAAAACTCAATGAATGCTTTGTTTCATTTACAGTAATATCTACGAACATCTTGAATGAGTGTGAAAGTGTGTGTGTGTGTGTTTGAGCAGCTGCAGTTTCAGTTCAGTCACTGTGACTCTGACTGACGGAGGTTTTTGTACGACTCTTTATCACTGTGTGAACACATCACCACTGTGATAACTCTGACAGTAATAATGTCCAGCATCTTCAGTCTGGACTCCACTGATGGTCAGAGTGAAATCTGTTCCTCCAGATCTTCCATTCCCACTGAATCGACTGAAACTGTTATCATAGAGCTCATCTACAAGTTTAATGATGAGTTTAGGAGCTTCTCCGTGTTTCTGCTGATACCAGTGTAAACCCCAGTCATATATCCCAGCATCAGTTTTACAGTCTATAGTGGCGATTTGTCCTTCAGAAACATTCACAACTTCAGGCTGAGTCACAGTGATTCCTCTGGACGCTGTTGACAACAACATTATATGAGTTTCATCAAATGACATGAACATTAAAGACTCAGAAATGACAAGCTTTGACTTCTGTTACCTGGAATAAAAGCGGTCAGAATCCAGATGAAGCTGCTGAAGAGATTCATGGTGTGTGTTGGGTTTGTACCGTGGTAAACAGCAGTGTGTTATAAAGTGTGTGAGTCTGAAGGCTATAAACACTCGGAGAGCTGAAACACGTGCCGATGCAAAGTGACTCTCTGAGCAAAAACCAGCTGGAGGAAAACACACATGAAAATGAACACATGCAGAAGAAACTGATCCAGTTTTGTGGCCTTTAATGTGTTTTATTCTCATGATCCAGTGGAGTGTGTTTTCACTTCTGTAGGAGTTTACAAATCATTTCTTCTTTATTCTGCACGAGTCTCTGCTTCAGAGTTCAGACTTTCTGATCAATCAAATGACAGTTTCATCACTAAAAGAAACAAGTATTTCACTGTGAACTCCATGAGAGGGCAAAGGTCATTCCAGAGGTCACAGGTCATCAACACTTATTAAAATGCTTTGAGAAACACATGATCATTTAGAGACTCCCAGTTAAGATGTGTAAAGATCAGCACAGAGTCTTTCTGATTATATTATTTATTTAGATTTAATAGTTTTCATGCATTAAGAGACATTTAGAGACGATGAGAATGTTCAATAATCCTGATGTTGAGTCTCATATCAGTGTGTGTGTGTGTGTGTGTGTGTGTGTGTGTGTGTGTGTGTTCATTTGAGTGTGACGGAGGTTTTTGTACGACTCTTTCACTAGAATGAAACACTGTGGTGGACTTTCGGTGGAGGAACTAAACTGACGATCAGTAAGTCTTTTCTATTCTCTATAAAAATGTTCTATAATAAGAAAATTTTAATTCATTCATTTTATTTTATTGTTTAGATTATTTCAGCAAGATAATTCTTAGTGATGATCTTAAAATGCCATGAATGAACCTTAAAAAACATCTAAAAGATGATCTTATTTGTCAACAAGATCATTCATTTATTAATAAAATATGAAAAGCAAATTTATCATTTAACTATTTTATTATTTACTTAAATTTTATATTTCATTTTTTTTTAAAATGTTATTTTTAATTTTACATTCATAATTTAAATTTTATTGGTAACATTTGATTGTATTTTAATGTAGCCTATGGATTGCAGTATTTTATGATATATTCAATTATTTCTTGATATAAATAATTTTGTCTATAATTAATAGTAAATTTAACAATTAAGGGTTTTTAAATGCATCCAAAGTTTGATAATACAATGTTTGTGTAAGAGTCATCATCAGATAAAGAGATATTTAGTTAATAAGCATTTTAAAAATCAACAATTTAAACTGTTAAGTTTGCTGATGATTATGATTGTAAGTGTCTTAACAGCAGAATTTAAAATATATATTGAAACTTTGCTGAAAATTACGATTGATTTTTTGCAAGTATCAGAATTTATGAATATTTTTACAAATTAATATTGAAATTATTATTTAAAATTGATTTCAAAATCTTATGAAGAAATCACAATATATTAATCAGTTTTCATGTGGACAATGTTTTTAAAAATTAGATTGAGATTAAAATAATCTGTAACTTCTGAAAAAAAAAACAAATGAGTTTTTTTTATTTATTTCATTTTTCATTAAATTTTATAATTTGTATCGCTATTTTAAATGTCATTTCATTTTACATGAATATTTAAAATCTTCTTATTGCTAACATTTAGTTAATTTCATGTATTGACTGCAGATACTTATTCAATATCTATCTTAATATCTATTCAATAATTTCTTCATATATAATTTTGTCTATAATTCTTGGTAAATGTAACTATTAAGGGCTTTTTAAACGCATGAAACAAAAGTTGTATAATGTGGACAACATAAATATATTTTTTATAATTTTCATCAGACAAAAAGAAACTCAGTTGAAGAGCATTTTGAAAATTAATCATTTAAACAATTTAAACTCAAATTTGCTGATGTTTATGATTGTGAGTTTCTGAATAGCAATGACATCACAATATAACCATCAATTTACTTGGACAATGTTTTTCAAGCTCATTCTGGGGATCATTTAAAATGTAACTTGTATATTTAAAATCAAATGATCACTCATGAATGTGTGTGTGTGTGTGTGTGTCCAGCGGGTCCCTCCGTGTCTCCCTCCGTGTCTCTGCTGTCTCCCTCTTCTCTGCTGATCTCTGGAGACTCCTCCGCTCTGCTCTGCCTGCTCAGCTCTTACTCTCCACAGGGGGCGACGGTGAGCTGGATGCTGGACGGGTCAGAGGTCACCGAGGGGGTTCAGACCAGCGCAGAGAGCGAGCGGGACGGTCTCTACAGTCGCAGCAGCGTCCTGAGCCTCAGCAAAGCACGCTGGGAAGCCGCAGAGCGCTTCATCTGCAGAGGAACACATGCCGGAGCTGCTCACGAGGCCTCGTTCCTCAAGAGCTCCGAGTGCTGATGTTTCTCCAGTGAAGACCAGCGTATCTGAGCGTCACGTGATTTATAGCTCAATACTGAAGCAGTCTGTCAATGTGCTGCCATTGCTGTTCATTCAATAAAGCTTCATCTGAACGCAAGCGCACATTTGTGTTGGACTGCATCATTGATCAGTGTGTCGTTCCTTCAAAGTCCTGCACTAAAGTTTCAGCGGCTTTTGATTGATTGGAATTAGGGGTGGAACAATAATTACAGTGGATAGTGACAATATCTCTCGTATTATTCACCCAAAATGAAAGTTTAGGAAGTTTACAGGGTTTTCGTGTCACTGCTACATTAAACTACTTTATATAATGTTAAATATAATGTATAATAATGCAATAGGGGAATATTTGTGGGTCCTGATAATGCCAAATGTCTGATGTTACCAGTAAAAAGTGGCCGACATTATTTTAGATATATCTAGTCAGAGACATCAAGCATATTCGTCTGAAATAATTCAGTATTTTCAGCTTCAGAATCATGAATATTGTTATTCTGGTGTCTCTATTGTCCTGCATTGGGTTATCAGCACCAAGTCCAAGCCTATTCATTTACACACACAATGTTAAACCAAATTGACCATTTTGATGGAGTATGGCAATAATATGGTATTGTGAGTTCAGGATGGTGACATAAGGGTCTCGTTACAGCCCTAATTGTAATAGTTGAGAACAGCTGCATTCAGCAGTAAATGTGAAATGAAGCTCTTGGGGTTTGAACATGGTCACTGGAGACGAGCTGCTCTATTCTGAGACCATCACAATCATTAAACCTGACAATGCAAATGAGATTTTCACCTCAAACTCACAGTTTCACTCTTTTACTGGTTCAACACTCTGAACTGGAGCAGTTTCACTTCTGCTAAAATGAGTTATGAGTAATAAATTCATTATAAGCTTGAGATGATAGCTAGGCCTACTTGAAAAAGACTCAAAAACATCTTTCTTACATTGACTTTATCATATAGTGTATTGTACAAAACAAACAATATATGGTCTGTTTGATTTCATATCAGTTTACACATTCAGTTTTCTCTGATTCAGAGCATATTTGAGTCAAACCCGTCCGTCACAGTACAGATCTGTTGTGTTGAGAAGTATACAATACTTGGTGTTCAGCTCATAGTAATTGCTCACTATAACAGATGTAATAATGAGGATCTGCAGCACTTCAGGCTCTAGTGAGAAACTGTGTTGAGTAATGCGAAGAAAAAGAATAAAGGTTTAAGCTGAATCCAAAATCACAAACTTCACTGCTATATATGGGTGAAAAAGCAGAATGTGACAAAAGAAGTATGTCCGAATTTACAGTACAAGTCCCCAGATTGACCGACTACAGTGAAGCGACGCAACCGACACTGTAGATCACGTGATAATGACAACATGGCCAATATAGTACATCCAGATTACATTCATACTACACTCATTAATACTATAGACTGCACTTTTTAAGCGGTCGTGAAGTAATTACTTATTCAAAAAAGTTTGCCAATTTCGGACGCATCCTCAGTGTTAGTTGCACACAAGTCCTGAAAATTGAAGCCAAACATCTTGATCGCCCCCAGGTGGCTGGTCCCAGTACAGCTCATTAACCCCGTCCTCTCCAAATTAATGATGGTTTCTGTCGTTTCAGGTAGTTTTTGTTAAGCTGATGTAAATTCAGTTGTTCGTGTTTTTAAGCAGCTATTTAATGCTATAAAAGTGGGCGTGTGACGACATGATTGAAAGCTGAGATTGATGGCTTCTCTGAGTAAAGTAGTCACTGAGGCACCAACTGACTTTGTTCAGGAGGAGATCGGAGCTTTAACTTTAATTTCTACATTTCCATGATTTATTTCATATTGTTCTGCAGTAAACTGGAAATTGATACCGCGGCTCCACTTCACTCTCACTCAGAGGCGGACAGAGTACACAGCTTCATTACTTGAGTAAAAGTACAGATACCCCTTGCTAAATTTTACTCAAGTACAAGTAAAAGTACTACAGTCAGATGGCTAAAAGTGAAGCCAAAACGTCTCGATCGCCCCTCTGTGACTGATCCTAGTATAGGTCATAAGCCCCGCCTCAACGGGACGAGAGACCAACTAAACAATTAAATTACACTTCAAATATTTTTTTTCCAAAGGTGGTTTCTTTCATTTGCTGTCGTTTTTATCACGCTGATGCAAGTTCAAGTGTCTGTTTCAAAAATAAGTTGTTTTTTAGTTAGTTACGTGATGCGGTGGTGTAACGTCATGATTGACAGCTGTGATTGACAGGTTCTCTGAGCGAAGTAGTCACTGAAGCACCAACGGACATTTTTTTCGGGATCTTCGGAGGACTGAGGAGATTGTATTTACTTTATTTTAACAAGCCTCTTGTCGTACTGCAATCAATTTTTTAAAAAAGTGTGCAGAATCCACTCTCCCTGAGTGCATTCTGCGAGAGTGAGCGTTGATTTCGCGGCTTTACTTCCTGCTCACGACTGCGCAGGTCTGGTCCCGAGATCGCTACTGTACAATCCAATCACGTTTGAGAGGGAAACAACAAATTGAGGGTTTCCGAGATTTTTTTTTTTTAGAAGAAGTAACACTCACGGTTATGGATAGAAACGTAGTGGAGTAAAGAGTACAATATTTGCCTCTCAAATGTACTTGAGTAAAGTCATGAGTACTCCCCAAAAAGATACTCGAGTAAAGTACAGATCCCTCATAATTGTACTTAAGTACTGTACTCAAGTAAATGTACTCCATTACTGTCCGGCTCTGCTCTCACTTCTGCGCAGACTCAGTCCCATCATTAGGGCCGGTCACAGTCTCAGAGCCATCCACAGCACCAGACCCGTCAGCTCTCCAAAGTTAGGCCAAAAAGTTAGGCTTCCGGTGGACCACCATGGGACCTTATTTCGGAAAAATATTGTATGGTAGTCAATGGCGAGAGACAGCAAATATTTTGATCTCGTTTGAATTGTTCCCTGAATTACACACATGATGTTTGTCAATTTAAAAGATACATTTTAAAGTCAAGAAAGTCGCAGTTTGATGTAAAACTGTTGAGGTGTAAGAGTGTGAAAATACATAATTACAAAGACTACAAACCCAAAAGGTGCACATGTGACGTCATACCTTTTCTCTCAATGAATGAAGCTAACTTTACTGAAGCTAACGTCTGTCATTTTTTCTATAGTCTTACGTTATAATCGTAACGTTACGCCGTCATGCTTAGTGTTTTGTACCAGACTGCACACATACGAGCGAGATGAGAGATGTAGTTCATTGAGTGATTTTCACATAAAACTAAATGTTACTAGAGATGATCTAAATTTCTTAAAATTGCAGTTGGAAATAAGGTGAGAACAAGGAATGATTCAGTTTAGAAAGAAGATACTGTAAATCATAAATGCAGAAAAACTAAATATGGTGAAAGATTGAAAAATATCCACTAGTAAAGATCAAACGTGACTGAATTTCCTCACAAATGACTGAAAATAACAGGAGAAAAATTACTTGGTCATGGTCAAAGCTGTCATAAAAAAAAAATCATGGTCAAAGCTGTCATATATTGACGAAGCTCAAACTTTTATATTATTATAATATATTAATATAATAATATTGTTGCTTATTATAAGATCATATTGCTTTTCTTAGTGTGTGTGTGTGTGTGTGTGTGTGTTTGAGCAGCTGCAGTTTCAGTTCAGTCACTGTGACTCTGACTGACGGAGGTTTTTGTACGACTCTTTATCACTGTGTGAACACATCTTTACTGTTGATCCAGTGATAACTCTGACAGTAATAATGTCCAGCATCTTCAGTCTGGACTCCACTGATGGTCAGAGTGAAATCACTGTTAGATCCACTGCCACTGAATCTAGATGGAGTTCCTGACTGACGGCTGTTGGTCCAATAAATCAGGAGTTTAGGAGCTTCTCCAGGTTTCTGTAAGTACCAGCTCAGACACTGTTTGCCATTACAACAGCAGTCTGGATTTCTGCTAGTTTTACAGGTTACAGCGACTGATTGTCCAGTTTGAGAGAGCCGCTCTGAGGGAGTTTGAGTCACTGTCTCCTGACCAACAGATTCTGACAAGAGAGAAAGATTAGAAATCACACACACTTTTACAACCTTATATCTTCACAACACACACATAAAGATAACGAGTGAATAACGTTTGTAATCTTGACTGACACAAATATGAGATCAATATGGTGATGAAAGTCATTTTTGTAGGTTGAAGGTTCAGTTCTAGTGAAAAACAGTTGTTGATCATGTTTGATGTTTGACAGAGTTATAAACACACGCAGAGCACTGAAGCGTGTGTCGCTCATGTAAAACACACTCTATGCAAACGCTTCAGGAGTCACAGATTTAAGTTGGTGTTTCATTGAGACTTTACAAACATTTCACGATTTCACATGATGTCCGAATATCAGACCAGCATGATGATAGTGAGTGTGATATTGCTTTTATACAACAGCTTAATGAACAAGAATCCATTATTGAGTATTTTACATTTTAGACATTTATATTACCAGTTCCTTTGTCTGTTTCTGTTGTCCAACTGAAATATTTCCAAATGAAGCCACAGTAGAATAAAACACAGAGCGACTCTTGGAAACACAATAGTTCCTGAATGAATCAGTGTTTTAAATCGGATGATAAAGTTAATGGCTGCATCTGAAATCATACTTCACTGCTATATATAGGCGAAAAACAGTATGTGATAAAAGAAGTATGTCTGAAAAGAGTAGACAAAAAGGTGATTTATTTTAAAGAAATTGCCGAATTACACTTTTAAACATATTGTGAAAAAGTATTCACTATTTTTAAAAGTATTGGGTTTCAACATACTCAAATATCTAATGATACAAATGTAAAAATAAAACAAATCTTTAAAGCGGTTCAAATGTTGACTTATATCTTACGATTATATATAGTTTATACTCTATTATACAGTATAGAGAAATGGATTATTATGGTAAACATATTTAGACAGTTTGTGAACCCTGCTTTGTTTTCAGAAAGTTTAATATAACTTTCAAAAAAGTTTAGTACAAACGCTACTGTCACTCATCAGCGGCAGCTGTCACGGTTGCTAGGCGACAAGAACAATCCTCTATAGAGACCGTCCCACTTCACACTCGGTCCTTCACGGCCTTCGAAGGATGCACACTCTGAATCGGGACGCATCCATTGACTCTCTCAAGTAGAGATTCCCTCGACTAAAGGTTTTTCAAGTCGACTAGTAGTCGTTCATTTCATTAGCTGATTAATCGCATGTGTCTTTTAATAAGCCATATAAATCAATTTAATAAGCCTTTAATTGCTGATATATAATACATTGCCTAATCAGCGCTCAAGCACACGCATAAAGCTTGCCACAGCGCACCGGCAAAAGTAATGATTATGAATGTGTCCTGAAAAAACTGCAAGGAGAATGTCTAAACATTTGAATATTTTATTGATAATGTTTTCTGTGTTGTCGGCTGCAGAGATTAAGTCGACGATGCTCGTGATCTCCACAGTGCGGATTTCATACGGATTACATATTCTGATAATATTTGTTTTCCACTTGAATTGGTTGACAATCGCTTGACATTTCAAGCTTTCTATAGATATATTTCTCATGTTTGTGAGGCATATACACTGAGTTTTAGTTTATTTTTTTGACACGCTGCAGTTCACAGAGACCGAGACGGCAGGAAAAAACTTCCTGTTTGATTTCTTTAATTTTCTTGTTATTATGAGTTTACACAAATAAAAGTAGACAATTTAGTTTCAAATGATGTGTTACTCTTATCTGAATGACCAAAAATGATGAAGTATTTGAAGTTGTTTCAGCTGTTATCAGGAAACAATGCAGGTAATTGTGCCGGCGCCTCCATGTCGTGCAGTAAAGCGCTATACTTCAGCTTCCTCACTCCACACAGACACTTGGAGATGCGCCTAATAATAGCGCACATTTATCTAGGTTAACTTTAGAGCGAGCAGCCTTGTACAATTGCTACTACTAACATGTTTCAAATGATAAGAAATATTTAAGGTCGATGGAAGAAAGGATTGGGTTTCCTGCCTGACATACTGTAATTACCACAAACAACCGCCGTTAACGATCTGTCCCTCACAGGTTTTTTTTTCTGCGACTAACCGGCGAATACAATGTTTGGTTGACTAAGCCTCTTCTAGTCGACTAAAGAGTAGTTGAATATGAAGGAGCAGCTCTACACTCAAGTCACTCTCTTGTCGCGTAACAATGAAACTTGCAGAAAGAGTCTCTGTAAAATCCAGCACTAAAGCTGCAGGTTAAACACATCTGTGTGTGATGATGGAGGATCTGCTTCTGTCACGAGACTCGACTCCAGCTCTGAGTATCGCTCCACTTATTCAGGGAATTACAGTAATCCTCAATTACCTACAATAACCGTCTCATAGTTTTGTGAATAAGTTTTCAATAAAAATTCAGTTAAAAGCACAAATAAAAATTCTTATCTCTTTTTTATCAGAGGCGTCTGATTGGTGCAGAGGAGGGAGAGGCGTGTCTAAACTGAACTGATAAAGGTTATAATTAAAACAGCAAGCTAATATAAAACTCTTACTGTCTGCAGAATACAGTGACTAGTAAACAAATTACATGTTAGGATGGTCAAATGAAACAACCATGGAGTATTATAAAAATTAAGATCTATTATTAATAAAAGGGGGCAACTATAGAGCAAACTGAAATCACTCAGAGCTCAAATGTGTCACTGATCTATAAGAGCTCAAAATCTCTTTCTGAACTCTATAATTATTAAGAGTGTCAGATTAATTTAGATGGTTTTATTTCAGATGCAAGTGTGACGATGTTATTTCAGATCCTCCTTTGAGCAGCTGCAGTTTCAGTTCAGTCACTGTGACTCTGACTGACGGAGGTTTTTGTACGACTCTTTATCACTGTGTGAACATTTGTACACTGTTGATGTAGTGATAACTCTGACAGTAATAATGTCCAGCATCTTCAGTCTGGACTCCACTGATGGTCAGAGTGAAATCACTGTTAGATCCACTGCCACTGAATCTAGATGGGATTCCTGACTGGAGGGTTTTTACATAATAAATCAGGAGTTTAGGAGCTTCTCCAGGTTTCTGTAAGTACCAGTGTAACTCTTCATCCCCACTACTACTCCATCTGTACACATCTCTGCTGGTTTTACATTTGATATTCACAGTTCCTCCTGGTTGTTCTGCTGTTATTGAGGGACTCTGAGTGACGGTGATCTGTCCTCTACACTCTGAAACACAACAAGAAGAAAATACACTCAAAACTTTGACAATATACTTGAAGAAATGAATTAATATCAAACTTGTGCTCCACAAACCTTGAGCAAACGCTGTGAGAGTCCAGATGAAGATGATGATGAAGGTCATGTTGATGAAGATTGTTGTGTGTGTCAGTGATGAAGTGTTAAACTCACAGCACTATAAACACTCTCACACACTGAAGATCTGATCAATATGCAAACACACTCCACATCATTTCCCTGAAGACAGACACTCATTAACAGACACAAAACACAATCACTGAAGTGAGAACAGAGTAAAATGAATGGTTCTCATAATATTTGATCTTCT
The DNA here is from genome assembly GCA_022829025.1 of Squalius cephalus. Taxonomy (NCBI): domain Eukaryota; kingdom Metazoa; phylum Chordata; class Actinopteri; order Cypriniformes; family Leuciscidae; genus Squalius; species Squalius cephalus. Next base: position 28,577,251 of record CM040815.1, read on the forward strand.
ACAATAGTAAAAATATTAAAAATTATATAATTCAATTCAGTTCTGAATACATCTACAAGACCAACTTCAGTATATGAACCTGAATATCAGCTGTGAGACTTTGAGAATATTTCTACTGTAGTTGGAGTGAAACAAACAAAAGATGTTACAGATGTTACAGATGTGAGACTCAATTGATGTGAAGTTCAGTTACTGAAGCGTTCAGGAGGTTTTTCTTCTGATGATTTATTAGTTTATTTCACTGGTTCACTTTCAGCAGCGGCTCCAAACTGATGATGATATACTGTCACGGTTCATGAATCGGCTGTCTCATGCTGATGTGTCTGTGTGAATGTAATTGTGTGGGTGTGGTTACTCGTTGTGTTGATTAGTGTCTCCAGCTGTCATCAATCCCAGTTCTCTTTATATGCCCAGTAAATTCCCTCTCATGTTGTCAGATCGTTGTGGTTGTTCCTCGGTGTGTGTCCTGTCCCTGTGCCTCGTCTGCAAAGTTCTTCGTCTGGATTTCGTCAGTTTCTTCGTGTCGTCTGGATGTTCCACGGTTCCTGGTTGTTCACTCGAGCATGCTGTTCACCGCACCACCACCGGATCGCCATCTCGTCCCTGCTTCATTTCCACCTGAGTGTTTGTCCCCGACCTGTGTCTACATCTGACCATTTAAATAATAAACTGAGTTTTTACTTGCATCTTGCATCCTCCTGTTATTTCCTCACAGAACGATCTGACCAGATCATGGATGCAGCAAGCACGTCCCAGATCAACGATTTCATCACTCACAGTATCTCACGTATGGACCAACAAGAGGAGAGCATCTCGGGCACAGGTCGTGCGGTGCAAGCACTCGTGAAGCAGGTGTCCGAGCTCACCCAACAAGTACAACTTCTACGGAGTCCCACTGCGCCCCCCACGCCGACCGTTCCCCCACCATCAGCGCCCGCAGCAGCGGAAGGATCGGAGCCACGCCTACCCCCACTAGGGGGATATTCCGGTGAGCCTGAATATTGCAGAGCGTTCCTCACGAGATGTTCCATGCATTTTGCCTTACAGCCACGCACTTTCCAGAGCGAACAGGCAAAGGTGGCATTTGTATTAACCCTGCTGTCAGGGAAAGCAGCGCTTTGGGGAACGGCGGTGTGGGAGAACGGAAACAACTGCTGCACCTCGTTCCAGGCACTCTCCGAAGAGATGAAGAGAGTTTTCGATCGTGCAGTGGCGGGTAAGGAGGCGGCCAGATTACTCGCCGAACTGCGACAGGGAGAAGGCTCGGTGGCGGACTTTTCCATTCGGTTCCGCACCCTGGCCGCAGAGTGCCGTTGGAACGAGGAGGCGCAGTGGGATAGGTTCCTGCATGGGCTGGCTGACCGCGTTCAGAGAGAAATTTACGCGATGGACTTACCGGAGACGTTGAACGGACTGGTGGAACTAGCTCTGAGAGTGGACGCTCGACTGAATCGTGTGACCAGATTGACGCGTCCCAGCCATCCACAGTCCAGCACGGAGGACCACCAGCCCGGTGGTGCGAGCGTGGTCAGCCCCGCATTCGACCACGAGCCCATGCAGGTGGGGAGAGCTCGGCTTTCCCGGGAGGAGAGGGAAAGGCGGAGATCCCAAGGACACTGCCTATGCTGTGGCCGGGCGGGCCACTTCATCCACTCCTGCCCGGTAAAGGAGCAAAGCCCGGTAGTAAGTATGAGGCTACTATCGGGTGGGATCTCCGCCGAGAAGACCTCATCACCATCATCGACCCTCCTCCCGGTAAGACTGAGATGGCGAACGTCGATGCACTGCACCAACGCACTATTGGATTCGGGAGCGGAGGGAAATTTCATGGACTTCAAACTTGCACTTAAGCTTCAGATCCCCGTCACTCCCCTCTCGCACCAGATTACCGTCAACGCACTCAATGGACAAGAACTTCCCCGGATTACACATTCTACTGAAAACATCACCCTCATCACTTCTGGCAATCATACAGAACTTATCTCATTCCTGCTCATGGACTCACCACTTGCACCAGTGGTTTTGGGACACCCGTGGCTTTCCAGACACAACCCCCGTGTCGACTGGTGCACTAACACTGTTTCCACATGGAGTAACCACTGTCATGAGTCCTGTTTAGTGTCTGCCTGTCCCTCTGTGTCTGGTTCTGTGTTTCAGAGTGAGGCAGCGGATTTGTCTAACGTGCCCGCGGAGTACCTCGACCTGAAGGAGGTGTTCAGTAAGTCTCGTGCTGCTTCTCTCCCTCCGCATCGTTCCTATGACTGTGCAATAGATCTACTGCCAGGTAAATCTCTGCCTAAGGGCAAACTTTACTCTCTTTCTGTTCCCGAGAGGGAGGCCATGGAGAAATATATTTCTGATTCTCTAGTCTCTGGGTTCATCCAACCTTCCTCTTCTCCTGCGGGGGCGGGGTTCTTTTTCGTTGGGAAGAAGGATGGTTCTCTGCGACCTTGCATTGATTACCGAGAGCTGAACAACATCACGGTAAAGAATTCTTATCCTTTGCCGTTGATGTCTTCAGCTTTCGAGAGGTTGCAGGGAGCATCTATTTTCACGAAATTGGACTTACGTAATGCATATCATTTGGTTCGCATCAGGAAGGGGGATGAATGGAAAACCGCTTTTAATACCCCTAGGGGGCACTTTGAATATTTGGTTATGCCTTTCGGGCTTTCCAACAGCCCAGCGGTTTTCCAGGCACTCGTTAATGACGTGTTGAGAGACATGGTAGATCAGTTCATATATGTTTACCTGGATGACATATTGATTTTTTTTTTCGTCTCTCCAGGAACACGTTCAACACGTCAGACGAGTGCTCCAGAGATTGTTAGAGAATGGACTTTTTGTCAAGGCGGAGAAATGCGCGTTTCATGCACAGTCTGTTCCCTTCCTAGGGTACATCATCTCTTCTGAGGGAGTGCGCATGGATCCTGACAAGGTTAAGGCTGTGGTAGATTGGCCAAGTCCAGATTCCCGTAAGGCCCTACAGCGGTTCCTGGGGTTCGCCAATTTTTACCGGCGTTTCATTCGCAATTTCAGCCAACTAGTCGCACCTCTGACTGCCTTGACCTCCCCCCGAACGACGTTCAGGTGGTCGAACACTGCCGAGGCAGTGTTCACCAACCTCAAGAGTCGCTTCGTTTCGGCTCCCATTCTCGTCACACCTGATCCCACACGTCAGTTCGTGGTGGAGGTCGACGCGTCAGAGGTGGGAGTAGGTGCAGTGCTTTCACAACGCGCTTCCTCAGACGACAAGATGCACCCCTGCGCGTTTTTTTCTCATCGACTATCGCCTGCCGAACGTAATTATGACATTGGTAACAGAGAGTTGTTGGCAGTCAAGTTAGCGTTGGAGGAGTGGCGTCATTGGTTAGAGGGTTCGGGGGTACCCTTTATCGTTTGGACCGATCATAAGAATCTTGAATACATCAGATCTGCTAAAAGACTCAACTCCAGGCAGGCTCGGTGGGCTCTTTTTTTCGGACGTTTTGATTTTGTTCTCTCGTACCGCCCGGGTTCCAAGAACATCAAACCCGACTCTTTGTCTCGTATTTTTGATCCATCCGAACGCCCAGTTACTCCCGAGTGTATTTTACCTGAGAAAGTTGTCATCTCCACTCTGGTATGGGAGGTCGAATCGAGGGTCAAGACAGCCCTAGAAGGGGTAACGCCTCCGCCTGGTTGCCCACCGGGTCGTTTGTTTGTTCCGGAGGGGTTACGGTCCGACGTTATTCGATGGGGTCATTGCTCCAACGTGGCTTGTCATCCAGGAGTGACTCGAACCAGTTTTTTAGTTAAGCAACGATTCTGGTGGCCATTAATGGCTCGCGACATTCACGATTTTGTGTTGGCTTGCTCAGTCTGTGCCACTGGTAAGACATCTAACCAACCCCCAGATGGGTTACTTCGACCGCTGTCTGTCCCTTCGAGACCCTGGTCCCATATCGCTCTAGATTTTGTCACCGCCCTCCCGCCCTCCAGAGGCATGACGGTTGTTTTAACCGTAGTGGACCGGTTCTCGAAGGCGGCACATTTCATCCCCTTGCCCAAATTACCTTCAGCCAAGGAGACAGCGGTCGCAGTCATAGATCACGTCTTTCGGTTACATGGCCTCCCGATGGACGTGGTCTCTGACAGAGGTTCCCAATTCGTATCCAAATTTTGGCGCGAATTTTGTAAGTTACTGGGGGCCACGGTCAGTCTGTCCTCGGGCTATCATCCCCAGAGCAATGGCCAGTCTGAACGAGCCAATCAGGACCTCGAGAGAATGTTGCGATGTTTGGTTGCCAAGAATCCGTCGTCCTGGAGCCAACAGCTTTCTATGGTGGAGTACGCCCACAATTCGTTACCAGTGTCATCCACGGGCCTCTCGCCATTTAAGTGTAGTTTAGGTTACCAGCCACCAATTTTTCCGAGTCTGGAATCCGAAGTCGCGGTCCCCTCCGCTCACGCATTCGTCCAGAGGTGTCGCCGTACTTGGACTAGAGCCCGTGAGACTCTACTCCAAGCAGGGGGGCGCATGAAGGCCAAGGCCGACCGCCACCGGTCAAAGCCTCCCGTTTACGTCGTGGGTCAAAAAGTGTGGCTTTCTACCAAGAATATTCCGCTCCGCTCCGTGTCTAACAAGTTAGCTCCCAAATTCATTGGCCCGTTTCCTGTCACCAAAATTATTAGTCCGGTGACAGTCCGACTCAAACTCCTGCGTACAGGAGAATTCACCCCGCCTTCCATGTGTCTAAAGTCAAGCCCGTGTTTTATTCTCACATTAATCCGCCTGCCCCGGTTCCCCCCCCCGCCGCGACTCGTAGATGGGGAACCCACTTATTTGGTACATCGCATTCTGGACTCGAGACGGAGGGGACGCGGATTTCAGTACTTGGTGGACTGGGAGGGTTACGGTCCGGAGGAGAGAAGTTGGGTACCTGCTAGAGACATTCTGGATCACTCCCTTATCGATGATTACAATCGACAGGTAAGGTTGTCTGGGAACGCCAGGAGACGTTCCTAGGGAGGGGGGTACTGTCACGGTTCATGAATCGGCTGTCTCATGCTGATGTGTCTGTGTGAATGTAATTGTGTGGGTGTGGTTACTCGTTGTGTTGATTAGTGTCTCCAGCTGTCATCAATCCCAGTTCCCTTTATATGCCCAGTAATTTCCCTCTCATGTTGTCAGATCGTTGTGGTTGTTCCTCGGTGTGTGTCCTGTTCCTGTGCCTCGTCTGCAAAGTTCTTCGTCTGGATTTCGTCAGTTTCTTCGTGTCGTCTGGATGTTCCACGGTTCCTGGTTGTTCACTCGAGCATGCTGTTCACCGCACCACCACCGGATCGCCATCTCGTCCCTGCTTCATTTCCACCTGAGTGTTTGTCCCCGACCTGTGTCTACATCTGACCAGCGACGGTTTCTTCATTAGGGCGATCGGGCGACGCACCACCAAAGTGTGAAAGGGACTTTCAATCACTATCTCATTCAACCACAGAGTTACGCTAGCAGTCACTCACTGTTGTTCTGCCTCTGGATATAGTCCAATCAGCGCCAAGTCACGTTCTGTGGAGTACCGCCTCTTTTTGGGCGATTTCACTCTGGCTGAGAATCGCCCAGAGTCTTCCCATAGACTTACATTCAAAGATTTTTTTTTTTCGAACTGCAGGCACTGCAATGCATTCTCTATGGGTTCCGGGAGGGCTCGCACTAACGTGCTTTCGTCATCATACGTAACCTTAACTTGTGCAGCGATTGGTGGAAACAAATATACCTCTAATAGTATTTAGCCATAAGCTGAAGTGACATCCAATAATTTCCTCAGTGCATAACTTACATTTCACGGACATATTCTCCATCTGTAAATGTTAGAAAGTCCAGTTTGCTGTCATGAGTGGGCGAGCTTTCTGCAAGCTATACTTCCGTGAACGAGCGCCGCCGCGTGCATGCGCGCCGAACAGACGGAGCGCAATAGAATAGGAGCGCAATTATTCTGACTAAAATATACATTAGCACTAAATTATAAATATATTTTGCTAAAACATTTGTTGTTGAATATTTGTTGTTGTTGGTGAACATAAATGTGCTAGAGAATTTCAAACCTACATGTGTATTTTTATGATATTAGCTTTTTTTTTTTTTTTTTGGTTTAGAAAATTTAACTACTTCTTTAAAAAACATTATTTTGTTTTTAGATTGTAATGTTGCAATGTTAGAATGTAATGTGATTTGACCCCTTTTTTGGATAGACTGCAGATAGACAGCAAGGTTACACTATGTTTGTTTTTATAACCTTCAATATAAACATTGTTTGTAGGACAATATCGATCAGGATATTAAATATTTAAAAAAAAAATTAAATACAGGTTTTTTTTATTCAAATAGAAAAATAATAATTAAATACTCAGATTATACTATACATCGCCATTTAGCCCAAAAATTCAGATTTATTTGGCAATTGGCTATTTCCCAACCCTACCGGCTGAAGTTTTAGCTAAACTTTAGGATAATGATAGCTACATTATTATCACTGTTAAATTGTTATTTAACAATAAGCCTACATTCAGTCCTGAATTAAAAATTCAGTTTGTTGTGCCCCCCCAAAATTTTTTAGCACCAGCCGCCACTGCATCTGACCATTTAAATAATAAACTGAGTTTTTACTTGCATCTTGCATCCTCCTGTTATTTCCTCACATATACTTTATAAAACTATATACAGTATTCAGACACCTTCAACATTTCTCACATTATCAGTTTATCCGCTATAGTTTAGAAAATGGTAATAAAATATGACAAATATTAAACTGTGTCAGAACAAATTGATCTTGATAATGTCAGATAACTTTGAGCAATACATGGTCAGGTCAAAGTGTCTGAATCATTTTTGGTCCCAATTTTTTTAAATAAAATTTACTGGTAATCCACTTTATGAAGAATTATTGGGTATAATATGTCACAGTTTACTTTATTTTGCTATCCTCACTTACATAAATGAACTATAGTGTATTGCACACACTATTAAAAAAATCTACAAAAAGATATATCTGGTGTCTGAATAATGTTTGGTTTGACTGTAGAAAAGACTCTCAGTTTGTTCAGTTTCTTCTTGAGTGTAATTCGAGACATTGAATGTTTGTCAGTAACACTGTAAAGATGGTTATGGTCTTAATAGTATTTCTCTTAATGATCAGCTCTGTCTGATACTTCAGGAGTAAAAAGGTTTATATTTGTAGAAATGAAGTATAAAGTTATAATAGATGGAGTGATGTGTGGAGACAGCGAGCTTCAGTTCCCAACACCAGCTTTAACAACGGCCGAAAACAACTCAATGTCAAACACTAGTTTTATTCTACAAATGTGGAGGATTTCAAGACTTCAAGAGGGAGCAAGGCCAAAACAACACACACAAACCCTCGGACTATTAGGGAGAAACTAACTAAACTACAGAAATAAAGAAAAGTACAATAAAAATACACTAACTCTCTAACGCTTAAACTGGAGAAAACCAGATATAAAGGAAATGGCCGACTCCACATCAGCTTCAGTCGCTCTTCTGCGCCGCTTTATGCCTTTCATTCTAGACTGTGTGTGTGTGTGTGTGTGTGTGATTTTATTCAAACTCAGTCATTAAATAAAATATATTTGTATCTTTGAGTTCTTCTTTGTGTAATTTTAGTTTCAGGTCTTTCATTAGATCAGGGCTTTAACTCACATTTTATAAGTAAACTTCAGTCAGTGGAGCATGAACACTCCTGCAGATTCATGATGAAACAAGAACATGTGGACAAATCATGAACCTTTAGTGTTAGATACAGTTAATAAGATAAAGAGTGTTATAGATTCATTTAAATATTTACAGTAGCATGTGAAAAACTGAAATGAATGCTTTCTATGTCATGTAATATCAATGAAAATATCCTCACTGTTGAGTGTGTGTGTGTGTGTGTGTGTGTGTGTGTGTGTGTGTGTGTGTGTGTGTGTGTGTGTGTGTTTGAGCAGCTGCAGTTTCAGTTCAGTCACTGTGACTCTGACTGACGGAGGTTTTTGTACGACTCTTTATCACTGTGTGAACACTGGATCACTGTGATAACTCTGACAGTAATAATGTCCAGCATCTTCAGTCTGGACTCCACTGATGGTCAGAGTGAAATCACTGTTAGATCCACTGCCACTGAATCTAGATGGAGTTCCTGACTGGAGGCGATTTGTCCAATAAATCAGGAGTTTAGGAGCTTCTCCAGGTTTCTGTGAGTACCAGGCTAAACGATCTCCATTACTATCCCTGTACACATCTCTGCTGGTTTTACATTTGATTTTCACAGTTCCTCCTGGTTGTTCTGAGGTTATTGAGGGACTCTGAGTGACGGTGATCTGTCCTCTACACTCTGAAACACAACAAGAAGAAAATCAGCAGAATAAATGAAAGATCTTTGCTAAAACAAGTAAATGTAAAGTAGTAAATGCAGTGAACGTGAGTGTCACCGTTGAGGAGCAGCAGCAGAGAGCAGAAGATCAGTGTGTGTGTCCTCATCTTTACTGGGAATGAGTGAAACTGAAGGACAGAGATGTTGGATGAACAGTCTGACTGACAGACGCTGATATTGAGCTTCAGTCTCAGGGGTGGGACACAAATTCAAAGCCGTTTCCTCTCAAATGAGTCTCAGTCAAGACAGAAGAGCAGAAATGAGAAATGACAATGTTTAGAAGTTCATTTTCTCTCATCAAACACTCAATAATAGTTTGTTTCTCTGTGATTCACTCTCGGCAGCAAACTGGATGACGGCAGTAAGTAGATCATCAAATCAGTTTAAAAATTATTATAATTAATTATTATTATTATTATTAATCTAAGGTGGAAACAGGCTTGAATATCTTTTTTCTGATCTGTCGTCTGCTCTGCTTTGTGTGTTTCATACTCAGCTGTACATGTGCTTTATCATTCAGTGATAATTTTATTACAATTGAATCAGCATAGTTTGAAATAAAATAATAACTTCATGTGTTTGAGTCCATTTGTGTTGTTTTCATTTCAGGTCTTTCATTGGATCAGGGCTTTTGCTCACATATTAATAAACTTCAGCGAAGCATTAAAACACCTGCAGATTCATGATGAACCTCACAGAGATTATGATAGACTGAAGATAAACATGCATGACAGACACATATCACTCATCTCTCATTGTGTTTTATGTTTAATAGTTATTTAAAGTGTTTCAGTATTATAGAAACATCAAACTCTGAGGATGATGAACATCTGCTCTATTCTGAGAGAAACACAATCACTCCTGATGATGAAATATGAGTTTAACTCGCTCACTTTCACTGTGGGACTGAAACCAGACAGTTTTTGACTAATATGAGGTTTGTTCATATTCATTAGTTTACACTGTTTATACTGAACAAGTTTTCAACAAAAATTCAGTTAAAAGTGTCGATTAAATTTGTATCTTGCTTATCAGTTAAAACTTAATGACAGTAAGTTCAATAAAACACAAAATACATCCATAAATAAATACATGCGTAATAAGTCCATAAATAAATGCATTAAAAATAAAAATAAAAATAAAAAAAATAAATGCATAAACAAACAAAGTAATAATTCCAGCGTTCAAAAGGAGAGAGAGGCTTAGATATGTATCGGCCTTATTGATCAAGGCAGAAATACACTTTCTGTGAAACCTGTGTTTATAATTAAGACAATATATTAAAATAATATGGTAAGAAATACCAGTTTGCCATTTCATGACGCTGTTCATCACTCACACTAACAAATCAATGCATCTAAAATATCAACGCATTGTGCAGCATATTGCTGTAAAACCCACTGAGGAAAACCTTATGGCAATATCCATATGCAGAATTATCTTATTAATGATCAACTAAATGCTGTGAGAATATGAGCTAATGTCTACTGCAGATATAGATCTTCATACATGTGAATAAGGTTGTTCTGAAGGGAATGAGCCAGTAGAGGTCAGTGATTATCTTCATCATCTGTCAGTGATCCTCTTCTTCGAGCGGATGAACTGCTGGATCATCAGGATGAGAGTCGAGGTCTAAGAGCAGCGCTGGCCTTCACTGGTGTGTGTTCATACACTGTGTGTGTTTATCAGTGTAAGTTGATACTGTACTGACTGACTGATAAGGAGCAGAACCTGCCTGTAGTTTATAAAGAGATTGATCAGTGTTTGATGTTCTTATACTTGTAATTTGTCAGTATTGTAGTTGTTTCTTACAGTAAAACCACATCTTGATCCACATGTTGAGTCTCAAATAAAAGCAACTAATGGAACTTTGTGCTTTTTAATCGACGTCCCACAGTGATTATATTCACTAGTTCTCATGAAACTTTATTAAAAGGCTTCAGATGCAGTCGACAGTTAACTTGCTCTTGACTGTATTTGACAGATCCAATATGGCGGATCTCGGTCATATCACTGATCTAGAAGAGCACAAAAGAGTCTCTGGACTGGCACCCTTATGAAAAGAAAATATATTTTCCCATATATGAATGATCAATATATTAAATGGTTTAACATGTTATATATTTGAAAATATACAGAATAATATATTGTGTTAATATATTACATATCAACTATATATAATTATAATTATATATATGTGTGTGTGTGTGTGTGTGTGTGAACATACATTCACATTTATATGGGAACATGTATGTGCAATATATGTACACAATAATTAATAATATTTTATATTTATTAATATATAACCATGGTCAATGCATATATTGCAGTATATTGAAAAATATAAGCACTAGTTTCCCATATATGGAAATGTATTGTGTAATATATCGCATTATATTTTGCAGTATATTCCCATATATTTTTGTTCTGTAAGGGCAGGGACACTGGTGGACTTTGTCTAGTTGTTTCTCTCAACGTATGCTTTTATTTCTGACCTCTAATAAAGAGTTTAATTTAGATGGTTTTATTTCAGATGCAAGTGTGACGATGTTATTTCAGATCCTCCTTTGAGCAGCTGCAGTTTCAGTTCAGTCACTGTGACTCTGACTGACGGAGGTTTTTGTACGACTCTTTATCACTGTGTGAATGTATAATCACCCAAACAATTATGATAAGAATCTGTTCTGCAATGGAAACTCTGACAGTAATAATGTCCAGCATCTTCAGTCTGGACTCCACTGATGGTCAGAGTGAAATCTCTGTTAGATCCACTGCCACTGAATCTAGATGGAGTTCCTGACTGGAGGCGGTTTGCATAATAAATGAGGAGTTTAGGAGCTTCTCCAGGTTTCTGTAAGTACCAGAATATATAATCTCCACCGAAAACATCTCTGCTGGATTTACATTTGATATTCACAGTTCCTCCTGGTTGTGCTGCTGTTATTGAGGGACTCTGAGTGACGGTGATCTGTCCTCTACACTCTGAAACACAACAAGAAGAAAATACACTCAAAACTTTGACAATATACTTGAAGAAATGAATTAATATCAAACTTGTGCTCCACAAACCTTGAGCAAACGCTGTGAGAGTCCAGATGAAGATGATGATGAAGGTCATGTTGATGAAGATTGTTGTGTGTGTCAGTGATGAAGTGTTAAACTCACAGCACTATAAACACTCTGGTAACACTTTACAATAATAGTACATGAATAATCATGTACTAATTCCTGAATTAATAATTACTTTACTATGAACTAATGATGAGTTAAGACATGTATTAATGAGGTACTAACCTTAATTACGACATGAGTATCATGAATTCCTACATGAATATACCATCTTAACTACGCGTTAGTACATGCTTGTTAATTAATGTATTAATTAACATTTCGAGGTAAAGTAAATCAAACATGCTCTAGATCAGAAGAAAGATGTACTAAAAGGGCACAATGTTAAATTGTTCATAAATTTAACACCATCAATTGTCACATACATCAGTGAATGACACAAGATGTCTTGAAATATTTATATTAAACCTACTCATTGAACACACATTCCGTTTTAAGTGATTCCACTGCTGCCTTCAAGTGTAAAATACCTACTACACTAGCATATTCATTAAACAGATGCAATTTTCAAAATTAAAATCAGTGTTAGCACAGATGATGGTTATTTTCTGGATTTGTTTACTGTCTTTATATCATAATGCAGTCGGATGTTAGTCTTGTTTGCTGGCTCTTCTTTGGGGCCACTATTGCCCCTTCAAAATTTGTCCACTTTTTTCCTACCGTTCAGTTCCTTCTCCATCTAAATTCAGGCACAGCACCTCTGCTCTTCCACTTCTTTACAAACCACCGACAAGCACCAAATGATATCTGATTTAGAAGAGCTGAATATGTATAAAACATGTGTAATTGATACATTTTTGAAGATTTACTCTTGGATTTTCCAAGTAATTAATGATGAGTTAGTAATGATGTGCCCCCCCAAGTAAAGTCATGACATTATGATACATTAACAAGTCATGAATTCATGTTACTTTCCAAGTAATTAATGATGAGTTAGTAATAATGTGCCCCGCCATGAAGTAAAAGTAACATGAATTCATGACTTGTTAATGTATCATAATGTCATGACTTTACTTGGGGGGGCACATCATTACTAACTCATCATTAATTACTTGGAAAGTAACATGAATTCATGATTTGTTAATGTATCATGTAATTTCTTGTCTTGGCCCTCCAAGAGTAAATCTTCAAAAATGTATCAATTACACATGTTTTATACATATTCAGCTCTTCTAAATCAGATATCATTTGGTGCTTGTCGGTGGTTTGTAAAGAAGTAACTCAATGATATTTCCTTTTTAAATAATTTAATAATCAAGTCTCGACTGTGAACCGTATTCTGAACATCTGCATCTGCTTTCTGCCTTTCATACAAGACTGTGTGTGTGCTTTATCATTCAGGCATGATTTTATTACAATTCAGTCAATAAATAAAATATAATTGTAACTTTATGTCTTTATGTCCATTTTGTGTCATTTTTGTTTCGGGTCTTTCATTAGATCAGGGCTTTATCTCACGCTTTTTAAGTAAACTTCAGTCAGTGGATCATGAACACACCGGCAGATTCATGATGAAACAAGAACATGCGGACAAATTATAGATATAGTTTTAGATAAATGTAATAAGATAAAGAGATAAGAAAAAGTTTTTTATAAGTTAAAAACTCAATGAATGCTTTATGTTTCATTTAATATCTATGAATAACTTGACTGAGTGAGTGTGTGTGTGTGTGTGTGTGTGTGTGTGTAATGTGTGCCCTTGTGTGTGTGTGTGTGTGTGTGTGTGTGTGTGTGTGTGTGTGTGTGTGTGTGTGTGTGTGTGTGTGTGTGTGTGTGAAAGTATTTGAGCAGCTGCAGTTTCAGTTCAGTCACTGTGACTCTGACTGACGGAGGTTTTTGTACGACTCTTTATCACTGTGTGAACACATAGTTACTGTTGATGTAATGATAACTCTGACAGTAATAATGTCCAGTATCTTCAGTCTGGACTCCACTGATGGTCAGAGTGAAATCACTGTCAGATCCACTGCCACTGAATCTAGATGGAGTTCCTGACTGACGGTCGCTTACTGAATGAATCAGGAATTTAGGAGCTTCTCCAGGTTTCTGTAAGTACCAGCTCAGACACTGTTTGCTGCCACTGCAGTTGATTGGATCACTGCTAGTTTTACAAGTTACAGCGACTGATTGTCCAGTTTGAGAGAGCCGCTCTGAGGGAGTTTGAGTCACTGTCTCCTGCCCAACAGATTCTGACAAGAGAGAAAGATTAGAAATCACACACACTTTTACAACCTTATATCTTCACAACACACATAAAGATAACGAGTGAATAACGTTTGTAATCTTGACTGACACAAACCTCGACATAACACTGCCAGCGTCCAGATCAATATGGTGATGAAAGTCATTTTTGTAGGTTGAAGGTTCAGTTCTAGTGAAAAACAGTTGTTGATCATGTTTGATGTTTGACAGAGTTATAAACACACGCAGAGCACTGAAGCGTGTGTCGCTCATGTAAAACACACTCTATGCAAACGCTTCAGGAGTCACAGATTTAACTTTAATGTGCTTTCATTGAGACTTCACAAACATTTCACAAGTTCACATGTTAATATCATCCCTTATTGATATAAAGCAATATTTTCTGAGTGTGAGTGTGATATTGCTTTGATACAACAGTTTAATGAACAAGGATCTATTATTGAGTACTTTATATTTTTAGTCATTTATATTGCCAGTAGTTATTTACTAACTGAAAGTTACGGCTGACTGAAATATTTCCAAACGAAACCACAGTAAAACAAACCAGTGCGACTCTGAGAAACACAATCATGGCCTAATAGTTAGAGAGAGTCAGAGAGGTTTAATGCAGAGGACAAACTCTGAGTTTGGGTTTCCACACTTGGCCTTCATATGTCACTTTCACAATAGTTCCTGAATGAATCAGTGTTTTTAATTGGATGATAAAGTTAATGGCTGCATCTGAAATCACATCTTCCCTTCTATATAGTAGGCAAAAAACAGTATGTGACAAAAGAAGGATGTCCGAATTGACAATACTCATAAAAGCAAAAAGTACTCGGATATCCGACTACTTTTGGAGAGATCCTGAAGTGAGATACGATGGACACTTTACTATCCCATGAGGCCACAGGAGGGGATCTGTGAATGACAGTGAAGAGATGCAACTGACGCTGGTAGATCACATGATAATGACAACATGGCCAATGTAGTACGTCTGGATTACACACACACACACTCATTTATAGAACTGACTTTTTTAGTGGCCGTGAAGTAATTACTAAAATCGAAATAAGTATCTACTCGAGAGAGTGTGTGATTTCAGCGCTTCTTTCAGCTTTTTCTCCCGATTCAGAGACTTCATCCTTCGAAGGCCGATTGCCTCACAGCGGATCGACGAAATCTGTCTCAATTCAAAGGCTCCTTCAAATGCGTCTTCATTTCCCGTGAAACAACACTCACATTTCCCATTTAACACTCAGTCCGACCTTCACGGCCTTTGAAGGATCCAGACTCTGAATTGACCATTCACGAAGACCCGCCCCCTTAGTTACTGTTGCTATGTCCGATAAGCGACGCCGCTCTCACGCCACACATTCTCACGCAGTGAAACACACATCGCGGAGCAGAGAAACTGACAACACACTGACAGACAGGACAGACCAGCGTACTTTTGATATGAAACAAAGTCTCACCTTTCAAATGTAGTCATTTTTTAAAGACATTTAAACAATAAATACAGTTTTGCATCTCTTTAATGTGTCTGACAGATCGCTGTAGAGTCTCAGTTAAAGCTGCTCGTGAACCGATCATCTCTTCCTGATAGCATCAAATAAACATAAATGAACATCAGAAGGAATGTTGTTTTAACAGCGGAAAGACGTCAGTACACTTCGTTTCTCAAGTTTAAATCCTCCAACATTAATCTATTAACTCTCCTGACTGCTTTGTAGGACAAAATGGCGGATTATGATTGGTCAGATCGCCTGTCAATCAAACTCCCTGCGAAGGGTCAATTGGCATGCAGCCATTGATATAGTCGGCTAATCGCACATGTATATTAATAAGCCATATAAATCATAATAATAAGCCTTTAATTTCCTATATATAATACATCAGCTAATCAGCGCTCAAGCGCACGCATAAAGCTTGTCACAGCGCACCGGCAAACTACAGAGAACCGCCGGCAACGATCTGTCCCTCACAGACTGAGTGACTTCACCACAAGTTTATTTTTTCTGCGACTAACCGACGAATAAACTTGACTAAGCCTCTTCTAGTCGACTAAAGAGTAGTTGAATATGAAGGAGCAGCTCTACACTCAAGTCACTCTCTTGTCGCGTAACGATGAAACTTGCAGAAAGAGTCTGTGTAAAATCCAGCACTAAAGCTGCAGGTTAAACACATCTGTGTGTGATGATGGAGGATCTGCTTCTGTCACGAGACTCGACTCCAGCTCTGAGTATCGCTCCACTTATTCACTGAATTACAGTAATCTTCAATTACCTACAATAACCGTCTCATAGTTTTGTGAATAAGTTTTCAATAAAAATTCAGTTAAAAGCACAAATAAAAATTCTTATCTAACTCTTTCTTATCAGAGGCGTCTGATTGGTGCAGAGGAGGGAGAGGCTCCCTTTATAAGAACCTTATAAATTATAAGGTTATAATTAAAACAGCAAGCTAATATAAAACTCTTACTGTCTTCAGTATATAGTATGAATACAGTGCATAGTAAACAAATTACATTAGGAAGGTCAAATGAAATAATCATGGAGTATTATGAAAATTAAGATCTATTATTAATAAAAGGCGGCAACTATAGAGCGAACTGAAATCACTCAGATCTCAAATGTGTCACTGATCTATAAGAGCACAAAATCTCTTTCTGAACTCTATAATTATTAAGAGTGTCAGATTAATTTAGATGGTTTTATTTCAGATGCAAGTGTGACGATGTTATTTCAGATCCTCCTTTGAGCAGCTGCAGTTTCAGTTCAGTCACTGTGACTCTGACTGACGGAGGTTTTTGTACGACTCTTTATCACTGTGTGAACACACGATCACCCGCACAACTATTATCAGAATTTGTTCTGCAATGGAAACTCTGACAGTAATAATGTCCAGCATCTTCAGTCTGGACTCCACTGATGGTCAGAGTGAAATCACTGTTAGATCCACTGCCACTGAATCTAGATGGAGTTCCTGTGTAGAGTTTTTTTGCATAAAGAATCAGGAGTTTAGGAGTTTCTCCAGGTTTCTGTAAGTACCAGAATAAAGCTTCATCCCCATCACTCCATCTGTACACATCTCTGCTGGTTCTACATTTGATATTCACAGTTCCTCCTGGTTGTTCTGCTGTTATTGAGGGACTCTGAGTGACGGTGATCTGTCCTCTACACTCTGAAACACAACAAGAAGAAAATACACTCAAAACTTTGACAATATACTTGAAGAAATGAATTAATATCAAACTTGTGCTCCACAAACCTTGAGCAAACGCTGTGAGAGTCCAGATGAAGATGATGATGAAGGTCATGTTGATGAAGATTGTTGTGTGTGTCAGTGATGAAGTGTTAAACTCACAGCACTATAAACACTCTCACACACTGAAGATCTGATCAATATGCAAACACACTCCACATCATTTCCCTGAAGACAGTCACTCATTAACAGACACAAAACACAATCACTGAAGTGAGAACAGAGTAAAAATAAAAAAAAATCATAATATTTGATCTTCTACAATAGTCAAAATGTTAAAAAATTATATAATTCAGTTCAGTTCTGAATAAATCTACAAGACCAACTTTAGTATATCAATCTGAATATCTGCTGTGAGACTTTGAGAATATTTTTACTGTAGTTGGAGTGAAACTTTACTGTTAAATGAAAATTTGAGGTTTGTAACTGTAACGGTCATTAGCTGGAGTGCCCTTGAGAGCCACCAGAGGGCACTCCACATCAGACTATCATGATTCACTCACAACTACATTTCCCATAACTCACTGCCGGACTCATCATCCCTGATTACATCCACCTGTGTCTCATTATCTTGTTTAGCTCACCCCATATAAGCCTGGTTCATCCTTTCACTCACTGCGAAACTTATAAGCCTACAAACATATCAAACAGTTACAGATATAATAGCTATATAGAAATATTGAATATTATGTATAGATTAAGGCAAGCTGGAACAATAGTTAAATTTGTTTGGGTACCAGTACATGCTGATATACCAGGAAATGAAAGATCTGATAAAATGGCTAAAGAGCCACTTAAACTGAACATACTATTACAGTTGCATTAAGTAGGATGGAAGGAAAAAGTATCATTAAAGACGCTTGTAACCAGAAATGGCAAAGAAATTGGAATGAATGTAAAACAGGAAGACATTTTTATGATATACATAATACTGTAAGACAAAGTATATTGACACAAAATTTAAGTAGAGATGATCAGGTTATTTTAACAAGACTAAGGTTGGGACATACAAAACTTAATTCTGCACTTCATATTATAGGGAAACATGGTACAGGATTATGCGAAATATAGCAAGTAAAAGAAACAGTTGAGCATGTGTTGTTATTTTGTCCTAGGTATGAACATAAGGAATGAGTTAATAAGAGAGCTACAGGAAATGGGATGCAAATAATTTACAATCAATAACATATTAAACACAAAACAAGGATCCGGGGAAATTGTAAGGTCAGTTTTAAAATTCATTAAGCATAGTGGTCTTAGGAATAGAATATAGACTCACTGCGAAGTTTTGTATATTGTTATACTGCTTTTCTTGTGTCCTGGTTTTCCCGTTCCTGTCTTACCCTCTGGATTTGTGTGTTTGTATAGACTGCCTGCCTGTGTATGACGCTTGCCTAGACTTTGGATTACTCTAATAAACTGCATTTGGATCCTCAACCTTCTTGTCTCGGAGCAGTTCGTAACAGTAACTTTGCAGGTGTTGTTTATGCTCAAACAGCAACATTACACTCTAACTAAAGTTAGAATAGAAAAGGTAATCATAAATAAATGTATAAATAAAGTAATAATTCCAGCACTCAGTAGGAGGGAGAGGCTTAGATATGTATCCGGCCCATTGATCAATGCAGAAATACACTGTTTTCTATGAAACCAGTGTTTTCATCATTTAAGAACATTAAAATAATATGGTAAGAAATACCATTTTCCAATATCATGACACTGTTCATCACTCACACTAACAAATCAATGCATTTTCATCGAAAATATCAACGCATTGTGCAGCATATTGCTGTAAAACCCACTGAGGAAAACCTTATGGCAATATCCATATGCAGAATTATCTTATTAATGATGAACTAAATGCTGTGAGAATATGAGCTAATGTCTACTGCAGATATAGATCTTCATGTGAATAAGGTTGTTCTGAAGGGAATGAGCCAGTAGAGGTCAGTGATTATCTTCATCATCTGTCAGATCCTCTTCTTTGAGCGGATGAACTGCTGGATCATCAGGATGAGAGTCGAGGTCTAAGAGCAGCGCTGGCCTTCACTGGTGTGTGTTCATACAGGACTGTGTGTGTTTATCAGTGTAAGTTGATACTGTACTGACTGATTGTAGTTGTTTCTTACAGTAAAACCACATCTTGATCCACATGTTGAGTCTCAAATAAAAGCAACTAATGAAACTTTGTGCTTTTTAATCGACGTCCCACAGTGATTATATTCACTAGTTCTCATGAAACTTTATTAAAAGGCTTCAGATGCAGTCGACAGTTAACTTGCTCTTGACTGTATTTGACAGATCCAATATGGAGAACGGCTGATATAGATCTCAGTCATATCACTGATCTAGAAGAGCACAAAAGAGTCTCTGGACTGGCACCCTTATGAAAAGAAAATATATTTTCCCATATATGAATGATCAATATATTAAATGGTTTAACATGTTATATATTTGAAAATATACAGAATAATATATTGTGTTAATATATTACATATCAACTATATATAATTATAATTACATATATATATATGTGTGTGTGTGTGTGTGTGTGAACATACATTCACATTTATATGGGAACATGTATGTGCAATATATGTACACAATAATTAATAATATTTTATATTTATTAATATATAACCATAGTCAATGCATATATTGCAGAATATTGAAAAATATAAGCACTAGTTTTCCATATATGGAAATGTATTATGTAATATATCGCATTATATTTTGCAGTATATTCCCATATATTTTTGTTCTGTAAGGGCAGGGACACTGGTGGACTTTGTCTAGTTGTTTCTCTCAACGTATGCTTTTATTTCTGACCTCTATAATCTAATAAAGAGTTTAATTTAGATGGTTTTATTTCAGATGCAAGTGTGACGATGTTATTTCAGATCCTCCTTTGAGCAGCTGCAGTTTCAGTTCAGTCACTGTGACTCTGACTGACGGAGGTTTTTGTACGACTCTTTATCACTGTGTGAACGCATGATCACTCTGACAGTAATAATGTCCAGCATCTTCAGTCTGGACTCCACTGATGGTCAGAGTGTAATCTGTTCCATAAGATTCTCCACTGCCACTGAATCTAGATGGAGTTCCTGACTGACGGATGTTTGTGTAAGCAATCAGGAGTTTAGGAGCTTCTCCAGGTTTCTGTAAGTACCAGTGTAGACACGGTTTGCCACTTACCCAGCAGGATGGACCACTGCTGGTTTTACAGGTTACAGTGACTGTTTGTCCAGTTTGAGAGAGCCGCTCTGAGGGAGTTTGAGTCACTGTCTCCTGCCCAACAGATTCTGACAAGAGAGAAAGATTAGAAATCACACACACTTTTACAACCTTATATCTTCACAACACACATAAAGATAACGAGTGAATAACGTTTGTAACCTTGACTGACACAAACCTCGACATAACACTGCCAGCGTCCAGATCAATATGGTGATGAAAGTCATTTTTGTAGGTTGAAGGTTCAGTTCTAGTGAAAAACAGTTGTTGATCATGTTTGATGTTTGACAGAGTTATAAACACACGCAGAGCACTGAAGCGTGTGTCGCTCATGTAAAACACACTCTATGCAAACGCTTCAGGAGTCACAGATTTAACTTTAATGTGCTTTCATTGGGTCTCATTCATGAAACATTCGTAAATATGTGAGTGATTTGCGCGTAAAGAGACATTCCCGAAAATTCTTCTCCTGATTCACAAATACTTCGTAAACGTCAGATTTGATAGTGAAATGTGTGTGTGGGTTAATGAATTCCAATCAGTCGTAAATGGGACGTGCGTGCACGCTCATTCTTAATTACCATAAATCCCGCCCATTAAAACCGACTGACAACTATGGGCATCATATTATGACACCAAACAAAGGATTTCAACATGTCTTCTCAAAAGCGAATGAAGAAGAGAAATTTCTCAGATGCAGAAATTGAAGTTTTATTATCAGACGTTCATTCAAAACGCCACATTTTATTTTCAAGCGTACATAGTGGCGTGCAGGTCCTATAAAAAATGATTTTTTAGGTAATACCTAAATGCTTTAGGTAAAAAGGCTTGGGAGCATATTACAGATGCAGTTAATGGAGTTTCATCTGTTAATCGAACAGTCCCAGAAGTAAAAAGAAAATGGTTCGACATGAAGCTTGACTGCAACACTTGTGACTTGCGGACTTGTAAAAAAAAAAAAGAATAAACAGCTTGAATATCAAAATAAATAAAAAATAAAATAAAAAAAAGACTTGCGGACTTGTGTTCCGTTTGCAGATGCTAGCTGGCTCTCGTAATAAAAGTAAAAAGAAAAAAACGTATGTAATTACTATATATAGGCCTAATATTTTTTTCAAAATGCTGTGTAAATAGCCTACAGTATGCACCCGATTATGGTGAATTAAAAGGCAGCCTTATTAATGAGCAAAACGTTCGGATGTTAAACGCACTATTTACGTGTGGCTGGAACCAGGTGTACATTTCTTTCGTAGCCTACCAACTCACATTTGGGAAATACGAACATTTTAATGAATCCGAAAATTTACGCCAGAACCGATTTACACACGATTTACACACGATTTACACACGATTTACACAAAAATTCGTTCTGCTCGCGTTTCATGAATGAGACCCATTGAGACTTCACAAAACATTTAACGAGTTCACATTAATATGATCCTTTATTGATATAAAGCTTTTCTGTGATATTGCTTTGATACAACAGTTTAATGAACAAGGATCTATTATTGAGTACTTTATATTTTTAGTCATTTATATTGCCAGTAGTTATTCACTAACTGAAAGTTACGGCTAACTGAAATATTTCCAGACGAAACCACAGTAAAACAAACCAGTGCGACTCTGAGAAACACAATCGTGGCCTAATAGTTAGAGAGAGTCAGAGAGGTTTAATGCAGAGGACAAACTCTGAGTTTGGGTTTCCACACTTGGCCTTCATATGTCACTTTCACAATAGTTCCTGAATGAATCAGTGTTTTTAATCGGATGATAAAGTTAATGGCTGCATCTGAAATCACATCTTCCCTTCTATATAGTGGGCAAAAAACAGTATGTGACAAAAGAAGGATGTCCAAATTGACAATACTCATAAAAGCAAAAAGTACTCGGATGTCCGACTACTTTTGGAGAGATCCTGAAGTGTGATACGATGGACACTTTACTATCCCATGAGGCCACAGGAGAGGATCTGTGAATGACAGTGAAGAGATGCAACTGACGCTGGTAGAACACATGATAATGACAACATGGCCAATGTAGTACGTCTGGATTACACACACACACTCATTTATACTATATAGAACTGACTTTTTTAGTGGCCGTGAAGTAATTAATTATTCAAAATACTGTAAGTACCTACTCAAGAGAGTATATGATTTCAGCACAGCCATTGATTGATTCACTGTGTCCCGATTCAGAGAAAAGGCCCCAAAGTTATGTTAGTGTTGCTATTATTTAGTACAGTTGACCATGTTGTGCTTTATGTTTCACGTTTACTCTCGTTTATTCAAAGCTTGTAACAGGGTAGCCAAAGCGCTTGCTGATTTATATTATATCTGACGTCACACAGTTAGTATGCAGTATGATAGAGATAGTCGGTCGGTTGGATTGTAACTATGAACGGCACCTTTCTTCAGAGTTTGCGTAAATGAGAAGAGTAAGTATATTTGCTGCATTACTCGTGATATTGTATTTCTTTGTCAAACCAGCTGTTATTTCTGCTATCTGATGTGGATGAGAGTTAGGAGTATAAGGGTCGCTACATGACCGTTGTGCTAATTAACGTTATAACCATGTACATACATGCTACTTTCGAGCTTCGGCTCACCTGACTCAGTACGTCGGGTCAAAATATGTCACATCGTGTTTAGACATGTTTATACTTTACTGCATGTTGTTAGGATTGTTCAGTACTTTGTGGTTGAGTAAAATAAGAAGTAAGTGGTGTTAAATATTATTATCTGGCTTCTCTATCAAGGCTTTGCTAGCTGGAACAGAACATAGCATCCGGTCCGGGGTTTTCACAATAAAAGCATCCAGCCGTTTAGTTAGTTGGAGGCTTTAAAGCGTATTATAGATGACAGGAAGTGCTGTCTGCTTAACGCATGGTAGAAAATCTGAGAATCCCATATAATAAGTGTTTGAATCCTTTCTCTCTGCTTACATTATTAGAGTTTAAGAGATATATAGTCATATTCTGTCTATTGTTTATTTTATGTTTGGTAATGTATATTAGTGCTTACAGAGGTATGAGTGTATGCATATGTTTCCTTTATTCATTTGTATTTTGTTTCTCTCTTTATAGAAACCACACTCAGAATTACACTCACCCTCAAACTCACAAGACAAGAAAGAGGAAGAAATAAACAGAATAAGAACTAGATCTCAGCTCTTCATTTCATACTCTGGAATAGTTGGCCTTAAGTAGTGTTCTGGCCGACACACCTGAGTGAACCTACCCAGAATTAGCACTCAGACTGAGCATCTACCCATTATATTCAGTACACAGAGTTAAGGTTAAGGAGGTTTGTATAATAAATAAGGAGTTCAGGAGTTTCTCCAGGTTTCTGTAAGTACCAGAATATATAATCATCTCCCTCACTATCCCTGTACACATCTCTGCTGGTTTTACATTTGATATTCACAGTTCCTCCTGGTTGTTCTGCTGTTATTGAGGGACTCTGAGTGACGGTGATCTGTCCTCTACACTCTGAAACACAACAAGAAGAAAATACACTCAAAACTTTGACAATATACTTGAAGAGATGAATTAATATCAAACTTGTGCTCCACAAACCTTGAGCAAACGCTGTGAGAGTCCAGATGAAGATGATGATGAAGGTCATGTTGATGAAGATTGTTGTGTGTGTCAGTGATGAAGTGTTAAACTCACAGCACTATAAACACTCTCACACACTGAAGATCTGATCAATATGCAAACACACTCCACATCATTTACACTTTAGTATATTAATCTGAATATCTGCTGTGAGAATATTTTAGACCAAATCCATGTGTGTTCCTGCAGTTTATGAACAGACATGAGGATCATCAAACACTTTGTTTAATGTGTCCTTCATCCAAACTTCCTCCTGTTCCTCGACGAGGTGTGAACTGTGTCTATAACTCTAGTCAAACTCCTGTTGTAAGTTGATTCTCCACATTGAGGATGATTTGTCTTGGTCTGAGGAGGAAAACGCCTCAAGAGGCTCGGGTGATTCTGTAGCCAAGATCGGCCCGTGATGCTGAACGTCCTCAAGACACTCGACATCATGTATTTTTCTAATGTCAGGTTTATGCATCTTTTACTCTTTATCGCTGAGCATTTGATGTTTTGAATTGATTATCTTTTAATTGATTATGTCATTGGCATGACACATTTACCTGACTAATAATTAATTGTTACATTTGGATTTATTCTGATTAACTCTGAAATGATTACAGTTTTTTACGATTGCTATGACAGATTTTTCAATACATTTAACAATTTTCCAAAACTCTTAACACAGTTAGCACTACATCCGCCTGTGTAAGCTATACTATTAACACATTTCTTGTTGCTTTAACACAAAATGCATACAATTAACACACATTTAAAATGCTTGAACTTCTTTTACACACAAGCTCAAACAAGACCAAAACAATGGATTTTTACTGCCATATTTACCAATGCTTTAACACTGTATGTCAGAACAGATAACACCATGTTCTAAACCTAACCTTACAGGCTAAAGTCAAGGTAAACAGCTGTTTATATTGTGAATTGAAACACAAATATATCCCCTGTATTTTATTCTATTCTTACTGAGAAACAGCTGATTGAATTATGCAAATAATTAGAAGATCTTTTTATTTTTTTTTTATTTTTTATTCTTCTGGTGCTTTTTCTGTTCGTATATTTTGTATTTTCACATTATTCCATTGCTAGTGAGAAACAGCTGATTGAAGTTATGCAAATATGGAACAATGTGGCATTTCACCATTCCCGTGCAGTCACAGCCTGGTTTGACGCCCATCAGAGGATGATGTCCATTTTCCTTGCCCCTTACTTCCCTTTCCTCAACACCATTGAGGAGTTTCCTCAGCCTGGAGATGAAAGGTTTTTGACCATAGTCCACAGGACCAAATGTCCCTCCTGTATGCAAAAGATGCTGCATACAAGACATTACAGCTGAACACTGCCAGGGGTGGATAAGGCATGTTACTGTAAAAGATTCTTCCCAAGATGCCTTGCCAGGGAAGATATCAGGTGTGATGTGGATGAGAACATGTGGACAAATGTAGAAGACCACGCAGATTAGAAGATGGCTTTTTCTGTTTGTATATTTTGTATTTTCACATACAGTAATACTGTAAATGGCAGCTATATTGCATATTTTTGTTATCTTGCAGAAATGTCCTGTTGCAAATAAAGCCGTTACAGCAGTAATTCTGTCTCTGTCATTTTTTTTCATAAACCATACATTCCATAAAGCTACTCTAAGAAGGGTAATTTATTTTGTTGTATTGAATTTCTGCTGCAAAAAAACAACAACAAAATGCATTTACATTACAAACAAAACAAAAATGTAGAGAGACTTCAAAAGAAACTGCAGTGCAAAACACAATCTATGATCAATACAATATCTATAGATATAATAGATATAATATAATATATCTATAGAATAATATGTCTGTTGTATAAGGGCAGACCTGACACATATAAAATAATGCAGTTTCTGTAATTCCATCTGATGTTAGTGTTTTTTATGACATTGTGCTATGATTGACTAAATGTTCCTGGTGTAAGAGAACATGTGTTAGTGTTTTGGTAGACATGGTTTGTTGTGTTAGTGTATTATTGTATTTTGAAAATTAGTTTTGCAGTTTAGTTTATAATGTGTGATTTTGAGCATGAAATTAACCGTTTTGCCAATTGTGTGTTTTAGGTGTGTTGGTGCGTTAAGAGTTTAGGAAACTTGTTAAATGTATTGAAAAATCTGTCATAGCGATTGTAAAAAACTGTAACTCTGGTAGATTACATTAAGTCCATAACACCACAACTCTACACTCAGGTTAGTAACGGACTGACATCAGCCGAGGAGGAGCAGAGGAGCACGCCGACTGAAGATTCAGAGATCCGAATAACACATTATAGTCAATATATAGACTCATCTAAACAGGGTGAGCATTATTCTAACTAAGTGTACGTGTGAAACCACGGCATAATTATACTAAGTTCCCATTAGAAGTAGTTAAGTTAGTCAGCTTAGTTCTATGGTAATGGTCGTGGCCTCTGGTTAGATATAATCTTACGTTAATTAAGTGTGTTCAGATCTATGGGGACTAAATAACTGATTAAACTGATCAAACACAGATTTAAGATGCTGGTGATCCAGTTTAAAAAGAATATATAAAATCATAAATGCAGAAAAAATAAATAAATAAATAAATAAATAAAATGGTGGAGGATTCAAAAATATCCACTGAAGTGAAAATCAAAAGTGACTGAATTTCTACATGAAGGATGTAATAGGAAACAGGAGACAGATATGACTTCTGAAAAATCACAATCAAAAAGATCAAAAACTGATGAAGCTCCAGAAAGTGATGTTCAATAAGATCATATTGAGTCGTTTCTACGTGTGTGTGTGTGTGTGTGTGTGTGTTTGTGTTTGAGCAGCTGCAGTTTCAGTTCAGTCACTGTGACTCTGACTGACGGAGGTTTTTGTACGACTCTTTATCACTGTGTGAATGTTTCATCACCAAAACAACCAAAAGCATATGAACTGCAATGGTAACTCTGACAGTAATAATGTCCAGCATCTTCAGTCTGGACTCCACTGATGGTCAGAGTGAAATCATTTTCACCTAACACTCCTTTCCCACTGAATCGACTGAGACTCTCATCATAGAGATCATTTACTCCAGTAATGATGAGTTTAGGAGCTTCTCCGTGTTTCTGCTGATACCAAGCAAAACCCCAGATATGTATCCCATCATCAGTTTTACAGTCTATAGTGGCGTTTTGTCCTTCAGAAACATTCACAACTTCAGGCTGAGTCACAGTGATTCCTCTGGACGCTGTTGACAACAACATTATATGAGTTTCATCAAATGACATGAACATTAAAGACTCAGAAATGACAAGCTTTGACTTCTGTTACCTGGAATAAAAGCGGTCAGAATCCAGATGAAGCTGCTGAAGAGATTCATGGTGTGTGTTGGGTTTGTACCGTGGTAAACAGCAGTGTGTTATAAAGTGTGTGAGTCTGAAGGCTATAAACACTCGGAGAGCTGAAACACGTGCCGATGCAAAGTGACTCTCTGAGCAAAAACCAGCTGGAGGAAAACACACATGAAAATGAACACATGCAGAAGAAACTGATCCAGTTTTGTGGCCTTTAATGTGTTTTATTCTCATGATCCAGTGGAGTGTGTTTTCACTTCTGTAGGAGTTTACAAATCATTTCTTCTTTATTCTGCACGAGTCTCTGCTTCAGAGTTCAGACTTTCTGATCAATCAAATGACAGTTTCATCACTAAAAGAAACAAGTATTTCACTGTGAACTCCATGAGAGGGCAAAGGTCATTCCAGAGGTCACAGGTCATCAACACTTATTAAAATGCTTTGAGAAACACATGATCATTTAGAGACTCCCAGTTAAGATGTGTAAAGATGTGTGTCTTTCTGATTATATTATTTATTTAGATTTAATAGTTTTCATGCATTAAGAGACATTCTATAATCCTGATGTTGAGTCTCATATCAGTGTGTGTGTGTGTGTGTGTGTGTGTGTGTGTGTGTGTGTTGTTCGTCTCTTTCTCTGCTGGAGTGTGTGTTCATTTGAGTGTGACGGAGGTTTTTGTACGACTCTTTCACTAGAATGAAACACTGTGGTGGACTTTCGGTGGAGGAACTGAACTGGTGATCAGAAGTAAGTCTTTTCTATTCTCTATAAAAATGTTCTCTAATAAGAAAATTTAAATTCATTCATTTTATTTTATTATCAGATTATTTCAGCAAGATAATTATTTATGATGATCTTAAAATGCCATGAATGAACCTTAAAAAAAACATCTAAAAGATGATCTTATTTGTCAACAAGATAATTCATTTATTATAAAAATATGTTTTTGAAAAGCAATTTATCATTGAACTATATTATTATTAACTTAAGTTTTATATTTCAAATTGTTTTTAAATTTTATTTTTAATTTTACATTAATAATTTAATTATGATTGGTAACATTTTATTGTATTTTAATGTAGCCTATGGATTGCAGTATTTTACAATATATTCAATTATTTCTTGATATAAATAATTCTGTCTGTAATTGATAGTAAATTTAACAATTAAGGGTTTTTAAATGCCTCCAAAGTTTAAAAATATAGGCAAAATAAATATAATTGTGTAAGCGTCATCATCAGACAAAGAGAAATGTAGTTAATGTAGTTAGAAATGTGGTTAATTTTGCTGATTGTGATCAAAAGATTGTGTCTTAACAGAGGATTATTAAAAGGTATAGTTAAAACTTTGCTGAAAATTACGTTTTATTTTTTTTTAAATGATTGAGATTAAAATGTTCTGTAACTTCTGAAAAAAAATCAAATGAATATTTTTTTGCTTATTGAATTTATTATTATTATTATTTTTTAAATAATTTTATCATTTTATAATTTATATTTTAAATGTCATATTTCATTTTACATGAATATTTAAAACCTTATTATTGCTGACATTTCATTCATTTTATGTATTGACTGTAGCCTACTTTCAAATCTACTAAATTTCTTGTTGATATATAGGCTACATAATTTTGTCTTTAATTATTGGTAAATTTAACAATTAAGGGTTTTTTAAATCCATGACACAAAATTTGATAATAGGGCCAATATTAATATAATTTTGTTAAGGTCATCAGACAAAAAGAAACTCAGTTGAAGAGCATTTTGAAAATTAATCATTAAAACTATTTCAAATATCAAAATTTACTGATGTTTATGATTGTGAGTTTCTGAATAGCAGAATATTTTCAAAATTCAATTAATATTGAAATGATCATTTAAATTAGTTTTCTAGATCTTATAACGACATCACAATATAACCATCAATTTACTTGGACAATGTTTTTCAAACTCATTCTATCGATCATTTAAAATGTAATATTTGTATATTGTATATTTAAAATCAAATGATCATTCATGAATGTGTGTGTGTGTGTGTGTGTCCAGCGGGTCCCTCCGTGTCTCCCTCCGTGTCTCTGCTGTCTCCCTCTTCTCTGCTGATCTCTGGAGACTCCTCCGCTCTGCTCTGCCTGCTCAGCTCTTACTCTCCACAGGGGGCGACGGTGAGCTGGACGCTGGACGGGTCAGAGGTCACCGAGGGGGTTCAGACCAGCGCAGAGAGCGAGCGGGACGGTCTCTACAGTCGCAGCAGCGTCCTGAGCCTCAGCAAAGCACGCTGGGAAGCCGCAGAGCGCTTCGTCTGCAGAGGAACACATGCCGGAGCTGCTCACGAGGCCTCGTTCCTCAAGAGCTCCGAGTGCTGATGTTTCTCCAGTGAAGACCAGCGTATCTGAGCGTCACGTGATTTACAGCTCAATACTGAAGCAGTCTGTCAATGTGCTGCCATTGCTGTTCATTCAATAAAGCTTCATCTGAACGCAAGCGCACATTTGTGTTGGACTGCATCATTGATCAGTGTGTCGTTCCTTCAAAGTCCTGCACTAAAGTTTCAGCCGCTTTTGATTGATTGGAATTAGAGGTTTAACAATAATTACAGTGGATAGTGACAATAGGTATTGTATTATTCACCCAAAATGAAAATTACTGTGTTAAAAAATTCAAGTTTACAGGGTTTTCGTGTCACTACTACATTATATTTAACAGTATATAGTTTAATGTATAATAATGCAATGGGGGAATATTTGTGGGTCCTGATAATGCCAAATGTCTGATGTTACCAGTAAAAAGTGGCCTACATTATTTTAGATATATCTAGTCAGAGACATCAAGCATATTCGTCTGAAATAATTCAGTATTTTCAGCTTCAGAATCATGAATATTGTTATTCTGGTGTCTCTATTGTCCTGCATTGGGTTATCAGCACCAAGTCCAAGCCTATTCATTTACACACACAATGTTAAACCAAATTTACCATTTTGATGGAGTATGGCAATAATATGGTATTGTGAGTTCAGGATGGTGACATAAGGGTCTCGTTACACCCCTAATTGTAATAGTTGAGAACAGCTGCATTCAGCAGTAAATGTGAAATGAAGCTCTTGGGGTTTGAACATGGTCACTGGAGACGAGCTGCTCTATTCTGAGACCATCACAATCACTAAACCTGACAATGCAAATGAGATTTACACCTCAAACTCACAGTTTCACTCTTTTACTGGTTCAACGCTCTGAACTGGAGCAGTTTCACTTCTGCTGATGGAGGGATGAGACCGTTATGAAGTTTGAGTGGTAGATTATATGACTTGTGTGACTTATATAACGTAATGAGACTCTTCACTGGTAGATCACGTGTGACTGGACTAGAGGAGTAAATGTAGATGTTGATCTGATTCAATTCACGATTCATAGGTTTTTGATTATTTTCAAGAAAGATTTCTTTCTAATTCACTTTGATATATTTTGATATTGAAATTCACAGAGTGCAGATAAGTTTTCAATTTAGTTTTAAAAATAGCAATTGAAGGTGCAAGGCAAGGCTCTATCTCCCTTACATTTTAGACGGGATAGCGAGGGATAGATAAAAGAGCCCTGTCTGAAGATCTTAAAGATCTAGTGGATGACAGAGGAGCAAGAAGATCTCTAAGATATAATGGAGCTTGATCATTAAGAGCTTTAAAAACAAACAACAGAATTTTAAACTGAATTCTAAAATGGATCGGGAGCAAATGAAGCAAAGCTAAAATTGGGGTGACATGATCGTATTTCTTTGTCCCGGTCAGCAGCCTTAGAGGCATTTTGCACCATCTGGAGGCGATGATTGAGGAAGACCCAAATACAATGAATTACAGTAATCCAAGCGTGAGGTAATAAAAGCATGAATAACTTTCTCCAAGTCTTGGAATGACAAAAATGATTTAAGTTGGGAAATTAACTGCAATTGATACAAACTATTCTTTACAACAGAATTAATTTGTTTAGATAAACATAATTCTGAGTCAAGATTGACTCCAAGGCTCCTGACCTGAGAGGAAACTGAGGGGAAATGGTTACACAGCTCCTTAATGAGACTATTCCTCAGTTTTGGAGGGCCAAAAACAATAATTTCTGATTTGTCCTCATTAAGTTGGAGAAAGTTAATTGATAACCATTCCTTAATGTCCCGGATGCAATCCATCAAGGTCTGAATGGAATCGCCAGCTTTCAATGGCAGGTACAGCTGTGTATCATCACAAAAAGTGGAATAAAACATTGTGCTTCTTAATAATATCCCCCAACGGACGCATATATGAGTTAAAAAGAAGCAGACCCAGAATAGAGCCCTGAGGTACTCCACTAATAATAGGAGCAGAAGATGAAGAGAACTTGCCTTTCTCCACAGAAAAAGACTTGTCTTTAAGATATGATCTAAACCACCGTAAGGCTGTACCCTTAATACCGAATAAATGCTCTAAACGCCTAAGAAGAATATTATGGTCTAGTATCAAAGGCAGCTGTAAGATCGAGTAAGATCAATACAGCATTTTTACCAGCATCAACTGTAAGTAAAATGTAATTGAGCACTTTTAGCAAGACCGACTCTGTGCTTTGATGGGCAGTAAAACCAGACTGAAAAGGTTGTAATAACTTGGCTGCATTTAAAAACAAGTGCAATTGAGACAGCACGACTTTTTCTAAAAGTTTTGATAATAACTTTGAGACAGGCCGATAATTATTAAAGCAACCCTCATCCAGACCTTGTTTCTTAAGCAGAGGCTGAACAACCGCATGCTTAAACTATTTGGGACTACCCCAGTGATCAAAGATGAATTAATCAACACTTGGACGCTGGGGCCAATTATAGGAAAAGCTGCTTTTATAATCTCTGAGGGAATAACATCAAGTGGGGTGGTAGTTATCTTCATCTTGTTAACCAGCTCACAGAGTTCCATTAAAGAGACATGCTGAAAATTATGAAGGAAAAACGGACTAAAAGACAGATTTGGAAGCTGTAAAGTGAAGGATGAACGAATAGCTGTCACTTTATCAGCAAAAAACTTAAAAAAAAATCTCACAAAGTTCTGCCAAAAGTTCCCCATGAAATTGGCCACTTGAATTAATCAATGAATTTATTGTAGAAAATAAAATAAATTATGATTCACTTTACAGTATGAGTGTATGATTAAGAAGAAAAAATAATCATGCTTTATAAAAATACACGAACAACCATATGAGAATAGATAAACCAACAATTATCTAAAAAAATTATCAAAATCATTTCTTATTGTTGACATTAAGTTCATTTTTGTGTTTCTTCACTGTTGAGTGTGTGTGTGTTTGAGCAGCTGCAGTTTCAGTTCAGTCACTGTGACTCTGACTGATGGAGGTTTTTGTACGACTCTTTATCACTGTGTGAACACATTACCACTGTGATAACTCTGACAGTAATAATGTCCAGCATCTTCAGTCTGGACTCCACTGATGGTCAGAGTGAAATCACTGTTAGATCCACTGCCACTGAATCTAGATGGAGTTCCTGACTGGAGGCGGTTTGCATAATAAATCAGGAGTTTAGGAGCTTCTCCAGGTTTCTGTAAGTACCAGCTGAATAAGTACACACTCCCACTAAAGTACACATTACTGCTGGTTTTACATTTGATATTCACAGTTCCTCCTGGTTGTTCTGCTGTTATTGAGGGACTCTGAGTGACGGTGATCTGTCCTCTACACTCTGAAACACAACAAGAAGAAAATACACTCAAAACTTTGACAATATACTTGAAGAAATGAATTAATATCAAACTTGTGCTCCACAAACCTTGAGCAAACGCTGTGAGAGTCCAGATGAAGATGATGATGAAGGTCATGTTGATGAAGATTGTTGTGTGTGTCAGTGATGAAGTGTTAAACTCACAGCACTATAAACACTCTCACACACTGAAGATCTGATCAATATGCAAACACACTCCACATCATTTCCCTGAAGACAGTCACTCATTAACAGACACAAAACACAATCACTGAAGTGAGAACAGAGTAAAAATAAAAAAAAATCATAATATTTGATCTTCTCTAATAGTCAAAATGATAAAAATGATATAATTCAATTCAGTTCTGAATACATCTACAAGACCAACTTTAGTATATTAACCTGAATATCTGCTGTGAGACTTTGAGAATATTTTTTTACTGTAGTTGGAGTGAAACGTCGCTGTTAATCCCCAAATAAAGCAGCTGAAGTGAGTTTCTGTTGTAATGATTTGACGGTGGAAACACAGCATTCAGAGAGTGAGGATCCAAACACAGTTTATTTACAAGCAGTGACGGACTGGCCATTGGGCAATGTGGGCAAATGCCACTGTGGCCGCCTGGTCTCATCACTTGTTGTGGCCGCATCACAAACAAATAAATAGGCTAAATAAAGCGAGGAAGCGGCCGCCTATTGGCGCAATGGCTCGCTCGCCGCTCATCACAACTTGTGGCGCACAACCATATAAAAAGGCTAAATAAATAAATAAAGCGGAGATGCGGCCGCCTTTTGGCGGATTGGCCGCCCGCAACCGGCAGCACAGCCAGCGGCTCGCTCGGCGCTCATCACAACTATATAAAAAGGCTAAATAAATAAATAAAGCGGATTGTCTGCAACAATAGGCCGTCGCAAATCAACAGACTAAGTATATGAACTGACAAAATGTAAAAATGTGTACCTTGAATGCAATGTAAGTCGCTTTGGATAAAAGCGTCTGCCAAATGCATAAATGTAAATGTAAATGTAAATGTAAATATGAATAAAATAATAATAAATTAAGCGGAGGTGCAGGCGGCCACAAAAAAACAAGGAAAAAAGCAAACAAACAAACACCACGGCCTATCTCTGAAAAATAGTAGCCCTATGAACTAAATAATAATAATGACTTTTTATTTCTATTTTTCCTGTGAAGGACAAATAGCCTAAATGTAGGCCTATGTAATCTCTCTATTTATAAGGTATTTTGAATGTTTTTAGTCAGTGGAATTTCTCGCGATCATTGACCTGATGAGAATGTAATGTTATGTTTCTTTGTTGGTTGCAGATGACTTGAGAAGACAAATGTGGCCTCTCTGCTAAAATTGCCAGGGCCTCTTTTTGGTGCCAGTCCGCCACTGTTTACAAGTAATCCAGTCATAGTCCATAAATCAGACAGAGTCAAAGCACATGTTATCAGTCCGAACAAAATTCACAGATGCAGAATGAGAACGAGAAATCCAAAACTCAGAGAATTATCAGAATCAAAGAGACTGATCGAGAAAGCTGACAGTAACATGTGAACCAGAACAAACAAGACTTCATACTGAATACAGGCTAAAGGCGTTTAAATAGACAGTAATGAACTAAATGAACCAAGACACGCTGAAACAGATCAATAATGAGCAGGGACTTCTGGGAAATGACGTCCGGGAATAACAGAGTCTCTGGAGATGTTGAGGGACGAGGCTTGATCTGCCGGTACAGAAGGACAGATGTTACAGAAGGACAGATGTTACAGAAGGACAGATGTCACAGATCTGAGACTCAGTTGATCTGAAGTTCAGTTAGTGAAGCGTTCAGGAGGTTTTTCTTCTGATGATCTATAAGTTTATTTCACTGGTTCACTTTCAGCAGCGACACCAAACTGATGATGATATACTTTATAAAACTATATACAGTATTCAGACACCTTCAACATTTCTCACATTATCAGTTTATCCACTATAGTTTAGAAAATATGACAAATACAGTATTAAACTGTATAATATGTATAAAAACTATATAATGTCAGAATTTTTTTAGCAAAACATGTTCAGGTCAAAGTGAATCATTTTTGGTCCCAATTTTTATTATAAAATTTATAATTTCCACTTTATGAAGAATTATTGGGTATAAGTCACAGTTTACTTTATTTTGCTTTCCTCACTTACATAAATGAACTAAATGAAAAAAAAAATATACTAAATGATATATCTGGTGTCTGAATAGTTTTTGGTTTGACTGTTTTATTAAAACTCAGTCATTAAATAAAATATATTTGGATCTTTGAGTTGTGTCATTAGTTTAGGGTCTTTCATTAGATCAGGGCTTTAACTCACATTTTATAAGTAAACTTCAGTCAGTGGAGCATGAACACTCCTGCAGATTCATGATGAAACAAGAACATGCGGACAAATCATGAACCTTTAGTGTTAGATACATTTAATCAGATAAAGAGTGTTTTAGATTAATTTAAATATTTAGCATGTGAAAAACTGAAATGAATGCTTTCTATTTCATGTAATACCAATGAAAATATCCTCACTGTTGAGTGTGTGTGTGTGTGTGTGTGTGTGTGTGTGTGTATGTGTGTGCGTGTGTGAGCAGCTGCAGTTTCAGTTCAGTCACTGTGACTCTGACTGACGGAGGTTTTTGTACGACTCTTTATCACTGTGTGAACCACCGAATGCTCTCAGGCCAGTATAAACTCTGACAGTAATAATGTCCAGCATCTTCAGTCTGGACTCCACTGATGGTCAGAGTGAAATCTCTGTTAGATCCACTGCCACTGAATCTAGATGGAGTTGCTGACTGGAGGCGGTTTGTTATATAAATCAGGAGTTTAGGAGCTTCTCCAGGTTTCTGTAAGTACCAGGCTAAATAATATCCATCACTATCCCTGTACACATCACTGCTGGTTTTACATTTGATATTCACAGTTCCTCCTGGTTGTTCTGAGGTTATTGAGGGACTCTGAGTGACGGTGATCTGTCCTCTACACTCTGAAACACAACAAGAAGAAAATCACCAGAATAAATGAAAGATCTTTGCTGAAACAAGTAAATGTAAAGTAGTAAATGCAGTGAAAGTGAGTGTCACCGTTGAGGAGCAGCAGCAGAGAGCAGAAGATCAGTGTGTGTGTCCTCATCTTTACTGGGAATGAGTGAAACTGAAGGACAGAGATGTTGGATGAACAGTCTGACTGACAGACGCTGATATTGAGCTTCAGTCTCAGGGGTGGGACACAAATTCAAAGCCGTTTCCTCTCAAATGAGTCTCAGTCACGACAGAAGAGCAGAAATGAGGAATATGACAATGATAAGAAGTTCATTTTCCCTCATCAAACACTCAATAATAGTTTGTTTCTCTGTGATTCACTCTCGGCAGCAAACTGGATGTCGGCAGTAAGTAAATCATCAAATCAGTTTAAAAATAACTGGTAAATATTATTATTATTATTACAGTTTTTTACGATTGCTATGACAGATTTTTCAATACTTTTAACAACTTTCCAAAACTCTTAACACAGTTAGCACTACATCCGCCTGTGTAAGCTATACTATTAACACAGTTCTTGTTGCTTTAACACAAAATGCATACAATTAACACAAATTTAAAATGCTTGAACTTCTTTTACACACAAGATCAAACAAGACCAAAACAATGGATTTTTACTGCCAAATTTACCAATGCTTTAACACTGTATGTCAGAACAGATAACACCATGTTCTAAACCTAACCTTACAGGCTAAAGTCAAGGTAAACAGCTGCTTATATTGTGAACTGAAACACAAATATATCCCCTGTATTTTATTATATTCTTACTGAGAAACAGCTGATTGAATTATGCAAATAATTAGAAGATCTTTTTTTTTTTTTTTTTTTTTTTATTCTTCTGGTGCTTTTTCTGTTCATATATTTTGTATTTTCACATTATTCCATTGCTAGTGAGAAACAGCTGATTGAAGTTATGCAAATATGGGACAATGTGGCATTCCACCATTCCCGTCTAGTCACAGCCAGGTTTGACGCCCATCAGAGGATGATGTCCATTTTCCTTGCCCCTTACTTCCCTTTCCTCAACCCCATTGAGGAGTTTTCTCAGCCTGGAGATGAAAGATTTTTGACCATAGTCCACAGGACCAAATGTCCCTCCTGTATGCAAAAGATGCTGCATACCAAGACATCACAGCTGAACACTGCCAGGATAAGGCAAGCCAAAAGATTCTTCCCAAGATGCCTTGCCAGGGAAGATATCAGGTGTGATGTGGATGAGAACGTGGACAAATGCAGAAGACCGGGCAGATTAGAAGATGTTCTTTTCTGTTTGTATATTTTGTATTTTCACATACAGTAATACTGTAAATGGCAGCTATATTGCATATTTTTGTTATCTTGCAGAAATGTCCTGTTGCAAATAAAGCCGTTACAGCAGTAATTCTGTCTCTGTCATCTTTTTTTCATAAACCATACATTCCATAAAGCTATAAGAAGGGTCATTTATTTTGTTATATTGAATTTTTGCTGCAAAAAAACAACAACAAAATGCATTTACATTACAAACAAAACAAAAATGTAGAGAGACTTCAAAAGAAACTGCAGTGCAAAACACAATCTATGATCAATACAATATCTATAGATATAATAGATATAGTATAATATATCTATAGAATAATATGTCTGTTGTATAAGGGCAGACCTGACACATATAAAATAATGCAGTTTCTGTAATTCCATCTGATGTTAGTGTTTTTTATGACATTGTGCTGTAATTGACTAAATGTTCCTGGTGGAAGAGAACATGTGTTAATGTTTTGGTAGACATGGTGTATTGTGTTAGTGTATTATTGTATTTTGAAAATTAGTTTTGCAGTTTAGTTTATAATGTGTGATTTTGAGCATGAAATTAACCGTTTTGCCAATTGTGTGTTTTAGGTGTGTTGGTGCGTTAAGAGTTTAGGAAACTTGTTAAATGTATTGAAAAATCTGTCATAGCGATTGTAAAAAACTGTATTCCATTGCTAGTGAGAAACAGCTGATTGAAGTTATGCAAATAGGGGACAATGTGGCATTCCACCATTCATAGTCACAGCCAGGTTTGACGCCCATCAGAGGATGATGTCCATTTCCCTTGCCCCTTACTTCTCTTTCCTCAAACCCATTGAGGAGTTTTCTCAGCCTGGAGATGAAAGGTTTTTGACCATCATCCACAGGACCAAATGTCCCTCCTGTATGCAAAAGATGCTGCATACCAAGACATCACAGCTGAACACTGCCAGGGGTGGATAAGGCATGTTACTGTAAAAGATTCTTCCCAAGATGCCTTGCCAGGGAAGATATCAGGTGTGATGTGGATGAGAACATGTGGACAAATGCAGAAGACCGGGCAGATTAGAAGATGGCCTTTTCTGTTTGTATATTTTGTATTTTCACATACAGTAATACTGTAAATGGCAGCTATATTGCATATTTTTGTTATCTTGCAGAAATGTCCTGTTGCAAATAAAGCCGTTACAGCAGTAATTCTGTCTCTGTCTTCTTTTTTTCATAAACCATACATTCCATAAAGCTACTCTAAGAAGGGTCATTTATTTTGTTGTATTACAGTAATATCAAACTTGTGCTCCACAAACCTTGAGCAAACGCTGTGAGAGTCCAGATGAAGATGATGATGAAGGTCATGTTGATGAAGATTGTTGTGTGTGTCAGTGATGAAGTGTTAAACTCACAGCACTATAAACACTCTCACACACTGAAGATCTGATCAATATGCAAACACACTCCACATCATTTCCCTGAAGACAGAAGAAACACTGTTTTGTCTTTTAGTGTCTTTGCTAATAAACTTCTGTGGATCATTTTCAGAAACAGAAACTCATGATTTACTTCATGTTATTTTGGGTCGATCTTCTCGCTCTAAACACTGTTTTAATGATCAGTTTCATTCAGACTTTGATGCTGAGA
Organism: Squalius cephalus; assembly: GCA_022829025.1. Lineage (NCBI taxonomy): Eukaryota > Metazoa > Chordata > Actinopteri > Cypriniformes > Leuciscidae > Squalius > Squalius cephalus. Next base: position 28,616,120 of record CM040815.1, read on the forward strand.
GAATTTAATCCCTGAGCTGCAGATTTATATCATCCATGATACTGTATAACAGGTCAAAGGTCATCCAATAGAGAATGACCATCTAAATCTGGCTGAAGATTTCATTATAAAGCAGGTCAATAGAATTAGCAGAGTTTATATCACATGTGTTTGTAAATGTGATGAATGTATTTCGGGACTGATTATGAAACAAAGGATTTCAGCCTTCATTCAATATCAAGTATTTATTTTTAAGATTAATTCTTTGGACTATTTTTTAGATGAAGATTATTGGCTCTTTTTTGATCAATCATGAGAAGATCTGAGTCTCACATTAGTGTGTGTGTGTGTGTGTGTGTGTGTGTGTGTGTGTGTGTGTGTGTGTGTGTGTGTGTGTGTGTGTGTTTATTTGAGTGTGACGGAGGTTTTTGTACGACTCTTTCACTAGAATGAAACACTGTGGTGGACTTTCGGTGGAGGAACTAAACTGACGATCAGTAAGTCTCTTCAATTCTCTAAAAATGATTTATTTTTTATTTATTTGTTTTGTTTTTAGGTTATTTTAGCAAGTATTTGGCAACAAAATAAAAAAAATGAAAAAAGAGTAAATAAAGAATTAACTGCAATATTTCATGGTGAATTTCTTTAAATTTGTCTGTTATTTTACAAAAAACACTTTTTTTTATTTCAAAGCATATTTCATATTGGTTTAAAATTGTCTTTTTACACGCGTAATTTCATATATTGTAATTGCTAACATTCAATGTTTTTTAATATGTTGATTGCAATATTATTGTAATATTATATTGAATGTAGTTTGTAATATTGTTATATTTTCTGTCATATTCAGTTTTTTTAGTACATAATTGTGTCAATAATTCTTGGTAAATTTAACGGCGAATACTTTTTGAAATCCATGACACAAAGGTTTGAATATACGGATAAAATAATAATATTTTTAGGCGTCATCATCAGACAAATAGAAAGATTTGAAAAATTCATCATTTGAAATTAAATTTGCTGATAATTATGATTGTGAGAGTCTTAAGAATTTTTCTAAATACAATTAATAATAAAATGATTATTCAGAAAATGTCAAATTACTGTAAGATTCGCTGTATATCATGTCTGCTTTACAGAACTGATTTATATTTAGAATTACATGATAATTTTTTTAGTTCTAGTGAATATTGATTTAACTGAGTATTTTAAACTGAATTCAGGATATTTGTGGTTTATGAATGAAAGCAGTTATGTGGAATTTCTGTAAAGATAAAATGATTGTGATTTCTACAACATGACCATGTCTGACATCTAACTGTGTGTGTGTGTGTGTGTGTGTGTGTGTGTGTGTGTGTTCAGCGGGTCCCTCCGTGTCTCCCTCCGTGTCTCTGCTGTCTCCCTCTTCTCTGCTGATCTCTGGAGACTCCTCCGCTCTGCTCTGCCTGCTCAGCTCTTACTCTCCACAGGGGGCGACGGTGAGCTGGACGCTGGACGGGTCAGAGGTCACCGAGGGGGTTCAGACCAGCGCAGAGAGCGAGCGGGACGGTCTCTACAGTCGCAGCAGCGTCCTGAGCCTCAGCAAAGCACGCTGGGAAGCCGCAGAGCGCTTCGTCTGCAGAGGAACACATGCCGGAGCTGCTCACGAGGCCTCGTTCCTCAAGAGCTCCGAGTGCTGATGTTTCTCCAGTGAAGACCAGCGTATCTGAGCGTCACGTGATTTACAGCTCAATACTGAAGCAGTCTGTCAATGTGCTGCCATTGCTGTTCATTCAATAAAGCTTCATCTGAACGCAAGCGCACATTTGTGTTGGACTGCATCATTGATCAGTGTGTCGTTCCTTCAAAGTCCTGCACTAAAGTTTCAGCGGCTTTTGATTGATTGGAATTAGGGGTGGAACAATAATTACAGTGGATAGTGACAATACTGTATGTATCGTATCGTTCACCCAAAATGAAAGTTTAGGAAGTTTTCAGGGTTTTCGTGTCACTACTACATTAAACTACTGTATATAATGTTAAATATAATGTATAATAATGCAATGGGGGAATATTTGTGGGTCCTGATAATGCCAAATGTCTGATGTTACCAGTAAAAAGTGGCCTACATTATTTTAGATATATCTAGTCAGAGACATCAAGCATATTCGTCTGAAATAATTCAGTATTTTCATCTTCAGAATCATGAATATTGTTATTCTGGTGTCTCTATTGTCCTGCATTGGGTTATCAGCACCAAGTCCAAGCCTATTCATTTACACACACAATGTTAAACCAAATTGACCATTTTGATGGAGTATGGCAATAATATGGTATTGTGAGTTCAGGATGGTGACATAAGGGTCTCGTTACACCCCTAATTGTAATAGTTGAGAACAGCTGCATTCAGCAGTAAATGTGAAATGAAGCTCTTGGGGTTTGAACATGGTCACTGGAGACGAGCTGCTCTATTCTGAGACCATCACAATCACTAAACCTGACAATGCAAATGAGATTTACACCTCAAACTCACAGTTTCACTCTTTTACTGGTTCAACGCTCTGAACTGGAGCAGTTTCACTTCTGCTAAAATGAGTTATGAGTAATAAATTCATTATAAGTTTGAGATGGAGTAACTTGAAAAAGGCTCAAAAACATCTTTATGTTACTTATGATAGACAATGACTTTATATAAATTTAGAATAAGATTTGTGTGCAATATAATCTCCAAAAAAAACTGTAAGACTGGCACTAGGTAAAATGTAATATTTTTGTTTGATTTTATATCAGTTTTGTAGTTTTTTCTGATTCTGAGCATATGATTTCGTGATAACTCAGACAGTAATAATGTCCAGCATCTTCAGTCTGGACTCCACTGATGGTCAGAGTGAAATCACTGTTAGATCCACTGCCACTGAATCTAGATGGAGTTCCTGACTGGAGTTTTTTTGCATAACGAATCAGGAGTTTAGGAGCTTCTCCAGGTTTCTGTGAGTACCAGAATAAATCTTCATCCCCATCATCCCATCTGTACACATCTCTGCTGGTTTTACATTTGATATTCACAGTTCCTCCTGGTTGTTCTGCTGTTATTGAGGGACTCTGAGTGACGGTGATCTGTCCTCTACACTCTGAAACACAACAAGAAGAAAATACACTCAAAACTTTGACAATATACTTGAAGAAATGAATTAATATCAAACTTGTGCTCCACAAACCTTGAGCAAACGCTGTGAGAGTCCAGATGAAGATGATGATGAAGGTCATGTTGATGAAGATTGTTGTGTGTGTCAGTGATGAAGTGTTAAACTCACAGCACTATAAACACTCTCACACACTGAAGATCTGATCAATATGCAAATGGAGAAATCTTTTATTTAAATGAGGCTCTAATGAAAGTTCAGGAGGAGTTCGCTCTTCTCATCCTGTCAAACACAACATCAAATATATCATGTAATCATCATGATTCGCCAATAAGTGTGAACTGTAAAACCTCACGTCATCACTATACCATTTTATAATATACATGTTTTGCTTTATACTTGAATTGAGTTTGCTTCATAACTGATGAACTTTGCAACATTTAAAACTGTTATTTAACTGACTTGCATCAACACTGAACTCATTTGAGCTGAATAATGACACTATTGCTTTACAGCTGAAATTGTATTAGTTTAATTTCTGACTTATTTTGCAACTTTAAAGTCGACATGAAATGGAAGTTGCTCTAGTCTCTTCCTCCCTATTGTTACGTATAATCAAAAAATATAGATATAGAAAGACTATTCACTCCTATAGACCCTTTTCACATTTCCGGGTTTCCCAGAAGCAGAAGTCGTCATAGCTGAGTAAAATTCTACAGTGTGAATGAGAGAATACATTAAATATTTTCTTTGTGTTCCCATTTGCTCAAATAGCAAAAGAATAACTCAACAACAGTTTTCACAATTTTCAAAAAAAAAAAAAAAAAAAAAAAAGAGGAAAACAATAGAGATCGTTAACGGCAGTCAGAAGAGAGAAAGATGTCAACTTTACCATGTCACAGCCTTTACAAACACCCTCACAGCGTCACAGTATTAACTAGGGTTTTTTTTGGTAATTTGATGCAAAACAATACTACGTATAGTGTTATAAATGTACATACATTTATTTAAAAAAATGGAAATATAAACACTTTGCAAGATTTACGATACTGATGACCGTTGAAGCACGTCATCACAGTCTGTGAAAAGGTCGGATGCCCGAAATTGCTAACCGGAGGAGTTGCAAATATGGCCACCGAGAGATCAGGCTTTCCTTGAAAGGGACTTTACTTTGGTATAATCGAGTGAAACGGAACAAATGAAGGGCGGGGCTTGATTTTGTCCGTGGGGAATTGATTAGATGATTGTGGTTTGCTATTGGTGGATCTCATGTGAGTGACAGGTCACCTCGCCCTCATCATCAGAGAAGAGAAGAGATGTCTCTGCAAAAAGTGAGTTTTTTAAGTTGTGCATGGAAAAATATTTAATAATTAGTTGGACTCCTCAACCACTAATTAAAAATCCTGGGATTTTTAATGACCACAGAGAGTCAGCACCTCGGGTTAACATCTCATCTGAAGGACGGTGCTTTTTGACAGTATAATGTCCCCGTCTCTATACTGTGGTGTTATAGTGAGCGCCCCCTGCTGGCCTCTTCCAGCAGCAATCTAGTTCCCTTTCGAAAGGGAACTCTACACTACGTCAGAATGACGCTATGGGGAACGCCTCAGGCGTGACAGGTGTCTGAAATAAATATCAACTCACGTCAATTATGTTGACCGGCGACAGCCCGTGAATCATCAGCTTGATTGATTAACGCGCAACCTGGATGTATAAAGGGAAGCCTTGCATACATGACAACATCTTTTCGTCTTCAGGGACTGTTTGTCTGTATTGAGAATATCGCTGAAGCGCGCGGGAGGCTCTCTAGAGAGCCTCTTGTGCAAACTGTGAGCGTTTTTTATTTAAAAATGCTCCGCTTTCGCGGACCCTTTTCTCGAGGGAGGAGGGTTCAGCATCTGAGCTGTGGTGCGTGCGATCTGTGAAACAATACTGTTTGGGTACGAGGCGTTCACAGTCAGTTCCTGAGGGTGCTGGCAGTGTTCATTAGAAATATCTCGGCGCGCGTGAGAAAGAAAAAATCCGTGCGCTGTCGGATGTTTCAACCTCGCAACTGTTGACTTTCTTCTCGAGGGATGAAAGCCAAATATTTTTTAAACGGCTCTTTTCTCGCACTTGCCGAGGCAGTGTGTAGATTACGAGAACGTATAAATGTTAAAACAGTATTGTCTGGTGAGTATGGCTGCATTTAATTCTATGAATTAAAATGATGGAATATTATCTGACTTTTAAGAAGTTAGATATTTAGTAATTCAGCCTATCATCCAGATCGCGTTACCCAGTGTTTTTGGCTGCATTTTAATTGAAAAATGAGCAGTGAACAAAAAGAGCAGGTGTAATTCTGGTCTTTTTGTAAAATGTGAAATTAACATATTTTTGTTTCTTTTCAGACCACATCTCCTGTTTTAGAGTCTGGGGCAAAATGTTATGGGAGTAAATCTAAAGATTTTTTCGATGGTCAGGTAGTAGGTCTTAACAGGCCTCCTTGACCAGACAGTCCCCATTTTGCAACCGGACAGTGCTTGGGCCTCCCTGAGGTGAGCTCCCAGGAATTGACTGTCAAGGAGTAATGTGGTTATCAGGTTATAGGCCTCACTAGGCCTTCCTGAATATGAGCTTCCACATACTATGGTTAAATGAGCTCCCACATATTATGGTTATCAGGTCATAGGCCTCACTAGGCCTTCCTGAATATGAGCTCCCACATACTGTGGTTATCAAGTTATAGGCCGCTCCAGGCCTTCTTGAATATAGCTCCCATATAATGTGGTTATCAGGTCATAGGCCTCACTAGGCCTTCCTGAAAATGAGCTCCCACATACTGTGGTTGAATATGAGCTCCCACATTCTGTGGTTATCAAGTTATAGGCCTCACCAGGCCTTCTTGAATATGAGCTCCCACATACTGTGATATGAGCTCCCACATTCTGTGGTTATCAAGTTATAGGCTTCACCAAGCCTTCTTGAATATGAGCTCCCACATACTGTGGTTATCAGGTCATAGGCCTCACCAGGCCTTCCTGAGTATGAGCTCCCACATACTGTGGTTGAATATGAGCTCCCACATACTGTGGTTATCAGGTCAGAGGCCTCACCAGGCCTTCTTGAAAATGAGCTCCCACATACTGTAGTTGCCAGGTTATAGGCCTCACCAGGCCTTCCTGGTTATGAGCTTCCACATGTCAGGTTACAGGCCTCACCGGCCTTCCTGAATGTGAGCTCCCACATACTGTGGTAATCAGGTTACAGGCCTCATCAGGCCTTCCTGGTTATGAGCTCCCACATACTGTGGTCGCCAGGTTACAGGCCTCATCCGGCCTTCCTGGTTATGAGCTCCCACATACTGGGATATCAGGTTACAGGCCTTTCTAGGCCTTCCTGAATATGAGCTCCCATACACGGTGGTCGCCACGTTACAGGCCTCGCCAGGCCTTCCTGGTTATGAGCTCCCACATACTGTGGCGCCAGGTTACAGGCCTCACCGGCCTTCCTGGTGATGGGCTTCTACATGTCAGGTTGCAGGCCTCACCCGGCCTTCCTGAGTGTGAGCTCCCACATACTGTGGTCATCAGGTTACAGGCCTCATCCGGCCTTCCTGGTTATGAGCTCCCACATACTGTAGTCGCCAGGTTATAGGCCTCACCAGGCCTTCTTGGTTAGGAGTTTTTCACATGTCAGGTTTCGGGCCTCGCCGGCCTTCCTGAATGTGAGCTCCTACATACTGTGAGCTTCCACTTACTGTGGTTATCAAGTTATAGGCCTTACCAGGCCTTCTTGATTATGAGCTCCCACATACTGTGGTTGAATATGAGCTCCCACATTCTGTGGTTATCAAGTTTTAGGCCTCACCAGGCCTTCTTGAATATGAGCTCCCACATACGGTGGTTATCAGGTCATAGGCCTCACTAGGCCTTCCTGAGTATAGCTCTCACATACTGTGGTTGAATATGAGCTCCCACATTCTGTGGTTATCAAGTTTTAGGCCTCACCAGGCCTTCTTGAATATGAGCCCCCACATTCTGTGGTTATCAGGTCAGAGGCCTCACCAGGCCTTCCTGAATGAGAGCTTCCACATATTTTGGTTGAATATGAGCTCCCACTTACTGTGGGTATCAAGTTATAGGCCTCACCAGGCCTTCTTGAATATGAGCTCCCACATATTGTGGTTATCAGGTCATAGGCCTCACTAGGCCTTCCTGAGTATAGCTCTCACATACTGTGGTTGAATATGAGCTCCCACATTCTGTGGTTATCAAGTTTTAGGCCTCACCAGGCCTTCTTGAATATGAGCCTCCACATTCTATGGTTATCAGGTCAGAGGCCTCACCAGGCCTTCCTGAGTATGAGCTCCCACATACTGTGGTTGAATATGAGCTCCCACATACTGTAGTTGCCAGGTTATAGGCCTCACCAGGCCTTCCTGGTTACGAGCCTCCACATGTTAGGTTACAGGCCTCACTGGCCTTCCTGAATGTGAGCTCCCACATACTGTGGTGAATATGAGCTCCCATGTTATATGGTTATCAGGTCAGAGGCCTCACTAGGCCTTCCTGATTTGAGCTCCCACATGCTGTGGTCGCCAGGTTAGAGGCCTCACCGGCCTTCCTGAGTATGAGTTCCCCCCATGCTGTGGTTGTATATGAGCTCCCACATACTATAGTCGCCAGGTTATAGGCCTTACCAGGCCTTCTTGGTTAAGAGCCTCCACATGTCAGGTTACAGGCCTCACCGGCCTTCCTGAATGTGAGCTCCTACATACTGTGGTCATCAGGTTACAGGCCTCATCTGGCCTTCCTGGTTATGAGCTCCCACATTCTGTGGTTATCAGGTCAGAGGCCTCACCAGGCCTTTCTGAGTATGAGCTCCCACATACTGTGGTGGTATATGAGCTCCCACATACTGTAGTCGCCAGGCTATAGGCCTCACCAGGCCTTCTTGGTTAGGAGTCTTCACATGTCAGGTTACAGGCCTCGCCGGCCTTCCTGAATGTGAGCTCCTACATGCTGTGAGCTTCCACTTACTGTGATAATCAAGTTATAGGCCTCACCAGGCCTTCTTGAATTTGAGCTCCCACGTGCGGTGGTCGTTAGGTCACAGGCCTCACCGGCCTTCCTGGGTTTTAACCTTCCACAATTAGTGGTCACCAGGCTTTAGGCCTCTGCGGCCTTCCTGGTTATGAGTTCTTTCATGTCAGGTGGCAGGCCTCACCAGGCCTTACTGAATGAGAACTCCCACGTATTGTGTCTATCAGGTTGCAGGCTTCTTCTGGCTTTCCTGATTATAGGTTCCCACGTACGGTGGTTCCCTGGTTACAGGCCTCACCAGGCCTTCCTGGGTTTGAGCTTTTACATGTCAGGTTACAGGCCTCATCCGGCCTTCCCGAATGTGGGCTCACACATACTGTGTTTTTAGAGTGATGAAGTACGAGCAAACCTTTACTTCATTCCTTTTTGGTACATACGTTCCGTACCTTTTTTAAACCATGCTTATGGTAAGTCACACGACTTATGTCTTGTGTATTTTCTAAAATCCATTTTCTATGGTAAGGGTCATGCGCGTATCGCTTCTGTCCCTTCCTATGTGGCTCAGACCCTGGTCTTTCTCTTCGGGTCCCATTCTAGATACTTCCTGTCGTCACTTTATTACGACAGATGTTTTTCTCTAGCTAACTTCCACATTCTGATGAGCTCCCACACACTGTGGTCACCGTGTTACAGGCCTCACCGGCCTTCCCGAGTATGAGCTCCCACATGCTGTGGTCGCCAGGTTAGAGGCCTCATCAGGCCTTCTTGGGTTCAGAATGGCTAAGTACATGCACTTTCTTTCATGTACTTTCTATTTCCATTTTTTATGGTAAGGGTTGTGCGCTGTACGCTTTATTCCCGCCAGGTTAGAGGCCTCACCGGCCTTCCTGATATGAGCTCCCACATGACGTGGTCGCCAGGTTAGAGGCCTCACCGGCCTTCCTGATAGGAGCTCCCACATGCTGTGGTCACCAGGTTAGAGGCCTCACCGGCCTTCCTAATATGAGCTCCCACATGTTGTGGTTGCCAGGTCAGAGGCCTCACCGGCCTTCCTGAAGGTAAGCTCCCACATATTGTGGTTGAATACAAGCTCCCCCATGTTGTGGTCGCCAGGTTAGAGGTCCTACCAGGCCTTCCTGGAGGTAGCTCCCTTTAGGCCCTCACAGGCCTCCTCAGTGTTTTGAAACACAAACACTAGGTAGATCCATGGATCGAGTAGAGAGACTCCCCTCGCTGGCAAGGGTTGTAAAGCACTATGCTGAGTCATACTCTCCAGGGTTTCCCGTCTCTGAGATCCGGGCTGAGTGGTTCACTGCCTGTTTTGCAGTCCCTCGGGTTGGATGCCTTCTTAAGGCAAGTGTCCAGAGGCTCTGTCTTCAGACAGACAGGAAGTGGCCAGACTCTAGTGTCTTATGTAGTGACACCAGGTCAGGCCTGCCTGGTGGTATTTCAGGTGGCACGCTCCCCTGAATAGTGACTGGCTGGGAGTCCCTTGGGCCCCCTAGCCACACTCCCTAGAAGGGACCCCTTCTTTTGGAAGCTGTGGTCCTAAGCCTTTGAGCTGGCCCAGATATACCCCCCATTAACTATGTTCTGGCGGTTTCTTGGTTCATTAGCTTGGGTGATGACCGGTAGGGAGTGCTGTCACTGACAGCCCGATGTGACCTAAGGGTGAGTGGTTCCAGTGTTTTCTGAATTACTGGTTCGGACAGTTGTCACTGCCTTTGGGCATGCACTCCCCTCAGCATGGTGGCGTTGGTATATCGTTCCCCATAGCGTCATTCTGACGTAGTGTAGAGTTCCCTTTCGAAAGGGAACGTCTCAGGTTACGACTGTAACCTATGTTCCCTGAGAACAGGGAACGAGACACTACGTCTTCCTGCCATGCCTCGGGGCCTGCCTGCAACAGTCCCTTCAGACGATAGGATGTTGTCATGTATGCAAGGCTTCCCTTTATACATCCAGGTTGCGCGTTAATCAATCAAGCTGATGATTCACGGGCTGTCGCCGGTCAACATAATTGACGTGAGTTGATATTTATTTCAGACACCTGTCACGCCTGAGGCGTTCCCCCATAGCGTCATTCTGACGTAGTGTCTCGTTCCCTGTTCTCAGGGAACATAGGTTACAGTCGTAACCTGAGACGTTTTCCCAGGAGTCTCCCATCCAGGCTCAGCCCTGCTTAGCTTCAGTGGGCTACAGGGTGATATGGCTGATGACTTTAACTACAAATTAATCTGTGAGTTTTTTTTAAAACTCAAGCTTGCAATGGAAGTTCGGTCAGCAAGCGAGAAGCACCTTTAATGTTTAAAAATATGCATCACATTATTTGGAAAGTGTCATTTTTAAACATTACACATTTTATACCTTAATCACAATAACTCAAATTGTAAAAAAAAAAAAAAAAAACTGTTTAAGGTATAAGGTTAATAGATCAAAAATGAAGATAAATGTCAGACCAGGTCTCGTCTTACAGGATGTTGAATAGAAATGCAAATGAGTTGCACTAAAATGAGCTCTATGATAAGATGATATGATAAGAGCTGTTGTTTACTTCTCTGGATATGGATTCAGCTAAATACTGATGATATAGTGGATGGACCAAATGTGAACGTTTAAGAATCTACTCTGCACTCTTATGCAGTTTAAATGAGAAAGCCTTGTTGTTTTGAATTTTAACACAGTTGAAGTTAGAAGCCAGTGAGCAGCAAGTCACCTTTATTTCTATAGCGCTATATACAATACAGATTGTTTCACAGTGATAACTGGAAAATGATTCAGTGATGCAAAACAGAATTCATTTTGGCTGTACAGCAGAAAATAGTGTCATTGTTCAGCTGAAGTCAGTTCAGTGTTAATTTAGTTCCGCTGTAAATATCATCAATTATTATTTTATTTAATGTAATCTATAAAGCAGCTTTGGAGAGAACAGTGATGTCATTGTCCCGCTCGGTTCAGTTCTCATCTAATAGTGTCAGTGCAGTCAAATCAATAATATTGTTGAATATTAAGTGTCCCCAACTAAGCAATGTGTCAAATCGTGCAAGATCATTTTGTCTATTGATTGGCTTCTGCTCTTCACAAATGTTTCTCATCCACTTTGAGAAGCCTGATAAAGCTAGATAAATTCAGTTCAGTTCCTATATAGAGCCCTAAATGATTCTGTCAGGCGCTTCATATGTAAAACCTTTTAGATCAGGGGTCTCCAGCCCTGCTAATTTTCCAAGTAACCCTGAAGACCTTGATTAGCAAAATTGAGCATGCTTCTGAAACAGAAGACTGCATCCTTGTTTAACGGACGCAGGTCAGTATGAGCTAGTGGCTGCGGTCTTTAGCCTCATTGTTAGCACGCCCACCTCCTATGCTGGAGACCGCAGTTCAATTCCCGCTCGGAATGGGTAGAGTGTGATCTGTAAGATTTGGTGCCGTGACCCGGAAATGATTGAGGTTTAGGGGTTGAGTGTAATGGACGTTAGCCAGTTATAAACCTCACTCCCCTGGCCTCAAGAGGCATGCTAGTGGCTGCAGTCATTAGCATACTTGTCCCACGCCAGACACCCCAGTTCAAATCCCACTCTGAGCTGGTCAAGTAGGACCAGTTACACTAGTAAGGCTGCATATCTCTGATGCCAAGTACATCAACTGGAAGGAATGGATGAAGGATGTCTCAATTTGAAGAATCCTTGGAAGACTACGTCCTTTATTCGGAAGTCAAGTACATCAAGTGTATCCTTTGCGTTCTTAAATCACACACAATCCTTTGCACACATTCCAATTCACAAAAAAGAACTGATGGAAAACTAGTTGGCACAGAGCTTGTCTGAGTTCATTATGAAATGTAAGACAGAAATAATGTTTTTGGAGATGAAGGCTGTGGTCATGGGGAGTGGAACATGTGTGACATAGACATGGGCATTTACTAGACCGTCTCATTCTAGCGTTTAAAGCTGAAGAGGACTCTAGCTTTGAAGCCTCAGAAGGACTGAACCAAGAAAGACGAACCAGCCTTCCATTTGAAAAGCACCATGTAATTTGGTAATTAACACCATTAGTGTTGAAGTTTTATTCTAAGGTTCTTTGATAGTTACCATTATGGTGATCAGTATTTGCTTTAATTGAGCTCTTGACCGTGGACTTTTATTATTTTTTGTTCTTTGGTTGCTGTGAAGTGACAGTGTGTTTATAAAAATATTATGTTAGCATCATTCTGCGGTTGACAAAATGTCCCAGCATGCATTGATTTCACAGTAAATTTCTGACTACAGAAATGTTTTATTTATTTATTTATTACTCTCTCAAAATTTTCAAGGCTTGCACCTAGGAATCTATTTCAGGGTTTGCGTTCTCGAGCCACCAGGCACTGTTTTGTGCGGATGCGAGTTGAGTTAAGTGTTTTCTGTTAGAACGGTGTCGTGTTAGCGCCCCCTAAGTTAATAACTAATGCTCTTTACAACAGAAGTGAATCAATCAAAACTAACTTTAGCTGGACAATAACTTTATTCTAAAGCTGCAGTAAAGCCAAAACAATCTCTGTTACTGTAATTTCCTATTCTCACTGTAAAGCTGCTTTGAAACAATCTATATTGTTAAAAGCGCTATATAAATGAAGGTGACTTGACTTGACTACAGTCATTTATTCTAAAATATACACTTTAATCCTGTAAATGCCTGGCAAATTGTTACAGTGTAGATAATGTTGATGGTTTATTGAATGTTTCATTTGAATGGACATTGAGACATATTTTGACATCAACTCGCATCATACAAACCTTACCAATGGTGAAAATCAACAAAAAATTAAGATAAACTCTGAACATCACAAAAAAAGCGCAAACATAAAAGCAAATAGTTAGAATTGCAACCAGAAAGCAACCAGAATGCATTGCTGCATGAAGCTTTTGTTGGCTGTCACCGTTGTTGAGATTCATATGCTGATTGTTAATGTCTGAATGGTACAGTATAATTTATGTACAATGTGTTTTTAAACTCCATTATTAATGAAACACTGCTGAATTTGCTGAAAATGCTACAGTATCACAGTGTTGGTAATGCAAAGTTTAAATATATTATTAGCACACACAACACTAATAATCAGTGGATGGATTTCAGATTACTCAGGCCACAGATTACAGCAGCCAAAAAAGACAAAATAAGGGTCAAGAGCCCAACTAAAGCAAATACTGATCACTATAATGGTGACTTAATTTAATTCTCAATAAGAACTTTTGTAGACGTTTGACAGAATAAGGTCAAACTGGTTAGTAATAAGTGAAGCTGGTAATGCTGAGTTGTTTAATCATTCTCTGCTGAGATTATGAGAGATTGAATGAGTTTTATTTTCAGTTGATTTAATCTTCGGTGGCTGGAAGTCAGGTGTCGTTCTTGTGTTTCTGCTCATCACTTCTCATTCCTTCAGTGGTTCTGCTTGTTAACAGCAGGTGTTCATCACTAATGCTCAATCATCACTCTGGTCTTGATTGGTCTTGGTCTTAGTCTTGGTCTTGGAGTTCTGGTCTTAAAAACACCTCTGACATTGTCACATGTTTCAGCTGAGTCCAGCAATTTGCAACTGCAGAATCAATGGAAATGTTGAGGTTGCTTATGCAAAGTCACTGTGTGAATAGGTTGTTGTTAGAGTTCAGACTGTAGAGCTCAGAATCAGATCTGGACGATCGGTGGGAAGGATAGTTTTGAAGACAGAGTGAGTCAATGGTGAATCTTAATCTGAAGAGTCTAGTTAGTCTTTCTGGCTCCTTTCAGGTTGTTAATTGATGATGCTGTTTTCATTCCTCAAAAAGGTGTTGAACATTTCCCGTCCTGACCTGAGATTGACAACCAGCGAATCGTCAAGAAGCAGATGTGAGATGAAGACACTGTGGCTGACACTTCTCCTGAGTAAGTCTGTAAACTGACAGAAGTTTTTACTTAACCCTATATTTGCTTAGAGGACACACATACACTACAGGTCAAACGTTTGGATAATTCAGATAAAAAAAAAAAAAATTAAAAAAGGCTTACCATGGCTTCCATTTGATCAAAATGTAAATTGAAAAACTGTAAATTGTGAATTTTTTTCCATTGTAATATCCATTGAAAACAGTTGTGCTGCTTCATATTTTTGAATGTAACAGCACATCTTCTTTCAAAAACATTAAAAAAATATTAATTATTCCAAACGTATTTGACTGGTTGTGTATGTATAACACTTTTTTTTTTTTTTGCGGTATTTAAATATCAAAATGATGTATTGCATGTTTCTGAAGACTTTTGCAAGGTTTCAAGTACATTTATTATTTTATAATCATGTTGGACAGTTGTGCAACAAGTTCTTCTTTTAATCCACTTTCATAGTTTGCATTTACAACCTCAAAAGCTTCCTGGAAAAACTCCCTGGCTTGCCTAAAGTTTGCATAACCAAGCCTAAATGATGAGCAATATTCCTTATATTTGCATTGTTCTCACAGTAGCATGCATAAATGGTGAACCATTAACAGTTTTGTAGGCTTGAAATGTGCTTTGTTGCAACTGTCTAGTGCAGTAAGCAACATTAAATTGTATTGAAGATATGATCCATGAAGTGTTTCTAGATATTTTACCTGGATGCTAAGACAAACTTGCTTAACCCTCTGGTGCTCTTCAGTCACTTTTGGCAGAAAAAAAAAATACTTTTGATTTTTAAACAAAATGTATGTCATCAATATGATATGACACTTTGTGATTTTTGCTATGTAAACACAATTGTGGCATTATTTGAAAAGGTTAAATGGTCTTAAAAAAATATTCACACTTGTACTCCTAATGGTCACAAATAGGCGCAATAGAAATAAATGGGAAATACGAAAATACAGTGAATTTTAGAGGGGTACAATCTACAAATCTGCAAATGCAGGAAAAAAAAGCACACATTAATGAAGGGGTTAATTGAAAAAGATATTAGACAAAATGTATGGGTTAATTAATTGTGTTTTAAAAATTGTGTAAACATGTATAATAATTATTGCCTTAAAATTAGTATTGTTTTTGTGGATTGTGAATGGGGATCGTTTTGACAATGTTGTTGTCTATACATGAAAAACTTTTCTGTTTTTAGTATATCGCTGTCATGTAAACATGTCCCAAATTTAGCTGATATTTTAGTTCATCATTTAGTACGTTACCATCATGTGGAAACACTGTCCACAATTGAATCAACCAAAGAGTTCTTTTGAGTATAGCTAACAATAACACAAACAAACATTTTAAATATAGCTTTTCTTTACATGTGAAGTGTTACCGACCAAACAATGGTTCTAGTTACATCCATGGTATTTCTATATTGTGTGATGGTTGTTTTTATATTAAAGCAATTTACATACATACACCAGATTACATAAAATCTTGTCAATGGCGAGGGAAAGTTAAAAAGTTACTTTTGAGGTGTTCAGACACTTTTGACTGGGAGGAGTTTGAGTGTGATCCCAAACTGAGGAGCACCAGAGGGTTCAGAGAAGTATTATTTTTGAGGTGTATGCAAATGTTATGACAGCTTGTTTATCAATTGATTACATTCAGGCTCAGTCATATGGGCAGAGGAGGATTATTTTTTTATTTCTCCCGATGCCACATGGAATGGGACCGGACTCGATCAGTCCAATACCACATTGAATGGGACCGGACTCGATCAGTCCAATACCACATTGAATGGGACCGGACTCGATCAGTCCAATGCCACATTGAATGACACCGGATTCAATCAGAATAATACCAAATGGGACGAGGCCAGGAACCACTGTCAGGCCTGTTTCAAAGAGCTGGCTACCATCACCAGTAGAAATGTCCACCTCATCGTGCAGAACCTCTCTTTGGACTACTGGACTGGGCTCCGCAGGAGCTTCAATGGCACCATCCCATGGTCCAGATGGTCCAATGGGGATCCTGTTACATATCAGAATTGGTACCCTGGTCATCCTCTGCCAAATAAAGTTAAGAAAATGATTCCTAAATGTTTTTCAACTACACAAAGTCCACTGAGCACCACTATAACTGCTACGACGTCTACTCCAGTGACCTCAACAGAAACCTCAACACAAACCTCAACACAAACCTCAACACAAACCTCAACACCAACCTCAACACCAACCTCAACACAAACCTCAACACAAACCTCAACACAAACCTCAACAGGAACTTCTCCGGCAACCTCTACACAGAATTTCACTAACAACACATATATTTGTCCTGTTCTTGATCAAATCCTTGACTGCTTCAATGTGACAAATATGACATATGATGAGCTTGAACATAACGTGCAAGAGTACTTTGGGTTCACCCCTAAGACCACAACATATAGCACCACCCTGAATCCCACAACACACAGCACCACCCCAAATCCCACAACGCAAAGCACCACCCCGAATGCCACAACATTTAGCACCATCTTTACAACAGCTGGTTCTGGGACAATGAACACCACGATAAATAGCACCACGACAGAGAGCACCACAACAGAGAGCACCACAACCAGCAACTGCATCTTCGAACCCGAGCCAGATCCTGAAGTGTACATCGAGGATGCTTGTGTGGTCCTGCTCAGCTTTGGCATGTGGAAGGAAAAAAATTGCAACGAAACTCTACCCTTCATCTGTTATGATGGTAAGGACTTTGTTTTAGGCCCTGTTTACACCTGGTATAAAGATGTGTTTTAGTCGATCGGATCTCAAGACGAGGGAGACACATTTCTGTTTACACCTGGGGCCCTATCTTACACCCAGCGCAATTGACTTTGTACACTGACGCATGTATCATTCCTATTTTCCACCCGACGCACAGCGGACTTTTCCCTCCACAGACGCACGTCGGTAAATTAGGGAATGAACTTGCGCTCCCGGGGGCGGTTCAGCGAAAAGAGGAGGCGTGTTCCGGCGCAAACGTTCCCTGGTGCTATTTTGCAGTTTCAGAAAACAATTCCGCCACAGACCAGGAGAAACCTCGTCTAAAGTCAGCGGCGCGTTTTCAGATGCTATTTTAAGGGCGCATGCGTGGCCATAATCTAGCGTGTGCACAACGCTCATACACTTTGCTTCTCTCATCTACACACAGACGCAGCAGTTTTCATTTTTGCAAACCATACATAATTACAAGGAAAAACATTCTACACGAGGAAAATCATTGTGGTGTCCATGAAGATGTGAAAAAATAGGCATGAATCTAGCTTACACATTTACCCAAATTATTATACGTCTGTTTAACCGAAGCTAATTTGGTGGGTTTCTCCATCCCCAATGTCACTTCTCTGTGTTTTACGGCCCTGACGAGAACGTCGGTCTCCTCGGCTGTGAACCGCTCCTGTTAAATCCGCCGTTATAATAGCAATCCGCCATGGAACAAGCACGCCTGCTCTTAAAGGGAATGTGAGATGTCGCTCTGATTGGTTTATTTCACGTTACGCCCAAACCACACCTATGAGTAATGAAGCTACTTCATACCAACCCATTTTAGATTTGCATCGGGCGCAAGAGTCATTTATCCCGAGATCCGCCCACAAAGTTACTTGCGTTTCACGTTTGATACTTGCATTTCAGATCGTTAAAATAGGGCCCCTGGTGTTTAAATCTGTCTCTTTTGTCCACTTTCAACCACTTCTGTCCTGATTTCTTCAAGGGGAGGGTCCATCGGTGGATAAATGTGTGGGCTTTTTCAGATATTTTGATCTAATGGACGAAATGAGCTCACGCAATTAAAATATGAATGCGCATGATGACGGAAACGCAGGGCATCAGCTTTAGTTTATGCTCTGAAGCCGCAAGACCAGCCGAACGCTGTGAGTGTGTGTTAGAAAACAGGAATGGTGAGAGAACATTGTGCTTGGTACATTTTTCCACTTTAAACCAAACTTGGGTCTTCAGCCTACAGTTTAAATCCCGTCTGGCTAGCACACTTCCCATAATGTTTACACATTAGATCAGTAGACGGAGAGAAGACGGTCTATTGTGGCGGTCCGACCGCATTCAGTCACATGAGCGTTCACACTATAAAAGCAGTCCGGTCAAATATGTTTTACGCAACCTCTGGAAGTGGTTGAAAGTGGACAAGTTCATAACATTTTACACCTGTATTAGTATGTGAATGTGAATGAATGAGACATTTATATTGCGCTTTCATATGTACTGTACACCCAAAGCGCTTTACAATCATATCAGGGGATATTTAGCGTCATCCACTTGTGATCAGATCAACAAAAACACATCTTAATGCCAGGTGTAAACAGGGCATTAAAGCACAGCATCATCTTATTAGATTTATAATGTTGACGCTCTTACTCTCTTAAAATAAAGGTCCCAAAAGGGGTTTTCATGGTGATGCCATCGAGCAGGGGTTCCCAAATTTTTCCCTTCCAGGACCCGCCTAGACAAGTATAAGCTAATCCATCTCAAGACCCACCAAAATATGACAGAAGATAATAATTATATTTTAATTATAAGCACAACTACAAGATTTCAACACTAATCAATGTAATAAATTCTTAATTTACCGACATTAAAGAGTATGTAAAATATGTACATAAAAAATGTAAAGTGAATTGGAGTGAATGAGTTTCTTCTCATTATTAAGCCGCTTAATAATGAACCGAGGTGTTCTAAGACCCTGAAAACGTCGCCATGCACTTCACTTTGAAACACACCGCGCATATATTTATATAATTAATCACAGCCTTTGCCATTCAGAAAAATCGCACTAAGCAATATCGTGATTATTTAATGTTGATATATCGTGTAGACTTGCGCGACCCACAGTTTTAAAACCCTTAAAAAAACATTTTGAAAGTTTAAGAACTTTTTGAAAATCTGAGAAACCTTTATCGACTAAAAGGAAAGGTTTCATGGATGTTAAATGTTCTTCGTGGAACCATCAATGCCAATAAAGCAACAAGACTATCTATATAGAAACTTAAAGGCTTCTGTTAGGCTCTTGAATTTATAGAAACTTTTAGGAGTTCCATTATGGGATTATTCTAAGGATTTAGTTTAAAAAAAATAATTTTGTTTAAATTCACTTTTATGAATTAAACAGCTTGTAAACATGTTATCACTAGAAAAAAAATAATTTCATATGCAAGACATTTCTCCTTATAACCTTTTTTATTTGTATTTTTTGGCATAAAGTGTTCTTTAAAATTTAGTCTAGAACCCAAGGGTTTTATATAGAACCTTTTTTTTTAAGACTGACACTTAAAAATAAAATAATGGTTCTATATTTGCATCGATGGTTCCATGAAGAACCATGGAACATTTCCATTGCACAAAAGGTTTGTTGGATTATTAAAATGACAAAAATGGTTATTTTAAGAACTGTTTACTGAAAGGTTCTTTGGGTAACCAAAAATGGTTATTCTATGGCATCAAACCTCCTTTGGTAACCTTTTATTTTAAGAGTGCAGACAACTTGTACATTTCTGCTGACATTGTTGCACTTATCTGTCCATAGTCCGCTTTTTTGGGCAAATAGACATTTCCAATGTGACCACACATGAGGGCAATCTGAGCTGGAGTAATCCACCTGGGAACATCACTCACTACAGAGTGGAAATCACTGGGAACTGGAGTAATCCACCTGGGAACATCACTGGGAACCAGACAAAACAGATATCCAATGAGACTGCCCTGTATAAACAACTACAGGGTCTGACTCCAGGAAATCTGTACAAGGTTCAGGTGTTTCCAGTGAAATGTGGCAGGGATCTCAATCCACAGAACATCTCCTTCTACACCAGTGAGTAGACTCAGACTTCAGTGTGCAAAAGCTTTCAAAGTAGAGCACAATAATGTACAGTCAATCGCCATGAGTTTATGTTGTGATAATAACCAGCTGACTCTACATTATCTCGCTTATTAAACAGCAACTCGTACAATAAATAATTGCATGGACGTGATATATTGATTTAAGTTTAAATTGTTTTATAATTATACTTGCAATCATCAAGAAAATAGTCCATTACAACATACAAAACAATCAAGTAATATTAAAGGGGTCATGAACTGGCTTTAAAAAAAAAATTATATTGTTGTCTGAGGTCAACTTATAACGTTCGCTTCGTTTTTTCCTTCAAAAGCATCAAAATGAATAAGTAATAGGCTATTTTCTACCCTGGTTTTGAGCCTTGCTCCTGAAACGATCGGTTTTATGGGCGTGCCGCATCGTTAAATTGGAAGTAAACGCCCACTGCTATGATTGGATAACAGTTTTGCATATTATAATGAGTTTCATGTAATGCGCGAATCGGTGGGCGGGGCTAAACCAGCAGTGTTGAAGTAGGCGTTGATCTTCTTCTGCGGAGGCGGGGTTTGATACCCTTTGACCTCATAGATCCCACTTTGAAAATGTGCCTGGTGTCAATAAAAGCTTTTATTGGACTAACAAGGAAGTTTTCAGTTCTGAAACTTACAGGATATTCTTATAGTATGATGACCTCTTATATGTCAAAAGCTCAAGGTAAATTTGATTTCTCAGTTCATCACCCCTTTAATACTCAAATACTTTAGGTATTTTCACTATAATAACTGCAAGATGGTTTGTTTGTAAAATTGACCAGTCAGAAATCAGAATCAAGTATTCCAGAGAGCCGTATAATAATTGTATGACTGTTATAATCTGGTATGTTTATCTGAATTTATTTACTTTTTACTTATTCTTATTTAAAGTGCCCCTATTATGCTGTTTTAATTTTTTTTCGGAGACTCCTACAATAGGTTTACATCATAGACTGTAAAAAATATGGACAAAGCGTCTGTGACGTCACAAATACTTTCTGAAGAACGGTTTTGAAGCCGTTTATGGGGGGTATGGGCGGCGCCATCTTGGGAAATCTTGGGAAATCCTAACCCCGCCCACCTTCTAACGCAGCGCGCGTCACTCAGCTCGCCTGCTACTCCGGTTAGGCCTATCTCTGTGTATATTTTAGGCAACGAAATATGTTATAAAACACCATACTAACTCTTTTCGTTTTCATTTAAAGAAATCTTAAACGTTATAGCCACTCAAATGTGGTTCAGGCAACGCGTATTGATTATATTCACTGCACATAACGTTTGCCTATTTATATATAAAAAAAATATATAAAACACAAACCTGCCTCTTTTCATTTTAAATATAAAATAAAAATATTAAACATTTTAATATGGTCCAGGCAATATGTGCATTTGTACTAAACAACAGATGTTGCAGTAAACAACATCACAGATCATATTCGTTGTATTAAAATTTAAAATGACAAAACTCAACCCAGTCTCTTTTTGTTAAATTTCAGTTTTATCAATATTAGCCATTATAAAAGTATAAGTAAACGGTAAAGTTACAAGAAGCTATACAAATAAAGCAAACAATTCAGTCAAACATAAAAAGTCAGCGCTCGATCTAGTCTAACCATACAACGGTAACATTACAAGTTAAATATAGCTTATAAAGTTATGAAACTTCCCCTCAGCCAAAACGATTGCCCAGGGAACAAATTATAGATTCACAAGACCAAAAATCGCCCGTTAGATATACACAAGACGAATTATATCTCATGTTTAACCACTACAGAGAGGCCAGAGTCCGCGGCAAACCTCAGAACGTCTAGCCGAGGAAAGGCTGTTCCAGGCGGGGTACATGAGCGCTGTGCGCCCAGTCATCGCTGGATCTCACAACTGGATACAATTTTCATAAATCTTTATAAATAAACCACAGATTTGAGCTTTAAACAACTACATTCTCGCCCGAAAAACTCTTAAAACTACATTTCATGATACAGAAACAGTAGTATTATATGTCAACTGTATTAAAAAATGGCGCTTCTTATGTTGTCATTCTCCGTGGCGCTGCCTTGTCAGCTGTCAATCAAAGTTAACCACGCCCTTATTGTCATACATTTTATATCTAAATACGATCTAAACTAACGAGTTAGAAAAAAAATTCACAGCCCTCATGGTTGTCAGGCACTCGGAACCTATCGAAAGATACAATAAAAGTCCATGGGACCAACCTGTAAAAACATGAATTTATGCTGTGAAAACGGACATTTTATCATGGGGGCTATGGAGATTTGCTCCCTTTTGGGACCTGCCCCTAGCGGATTTTCGATGTATTGCAGTTTTTCGCACTTCCGGGTAGGCTTCATTTTTCAGATCAGAATGTTGCCGCTTGGTGTTGTTCGCGGCCAGCCAATGAAAACCATTATGCAAATTAGTTCCAAACCTCATGCAGGAAGTAAGACCGGAATCAGCGACGACTCGTTTCAGACATTTCAGAATTGCTTCTTTCTTTTGGGAGACAATAATCTTTGAAACTTTGCAGACCTTTCACATTCACAAAGCTCTATCACACACTACATGAAAATAGGTAATATCCACAAAAGCATGAAAGGGGCACTTTAACACATCTGCATATCATTCTGTAGACCTGTGCAGTGGCTTGTTTTTAATCAACACATTTAACAAATATAAATTTCTTCATTTTCAACATGGTGACTAATGAGTGAATGAATGCTGTTCCTCTTTCAGAGCCGTCTGGTGTTCAAGATCTGACAGTAGTGAGTGTGACAACTGTTAGTGTCAGCCTCAAGTGGAGTAAACCAGATGGAGGCAAAGACTTCTATTCAGTACACTTCACAGACATGTCAGATGATTCAAAAGGGAATGAGATCTGTCCAAGTGAAGAGTGCACTATCACAGGTCTAACTCCAGGAAGCAAGTATGTGTTCACAGTTACAGCTGTAGTGAATAAGAATACTGAAGGTGTGCCAATGAGCGTTTCCAATTACACCAGTAAGTGCAGAACGATTCATGCTTCACTGTATCATAAAATAATATCAATAGCCATGTTTCCAGTTGCAAATTTAACTTATTGCATAAAACATTTGCGAATAAAGCAGTGTTTCCATCCCATGTGTTCAAATGGCGCCAAATATCTGTAATAAAAAAATAGAAGTTGCTGCAATCGGGGAAGAAACTGTGGCTCTACTCACAAATTACTTGCGTCTCGCAGACAGCATGCAATAAACTCTGTCATGATCTCTTGCATCTGAATGCCTTAGTGTTTGGGAACGCAATCGTGTGAGACGCTTCTGAGAGGGAATTAAACCAAATCTTTCTGATGACAGACTTTGGCTCAGATGTTTCAGAACCACCAAACCAACATTTGAGATGCTGTGATATTCCAGTTATCCAATCACATCCTCTGTTGAGGAAAAAAATCATGTTTTTCATTGCGCATCAAAGGATTTAATCTGTAAATGTTTCCCTATGGTAGTTATTGTGCATATTTCTAATCCGATTTAGAATTTTTACTAACTAAGTTACGAACTAAGCCATTTTTAGAATTTATGTACATCTTGGCATTTCCATCTAACATTTTTTCTGTATTCTATAAATCCACATATCAGGTGAATGGAAACATATTGTCAAAGTAACAAGCATTCCTGTAACCATGACTATCGAGAATGTAACCATGACTATAGAGACTAATGTTGACTAAAACGATGTTTTTGATAGACTATCTGCTTATGTTGGTGTTTATTTTTCAGTACCTTCAAAGGTTTCAGGACTAAAATCAGCAGACAATCTCAGCACAGCTATACAAGCCTCTTGGAATGCCCCCTTTGGGAACCATTCAAGTTACCGCTATTGTCTTAAAGTCCAGAACAACGAGAAATGTACAGACTGCAACATCACAATAAACGGCGAAATTACAACAGACTGCAACACTACAACAAACAATTCCATAACACTGGAGAATAAAATAGACGGCACTATGTATTGCCTGTGTGTGGCAGCACTGACAGATGATGGCAGACTATCAGGAGAAATGGTTGTAATCCCAGCATTCACAAGTGAGTCTCATGCTCAGTTATTACTTTAAGCCATTTCATATCATGCATATAAGTTATATTTGAGAATGCCCAATATCAAGCTGTAGGCTTAGCACAGTAGATAAAGCAAACAGCTATGAAAGCTTGTTTCCACAACTGAATAAATAATAAAAAAAGATAACTGCAAGTTTATATCTAACAAATCTGCCCTTTTTTTTTTTTACCTCAAACTTTTTCAAAAGAGTTTATATCTCACAATTTAGACTTCAGGCTCACAATTATTGTTCCATGGTGGAAACAAGCTTGTGAAAAAAAAATATTTTCCAAATGACTGCTTAGATTTTTTTCAAGCCTGCATTCAACAATGTTCCTAAATTCTAACAGACGGGTCTTCTCTTCTCTTCTCTTCTCTTCTCTTCTCTTCTCTTCTCTTCTCTTCTCTTCTCTTCTCTTCTCTTCTCTTCTCTTGCAGAGCCAAAAACTGTGAGCCTCTCTTTGGCCCCCGACTCCCTAAACATGACAGCCAGCTGGACAATAGATGGGAATTATGAAAAATTCAATGTGATGATTACAACAGTTCAAGACCAAAATATCAAGGAAAATACTACTACTGCCAACTTGACTTACACTTTCAAAAACCTGAAGGCAGGAGTGCAGTACAAAGTTTCAGTTATCACTCTTAATGGTGCCCTGAAAAGTGATACTGTTAATAGTTTAGCTTACACCTGTGAGTAATTATTACATTGCAATTACAAATTTTCAGACCATTTGTCCAATGGCTTAAATTACTGTCATCATCAGCTTTTCCTTTCAGCTGTATAACATCTCACAAATCAATTCACAGACCCTATGAGTCCTGAGTGGGTAAAGGCCACCTCTTACAAAACCTCCATAACTGTAACCTGGGGACCTCCTAAAGAATCAAAAGAGGCTGTGATTTTGTACAAGGTGGACTATTACACTGCTTTTTGGAATGAGCGCAACACAACATCTACAAATAATACAGAGTTCACCTTTTATAAATTGAAATCAGGAACAAGATATGAGTTTAATGTCAGTGTTGTGGCAGGCGATAATACGAGTTTACCAGTCAAAGCTCAAGCAGACACAGGTAAAGAGACGACATTTTGTTTGTTTATGAAGCAACCATTCAGCTTTGTTATTGATGTCTATTGGGTTTATGATTATGATATTCAAACAAGACAGACTTCATATTTATTGCTGTTTAAAACTGTCTTTATTTCCAGAGCCTGTGAAGGAGACACTGATCCTCACAATGTTGTGTTCCTCTCAAACGTCACTTCATTGTGAAAATAATGCAACTTCGAAGGAACTTTTCGAGGAGGTGAAGAGTTTCTCAATGACTGTCAATCTTGTTCTTTGACAAAGCAACTTTACAGTAACATAATTATCATGGAAGAAATGTACACAAGAAAATACATGATCAACCTGATCATCCCTGTCCAACAGATAGATTTAGATTAATGTTATGAAAATAAATACCTTTGCACTATTGATTAGAAAAGATTTTTTATCTTGAAGGCTCAATTTAAAAAAGAAACATTTAAAAACAACTTAACGCAAATGACTAAAATCAGCTGGAAAAGTCAAGTGTAATCAACTAAAATGTCCATTCTGTCTTTCAGCTGAATAAAAATTTTACAGCAAAATTTGGTGAGGATGTCTACTGGAAGCTGAAGTGGGTGGAGAGGAAGGCGATCAATCCTTAAAGCAAAAACTAGGTTTGTAAAAACATCTGGATATCCAACCAGTCACGTCGTTAATATTTCTTAACAAGATTACAAATTAGTATGATTTATATTTAACTCTGACTCTTATTTCACTGGCACGGTGTCCTTTGAATCCCTATGATGTGCTCATATATCTACTGTTAAAAAATAAATAAATCATGACAACGTTTTTACATTACATAACTCATTAAGAGCAATTTCAACTGTTTTTGTATGCTATACAAGATTTAACTCAGTTTAATATCATTTAAGTTGAAATGACTTGTACAGCCAATTTGATTATGCTTAAAAACTCAAGCCAGCAACTGAACGTAAGTTGACATGTTTCACAGTAATTAGGAGGAAAGTTTTGTGTTTTAGTGTGCAGTGCAAATCTGATTTTCTTTCTCTTGTTGTGCATTAGCAGACTAGCTTTAATCCAAAGCGACTGAGAAAAGAGGAACAAAAAGCAATTTGTCAAAGAGCCAACACTTTTGTCATATACAATGGCAGGTTTATTAGACATCTACACTCTCAGAAAAAAAGGTACAAAAGCTGTCACTGGGGCTGTACCCTTTCAAAAGGTACACTTTTGTTCCTTTTAGGTACTAATTTGTTCCTTTTAGGTACTAATTTGTCCCTTTTAGATACTAATATGTACCATTAAGGTACCAATATGCACCCTTTAGGTACAAAAATGTACCTTTTAAAAAGGTACAGCCCCAGTGACAGCTTTTGTACCTTTTTTTCTGAGAGTGAAAGATGTGCTTGTGGGAAAATGTTTGGGTCCCTAAGAGGAACACAGTTTATAAATCATACTTGTTTTTTGTTGTTGTTTTTTTTTTGAAAATGTAAAAATGCAGAAAGATTGTGTTAAGGGTTAGGGAATAGAATATATGGTTTGTATGGTATAAAAATCATTATGTCTATGGAAATGCTCCAAACATGAAAACCCAACGTGTGTTTATATGTGTGTGTTGGTTTAAGGGTGTGGGATGGTGAAGAGCTCTTTATCTTCTTCAAAGATGTTCTCTGGCGTTTGAGCCTATTTTTTTGTTTTTTTCTTGTCACAAAATGCAGACATACACTGTGAATAGTGCGGTGTGATGATATTTGCTATAGTTGAGGGAGCTATATATCATTCTTCTAACATTTACACATTTTTTTTGTCAAAGACATTTGCTAGCTTCATGTGAATTACAGTTTTAATTGTCATGATGGATTATTGTAAACTATTTTGGATGTTTTTGAGATTGGTTTCATTATAAATAAAGCTATTATTACACATGGATTTATTCACTTTATTCCATGTTATACAACTATAAGTTCTTTGTATAATTAGGCTACTTTCTTTCAGACTTTTTATATTCACTCACATCTCCAACCATAATCTCCCTAATCATTTTTTTACTCTGTGTTTTTGTCTTGTTTTGAGCAATTCTATATCGTAATGTCGATGCTGAATTCATTCCCAAACCAACACATAAACTAGTGAGGACCAAGAAACTTTACATCTTGATGTGTACACGTCTCATATCTGGTGCAACATGATCTGCCATAATTTGAACATGTCTAATACACTGGAAAGCAGAATGTCACCATCACAAATCTTGCTGTAATACAACACTTCCATCTTGTGGTCTGTTGCCGTAATGCCATGAGTAAACATTGACAGAAGACTCAGGCCACATTTACACATAGCCGGGTATTTAGAGAAACGAATATTTGGTTTTCCTTTACATGTACAAAAACAGTGCAGCGATAGCTCAAACACAGTGTTAAGAGAGATAATGGTCTTTCAGACAGCAGGCCTATATTCTCTACTTCCAATAAATAGGCATCTGTCACTTCAAAATACATGCTTTCACAATAGACATATAGTAGAACTACTCAAAAACACCCATAAAGCATTGAAACAGACTGTATTTCTTTAACATTTGGGCAGTAACAGCCCTGCAGACTTTTAATGCTCAAAGCCTGGTCAGAATTGTGTTCATTGATTTTAGTAGTGCTTTTAATACAATCCAACCCCACCTGCTGGTTAAAAAATTAGTGCACTTAGGGGTAAATCCCAATCTGATTTTATGGATTTATAATTTCTTGACAGATCGCAGTCAGCGAGTCAGATTTAATTCATGTACATCTTTTTCAAAAAAGACAAATACAGGGGCACCACAAGGGTGTGTCCTGTCGCCTATCTTATACACACTATATACAAATAGTTGTCAAGCTTCCTCTTCAGCTCACACTTATTTTAAATATGCTGACGATACAGCATTGGTTGGTTTTTTAAAGTCAGACAGTACTTCTGTGAGTAGTTTTCAGAGGGAATTACAGGGTTTCACTCAGTGGTGCTCAGAACATTTTCTAGAAATTAATGTTGAGAAAACAAAAGAAATGGTCATAAATTTTAGTAAAAATAGAATAACAGTTCCCCCTCTAAGATCAATGGAGAACTAGTGGAGAGGGTCTCAATGTATAAATACCTGGGAGTTGAAATTGATTCGAAATTAACTTTTAATGAATGTGCACTGAACAAAACTAAGAAAATGCACCAGCGGATGCACTTCCTTAGTAAGTTATATAACTTTAGATTAGAAAAACATATTCTTGCAATGTTTTATAAAAGCTTTCTTCAGAGTGTTCTGTCCTTTGGCCTTATCTGTGTGTTTGGTAACATGCATGTTAAGTACCAAATGAAAATGCTGCGTATGATCAAGATGGCCAGCAGAATCATTGGAATTGACCAGGTGTCGGCAGCTCAGTTGTACAATGAACTCATTTTAAAAAAAGACTGACCAAATCCTCAATGACCCTACTCACCCTCTACACCATAAATTCAAGAGAAGTAATAGGTCAACTGGTAGAATTTTACAAAATAGAATTAGAACCGAAAGGTACAATAAATCTTTTGTCCCTACGGCAATCAGATTTTTATAATGACCAATTTTATAATGACCATTATAATGACGATAATGACCACATCGTGTTTTTAGATAATTGATAGTATTAGACATTTTTAATGTCAAATGTCGGACTGTGTTTGTTACAATTTACAATTTGTGCTTTTTTATGTGTTGTTCTTGTTTTTGTCTGATGATGTATGTTGTGACAAGGGCGCGTATAATGAATGACCACATGAATTTCCCCTTGTGGGATAATAAAGTTTACCTTGACCTTGACCTTGGTGCAGACGAGCAGCATTTGCAAATCATCCATGGTCTTTTGTCTTCACCGATAACTGATTCATGAAATTAATTATAGCAATTGAGAATACAATACATTTTGTTACTCAATATTCACCCGAAATGCACTAATTAAAATTATCTCATGGTGGTTTCTAGTCATTTGAATAAGACTCTGGTATATAGAAGACTTTAGCAAATGTCAGCCATTAAAATGAATTTGCATGTCAGAATATGCTGATTTCATGCATAAAGCAACATTGCAACAGCTTTGGAGATCGTAAACGTCCAGGAGACTTCATGTAGAAGCACAAACGGAAGAAACCAAACAAGATTAGCAGGGCATTAAACATTCATAACCAATAGTCAATGAGCAGTGAATGCATGTGAAGAGAGAAAGTAACAGAGCCAGACCGTTTTACTGCTGAATCCCTTCTTTAATGGTCTCCATCACACACACATTGTGGACGAGGATACAGTAGATATTCACATACACAGAACGAGCCATATCTTACATTGAAACGTTTCCAGTTGTAACATGTTTTTTTTCCCACAGGTTCAAGTTTGCAGTTGAAGTATCGTTGAGTTTTGTTCAGAAACGGGCGAGTTCAAGCATACAGTAATCACGTTTGACTCCAGTTCGTCCACCTTAAATCTGGGATAAACAGTTCTGGTGATGAGCAAGCGTTCCCCTCACGTCTTCATTCTCAACATCACTGAAGAAACACTGAATTATGAGTCTCGGAGAATCACAGACTTTTAGATGTTTATCAGTCAGTGAAGCAATCACAATAATAACAGAATAAGGAATCTTCTGGGGTCAATGCAAGTCTTTGTCGGAAGTCATTTCATTCAACTTAAAGGAAGAGTTCAGCCCCAAATTAATATTCTGTCATTATTTTAAAAGAAAATATTTTATGATGTTAGGCCACAAATGCTGTCGACAGAGCTTAACTTACACTGATCCCAGATCATTCCAACATGCCATTAAGACGAGTCTCATAGACGACAGAGAAAGCTCCTCTATGTGTCTTTAAAAATGAGTAAAAATCAAGCCCTATTTTTATTGCCACCTCAATATCTCACATCATTATTAGAAAAATCATCTCTGAGGTCTGAAGCCCATTTCCCCACATAAGAATAATCATGCTTTGGTAAATTATAATGATCACATACAATTCAAAATTATTTAAATACTAAAGTAATTTATGATATGAAGTCAAAATTGACAAAAAGTCATAATTATGACAAGTTGAAATTGACAAAAAATATATATATTTTTTGTCACAACTGACTTTAAAATTCAACTTCTTTCATAATCATGACTGTATTTTTCTTAATTTAGACTTTTTGTGACTTAGTATGTCATAATTATGATTTACCAAAGCATGTTTTTTTTCTTATGTAGTGGCTTTCATACAGTGTATCTTATGCTCTGTTCATTTCGTGTCATAACTATCATAATTACGAGATGACAACTCTTGAGAGCTTTTTACCTCCTCGGACTCAATTATTAATGGACTAAATTATTCACGTCCATGGTGACATTCATATAGCCAAAATGGATCCATGTGCAGCTTTGATGTTGATCACGTCATCACAACATGAATTTTAAAGTACATGCCAAAATATATGCCTTTTTTAATGTATTTATTCAGAAGATTTCAGCAGTTTGTGTTTTGGTTCTGCCTTCTCGTAAATTAAACTGAATACTGATCAAGTATGTAATAATTCTCAATGACTCGCTCAACATGTTAATTATTTTAATTTATGGCTCTTATTAACAAACTAGTAGTCAATTTGCTAGCTTTATTGACATGCTGCTTTTGAGTAAGTTGGCCTGAGAGAGATTAATATTAAATATGTCCACCAGAGATGATTTTTCTTTGAAGAAACATTTGCATTAGCTTGATCGAGTCTTCCAGTAGAGCGGGACGAATCAGGTTTGGGAATGCACACGCGAAGGCCTCGACTTCCTGTCTCACAATAAACACACTTCCAGATTCGATATGAAACATTCAGGATAAAAAATAAATAGCATCCATAAACTACACAGAGCATGTTTCCAGTAACGCACAGCAGGGCGAATACAGCAGTTGCACAGTGATGGACCACAGTCGGCGCACGTCGTCAGCGCATGCATCAAAGCATCAAAGAAAAATCAGCATTTCCTATTCATAACAGTTTTATCAGCATCTCCAGCCACATACACACACTGCAAAGTTTCAGGAGTGACAACTGCATTTAAACCCTAAACTAGAGATAATGACCATTACAGGCATCATATCTTCAGACTGAAAGATCTCTAGCACCTTTAGCATGTCTGAAAGATATTTTGGTTTATATATTTCAGGCTTAAAATTGACTATGCATTATCTAGCCCTCGAGAAAGTGCAATGTTCTGCAACAGTCTAAAGCAGCCGTCCTCAACTGGTGGATTGCTATCGGAAAATAATCGATAAAAACAAGTACAGTCAAATGGGCTTATCAACTTTTAAAATGAAGGAGAAATGCATAATTCGTCCAGTCAAACTCTACATTATAAGAGTCATACACTGATACACTATTCAGTCAAATTCATCTGTCATTTGGTAGAAAAGAATCAAATTAGAGCCAGATGATATTAGATACAGGTTTGTCTAACACCTTAATAACTTTGCATATATTTGAGTCTAAACAGTTCATGATAATATTAATTTATTATATATTAATATTCTAAACTGGTCAAAAGTTCAGAATGATTTCTGCAGGATCATGTGACACTGAAGACTGAAGTAATGATGGTGAAAACTCAGCTTTGATCACAGGATATAAATTACTTTTTACTATATATTGAAGTAGAAAATGGTTATTTTAAATTGTAACATTTTTTCACAATATTTTTGATTTTACTGTATTTTTGATCAAATGAATGCAGCCTTGGTGAGAAGAAGAGCGTAATTTTTCAAATTTTTGACTGGCATTATTTCAGTGTTTGATTGATTTTTTGTTTATCTTGCGGGTCATGTGATGTAAAATCTGGATCCTAAAGCAAAACCAGCTGAGAACCACTGACTCCTGTTCAGATCTGACCAAAACTGGTTTACAACTCAAAACCTTTCAGACTTACAGCAATAATGATCAAGATACCACACGAACATTGGCATTATAAATATTCACATCTGAAACATCTGACATTCTTTGAGTTGTGTCCAGATCCAGCTCGTAACACACAGCGAATCCTGTTGTTTACGGTCGGTCAGTGGAGATGTCATGCATTTGCAGTCATTGAGTCCATGTGCACATTGAACACACTCGCGCTAGCATGCAAACACGTGCTGACAGACGCCGGATGACCTTGTCTGGGTTGCACTTACACCAATAAACAATGTTTAAAAAATCGGTACCTTCAAACTGAAGTCAGACTGTAAAGCAAAAGTGCATGTGTGTTTTTTGCACTCTCCGTCGCAGGAACAACGGCGTTTCAGCATTTGTATTTCTCCCGACAGCAGGTTTTATTGCATACTTGACCAGCGTTTACAGTCCCAGAAGCACAAACGCATGTTTCCTCCAGTTGCACGTACTCAAGGTGAAGTTTCCCAGTATTCCCAGAATCCAGCCTCTCTAAAGGCCTGTTCACACCAACACCAATGATTTTCATATGCAATCTGTCTGTTCAGACCAATGCATAAAAACAGGCTGAATGACAGTAGGTGGCACTTTTAGAAAAGCAGAAATACTTGATATACTTTAGCAGAAATACTTTGTAGAAAAGCAGAAAAACTTTTTTACTTTGCAGTTCAATGCAGTTCAAACAGAGAGATGACGATTTGCTGCAAAGATTTGATGCAAAATTGCGAGATGTAAACTAAGAATTCCGAGAAACGTCAAAATTACGAAATTTTATCATATTTCCTGATAAAATTTCATAATTTTGACATGTTTCTCGGAATTCTACGTTTACATCTCGCAATTTTGCATCAAATCTTTGCAGCAAATCGTCATCTCTCTGTGAACAGGCTTTAACTCATCATGTTTAGATATGAGGATCATGCATATAGAGTCGGCCCAGATCCAGTCCACATCGGACGCATATAGAGTGATGTGTGTTGAATCCACTTGTACCGGATGTGGGCCGGATCTGGGCCGACACTATGTTGCTGTTTAGGTGTGATCTCAAATCTTTAATTAATTCGATATGCAGTTCTAAAAACACATGCAATTAAAAAATAAATATGCAAACAAACATTGGGTATAAAAAAAAAAAAAAAAAACTTAAACGTGGTTAACACTTTATTTTACAGTGTCCTTGTTACATACAGTATGTTACATGTACTTACCATAGTAAATTATGCATAATTACATGCAACTAACTCTCAACCAACTTGTACCCTACCCTGACCCTATAGTAAGTACATGTTACTAATTAATATTAAATGTATAATTACACTGTAACAACGACACCTTAAAGTAAAGTGTAACCAAACATTGCATTGGTCTGAACAGTGGCATTAACAGTTAAACCGAATCTCGCCTCGCAGTGAACAGCGCTTTAACTCGTGACTCCAGCAATCGACTATAATCCAGTTAGCATGCATGATCCGCATTAGCATTAGCAGTAGAGCGACATCCGGCTGCGTCTCATGGCTTCGCTGATCAGATACGCAGGGCTGACCTCGGGCTCCTCCGTCATCACCTCGATGTTCTGCCACTCTCCGCACTGATTCGACTTCTTGATCGTGTCCACGACGCACAGCGCGTACAAACAGTCCTCGAACGTCGCCGCCATCGTGAGCGGTCGGCCGTCCCACGTGCGCCGGTCGTCCTGCTCCTGAAACGCCTGGCGTACGGCCTGAACCATGCAGATGGTGCCGGTGAGATACGGAGACGGGATGTCCCGGAAAGCCTTGTCAGGGAGGGACGCGTTTTCTATCTGCGTTTTGTCCTTGAGAAGAAGCTCCTGTCCACATTCGCCATCGTTCTTCTGCCCGTACAGATCCGTCCCGCAAACCCTCAGCCTCCCAGCCGTTCCCACGACCACGACCTCCTGCCGAAACTCTCCGGGGACGTTGAAGTTGAGCGTGACCGTGCAGCACGCGCCTCCTTCCAGGACCATCTGGAAGGTGCAGAAGTCGTCGCTGGTGATCTGGCGGATCCCTCGGATGTGGTCGGTCTGCTTGACGAAGGTCTTGAGGAAGCCGTGCACCTTCGCCGCGCGCTGGCCGGTCAGAAACGTGAGCAGGTCGATGATGTAACTGCCCACCGAGTGCAGGCCTCCGCCCCCCATCAGGTCGTCGCAGCTCCAGTTGTACTTCTTCCCGAGGAGGCTTCCGGAGTGGACCTGCGCCTCGCACACCAGGAGCTCTCCCGCGTACCCCTCCTCCAGGAGCTCCTTCATGCGCACGAACGCCGGGAGGAACCGCAGCACGTTTCCCATGATGCTCAGCAGCTTCGGGTAATACTGGGCCGCTGACATCATGCGGAAGGCGTCCAGCGGCGTCGCCGTCCGGTCACAGATCACATTTTTACCAATACCTGGAAGAGGAAAACGAGAGAGAGCGTAAGACGTGGGGAGGATATGAGACCCTGGACCACAAAACCAGTCACATGGGGCAATTTTCTGAAATTGAGATTTATACATCATCTGAGAGCTGAATAAATAAGCTTTCCATTGATGTATGGTTTGTTAGGATAGGACAATATTTGGCCGAGACACAACTATTGAAAAATCTGGAATCTGAGGGTACAAAAAAATCAAAACATTGAGAAAATCTCCTTTAAAGTTGTGCATTTATGTTCTCGATTGTGCTGCATTCACTCACACAAATACATGTTTTATATATTTACAGTAGGAAATTTACAATATATCTTCATGGAACATGATCTTTACTGAATATCCTAATGATTTTTGGCATAAAAGAAAAACGATAATTTTGACTCTATTTTACAATGTATTGTTGGCTATTGCCACAGAGATACCCGTGCGACGTGACTGGTGACGTGATCCAGGGTCACATATTACAACAAACTCACCTAAAATACATCCAATTAATTAGAGATTAGAGACATAAAAAGACATTAGGGAATTGCTGATCTCATCTGTAAAAAAAAAAAAAAAAAATGGAGATAAAAGATTATTGGAGTGTTTTATTTGTGAAATTTACTTGCAATTTCTGAGTGAAAACTGTTTCAAAGTCAATTATGGTTACACTTTACTTGGTAACACTATTTGACAGTGTCCTTGTTACATGTTACATGTAGTTACTATAGTAATAACAGTAAATTATGCATAATTACATGTAATTAACCCTCAACCAAACCTTAATATTAATGTCCTTAACCTTAACCTAAATAAAACATTTTTTTAATGTGTGTGGAATAATCACATTATTAAACATCTCTAATTACAGGATTCCTCTGAGTTCAGTTCCTCTAAACACCAGCAGAGGGCAAACTTTACCACATATTCATTTCAATGTGAGGCCAGACTGGGTTCAGATTCAATGAAATATGTCTTACTGGGATGTTCGAGTATTTGGATTGTACTGTGAGTCAATTATATCAACAAAAAATACCACTTTCATTAACTCCAGTTAATAATGAATAAAAATGTTCATTTATTTGAAATAGAATCTTTTGTAACATTATAAATGCCACTTTTGATCAATTTAATGCATCCTTGCTTCATAAAAGTATTAATTTCTTACATCGTTTAATTCTCACATCATAATGACCCTTTTTTAGAATGTTAGATTTACACATATTCTTGTTTTAGGTTTTAATTCATGCATTCTAGTCCATCAGAATCAAGTATACAGACAGACTCTGATATAAGATTAACTAATAAAACATATATTCTTAAAGCCGAGATGAATGAGCATCAAGTGTCTCTCTCAGAGCCGTTCCAGTGAAACAGAAGAGATGAACCGAACTGAGCGATGGCTAACGCTAGCAGGCTAATCTCACATCACTGAGAGACAGAGTCAGAGAATTAATCCAGATGACCCATTTATAGAAATACAGTGAAGAGAAAATACATCTATGCTGGTTCAGATACACTCACTGTCTTTTTACTCTCTCAAACACACTCCTGGTCTTATTGTGAACGACTCTGTGAGTTATTCCACAGATTAAACGTGTCTTCGTGACCTTCCATTAAAACATAACTTGCTTTTCAGATGATGTCATCAGTCCCTCCCCTCAAACCTGGTGTGTGTGTGTGTGTGTGTGTGTGTGTGTGTGAGAGAGAGAGAGAGAGAGATGATAAGAGAGAGAGCGAGAGAGAGACAGATGATGAGAGAGAGAGAGAGAGAGAGATGATGAGAGAGAGAGCGAGAGAGAGAGAGAGAGAGAGATGATGATGAGAGAGAGAGAGAGAGATGATAAGACAGAGAGAGAGAGAGAGAGAGAGAGAGATGATGAGAGAGCGAGAGAGATGATGAGAGAGCGAGAGAGATGATGAGAGAGAAAGCGAGAGAGAGAGAGAGATGATGAGAGAGCGAGAGAGATGATGAGAGAGCGAGAGAGATGATGAGAGAGCGAGAGAGATGATGAGAGAGAAAGCGAGAGAGAGAGAGATGATGAGAGAGAGACTTTGACTTTGACAGGGATGCAGAGAGAGAGAGAGAGAGAGAGAGAGAGAGAGAGATTCATTAGTGCAAGGACACTAAGGCTTTGCAATTTCTTCCTCTCTAGGGATCAAACCAGCAATAATCCACATAGTACCTGCACAACACACACACACACACACACACACACACACACACACACACACACACACACACACACACACACACACACACACACAGAGCATCTTGTGTCATTATCCTCTCAGTCCACAATTATGCATCTTCAAGCTTAGAAACCCAGCAACCAACCAGAATACCCTAGCAACCACATAGCATCGCCCTGGCAACCACTCAAAACACCCAAACATCTAGTTCACATCGACACGTCAAATCAAGACAAATTCAGTTATTATAGCGCTTTCCACAACACACACGTTTCAGAGCAGCGTTACAGAAAATCATGTTAATGTCTGTAATATTTCCATGTCTTACAGTTCTGAAACTCTCTGACACTAACCATCTGAAAATCACACGAGACAAAAGAAAAGATGCCAAAACAAAAACATTATTATAATATCTTAATCCAAAAATGTGTTGAAAAGCTTCATAAATCTAAAACTGATCACGCTCTCGTTTATGAATCGTGGAGGAGGAATATTTCTGTCAGATTGTGTTTGATTCTCCCGTCATGAATTATAGAGAGACTGAGACTGACAGTCACACACACACACACACACACACATCTCACACACACACACACACACACACACACACACACACACACATCACACACACACACATCACACACACACACACACACACACACACACACACACACACACACACACACACACACACACACCTCCATCAGAACATGCTAACGCTTCTACAGCAGCGCTCTTTCATTTTATTACTGTAGTGTGTGAAAGCTTTTTAATAGAATAATTGCTCAATATTTGAGTAAAAATGCTCTTGTAGGCCTACCCGTGTGTGTGCGTGTGTGTGTGTGTGTGTGTGTCATTTAATGGACTTTTGATGCCAATTTAATTGGACACAAATGAAAACAAATGAAGGATAAATGTGAAAAACATCCTATTATTAATGAATAAATGTCTTGTTTTGAAGTTAAAATATCTAACAATCCTTAAAACAAGTCAGTTTACTTGAGAAGCAACACTCGTTTCCCATGTGAATTAAGAGTTTTTCCTCACCACATTGACAGATAATTGAGCTTGTTTTAGCAAAAACTCACTTCATTTAGATTTTTTAAAAAACAAGACAGAATTTCTTATGTCATTTTACGTATCTAGTAAATGCTTCTTGATTTAACAATGTTTAGACATTTGGACTGGAAACAAGACAAACATACTAAGAAAGAAAAGCATTGTTTGCAGTGTCGTGTTGCTTCTCAAGTACAACTCTCGTTTTAACTGGAAAACACGTCATAAAAAGACTAATTAAAAACATACTTAAAGCAACACTGTGTAACTTTTTTAGTTGATTCTTAGCAAAAAACACTTAGTTCTTTCAAAAATATATGTGCTCATTAATATATATTTACTTCTTTCAAGTAATAAAGTATTCTCTTAAGTTTATAATCTGCCATTGAAAGTACATACGGGTGAGGGGTTCGAATGCCGGTCGCCATGTTGCCCCTCCATCTTGAAACTACATTAGCCAAAGAGGGACATGCCTGTAAATTCAAGCTTCGCCTTTTGCGTTTTTCACTCAGTGACACCGTGACGAATGCGAGGGGGAGATTACTCGCGAGTGCCGGCAGATTTGAAAGATAGTGTG